>OX380338.1:35328827-36004141 GCA_947425015.1 Pterostichus niger
TACTGTTATGTAATATTATAGTGAGATACTATTTCTTTATAAATTAATGTTTTAAAACATCAATATTGCCATGATGAATAATATATGTCTAGATGTATTTAAATCAAATCATGGCCCCCGAAGAAGTTAGTGAAGATAGAGTCCTAGGGGTAGTTTTAACGCCGTGAAAATTGAACCCAGGTTGTCAATTCTACAGACAGACCTGATACCACTACGGCATCTACCCCATTTGACGGCTGGTATGAAATATATTACTCTGCTCCGATAGAGTGCCACATCCAGTAATGGGTAAAAGACATGATACATACATACTTAACATATAACATCACGCTATATCCCATTAAATGGGACAGCACGAACCCCTGAAACAGCCATAGAGCATCAGTGCACATCAACATTCTCATCCTGACACACGATACTCGTTTCGGCTACATTAACACTTCCTCCATACGAACTCTTTCTTTCCTCACAACCAAAATCTATCATCACACAACAAACATTCATGACATGATGATATATCTATTTATTTTATTTATTATGTATTTATAATGGGGTAGGTGGCTCAGTGGTATCGAGTCGGCCTGTGGATCTTAAGAACCCTTGTTCGATTCCCACAGGCGACAAACAATTTTCACCTATTTAAATCTACCCCTGTGGCTCTCCCTCCACTAACATCTTTGGGGGCCGTGATTTGACGGCTAGTAACCGCACTTCGCGCGCATAAATATATCACTTATCTAATCTGATTTAATTTTTCTCTTTATTTTGTTGCGACTATAGCTTAAACATCCTAATTTTTATGATTATAATTCAATCTGATTTCAATACTAATTAAATATGAACCAAATATACATTGGTTTTTTTAATTCATAATTTAAAAATAAATACTTATTTTAAACAATAAAATACGGACACGACTTTAAATAAATCCGGGGCACAATTCGTTAAATATTGTTTTATTTTTCAATAATAATAATTAAATTTAATATAAGTTTTAAGCAAACATTCTTTAAAAAATGCATAAATGTAAATAATTTATTGAAAAAGAATTAAATCTTGTGCTCGTTCTAGTATTGTAAAGAAGCTGTATTTTTGCTATGTGATGCTGTGACTTAAATAGTCGATATCGGTTCAAGAAGATTTCTTTTAGCTCTCCCTACCATTATCTGATTATTTCCAGCACTTAATTAAATTCCTCTAATGTTTTATTAATTGCTTTCTCGTTTTTCAACTACTTTTAATTTTTTACTCAACTTGTCTTTTAGTAGGTTAAAGATAATAATAGTAAAATATAGTTGTATTATAATCTCGAAAATACTAAAGTAATTAAATAAAATATAAGCTTTCTAAACGTCTTTTTATTTAATGAATCCTTTTAATTATAAAACGAACAGTTGCAAAAACATGTGAGAATCCTTTTTCTAATAAATCTCATTTTACATGGTTGCCAATTACGCAATTATGATGACGTAGATCATGAATTAATTCAGAGACAACTCTTTTAGAAACACCGTTACTCAATTGGAAAAACAATCCACAATCGCTTGGATAATGTTATGAAATTAGCTCTAAATGAATTTTAGTCTAATTAATCATTCTCATAATTAAGTTAAGTGGAGGAGTGGTGCCAACATTGCCCGCAGGCTACTAACGTGCGTGAAATAATAACATTAAATTTCTGTGTCAATATTTCCTTTTCTATGCTGAATATAGTTTGCCACGATGTTAACAAGTAATTTCGTTATGTAGGAAAATGGTTGTAAACCAGGTTTCTTTGACGGTGAATTATGTTGCTAATGTAATAACTTCGTGAATATTGTTTTGGTATTTTACTTTATTGGATAATTTTATTGGTTGTGTTGTATACTCCTAGCACAAACGGTACGACCACATTTATATTTATGAAATATTGTTCTATTACTTATTGTTTTCAATGCCGTTTGTTATTTTTAATGAATATTTTTTTAATCACCCGATATATACCGAAGTTATCATCTTAATATACAGGATGTTTCACAACTTAGAGCAAAAAATTAAAGGGTATATTCTGTACGACGTGCTCATCATGAAACAAAAAGAATATTTTTTAAATTTGAAAAATTAAGGGTTGTTAACCTAAAACATTTTTTGTAGTACTGCACTGGATTCGCTTTCCTATTAAACACAAACAATGAAGTAGGTATCAACTACGAAAGAATAATTACACAATTCAATTATTAGCAGTTATTTATAATAGAATTTTATTTAATTAATAACTTTAACATAATCATCCACCCAGTGGCAGTGGCAACGAAAAATTTTGGACTGGGAAACATGGAAAATAGTTTTGCGATTTAAAAAAAAAATTCATTTTGTTTCATGATCAGCACGTCGTACAGAATAAAAACCTCTTAATTTTTTGCTTGTTGTGAAATACCCTGTATATGGGGTAGGTGGCTCAGTGGTATCAAGTCGGCCTGTGGATCTTGAGAACCCTGGTTCGATCCCCACAACCGACAAACAATTTTCATCAATTTAAATCTACCTCTGTGGCCCCCCCCTCCACTTATATATCTTTGGGGGCCGTGATTTGACGGCTGGTAACCGCACTTTACCCGAAAAAATATATCACTTACCGAGATCTGCTTAGACAGAGTGCTATACCCAATAATGAGTAAAAGGTGTGATGATATATTTATTAATTTATTTATATCTTAATTCATATGTTTTTCGTAGGACATGGTCATTGATCGCGCTATATTATTATTATTATTATTATTTCTACTTTAATCAATATAATTTGAAATAAAAATCGAATTGCTATTACTTAAACATCCTTTATTAATAAGTACAATGTCGAATGGATATATTATATTGCTACCAATTTGGAAACGCTGTTCTGCTAGTCTTAAAACTGGTGAAAATTTTAAAACTACGTGAGAGAAAAACATCCCATTAATCACTTCAATTTATAAGCTGAACTTGGCGAAAAAAAGTGAATTGATTTATGATCTTCGTTTGACGTCATTCGACTTTATAGATTGCTGAACCCTTCAACTATTTACTTTTCCGCTTGGAGGGTCAGATTCGAGAGAAATACCAATTTTCTTTTGTCGCCGCCTAAAATTGCACTGTTACAAAGTCTTTATGTTTTCCAAGTTTTTCACTTAGAAAACTTACAACGCTAATGAGATATAAACCTTATGCTCGTTTTTCTTTAGAAAATATTGACGTACTTGATTGCTTTTCAAAATAAAATTGAAAAAGTGTAAATTCTCTGTCTGACTAGACGAGCTGTCTAGACGTCGAAACTATGGAAAGTACATAAAATACAAAGTAACACGAAAAGACATTGTTCATATTTCCTTAGTTGTAAATTTTATATTTTCTATATGCAAATAAGTGTAGGTGAAAATTTGTATTTATGATAAATGTTAAGATGTAAGTAAAATTGATATGCCTTAATAAAATAAATTTAATGTTTTCATGTAATATACTTCATTTATAATAACAATAAATATTTGTTTAAAAAAGAACAGCGTTCAGGTGCCAATTTCACTCAATTAAGGACATGTTTATTTATTATTTATGCTACTCTGTATAACAGGAACTTAATCCCAATTACAGTACAGGGTCTAGATTCATCGAGCCGCAGTTTGGCAATATATATATATTTGTAACTTGAATGGGATTCGAACTCACGATCACCGGATTCGAATGCCTAACTCTAACTACAAAATTGTACTTTTATATCATATATTAAAAAAAGTAATTAAAATACCTTTGACAAAAACTGATTATAGAACAAAAATATTTTTAAATTCGCAAAAATTAGAGTATTTATAATTTCTAGCGAACATTTAATAATTGTTTAATAGTACATTTAATTAAAAAATAAAATAAAATAGGGCATTACACAAGGTGCGTACATAATAACTAATTAATAAATTATTATTAGTAGGCAGTGTTTATACTTTTATTTCTTTAGAAACATAATTAAATATACTATTAAACCAGTGACACTAAAAATGTTCGCTAGGAATGAAATACCCTAATTTCTGCGAATTAAAAAAATATGTTTGTTCTGTAATCAGTATATCAAATTATATATGTCACTAATGTTTCGTGCAGAGGTATAGAAACACCCTGTATAATATCTTAATTAATTAATACGTTACTTAAATAAAATGGATTTGGTTAGATTTGCACAAATCAGTTAGGAAAAAGTCAAAATGAATGGAGTAGAAAATCATACCAGTAGTAATCAAACCATTGGCTAAGATATTCTTACTATTTATTTTTTTTCTGAAATAACTAACAGCAATGAATATTTTTAATTATTTAATAAAGTTATTTTAACATTATTTATATATTTTTACTAATGTTAAAGTAGATCATATATGTGACTACAATTATATGTGAGCTCCGCTATTTGACATTCACGTTTTCTAAGTCTAACGTCACAGATTTACAAAAAAAAATCATTACGGCTTAATGAATATCAATCAAGACTTTGTAGAACTGCATATTTAGATGAAGTTACATAAAAAATAAATAAAAATAAAATAGTGGAGGACCCCATTGTGATATTAAGGATTTTTTTTTACAGGCCAACAAACCAATGTACTTGTTTTTAATCATAATATAATACATGTCATGTTCTCATGTTTCCAATGATATTACGTCATAACTGTAGCAGGAAAATAAAAACGAATTATCATTATGTTGAAAACTCCCGCCGTAAATTTTGCTACAATTTCAAAAATTAAAGGGAGAAAAGTAGCGCAAATCTTTTTTGGCAAACCGCAGTTATAATAATTCTTCTTTATTTGTTTGATTAATCATAAGAAATTAATTTCAGAAGATATATTTACCGAAACTGGAAAGTATAATTAATATTTTCTCTTTCGTAGAGCAATCTAGGTAATTAAAAATGTTCTTTTAACTTTCGTTTATTTTATAATTATTTGAAACGGCTTTGATAAATGTTACGCTTCAAATTCAAATCCAAAATGATTTTAAATAAACAAACATCAAAGACATCGTGATGACCAAAATGTAATTTACAGATTTGAAAAACGTTTAATTAGAATTTTAATGAAATTATCCAGTATCCTTGTTTATTAATGTCATGAACATTCAAGTTGTCGTTTTTAGAACACGTAATATAATACTCTTCGATGAGAACATGTGTTTGACATCATTTAATGAATACCATTCTATCTGCCATTTTTTTCCTCTCTTTTTTATCATATACGGTGTTGCTCATATTCTATGTTTACATTTGCAAAATATCTTCAAATATCTAGTAGACTGCTACACTCAATAATGGGTAAAAGACGTGATGATATATTTATTTAAGGGGGTAGTACACTTTGAACGTCCAAAAAATAAGGCATTTTCGTTAATTTTTTTAAGCAATAAAACACGCAGGGAGGGCAAATATGTTATGACCCATTTATTACTCATCCTTCGAACTACAATTTGTATTTTTTTTAACTCGATTGGCGGCCCCCCGTGGCCGGTGCACCAGGTCGCGAGGGCGTCCTCGCGCGGAAGTCGTAAAACGGCGTGGGAAAATACTCCTTCCCATGTGATCCTGGAACATAAATCGAACAAAATCCTGATTAGTAATGAAATTTGGGTTAGAAATACGTATTCCGATTTTTTTTAAATTGATTTTTTCAAAAGTTGTGGCCTTAGGAAAAAAAAGTCCATTTTTTTCACCCTAAAAATGCTTACAAAATCGTGGATTAAAAATCCATTTTTGACAAAATCGAAAATGTGGATACGTATTTCTAAGCAGAATTTAATTCTGAACAAGAAAACCTAGGCGATATTCAAATTTGATGATAACTGGTTAGAGTTATTTCCCACGCCAGTTTGAAAAACCCCGTTTCGAGATAAACGCGTTTAAAGATAAAATTTCATTTTTCTCGTGGAAAAGTGATATTTACCTTCAATCGGCGATGCCGGCTCCATACATTTGGCCTTCTGCGTTGTCATTCAAAAAGTCCTTGTGTTTTCGGGTCGCCAAACTTCTTCTTTCGCTGCATCCGTGCGGCGCTCCTCCGCCTTGCTCGTTCGTTCGGCGTCAGCAGCCAGGCAGAAGTTGTTGCAGGTCGGGCCGATTTCCAAATTTAGTACTTGCATTATTTCCATGATACCGGTACATTTTTTAGGAAATCGCTTCGTAAAGCGGTAAGGAATATTCTGGCGGACTTGGAGTCTTTTCTAAATTAAAGTATACATCCCAAGGAACATTTTAAGCAAAAAAAATAAAAATGCATTTTTTTAAAAAATCAAAGTGTACTCCCCCTACATACATACATACGAACTCTTTCTTTCCTCACAACCAAAATCCATCATCACGCAACAAACATCCATCCATTCGCTCCTGTACACCAGTTTCGTAAATTTTCACTTACGCCCACTTCTCTAACAACGAATCTATAAGAAATGAAGGCAGCATCTCCTGCGTTTGTTTAAAAATACATTTAACACAATTGCAGTTACACACTGTATAGTAAAAACTGAAAATGAAGTAAAAAAAGATGAGAAAGGAAGGGAGTATCTTTCTGCGCTTGTTTTTGAAACTGAATTCCACACAATTGCAGTTGGACACTCTATAGTAAAAACAGAAAATGAATCAAAAAAATAAGAAAGGTGAACTCCACACAATTGCAGGTAAACAATCGAAAAATCTAACCAATGAATCTAAAATCAAGAATCATACGTTTGTCCTTATTCATCATATTTATCCCGCAAATAATACTACATTTCATAATAAAATATCAAACTAAACACTTGTCTAAGTCTCACAAAATTCAGCCTCCAAGTCATTTTGTGAGACTTAGACAAGTGTTTAGTTTTATATTTTATTATTAAACCTAGGGTTGTGCCGTGGTCAATTGACCGGACAATTGACTGGTCAATTGACCAAAAATATTTGACGGCCAAAAAAAAACGGTCAAATAATCTAAATGGAACCGCCACGACATCTGTTGTTCAATAGAAATAGCTACTTACTATTATTACATGAATATATCTAGTTTGGTATTCTGGGTTCTGGAGAATTTGCTTACTTTACTTTACAAATAAAATAAATACATATTATTTCATTTCATTACGTCTTTTACTTTATTTTGAATTTGATGTGGTTTTGTTTATTAGTTGTTGTTGGTTTTTCATTTTCAGTAATATTGGATGTAGTAAACAGTACTATATAAATAAATTACAATTTTAATTGTGATTTTTATTAAATGTTTCTTGGTCAATTGACCGGTCAAATAGTCGGTCAATTGACCGAAAAATATTTGACTGGTCAAATGCACAACCCTAATTAAACCTAGTTTCACCAAGTGAGCATTCAAAGACAATTAATTTTGTCTTGGTTGTTTTTTATTTAAACTACATTTCATATTTTGTCAGTATAATATAAAATTTTGTGTACACAGACAAAAAATATTGGTGGTTATATCGTCGCAAAAAGTGTATACTAAATCTGAACAGAATAGTAGGGTTAAATTCTGAAAGGATGAAGAAGCTTCGATTATAGTGTCAAGACAAGAGGAAGTTATCCTTGCTGAAACAATATCCGAGATCAATATCCTGCCTAACGCTGGTTGATCCTGTAAAACAAGTCGTTACGTTGGTACTAATTGTTCCTGCTCATCTTAAACTAGTCAGCGGCTCGGGTATTTTCCTGCCGCAGGATTATAATGAGGACTGAACTTCCTGAGATTTCGTGGAACTAAAAGAGCAAAAAGAGGACTCACCCGTTGCTTGGCAACGTGACGTAAGCAATATAAACTGCGGCACCAGCAACGCAGTTCGCATCGTGGCCATTCAATTCTGAATATTGTTTTAACAAAGAAAAGTCAACACCAGAACAGACATCTAGGATCGAACAACGGAGATTGTATTCTAATTGAAAATTTGAAATATGTTTTTCTTGTCTGTAGAGTTTGAGGTTGGTTTATTCAAGGAATAATAGGTTTCGTGGTGCTTTTAATATGAATTATTTTGCCTCTAGTTCTGGGATTGTTTATTTCTTACTAGTGCCACACTCAGTAATGGGTGAAAGGCGTGATGATATATTTATTTATATATAAATAAACTGGACAATGAAACTAGCAAAATAGGATTACTTTAATTTTAGTAGTTATCGAGTCGTTCTATTAATTAGAGAACCCAGGTTCGATTCCCCTAGCCGACAAACAATTTTCACAAATGTTACTTCCCCTCCACTAACATCTATGGGGATATGTGATTTGACGGCTGGTAAATCGGCTACGGCAGAGTGTCACACCCAATAATGGGTGAATGGCGTGATGATATATTTATTTTATTAATATGTTGTCTGCCGCTTTGGAATTTCTGGAAATCCTGCAAAAAGCTTGGAATTAAAAAACCTGACTTGAATTCCTTAAAAATCATTGAATTTATATTTAACGCCTGGAAAAAGTATATTATGTAACAAGTTTTATAAACGTCTCTTTAGTTACGAGTGTATAAAAAAAAAACGAGTATTTAAAGAGTTTATAAAACGAGTCATATACTATACTTTTTCTACGATCGCTAATTAAGACAACAATTATTATTTAAAAGTTTTTGTTTAAAACTAAGGTTAAGTGACAGATGTCTGAAGCTAACTTCACCCAGTAATGGGTAAAAGACGTGATGATATATTTATTTATTAGTTAAACAATAATACAATATTTCTAACAAATAATTATTAATTACATACTTTTGAAATTATAACGTTTTAATAAGTATATAACTATCAAACATTTTGATATATCTTAGATGCGTTTATTTTTAATTATAATTCATTTTTTTTGCATAGATAACAACGTGATTGATTAGCTTTAAACGTTTTAGGCAACCGGGTTTAGGTGTTTAGTATAGAAATTAATTTAAATTCATTTGGGGACTAGTCTTTGTCTATATAATTATACAAATTTGAGAACAAACTGCAATTAAAATGCATGAAAACTTGATGAATTCAACCATCAATATTCATAAATAAAGCCGACAAAAACGTGCATATTCTGCTTGTAATCCGTAAATCTTATGCATAAATTAAAAACCAGAAAAGTGCCTCTTCAAATTAATGACACACTCTTCACTTTCGAGACAAATTACCGGACGAGCGACCACGAATATAAATGAAAACGAAAAATGCGTGAAAACAACCGACAACCAGCTCGAATATCTCGAATATCCCCAGTTTGACTTCTGGTAATTAGGCGGCTGCGACGACACAAACAAAACCGAGCGACGAAAAGACTGAAAGATTTGCTGAACACTACAGCAATCGGTGAAAGTGAATGATAAAACTCGCGAATCGTTTTTGTGTTTCGAAGAGTTTATATGTGCTGCATGGCACGAAGACTCAACAACGGTATTGGATTCTGCAAAAGGAACCAACTTTTACGCTAGATTTGTACTGCCTTATTTTATAATTATAATTTGATAATCCGGGTTTGATTCCTGCAACCGACAAACAATTTTCATCACATTAAAATTATTCCCGTAGCTCCCTCTTCACTAATATCTTTGGAGGGCGTAGTTTGACGGCTAATAACTAGCTTCATGCATCTGAAATTTGCTATGGAAGTTGCACATTCAATAATTGCTAAAATGCGTGATGATATATTTATTTATTAATTTATTTAAAATTACTTCTGTGGCTTTTCTTTACTAACATCTTTTAGGGCCAAGAGTCACTTACCGAGATCTGCTACGGTTGAGTGCCACACCTAGTAATGGATAAAAGACGTGATGATCTATTTATTTATTAATTTATTTAAAATTACTTCCTGTGGTTTCCCCTTTCTTACCATCTTTTAGGGCCGTGAGTTGACGGCTGGTAACTACACTTTGCATGAAGAAATATATCACTTACCGAAATCTGCTACGGTTGAGTGCCACACCTAGTAATGGGTAAAAGACGTGATGATCTATTTATTTATTAATTTATTTAAAATTACCCCCTGTGGTTTCTCCTTCCTTAACATCTGTTAGGGCCGTGAGTTGACGGCTGGTACCTACACTTTGCATGAAGAAATATATTACTTACCGAAATCTGCTACGGTTGAGTGCCATACCTAGTAATGGGTAAAAGACGTGATGATCTATTTATTTATTAATTAATTTAAAATTACTCCCTGTGGTTTCCCCTTTCTTAACATCTTTTAGGACCGTGAGTTGACGGCTGGTACCTACACTTTGCATGAAGAAATATATCACTTACCGAAATCTGCTGCGACAGAGTCCCACACCTAGTAATGGGTAAAAGGCGTGATGATCTATTTATTTAAAATTACCGCTGTGGCCCTCTCACCGCTAATATCTTTGGAGAGCGTGGTTTGCCGGCAGGTAACCGCACTTGACGCACATAAATATATAACTTACCGAGATCTGCTACATCCAGTAATGGGTAGAAGGCGTAATGGTATATTTCTTTATTTATAGGTTTAGATATCTCAGTGGTATTGAGAACCCGGGTTCGATTTCCACAGCCAATAAACAATTTTTACAACATTAAAATCACGCCTGTGACTCCCCTTTCACTAACAACTTTGAGAGATTTGCTGCAGCAGAGTGGCACATCCAGCAATGGTGAAAAGGCATGATGATATATTTACAATTTACATAAAAATTAAATGTCTCATTTGTTGTTGAGTATTAGTAAAAAATTAGTTATAAAAGTAGGAACGCAAATGTCGTTCGATATTAATAATATATTTATTTATTTAGCTTTAAGCTATTAAATACAAGAAAAATAACAATTAAATATCTCTAATTTAGTAAATAAGTTTGTATAAAATGGTAATTAATAATATAGAATAAAATTAAATTTCATATAACTGCTCTTAAATTTGTTTTAAAAGCTTTAATTGACTTTGAGTTCTTAATGCCAATCGGAAAGTCATTATAAATATTGAAACCTTTTATAAAAATTGATTTCGAAGTTGTAGCTTTACTGGTTCTTGGTACATATAAGTTACTTATTTGTCTAGTACGATAACTATGCACATTGGAAAACAACAAACTGTAATAATCAAGTGGTTTTGCGCACATTGCTATAAATACGAACTAATGTCTAAAGTTTTGAATTTCTAACTAGATTCTAAGTAGAGCTACCAACAAAATTACCATCTGAATTGACAGATTTAAATACAATTGAGAATTAGAATTTACATCTGAAAACACTTTGCACTCAGCAAATCTAGAACTGTTTGCATTTTCTGCACATAATAGAACAATTTAGTCAAGAAGATAGATTAAGTACTTAAATAGACACTAAAAAAAGAATATTCTTGTAGTGTAAAATGTTAAAATGGTATGTAATACATTTTTTGAAAGGTCATTGGAAAACTTGTGTGAATGGAACATTCGTTTGCGCGCGTGTTTTATCTTACACATGATGCCCTTTCTACACTTGTATTATTTATTTATTTATCTTACACTACTTATGGGGTAGGCGGCCTGTGGATCTTGAGAACCTTGGTTCGATCCCCATAGCCGACAAACAATTTTCACCAAATTAAAAATCTACTCCTGTGGATCTCCCTCCACTAATACCTTGCGGCAGTGATTTGACGGCTGGTAACTGCACTTCACGCGAAAAAATATATTACTTACCGAGATCTACTTAGGCAGAGTGCCACAGCCAGTAATGGGTAAAAGGCGTGATGATATATTTATTTATTTATTTAGAAAACAATTTTATCTACTCTTATTAAATAATGTATTCATTACTTATGAAATTTATGATAAGTAATACTAATCATTATTGACAGTGTTAAGTAATAATTCATTACTCAACACTTGACAACCAATCACACGTCTGAATTTTCATTACTTAACACTTAAATAGCCAATCAAAAAATAACGATAATTGCCGCGCGTTAAGTATGCTATGAAACAGTGAAGCGCGCTATTGTTAATTATCTGTTAAAATTAGTTTAAAACGTTTTTATTTACAATAATAGTGTAATTTATGTGATTATACATGTGAGTTATGGATTCTGAAAGCGAACAAAGTGACCAGATATTGTAGAAGCCGCACACGTACGTTTCTTAAATTTACTGCCCGAAAAATAAAAAAAAAAGTATGAACAAGTTTATAAAGCTTTTATGGATTGGCGAATACGCAAAAATGTAAATTCCTTTTCAGAAAATGTTCTTATAGTATATTTTGGCGAACTTTCTGATAAATATAAATCATCGTCATTATGGGCTACTTATTCCATGTTAAGTAGTGTTAATATTTATTAAATAAATTAAAAACAAAATAAGCAATCTGACTTATTCATAATGTAACATAAAAAAGATAATTGTAAAATCTTATTACATAATAACATATAGTCGTAGATAAAGTATAGTATTCTATTCGCAAGTAATAGCTATTACTCACTCGAATGATTTACAACACTCACCTTCGGCTCGTGTTGCAAACTTCATTCTCTTGAGTAATAGCTTATATTACTTACTCATTGAATAATATACTATTATTTTTAGATGCAAGTTGAAGCGAAGTGTAGAAATATTTATAAAGATTTTATCAAACGAATTATTTATGAATACTCAGGAGAAAATACTACGTCGTACATCGTGGAAAAATATCACGCAAACACTACAAAAACCAGATAAAAAAAACTATTTTTCTACACATCAATATTAATAAAAAGCCTGCGCTATCGCGATGGTCGTCTAGTGTCACATTTTGCGATATCCCAGTTTGCACGTTTCCCAACACGTAGTAGACTCAGTTTCTGTGAATCTCTGATTTACCGATAGAGAAAGTATCGCACCGTGCGAATATACCACACTATTTTCCTCTCTTTTTAATCTCCAATTAAAAGTAACGACAGTTAAACATTTAGTGAACTGGAAAGTTATAAAGTTAGTGAGGATAAAATATGATATTCATAAAATTAATGTGTAGTAGATAATCTCATGCTTAATTTAACCTGCTGTATGCTTGCTTGCTACAAATTTTAGTCGTAAACTAAAACTTAAATGTTAATGTTATAGATTTATTATTAATTTATCTGTAGCATTTATAATTAAATTACTGCAATAATTGTGAATTATTTTGCAGCATAATATTAGATATTTTGATATCATTATTGTAGAATTATCTTTAGTGGTAATAAAGTAAAGCAGGTATTACACAACTTTTGAAAAGGAAGTTAAAATATTAGAAAATGTATTAGTTGAACTAAAGTTTTGCATATTTTTTCTTAAATGTTCTTGTGTAAGTTAATAAATCTTTTTAACTAAATTTATGACTGATGAAAAGGTGTATCTTTCCTATATTTTTTACTATGAATAGTAAAAAGTTTTTGCAACTTTCATGATTGATAATGTATAAGCAACTCAAAAGTAACATACATATTTTTTGCATTTTTTTTTTGAAAGAATAACTAATTATAAGAATAACTCAAATTATATGATTAAGATAAAAATTGGGATACCGGTAGGAATTGAATCAAATAAGCCATGTAAGCCTGTGATTTAAATCTGAGATAAAAAATTGGAATAAAATTAAATTTGAATTACAGGCGACATTTTTGAAACTTGAATCGTCTGTGGTACAAAGTTTTTGGGTTTGTTCTTAATATAAATGATTAATTTACTATTTTGTGGCCATAGTGAGGATTCTATTTGAACTTAAGTCACAATTTAGTCAGCAGTTCTTAACCTTTTTGTTATTGTGACCCCTAAATTTTCCAAATATTTTCTCGGATCCCAGGTTATGATATAATAAAGGTATCAAATATATATTTTTAATGATGATTAAAAGTGTTTACTTTTTAAAATATCTCCATTTTTAATGGAGAAAATGAAATAAAGTTCATTTCTTTTTAACTTTGAAAACAACTATATAATTTAATTATTACAGGTGGCTCAGTGGTACCGAATCGGTCTGTGGATTTGAGAACCCGGGTTTGATTCCCACAGCCAGTATACAATTTTTCCTAACTTTAACTTTAACTACCCCTGTGGCTCTCCCACCTCTAACACATTTAGGGCTGTGATTTGACGGCTGGTAATCGCACTTCACGCGAAGAAATATATCACTTACTGAAATCAGCCACACCCAGTAATGGGCAAAAGGCGTTTTCAAAATTGATTTCTAAATAACTAATTATTGTATTTTTATCAAGGCTTGTTCTCCTCGAGCTAACTAATTTTACAATCAAAACTTTGAGCTTTACAAAAGCTCGCTCAACTAACTACAAACTTTGTTCAATTCTAACGCTAATGGAGGACATATTATTGCTTCAATTAAAATACAAAGGACGACAAAACATAATTATTAGAAGTATGGATCAAGTATTTAGTACTACCCACCGAAATATTTTCTCAAATAAATAGAAACATGGGAAATCATTTTTTGTAAATTAAAAGTGTCTCGCAAACAATTGCGATACGAAATTGTATGTAGCGGTCTTTGAATTTGATATCCCAGTATTTTTTGGCCTCAGACATCGATCCAGCTAGATCCCATCCTCCGGAAAATATATTGTTCGTAACACATGCACAATAAACACGTTCTTATTCCCTAATTTTAGAGAAAGAAACACTGCTTTTCTCCCCTAGGGAGAGAAACATTATGTCTCTTTCCCTAGGTAGAATATTTATCTCCCTAGGTAGCATATTTCTCTCCGTAGAGAGATGTTTCTCTCCCTAGAGACTACGATTATTAGCTGTTTGCGGTGTTTCCTAGATAACTAGTTATGCAACCCATATTTGACATTTGTCCCGATAAGATAGTAATTTTTGTGCACTTGTTACGAAAAGTATAATATACTTCACGGGAGGGCGCGATTATCCCTTGTGTGAAGTTGGCAAACCGAGACGTAAACGATGGCCGAAGGCTCGAACTGAAGTCGACTTCATACGCGGGAATAATCGCTTGTTTCCCTCCCTTGATGCATAACATACTATAATACGTCACTTTAAAAGAAAATTGGGGAAAAAATTGAGACCAAAATCAATTCGATATCATTAACTGTTTTGGAGATATGAGCTAAAATTCGAAAGAAAAGCTATTTCTTGGTTTCTTATTTATTACTGTAAACTTTTCATTTCTCATTATTTCTTGAGCAAAGCTCAGTCTTTCAAATATAGCTTTAATATCAATAATTTGATTGAAGCTAGTTAGTAAACTGCAAATTTAATCCTCTGTATAAATATGTTTGCAAGTCTTTTTAAATATATAAATATTTCACAACCTTTACAATATTTTCTGTTATATTTCCCGATAAATTACTAAGCCCTTTTTATAAAAAATAACAAATAAAAATGTAATCTTCTTTATTGCAATCCACAACATGAAATATGAAAGTATTGATAAACGATTACAAAGATGACCTCATTTAAAAGACAATTTCCTTCAAGTTAATATAAAGCCTTTCCAGTATTTCACGTCATTACTCCACAGATTCATACTTCATACACAAAGCACAACATTCACAAACACAAATAACAATAATCATACCGTCTGGAAAAATTTTTCAAGCAAGAAACTATTTAGCAAAGTAAACTCGGCAGAAACTCTAGCTATAAAAGGCTCTATTTACGAAGCAAACAGCGCGGCATTCATAACGCAAAACGACATAACGCACTGTAAATTATAATCTGTACTCAGGAGACTGGAATGGCGGAATGAGATCGTATGCACATGTAAAATATGAAATGTGAGATTAGTTTTGCACTCCCGCACAGATGCAGCGCACTCAGTTGAATATTTAATGAATGTTAATCTAATTTATGAGGGAATTGGGACTAACTTTGCACTAAATCTTTTTCGTTTTCTACAGTTGGTAGTTGCTAGTTGTTAATTTGAGTTCGTTATAAAAGTTCTTGCTGGTTGAATTTCATTCGGAATTTACTGGTAATAAAACGAAAGTTCTTTATTCAATTTTCCATGTTGAAAATTGAAACTTTTCACGTTCATATTATAGTTATGAACACTTTCAACAATCTGTGCTATAATTGTTTTAGAGTATTTATTCTTTGAGCACATGCAGTATATTTATTTTTGCAATACAACAATATTTTAATTATATTTATTTATTTATGTTACGCTGTACAACAGGAATTTAATCCCAATTACAGTACAGGGTCCGCACTCACCGAGCCGCAGTGTGATAGTTTATATAATTTTTAGCTTGAGTGCGATTCGAACTCGGGATCTTCGGATTCGAATTCCGTATCGCTATCCACACCACTGTTTATATATTTGCAAGTTTGTATAATAGGAAGTGAATAACTTAGACACTGTCATATTTTTGATAATAATTTCAGCGAGAGATAATAGCGTGAAATCTTGCTTGGAAGGAAGGAAATTGTATCCACTGTGCTATAAATAGCTCCATTTTGATTACAACAATATAGTGATAACAACAATGTGTTGTTTACAATTATGTATAATTTACAACAATGTATGATTAGAATAATACAGGAGATACAGAGATTTAAATCAATTTCATTTAAATTAAGAATAATTATATTTATTTTTCATGTATTTTTAAAAACAAATAAATTCTGGTATATATGTTAAATAATATTTAAAATATAATGACAAAACATTTATGTCCGGTTTTATAAAGGACAGAATGAATTTACTTCCACTGTAAATATAATATTACTATCGAAAGTTGAATACATTTTATTTACTTTCGTAGTAAATTAATTTGTTGTTTATTAAACCGGCCATTAATCAATTCGGGGTACATTAATATTATAATGTTTAAATTAAAAAATAACAATTTTCTGGATTTTCAGAACCAATTTATAGATAAAGTTTCACATAGAAGTGATTTTATAATTTTTAAATTAACGTTTATATTTGGTTTAAATTGACTTTATTAACAACATCTTATTTAAATAAAATAAAATTTGATTTAAATAAATAAATAAAATAAATATATCATTACGCCTTTTACTCATTACTGGGTGTAGCACTATGCCGAAAGCAGATCTCGGTAAGTGATATATTTCTTCGCGTGAAGTGCGGTTACCAGCCGTCAAATCACGGTCCCAAAGATATTAGTGGAGTGGGAGCCACAGGGGTAGTTTTAAATTGGTGAAAATTGTTTGTCGCCTGTGGGGATCGAACCACGGTTCTCAAGATCCACAGGCCGACTCGATACCACTGAGCCACCTACCGCATACAAATTTAAAATTTATTTTACATAATACAAATCGATTATTTAGATTTTGTTTAAATCATTATTATTATCAACTCTGTAATAATATAGCGAATTTTCACAACTACCCCTGTGGCTCCTCCACTAATATCTTTGGGTCCGTGATTTGACGGTTGGTAACAGCACTTTACGCGAAGAAATATATCACTTATCTAGATCTGCTATGAGGACAAATTGCGCTGAAATAATCTTTGTCATTGGTTATCTGGGATCGAATCCCAAAATGAGTTTTATTATCTCTGCAATGCGTTCGGCTGTCAAATCATTGTAAGTAAAATTGGAAAATTCGTTTTGAAAATTGGGGTAATAGCTGTCCTATAAAACAGATTTAAGAAAACATGTGGGTAAAAGAATGAAGAAAAGGATTTGTCATAAATGGAAAATTTATTCCAGAATTCCTGGAGAATTACCACATAAAACTGAACGCAGAAAGAATAAAAAGTACGGAAAATTTTCGTATTTATAATTTAGATTAAAGCGAGCAAATTTTCTTAGATTATGCGATGAAATTACCTGTCTAATAAATTTATGCATAAAAATTCTTTTTTGCAAATTAATATATAAATTATAGAATTAGAAACAGATACTCTCTGATGAAATTAATTAACAAACATTATACAAATTTTAAATCAAATTTCATATGAAGAAAATCATTTCGCAAGATACAATTAGCATTAATTTTAAATAAAAATGTTCAGTACTAGAGACTTAGTGAAGAAGCGTTTTATGATTTAACTCACGGTTACTAAGAATTTACACTGCGGGTCATAGTTCAATTCTAACCGAACTAAGAAAGAAAAGAAAATCTTTTCAGTCCTATACATGAACATTACACATTCAATCATAATAATAAAGTACGTTTTTAAGTGATTTCAGATTAGCATTTTATCTTTAAACATTTATGTTTCAGTAATTCAATATGATAGGAAAGTGAGTGTAAATATTTACGTACTATTTGACACTTTCAAGTCAAAACAACAAATTGTATTTGAAACAAATTATAAAACAATTTTACGAAGGTCAAATGTAAATAAAACTAATGAATACTCAAAATAGCATTTGCTATAAACAAAAATATATACAACATTATTTTTGAACATGCATAAATTCTAATAAATTGCAAGAAACTAAATGTTTACATGAACCAGAATTTCAAAATAAGAATAGTTATTCAGCCACTCCAAAAATAAAGTAAATAAATTCAGAGTTAAACTAATAATTCTAATATTTACGAGTTTAATAAAAATTTAATTAGATCATTTTATTAGAACTAAATCGAAAACGACGATAATGTGAGAAATAATAATGATATTATTATTAATAGTTTTTTGATACAGTAAAAAGATTCTTTATTTCTCTTAAAATTAAATATTAAATTGTTTTGATGAGTTTCCTGTTCGTTGCAGGAAATAATTACAGAAACGAATATCGTCTTTTATTTTTATTTGAAATTTAATTTATAAAATTAAATTCCTTCAGTCAAAAACATTTTAGAAAACATTTGCCAGAACCGTTTAATTAAATTTACTCCATTTCAACGTCATCGAGTTCTAAAATCCTGATGTTTAAATTGATTTTATAGTCAATTGAAATCATCTAACATTTTATAAGTTAAAGGACGAGGTAGCGAGGAAACTGGACCAAAATTGTGTCTCCACTCTCTTGCTTCTGTAGGTGAGTGTACATGGGCGGAACCCAGTACGACTAAGTTACGCAGCATGTGTTATTTTAAAATCCACTTTTCCAGAGTTTATAACTTAAAAACTAAACAAGATATGAAGTTGTGTGCAGCGGCATTGATTTTTTCATACTCAAATTGACTTATAAACAAATTTTTAGCAAATTTAATTTTTTGAAAATTTCTTAAGGGGTACCCCTTAGGTTTTTTTTCGATTTTAGGTCAATTTCAGACTATTTGGTTTAAAACTTTTTCTCGTACGAATATTGTAATGAAAATTTACATACATATGTATTTTGACCCGCTGAATCCAATGGTAAAGTCTTCAGATACATACGCCTTCTAGTTTTTTAGATATTCTTCAAAAAATGTTTTATGATAAAATTTTAGTGACATTTTTTTGAATTTTAAAAATTGTTAAAAATTTGTTTATAAGTTAAATGAAGTACGAGCAATTCAATGGCATTGATCGCATTTTAATATTTCGTTTAGATTTTGAGATAAAAAACAAATCTGATCCGATTTAAATGAAACTTGGCACACTAATAAAACTCCAAAAAATATTGAAACCTATTTTTATTTCTTTCGGAAGTTGCTTTTTAGGGGAACAAACCACCCCTGAAAGGTGGTAAAAGCAAGAATCACCATAAATTAAATTAAATAATACCAAAATATTAAACGTTCAAATCTGATGAGGTAAACTTTGAGACAATTTTCACTTTTCCGGAACTTATATCTATATTATTTTTAATAGAAAAACTCCCCCTTCACTAACATCTTTGGGGACCGTGATTTGACGGCACTTCATGCGAAAAAATATATCACTTACTTTCGGCAGAGTGCCACACTCAGTAATGGGTAAAAGGCGTGATGATATATTTATTTTATTTATTTGGAAAAACTAAAGATTGTTATTTTGGTATTTGTACGATCAGTAATCACCAGCCTTAATTTATCAAATAATTTTGAGAGATTTGTCTCTTTTCCACAACAGTGAAAAACAGTTTACAAAACAATGATTTCCTAGCAGGATTCTGCAAAATACGGTTCTGCGCCGCCAGCAACGATCGATAATAAAATGCCCGTACAAACAAGCCCCCAACCGACACAAACAACTGCTGTCACCTCAGCAGACTTTGATGGAGATCGCCATCTCCTGCGGTCACGCCGTGTCCAGGCCAACCCAACGAGGAGAGGATCCCGCGAAACTTAATTAGATTTTTATCAGCGGACGTAACTAAATAAGACTTAACGCCTGACGGTTAACTCGTCTGAAACTACAAATGGTTACTATGGCTACGGGTTTCGATGTGGTTTAGTGGTTTAGGATTTATAATGTGATTGCAATTAACTGCAGAATTTCATGTGTGATTAAATAATTAGTTCCTGGATATTGTTAGATTAAAATATAGTTTGGACTCTTGTTTAAATATTTAAGATTAGTGAGATAGATTTATATATAAATAAATAAATATATCATCACGCCTTTTACCCATTACTGGGCGTGGCACTCTGCCTAAGCAGATCTTGGTAAGTGATATATTTTTTCGCGTGAAGTGCGGATAGTAGTGGAGGAGGAGCCACAGGGGTAGATTTAAATTGGTGAAAATTGTTTGTCGGCTGTGGAGATCGAACCAGTGTTCTCAAGATCCACAAGCCGACTCGATACCACTGAGTCACCTACCCCATAATAATAATAATTTAATAGTTATTTTTGTAACCTTCAAATTGACACTTCCCGCACGCAACACTTAATTTGAAACAAGTGCTTCCGGATCGACTTGACTAAAAATTGCAAAAACCACTGGCCCTTTGGAACATTCTAAAATAAATTTGTCTTGATAATAATAAAATCTAATTTATAAAATACAACTTCTCTGAATTTTTCTTTATTAAAAATTTTGGGAAAATAAGAGTAATAACTCGCAAAATATTAATAGAAATGTCAAATGAAGAAATCACTCAGTTTTACTTATTCGGTTACAAAGTTTTTTGTTTATTATTTGTCGTTGCTAGGATATTTGTTAATAGAAATCGTTTAATAATGAAACTCCCATTTAATTTACACTGGTCTATTACGCACGATATGATATTTTCACACACGATTTATTTAATGTAACATTTCACACACAATAATTTGTTTAATAATGTGTTCATTTTAGTATGTGAATATATAATAGTATTAATTTCTAATTAAATTATAAATTTCGAATCGGAAATTTAATCTCAACTTCGGAACGGATGTTTTACTCGAATTTCAGATCGGATGTCTTATCCGACTTTTGAATTAAATATTTTATCTGAACTTTGAATCAGATTTGATTCGTAATCCTACTTCGGATTCGAATATTGGATACTTCTTTAGACATAAGTGATAATTTATTTGTCCGTCAGTACGGTGGTGTGGATAGCAATGCGGAATTCGAATCTCATTCAAGCTAAAAATTATATAAACTACTACACTGCGGCTCGGTGAGTGCGGACCCTGTACTGTAATTGGGATTAAGTTCCTGTTGTACAGCTTAACATAAATAAATAAATAAATAAATTTCGTTTTAAAGTTGTAAACATATGTTTATAAATATGGTATCATATGTGAAAATATTTGGAAGTGTTCAATAACCTTGATAATTGATAGAAAAAGGAGTGAAAATTATGTAATTTTATTAATGGTTTTAAGCTATATATAAATATTATTTTTTACAAAAATGATTGAAGTCTATATAATTACATATATAATTATATGTATGTCACAATAATAAAATTATCGTGATTAAAACGTAAGAATAATTATAATTAATTATAGATGTTTGATAATCAAGTAGCAAGTATATATTACTTGTGAAAAGCAGACTTAATTATAATAACTACTATTAATTATTTTTCTCTCTTGTTGAAAGTGTAGATGAAGAACAAGAAAATTAATTATTCTTAGGAGAAAACTCTAGATCTTGAAACTTATTAACATACGAATACAGCGCAACAAATGGAAAGTTAATCCCGGCAAATATGTGAACTAAACTGTAATCCCTACAAAATTATAAGATGTGCACAAAAACATGGAAAATAGAATTTTAAAAATAAATGTTTAAAACTAAATTTCATGTTTTAAAAAAGTTTAAATTTCTTCTAGTGTTTGAGATATTCTTCGAAAACTGTTTTATAAGAATTTTTTTAAATATAAAAATTGCTAAATTTTTTTTAAAGTTAAATGAAGTACGAGAAATTCGTTTAGGTTTTGAGATATTCTGATGACGTTCAAAATCTGAAAAAAAATCACTTTTCCAGAGGTTATAACTTAAAAACTAAACAAGATATGAAGTTGCGCTCAGCAGTATAAATTCCTCATTACCGAATTGATTAATAAACAATTTTTTTGCAAATTTTGAGCTAAGTTTTGTTTTTTTTGCAATTTAGGCCAATTTCAAACTGTTTGCTCTAAAATTCTTTCTCGTAGGAATATTTTTTGATATAGTCTCGGAAAAGTATAAAATCTGATGAGGCCGCGCGGGTTGGTGCTTGGCTCACGAGTCGTGGGTTTGAGTCCCGTTCGTGAC
The DNA here is from genome assembly GCA_947425015.1 of Pterostichus niger. Lineage (NCBI taxonomy): Eukaryota > Metazoa > Arthropoda > Insecta > Coleoptera > Carabidae > Pterostichus > Pterostichus niger. Next base: position 35,351,276 of record OX380338.1, read on the forward strand.
GGCCATTTACAAAGGACACATATCGGCATATGACCATAGTAAAAAAAATATATGTTTGATAGTTTTTCTAAGATTTGTTCATATTGCAAGTATAAAGAAAAAGCAATTTATATTCAATCAAAACGCCCATGAAATTATTTCCTATTGTCTTTGACTGTTAGAAATATTATTAAATAAATTATTGTGTTAATTAAGTTATAAAACTTATGAAAAATGTAGAAATACTTAATAAACACAATAAAATAGTTGCAAGAACTTGTAAAATAATAATAATTATTTATGTATTCGCAATATTGCATAAATTTTTTCACCTGTTTATATGAGTTATTGCGCATCTTATAAAATATTGTATTACTACCAATTCATTTCGTAATAAACATCATTTTGCATTACCTACTACTGTATTGCGTTTTTCAGGCTTGGGTTTATCTCATTAAATTCTCATTTGACGCAATTTTCGCAAATTATCTCGAACAATATGAATCTAATATTGCCACAGAATAGAATATTAGTTGTGAAATAAAATTCTATCTACTCTTCCACTTTTTAATGACAGTTTACATTATGCTTTAGCTATTGGTTTATGAAGATATTAGTATATCACATTTCTCTCACGAAAACGAAAGTTAAATTTGATTTCAATTGAAATAGATAATAAACGTTTAATATTCGGCTCTCATAATACGGAAGGCGTAATAAACGTTTAGTGTGTTTGAAGTAAAACTTTCCACGGTTAATTTACGAGCAATAAATGTAATCAGATGCGAGCGTTATTAGAGTATTGTTCTGGAACTCTAAAAAAATGAAACAAGCTGATAATAAGACTGACAAGTAACTCTACTCAACTGTCACTCACCGATTTAAATGAAACTTGGCACACTAATAGAACTCTAAAAATATTGAACTCCTATTTTTTTTCTTCTGGAGGTTGCTTTTTAGGGGTACAAACCACCTCTGAAAGGTGGTAAAAGCAAGAATCGCCATAAATGAAATTAAATAATTCCAAAATATTACGCGTTCAACATTGGTTACCCAGGGATATTTGAGATCGTCAAAATCTATTTTTCCCTAGGGATGAAAAGTTTTACTTTCGTGTTTCAATTGTAAAAAGAAAGTTTAACTTTTTGACAGGGATTTGAGACCTACCATATAAAATTTTTATCCTACTTATTATAAATTTATTTCCAAAATTTTAATTTGTTTCTTACATTTTAAATCAGCAACTGTAGCATCTTTAGTGAAAAAAATTGTTTTATTATTACTTTATGGAGTAGGTGGCTCAGTGGTATCAACTCGGCCTGTGAATTTGAGAACCCGGGTTTGATTCCCACAGCTGAGAAACAATTTTAAGTTAAAACTATCCCAGTGGTTCCCTCTCCACTAACATCTTTGAGGGGCGTGATTTGACGACTAGTAACGCGAAGAAATATATCACTTACCAAGATCTGCTACGGCGGAGTGCCACACCCAGTAATGGGCAAACGGCATGATGATATATTTATTTTATTTATTACTATTTTATTATATTTTTTCTATATGGCTCCCTCTCCACTAATATCTTTGGGGGTCGTTTCACGCGAAAAAATATATCACTTACCGAGATCTGCTACGGGAGAGTGCCACACCCAGTAACGGGTAAAAGGTGTGATGATATATTTATTATTATTTTTTTATATTTTTTCAGCGTACATTAGCAGCAAGTGAAATTTAAGAATATAAATTAGGCAGACAGTTGTCCCACAAGTTGTTTAAAATCGGAGTAAAAAAATAAAAGAAATATTTGACCGGATGGGCGTCAGACTGCTCATGAAGCAAGCGTTCTGCGATACATTAAATGTTATATCACGATTTTTTCATCATTTATTGCTGACTTATATAAGATTTGCAGAACTTCGGTCAGCAACAACTAAATTGCTTGTAGGAAATCCTGCCAACTACGCTTTATTAACTATTAGCTATAAGTGTGAAATATGTTCCTTGCTTATACTTGTTGAACATTCTATTCGCATGGGTTTGTAAATATTAACTGTCGTCTGGCAAATATTTTCTTGCCAATTTTATTTGCTCGGGTTCTTCTGAGACTTGGAATGCCAAGTTTTTTGTATGGTACACTTGTTGAAAGTTATTAGGTTTTCTAGTTTATTTTTATTCAATATTTGATAGATGTAATTGTAATTTGATTCCCTGGAAATGAAATTTTTATTGGAAGGTAATAAAATAAAAAAATATATTGGGTTTTGGACAACATATAAGAGATTCTTAGAAATATTTATTTAGGAATGTTTCGTTGTTGTACTATCTATTGACGGCTTACGTTTAATTGTGATAATCGTTTCTAATTCTTTAAGTATTTAACAGGCTTTGACCGCAATCCTAGCAAGTCAATTTTCTATAAGTAGCGATTATTTAAATAAATATACAATTCAAATACAATGGGGTAGCTGGCTCAGTGGTATCAAGTCGGCTTGTGGATCTTGAGAACCCTGGTTCGATCTCCACAGCCGACAAACAATTTAATCTACCCTTGTGGCTCCCCCTCCACTAACATCTTTGGGGATTTGACTGCTGGTAACCGCACTTCACGCGAAGAAATAAATCACTTATCGATATCTGCTTTAGTAAAGTGCCACATTCAGTAATGGATAAAAGGTGTGATGATATATTTATTTATTTATTTATCTTAAATTAAGAATAGTTCAATTGGTCTAAATAAACGTCAAAATGAAACGTGAAATTAAGCGATAAAATTAACACAAAATGCAAAATGCTCGGGACATGTTTTAAAAGAAGAAGAAAAGTTGTCTTAATTTTTAATTTTTCATGAGCTCAGCCGTATGTATTGTTCTTATATGTGAGGAATAGTTAATCAAACGTAATACAAGAGTCTGACATGATTTAAAGGCGAACCAAAGGGCTAAATTTAGAGTTAAATTGGTTTCGATTTTGGTGGACTGCGAAATTAATTTGAAATGTTTCACATGAAATGCACTTGAGATATTGGACTACGTAAAGTAAATTGAAGTTTTCGATTACTAGACATATAAACTGAATATGTTCATGCTCCGTCAGTCTCAAATTGTTATGAAATAAATAAATAAATATATCATCACGCCTTTTATCCATTACTGGGTGTGGCATTCTGCCTAAGCAAATCTCGGTAAGTGATATATTTTTTTCGCGTGAAGTGCAGTTACCAGCCGGCTAATCACGGCCCCCAAAGATATTAGTGGAGGGTGAACCACAGGGGTAGATTTAAATTGATGAAAATTGTTTGTCGGCTGTAGGGATCGAAGCAGGGTTCTCAAGATCCACAGGCCGGTTCGATACCACTGAGCGACCTACCCCATTGTTATGGAATGAAATAAGATTATTTTACATTTCCAAAATTATTTGTTTATAATTTATATTTTTTATCATTTTCCGAAATGTATTGTTTCTTTTTTCATTTTCGAAAGAGTGTTAAATAAAACACCACTTGAAAATGTATCACCTTGTATTTTATTCAACTCTGTCATTCTTTTGTTTGAAATAAATGTAATATTATTCTGTAATTGGGATATAAATATATCCTGTAGAATAATAAATAAATAAATAAATTGTGCGTTAATTTCTATACGAGTGAATTTACCACAAAAAAACTTTGTATAAAAACCTACAAAAAATAAAATAAATAGTTCTGAACCATACGTTACAGTGGCAATTTTCTCCACCCCACACATTCTGCAGCAGAAGAGCATCGTACCTCCCTCTCGTTTCCCAAGGGTGCAGGCAGCAAACAGGGTGAAACTACCCCGTGACCTGATTTCCGCGATACCAGAACCGGTGTTTATGCAGGACTGGCCTCCTTTAAACCGCGAGCGTCTCTTTGCACCGTATAGTAAAGTCATAAGCGCAAATGTAAGCGGAGATGGAACTTATGAGGCCTCGTTTAAATCTATGAAAGATCCATTATTGAAATGTTTTTATGTCTTATTTTGTTCTATTGGAAATGGCTTTTCAGGAGTTTTACTGTTGATGGAGCTGAAAGTAGAATACTGGGGATTATTGGATATGAAATGGAGGAGTGTGAATTTACTGATAATTAGAATATTATTGATTTTAAAACTGTTTTTAGGTCAAAATAGATTTAAATAACTGAATTGTATGTACGTTGGTATAAATAATCAATGCAATGTAAAGTGCACACTGTAATACTTTTTCATGGTTGGAATATATTCATGGTTTTATGCAGTTAACTAAGTTAAGAAACTAAATTATTTAACTAAATTAAAATTATAGAAACAAGTTAAATAGGTGAGGCTCAGTGGTATCGAGTTGGTTTGTGGATTTGAGAACCCGGGTTCAATTTCTCGAGCTGACGAACAATTTTCACAATAATAAAACTACCCTTGTGGCTCTCCTCCATTGACAACTTGGAAGGGGAGCGTAATTAGACGGCAGAGTGCCACACCCAGTAATGGATAAAAGATGTGATGATATATATATTTTTTATTAAATAATGAAAGAAATGAAGAAAATTAAAGTTGACTATTTTCAATTTCAATAATTATACTCTATTTCATTTGTTCATATATTTGAATAAATAAACTTTTATTTTACGATCGTGCAAAAAGCGAGTCATTATATACGATCATTTTCAGTGCAAAAAGTGACTGTTTATGTTACGGCTTGCGATAAATATTGTATTCCACATTGCTAAATGGTAATTGTGCGATACTCGCCTACGATTCGTGCTACAAACTTCCCACTTGTACAATAAAGTGACGCTTTTAACACTAATTGCATAATAGTATATTATAAATGTCTCTTTAGTTACGAATTTTTTTTTGACACGAGCTAAGCGAAGCAGTGTTTACAAAATGTGTATCTATAGAGTTTATAAAACTAGACACATACTAAATTAAGACAACAATTTTTTTTTATGAAGTACTTATTTGAAAAGTAAGGTTAAGCTAATAACAGATGCAGGAAGCTAACTTCACTCTGTATTGAATATGTCAGCTGTTATATTCAAGCCGTGACTAAAACGTTTAAAGCCACAGCTTGACAACATGTGATTAAGATGTTATTTAGAGCCATGGAAATCAGTACGTTAAATGACATTTTAATAACAGGAGTAGAAAAATAACCGAAAGAGATTTTTTAAAATGTTATAATTTTAATTTGTCCTAATATAATAAACTGAACATCATCAAACTAGTTAAAGAAAATTCATAGAAAAAATTGTTCTAAAGAGTACAAAATACCAGCTGTACTTAGAAGAAAATACGACATAAGTTACTTTTTTTACTTCGGTGTCGTTTTTTTCTGTCAGGACATCGGGAGAAGGTTTTTTGTTCCGAAGAAAAATCTTTTACAGCGTTTTTGCACAATATAGTGACACAATCACTGAGTACAATATACGAGTGTTCCCTAAGGAACGTCTCAAGATTTCCCGTTGGACCGCAGAAAAATTGTGATGATAACTTGGTAAATACATCATTGTCAGGAATAAATGCCTCAAATAATATGACCGCTTTTTCTCCCGACATTCTCAAGCTAACATTTGAATTTTGATTTAGCTTCATTCATATTTTATCGCGGACCACGGGGCATATTTTGCCAAACGTAAATTTGCAGTAATCCACCTCTGGACAGCCACAACTACGGCTGGGAAATAGAGCTCTTACCCGACTTGTTACTTTGTATTTAATAATATTTTGTAATATTAATATGTTAATAACTTTTTAATTAAATTAAATAAAACCTGCATTTCTTAATTGACAAGCAAGAGGTCGTGAGTTCAAATCTCACTGACTTTATTTTATATTTATAAATGCGATTGTGTCTGTGTGGTTCGGATTTCACTATAAACTGTAGCCCCCCTGTACTGTAATAGTTAATTTGTCAAGAGAATAATAAATCTTATCTAAATTACTCATTCATTTTTGAAAATTTTACTTTCTGAAAAATTATATGAATATCTTCTGAAGAAATGTTTCACTTTCTTTTCTTAATATAGAAATTACTATTATCGACCGCTGCTATTGGCAACGTCCGGTAAAACTGAAATATACCAAAAACTTGTTGGAAATAAATGTTGTACAAGGTAATCATTTCCTTGGTTACAGAATCATATTTACTCGTATAGGTATAAAACAATTTATAAATTATAATTTGTAATAAATTTCCAGGTTTTTTTAATCTACATAATACAATTGAGAATAAATACTTATTTGAATAGCAAGGGTTGAAAGTAGCTGTTTGCGGACTAATGCTAGAAATTGTAGCACAGGCGTAGCAAGGACTTCAACTAATATATATTTTCAACCACTGAGGTGTACACAACTTTTTTCTACGATCGAAAATTAAGATTAATCTATTTTTAATTATAATTAACAAAATGTGGAAGTAGAAAAACAATATAAATAAAACAAAAATGTAAAAGAATTGACATTTTTGGTCTCCAAAGATCCACGTTACCAAACGATCAACAAAGATCCTTGGTCTGAAATTGTTTACTTTCTGTCACCAAATGAAGTTCGAAATACTTTATTTGCTCGTAGAAAAATTATCGTTTATAAAATATGTTTGTAGTACTCAGAATGTTGTCTCCCTCAGCCGTGGCTAAACAGCATAGGTGTACAAAAAATGGGTAAACTAGCAGGAGAGCTACTTTACCTTCGATTTCGCTGAAAATTTGTGAAAAGTTTCCAATTGTTAGTATTTTTCCTATATTCTGCTCGCTGAGAAGAAACTTTTCACAAATTTTCAGCGAAATCGAAGGTGAAGTAGCTCTCCTGCAGGTTTACCAAAAAATGATTTAGTGATTTAATTTTTTTTGCTCCGGGTGCAAAATTGCTAGTTACGGCCCTGGCTGTAATTCACCCCTGGGTAACTGGAAGTGAAGGTTATAGTGTGTAACGTAATTTACGTTCAACTGAAGAAGGTGTAATGAACGTATAAAGTATGTCAAATTATTCTGAAATTGCAAGTAATTTTATTAAACTTAGCTAGAAGATTATATTAATTAAATTCTTGTGATTCATTTCACCAACTGAAGAAAAGAAAATACCTAATTACTAGTAAAATTTAAACCAAGTAAATCCCGACCTATTACCATCAAAAGAAAAGTTTCAATCTTCATAAAAATGAATCCACAATTCATTTTACTTTCGCATGTCAAAAACTAATCAGATTATAATCGTAGCAGTCTCAGCGCAGATGACTCGGAACAAAAAATCCAGAGTATTATTACATTAGTACTCTAATAAGGATTGAGCGATTAGAATGTGAAGTAAGAAGTGTTAATTCACCGAATATCATACAGATGTTGTAAGTTTATTGCGCAATGTATTGTAGAGAGAGTCTGCAAGTATGACTGCACTAGTACGCGCGACGTGTGAACAAAAAGATGATAGTTGATGGTAAATATATGCAGTGACTGTTGTTAGAAATTCTGAGACCATCTACTTTGGCGTTGAGTAAACAATTAGTTTGAGATCACGTACTTTCACGAATGTTTGCTTTAATACAATTGCAGAATTATAGAACTGCTGTGTGCTAGATTTTACAAGGATATATCTTATTCCGAAGTTTGAGATTTTCAGAACTTGCCGCTAAAATACAAGGGTGAGAAGATGCCTAAATAAATATGAATAAAATATCTATATTTTCTAAAATCTCTTTTCTAGTTTTATGTATATAATCGTAGGTTAGTGAATAAAATTGTTGCGTTTACCAATGAGGTAGGTGGCTCAGTGGTATCGAGTCGGCCTGTGGATCTGGAGAACCCTGGTTCGATTCGCACAGCTGACAAACAATTTTCACTAATTTAAATCTACCCCTGTGGCTCTCCCTTCACTAATATCTTTGAGGACCGTGATTTGACGGCTGGTAATCGCATTTCACGCGACAAAATATATCACTTACCGAGATCTGCTTAGACAGAGTGCCACACCCAGTAATGGGTAAAAGGCGTGATGATATATTTATTTATTTAATTTAAATCTACCCCTGTGGCTCTCCCTCCACTAATATCTTTGAGGGTCGTGATTTGACGGCTGGTAACCGCATTTCACGCGAAAAAATATATCACCTACCAAGATTTGCTTAGGCAGAGTGGCACACTCAATAATGGATAAAAGGCGTGATGATATATTTATTTTATATTTTACTAATTAACAAGCAAATCATACTGACTTCAAAATTAAAGAAAAATTATTTTTTTAATTCGCAAAAATTAGTGTATTTAATTCCTAGCAAACAATTTTAGTGTCACTGGTTTAATAGTACATTTAATTATTTATAATTATGTTACTAATGAAATAAAAGTCTGCCTACAAATAATCATTTATTAATTAGTAATTATATAGTACCTGGTGTAATGCCTTATTTTTATTTTTATTTGAGTACCTAGTCTGATTTCGTATACGGTATTGAAAGGGTAAGTTGTTGAGAAAAATGTATAGCAACAGTGAATTAGTGGATATGCTGTTAGTGTATGGACAAGCGGTGCAAAATTCCGAATTAAACCAGTGATACTAAAAATGTTCGCTAGGAATGAAATACCTTAATTTTTGCGAATTTAAAAAACTACTCTTGTGGCTCAACTAACATCTTTGGGAGCCGTGATTTGTCGGCTGGTAACTGCACTTCACGCGAAGGAATATATCATTTACCGAGATCTGCTACGGCAGAGTGCCACTCCCAGTAATGGATAAAAGGCGCAATGATATATTTATTTATATTAAAAACTCCATTTTACTGATGGGAAAAGATATCTAACGAATTAAACAAGCAGAATTAATAATGTGAAAAGATGTATGATAAATGAAGAATGTACCAGTGGGATTCTTAAAATTAGAAAGCTAATATGAAATCAATAAATAACACGTTCAAATTCGAAACAACATTGCATATTTTTTCACATGTCGTATCTCTTTATACAAGAAGTGATATCGTTTTAATTTATTACAGATTTTTTCCACGAACAACAAAACAGAATTTCCCTAACATATAATGTCATGTACTGTCGATCATATAAATATTGTGGTATTATTAATTATTTAAATCATTATCTGTAATATCCTATTTCAAAATGTCGATAAATATTTATGACACTAATTTTCATGTTACTATAATCGCATAATTATAATTTAAAACAGTTGTCGAGTTGTTTGTTATATAATAATCATGTGCAAATTCTGCCAACCTATTAATAATAAACATTCATGCAACATTATTGTATAGTATTTATTCTCTTTCAAATATGTCAAATAATACGTATAATTATTTTTGACTTTACAACTTGATAGATTAAAAACGTCAAAATATATTGTCACGTTTTATGCGTAGTAAAATAAATTGATGCAGATATATTATTATTTTTACCCGTTTTTAAGAATAGCTGGTCTACTTTTCTATGGCCTTTAGTAAGAGAAATATATGAGGTCACATCCTCCCTTCTGGGTACCTAAGAATGTCAGTCGAGGGTGATTTAAGGACATTCCTCTATTGAAAGATATTTTCAATTTTACTTAGGGTAGACTAAAAAAGAAGTTAAAACTGGGAGTGAATTGAGATGATAGTTTATAGCTTTAGAGCTGTTTCTTGAATTCACTTTATATAGTAACCGCACTTTACGCGAAGAAATATATCACTTACCGAGATCTGTTTCGCTAGAGTGCCACATCCAGTAATGGATAAAAGGCGTGATGATATATTTATTTATTTATTTACTTTATATAGTAACATTTTTCAAAGAGAATTTTTCTTGATCTGATAAAATTACTACGGTAAAATCCGTTCCCCATAATTACATGATTATTTTTTACTGCACATAGAATGACATGTTATTAGATTCAGTAAAAATAAATATGCAAACTAAATTTAATCGATAAAATCAGAAGTTCTTCTCTTAATCCATATTGAAAATTTATTTAAAGTGATCTTTTATAAACGTCTCTTTAGTTACGAGTATTTAAAGAGTTTATAAAACAAGTCACATACTATACTTTTTCTACGATTGCAAATTAAGACAATAGAAAAGTGTAAAGTTTTATGAATTATTTAAAAAGTAAGGTTAAGTTGTAATGACAAATGCTCAAACTAACTTCACTCTATATTTAATAATTCAAGCCGTGACTAAAACGTTCAAAGACACAGCTTGTCAACATCTGATTAAGATATCATTTAGCGCCATGTAAACCAGTACGTTAAATGACATTTTACTTATGAGAGTAGAAAAATATATTTTTTCTACGATTGCTATGAAAAGTTGACAATTACGCTCTCATTTGTCATCGTAAAGTTGCCGTTTTCTGTGGAACAATCGAAAAATATCTTTTTTGCGCGTCTCCAATGGCAACGCGCGAAAAAGATTATAAATGCGCGTTACCAGGGATACAAACAAAACAGAAATTTGTCATATTGACAATTGACAGAACGAATTTATTTTCAATACGTATACGTTTTTAAATAATTTTAAGATGCAATCGTAGAAAAAATTATGTGTGTATCACGAGCGTAAAGTGTCTTTGTTCCTCTTACACTATTGCAGCTCTCGCCTTCGGCTCGCGCTGCAATTACCGTGTTCGAGTAACAAAGAATCACTTTACGCTCTTAATACACAAATAACTATTTTTAATTGGAATTAATAAAATTTCTATTCAACAACAAAGACAAAATTAATTGTCATCTATACACTTGCTGAAACTAGGTTTAATAAAAAATATTAAATAAACATTTGGCTAAGTCTCACAAAATTCAGCCTCCAAGTCACCTTATGAGGGCATCTTCACGTGAACTTTGTTCTAGGTGAAGAAGTGAGTTATACTATACTGATGAGCTCTAATAAGAGCGAAACATTTCTATTCTGTTCGAGAATCAAATCCGATTCCAACTCGCATTTCAGAGATAGTTCAGATAACTAGATTTTCGAACAACCACAATTAAATGTCTGTATATAATATCTTTCAGTCGATTTTGATTATGTTTTTAATCAAAAGGTGCATTGTGCACCAAATCCAACAAAGCGTGTTCCCGGTTCCCTGATTATACTTCAACTGCAGTGAATTTAACCTCCAGTTCCTGGTTTCTGTGTATTGATTTTGATGCTACTTCAACTAAATTCAACGCTAAAAAAACAGGACACTTGAATTTGAAACAAGTATCCCGTTTCCCAAACATGCATGATAATGAGCTAGTTTTGACTTTGAATGTACGTATTCAATTTTGTAAATAAAACTTGTATCAAAAAATGTGTAATAGGTAATTATACTTTAGTGCATTATTTTCATTCTGCTGAGACCAGCTTTTAATTTCAATTTGTCTATTAATTTATTGTACAGGTTATTCCATCTTGGGAAATAAATACTTTGCAAGATAAATGTTTAAAATGAAAGTTATAGATAGAATAAGATTTTGTCGTCTGAATATTTCTCAAAGTAAAGAATAATGTTCAGCTACTAAAAGATAGCGATGATTACGATATTTCAAACTAGAGACAAAGGTGTATACACTTTCAAGTGTATCCATAAGCTTGCAATTGCTAAAATAAAATTTATTTAATTTATGAAATTGTGTAACAGTTCTTTCAATGTTTAGTGTTTATTAATTTATACTTTAGGTAATGTGCATTTATTTTTGCGACTTTTGGAAAATAGTTATTTACGTAAAAAGCTAGGAAAGTATTCAATTACAGGATGAGTAGATAGTTTCATGCTGAGCTTGAAACAGCTTACGAATCCTGTACGACGCTTTACTGACGTGTTACGTATAACATTTTACCTGAAACTTATAAACAAATAATAAATATTTTAAATTAATTTAAATTAATAGAAATAATTCAGTCAATATTTTATGTTGCTAAGTAACTAGACATTCACGTTTGTTTCATTACCTGCCTAGGCAGACAATATGTTATTTTCCTTCCTGAATCTTAAAGGTCAGGCAAATGTTTATTTTCCTGTCAGTTTCAGGTAAATGATATTTATATTGTAATCATCAGTACATCAAATAATATATATATATATATATACACTTAATTTTTTGTTTACAATAATTTTTAAACTTTCTTTGGGAAAAATGTAGAATTGGCAAGATATAGTAAATTTGAAAAGTTAATAAAAATAAATAAATATATAACTTAGTGATCATAAAAATATATTTCAAAAATATAAATGATAAGTAACGAAAATGACAAGCAAATGTAAAAATATTTTAATATAGGAACAAAATCAGTAAATAAAAATGACAAATTATATATGTCAAAAATAAAGTTTAGGAGTAACAAAAGTTGTAGGGGAGAGGGATATTTAACATTTGACATGACAAGTATTCTATTCTACTATTAGCCCAACCTTTGTACAAAACCTGGAACATCAGAAAATAAAAGAGGAACATTGAGTGCTAAACTTGGCCGCAAGAGGCGCTTTTTCCAAGAACAATTTCAACAATATTTATTTTGTAAGAAATGCGTATGTCAATTTTTACATAAATTCACAAACTATTTACTTAATGATTGTATGTAAAATTAGAATGAAGAAATTTAGGAACAGTGTTTTGTTTTAAACTAGAACAACTGAAATTTTTATATAAGAAGACTAAATCTAAATGTCGTACCTATTATCCAAATTATCGGAAAGAGCACCCATTTTTGGCAATCAGCGTAACATTCTAGACCTTGCATAAAGTAGGTGATGGTTAAACTTTTAAAATTAATTTTAGCAGTAATGAAATAATTAAAAGTATTATCTACAGTTATTATTTGAAATAATTTTCTGTAAAATAGTCATAAAAGCAATTAATTATAAAATTGTCCACCCACTTAATGTAACTAATGAATACTATTAAAAATAAATTAACTGAAACATTTCAAAAACATCTTTATTACAATTAACATAATATCCTATTACAAAATGTATGTCGATAAAATTAATAGTTACTTTAACCTATACCGCAGTAATTACAAATACACATAAAAGACAAATATTCCTGTACAGAATATTAAACAAATCTTCGAGTTGAATTAATATCAGCATTGAAATGAAGAAAGTCTTGTTCGCACTCTCATATTCCGTACAACGAGGCGGTAGCGTTATCGTCAACGCGAGCATAGAGATTGTATTGTAAACAGAAGAGTACAGACGTGATGTAATTGTTAATGGCATGTTTCTATTGTAAGGTCTACTAACCTACAGCCAACAGCCGTGCTAAGCGATTATTTAATATGATATGAAATGACCGTAACGCTAGACGAAGAAAGTGATTGTTGTGCAGTTATGGTGATTGTTGATTTGATGGTTAAGATTGTTTTATGGTTTATTTGGTTTTGTTGTATCTTGTGACGTAGTTTGACAGATGGTTAGGTTGATGAATTGTATTGAATTTTTTGGAGAAAGTTGCTGAAAAAATAGTTGAATGTGTTTTGAATTTAGACCAATAAATTGTTTCAAGTATTTTGTTAATTCTAAGGTTGAAGTGAAATTTGAATTCACAAGCAAAACGAAATTAAACTTACGTTGACTTTAACTTACGAGTATATCTAAAAGTATTATAGTATCTAAGTGGTTCGGATTTTCTATAATTTTGATACCCTATCAGATTCGGTTAAAAATTTGATCTGACATCCGTTCCCAAATCCGATTCAAGTTCCGTTTCGTCACCCAATCCGATCTGACATCTGCCCAGAGATCACATTCGATCCGAAATTTGTTTCGACATTCGATCGGTGTACAATTTTTTCTTTTTAATTAATTTATTTATTTATGTTACGCTCTACAACAGGAACTTAATCCCAATTACAAACTCGGGATCTTCTGATTCGAATTCCATATTGTTATCCACACCACCGTACTGACGGACGGAAACCAATTGTCAGTTTCGATTCGAAATACAATCCGAAATCCGATCCAACATTCGATCCGATATCTGAACCCACATCCGATTCGAAATATGATTTAAAATCCATTTCGACATCCAATCCAATCCGATCTGATGTCCATTCAGAGATCCCTTTCGATCCGAGATTTGATCCGACATTTGGTCGGTTCGTAATCCGATCTGACTTTCGACACAACGTACAGTTTTTCCTATTTAATGAAACTAATTTTCACTTTGTATATTCAAAAGAAAAATAACAGTTATAGATCAAATTAAATTTTGTCGTAACGAATGAAATTGGAATTTGTCTTTTTTTACTTAAAGTGTATATCTAAAAGCTATGAATAAAATTACAGATCGGATATTTTATTCGAATTTCGGATCGGATATTTTATCCAAACTTCGGATCGCATGTTTGATGTGTACTTTATCCGAAGTTTGGTTTGGATCCGATCCGAATCCGATTCGATAGAATTCTAATTCGATCCGATCTAAAAATCCGGTTTTGGATTAGATTGGATTGGATTCAAATATCGGATATTTTTTCCGACCTGTAGCTTCTTGTACTATAATTGGCATTAAGTTGTACAGAATTATAAATAAATAATATTACATTGTCTGGCAGTACGGTAGTGCGAATAGGGTTACGGAATTCAAATCCGGAGATCCCGAGTTCGAATCGCACTCAAGATAAAAATTATATGAACTACCACACTGCGGCTCGGTGAGTGCGAACCCTGTACTTAAGTTCCTGTTTTGCAGAATACCATAAATAAATAAAATAGGGTAGTGCGAACTCTTAAAACCGTGAACTGAAAATTAATTATATTACGTAAAGCAAAAGTCGGCCTCAATCGTAAAATGTATAATTGCTACTAAAATTTGGCAAGTCAAAAATAATATTTACATCTAGAAATGGATACGAAATCGTGATGATATCTCTATTTAATTGCAATACCATATAAGCGTAAAAAGAGCGTAAAATAAAAAAGGTGTACGATAAATGTCAATATTTTTTGTTGTTAGGAGAAAGATTTGAAGTTTAGCGTGAGTGTATGAGTTATGGTCTCTAATCATAATTAGTTGTAATTTAATTATGAGCAAAAGAAAGGTTTACTTTTTAATTCGTTCAAACTTTTTAATGTTCGTAACATGAATGACCTTTAAAATAATGACTTGTGAAAAGTTTTAGCAGTTTCTTGATACACAAACAAGATTTACTAAACTATATTTCATCGTTATCATAGCAAAAAATAAACTCATTGTTCGTGACTAATTTATATTGGAAAAAACAATAATGGTTAATTAAAAGTTATGGGTAAACCGGTGGTTTTAAATTGCAGTTTTAAGAAAATGATTAAGTAGCCGTTCGAGAAATATTTATTAGTTTCCTTCCTTCATAATTTATGTTGAAATATAGAACATTTGAAACTACATGGTTTATATTCCTATTTCGCAAATAATTCTGTGTATATTTTCTACACTCCATTACAGATTTCAGAGTTAAATACAAAGGTAATTTAACATTGATAGCATCTTTAAATATTATATAACAGTAGTTGATGTCTGTGTGAATAGAAACCAGACATAAATCTATATTGTAACATCATATAATTTATTTATTTTATTGGTATTCTTGTAATCGTATGCTCGTGCAATAAGTCTTTAAATGTTGTTAATATTATAAATAATATTTATGAAAGACAGGTGATATTAAAAGCTAAATATATTTAATTTTCCTGTGGTTTCAAGACGATAAGATGCGGTCAAATATTTATCAAAATTGCACACTTTTAGAATAAACCAGGAAATACCTATAATAAAAAGTTTCTAGAACTCTTACTCATGTATTTTGCAATATTATACTACGTATAAGCCAGATTTACACTATGCTACTTTTGTTGACATATATCGACATTTTTATCACAATAAAATTACCCCTGTTGCTCTCCCTCCACTACCATTTTAGAGGACTGGAATTTGACGGCTGGTAACCGCACTTCAGGTGCATACATATATAACATATTGAGATCTGCTACGTCAGAGTGCTACACCCAATGATGGGTAAAAGGTGTGATGATGATATTTATTTATTTTCGTGGACAGAATCGCATATGGTAAATATTTACTTTTTTGACAGTTGCAAACAAAAATGAATGATTGTTTTTCACGACTCTGTCTAAAAAGTGACATTTTTTATCCCTAGAGAAGGAAAGTAGAGCCATATCCAGGACAACTGGAAAACAATGGTATGATTTAATATTAGTGACGTCCAGGTGATATTTGTTAAGTAAATAATAAATTTAAATTTATAATTAATTACTGAAAATTTTACCTTGTTAGAAAGTAAACTTTTCGTCCCTCAGTTGAGAGACGAAAGTAATACTTTTCATTCTCAGGATCCTAGGTACGACACCTTCGAGAAGAAATGTTCAACTTTCTTCCCTTCATATACAAATAACTATTAACAGTTTAAAAAAAATAAACTCGTTTAACCCATTTCGCCCCGTTGTACTCATATGGGTACACGCAATTTAAAGTTCTGTAAAACCTATATTATTAATGTCATAAATAAATACAAAACATAAGGTTTTACTAAAAGTTTCAGAAAAAAAATGTTGTGGGATCAAATGGGTTAAAAACATCTACAGTGAATACAAAAACATACCATATTTAACTTTTTGCGTTAGATACCTTGTATTAAATGTCGACTACTATCAGATAAAATAAGTGCAGAAAAGCAACTTTCTGCTCTGCCCATAGAAAAATAAATTAAACATATGCTGTATAGAATATTAAAAAGCACCATGTGGTGCCTAAAATAAATATTCAGTTCCCAGTCTTCGAATGTTCATATTAAGTAAAAAGTCGTGACACTGCAGAATTTTATTTTGCATTTTAACATAAGTAATCGTTTTTCAAATTATGTTGAAAGTATTAATAATAATTAATTGGTTAGTCAATGGAGAAAAAAATGTACATTTCGTGTATTTAAATGTCGAAATGCATTCATAATCCATCTTTCGGTATCACATCAGTCTGTCAATTAATTATTTAGTATTAAATGTCGGGTCAAAATCTGACAGGTACGAGTCGTATTATTTGTCTAGTTCTATTTTCCTATCACCACTTTCATCTTTCATTTCGTTTTCGTTTTGGGTCAGAGGCGCGAGTAGGCTGCTAATATGACATAATATAGTTTTTGCTCGACAAATTTGCACATAATTTAAATTGTAAATTGGCTTCGAATTGTCTTATTTGAGATTTTAATGAAAGTAGTTCATTAAAGTTAACAAGTTTGTTATCTAAAACTTCAGAACAGTAATTATTTTTTGTCTCGAAGGCATAATTACTTTATTACAAAGTTTTATACATTTTTTATGTCATTACTTCCAACAGCAATCAAAGAAAATTGACACTGAATTCATAATTATTTATAAACAATTATCTTGTAGAAAGTGACATATTTTTCAACTATTTTAAAAATCAAGACAAAAATGACAAATACTACGTTTTCAAAAACAAAGAAATGGTATACTATTTTCATTTTAAACTGGAGGGATCGGCATAAAACGATTAAATGCACCGCAATTACGTTTACAAAGGAACTCAAAATATGATCCGTTATAACTGGTTTCACAAGGTTCCCACAGGGTTGTACAGCCCCATTCGCCGGTATTTTTAAATGGTCAATCATAGGGAAAAACAAGAATAATTTTAGGCTGAATACGACCCTTAAAAATTACCTGTTGTGACCATCGTCAAGCGATTTGTGGTAGCCGCACTAATAGATTTCATTGTAGTTATATGGGACAGGGACGTTTAATCGTTTTATGCCATTCCTCCAGTTTAAAATGAAAATAGTATAAGCTTATAGAGACCAACTGAAAGTATTTGACATACCGCGATCAACGCCATCTTTTAGTAGTTATCTCAATACCTCATGAAGAAGGTGTCATACTTCCCTCAGGAGCTTTATATCTCTTATCTTCGACTCGGGAAATGAAACGATACCTCCAGCAAGAAACAGGGGCGGATCCAGGGGATGGGTCATGGGGGTCATGACCCCCCCTAAACTTGGACTTTTTTTTTAATGTTGGCCTTAATACATAATAATGATTTACGATAACTCAATTTGTTAAACAAATTAAATAGAAAATATTATCTAAGAACTTAAAGTTCTAAGGTAATTAAGAACTATTATTTGATTTATTATTGTAATAAATTGCCAAAAACCAATATTTTGTGGGGATATTATTTCGACCCGTAAATGGGAAAGGTATTCTATTTAAGATCTAGTCAAGTATGTGACTACCGACATTTGCACTTAGAAAATCAACTTCTAATTCAATATTTTTTGTATTCTATCAAAGAATCGTTTTTTATATTTAGAAGATGGACAATACCACTCCCCCCCGAGACAAAATTCACTCCATGACCCCCTCTAATTCGAAGTCTGGATACGCCCCTGGCAAGAAATGTCTTACTTTCATTCCTTGATATACAAACAATAACAATTGCTTTCAAAAATCTTAACAGAAACAGACAAATTAAACATTATTTTTCGGTGCTAAAAGTACACAACTACTCGCTCTTTTGCTTCATGTGTCTGATGTTCTTTCGTAAATATTTTTTGTATTTCTTGTTTAAAAATCTTGTGAAAAGTCAAAAGAATATTACAACAAACATAAAAATGATGTCCAGCTTTTTAAGTTCAAAATTGCATCTAACTTGGCATATGACACGAAATGTGCAATCACGGAAGACAACTTGAAATGACACTGTTGCAACGATGAATAAAAACGCAAACGCAAGTTATTGTCGACGATGTTTTCCTGGACGGTGGACACCGCCTTCTAGTAAGAGAGAACATAAGACTGTGCAAGAGAGAGCGATTAAAATCTCTTCGTATGTGTTTGCGATGCACGTATTTGTCCTTTTGTTTTTTCCTTATTTGCTTTGCGGTAAGGTCAGGTATCGTTAAAATTGGACGAATTTCTATTGATTTGGAGACGAGATACTGAATTCGTGAATACTGTAATAGTTTTTTGCTGTTAGAATAGATTTTTTTTTGGGCATTGTTGAAAAAAGTAATCTTTTTGTTACACGAACATGGTGTACTTCAATTTCGTTGGAAACAGCGTTTTGGTTTTTTGCTTATTAAGTACCATTTTCTTTTGTTTTTCAAGCTTTTAGGCACAAAAAATATTCTAATGTAAATGAAATGGAAATTAATTTAGTTCAGTAGATTAAATAACAAAATTTTTAAACTTAGAAAATTAAATGTTTAACATCAATATCAATTACTCCATATGACTTGTAACTTCAATATGCTTTTATTAACTTAAACCAAGCAAATCGATGGTGTTGATTCCAATTCCAAAGATCCCGAGTTCGAATCCCATTCAAGCTAAATATACTTGAACTACTACATTGAACTAGCTGGCTCAGTGGTATCGAGTCGGTCTGTGGTTTTGAGAATCCGGGTTTGACACCCACAGGCGACAAACAATTTTCACCACAAATATCTTTCGGGTCGTGCTTCAAGATCTGCTACGGCTGAGTGCCACACTCAGTAATGGGTAAAAGGCGTGTAATTGGGATTAAGATCCTGTTGTACAGAGTGACATAAATAAATAAAATAAAGAAACGAACAATGTTAAATTAAAATTTAAATAAACAAATAAATATATCAACACGTCTTTTACTCATTAATGGGCGTGGCACTCTGCCGTAGGAAATCTCGTTGTGACATATTTTTTCGCGTGATTGTTACCAGCCGTTAAATCATGCCCCCCCAAAAGATGTTAGAGGAGGGGGGAGACACAGGTGTAGTTCATTGTGTGGTAAAAGTTAAAACTTATTTCAAAATAAACAATTGATTGTTTATTGGTTGTCAATTCTAGTTGTTACAGTAGCATAAATAAATAAATAAACTAAGAAACCAAGTTTAAGTTTTGTTGGTACAATTGGCCATAAGATATCTCTACAAAACTAGATTTTCGCAATTGGAAAAGTAGGTAATGCATTTAAAACTTAAAACTTGTTTCACAATAAACAGTTGTTTGTTTTATTGGATATCAGTTTCAGTTGTGTATTTACTTTTTCTAACATTTTTCGCAAACTCCGAAATCGAAGGCGCCGTCTGATGTAAGTCTTGTACGTTTAATAAAAGTTGAAATGGACTATAAAGTTGATTCGTAAATATACTGAGAAATTTGATGATGGAACGTTTGCTGACAGATTTATCCGGCTGTTGAGTTCTTCAATATTTATAGTGTTTACGAATTTTTATATAATCCTATCAACATTAATTAGACATTAAAATAACATTGCGAAACATAAAAAGTTTCAGTGTATTTTGAAGGCAAATTGTAAAATAGTTGCAAATGGCGACCATTGCAAGGACTCGCAGGACAGGGTAATTGGAGTGTAAATACTTTTATTGATTTTAGTATACGAACAATTTGTAAACACGTTTAGTGGAGGGAAATTCAGAAAAATATACAGGTGTAGTTTTCCAATACCATTACTTCTCTGATTACTTTACAGGACAATATTTCAAATAAATACTGAAGATAATTAAATTCTGTGTTTAAATCAATTCATACATTTCATTTTACTTATTTCATTATTGCTAAAATTAATTAATTAATTCATGGGGTAGGTGGATCAGTGGTATCGAGTCGGCCTGTGGATCTTGAAAACCCTGGTTCGATCCCCACAGGCGACAAACAATTTTCACCAAATTAAATCTACTCCTGTGGCTCCCCCACCACTAACATTTTTGGGGGCCGTGATTTGACTGCTGGTGACCGCACTTCACGCGAAGAAATATATCATTTATCGAGATCTGCTTACGGCAAAATGTCACACCTAGTAATGGGTAAAAGACGCGATGATATATTTATTTATTTCAAAATTAATTTTAAAAATTGTCTAAAACTGATATTATTTATATAGTTACTCATGAAACTGGAACAAATGTATAACGCTTAACTGTCAAATACATATTTTAAACTTTATTTTAACAGTAAATAAACAAATAATATATCTAGATTAGAATTAAAAGTTGAATTTAATTCTTTCCAACTTTTATTTGAAATGAGGTAGGTGGCTCAGTAATATCGAATCAGTGTAATTGAGAACGCGTGTTCGTTTAGTGGAGAGAAGCCACAGGGGTAATTTTCAATGTGATGTATAATAATTACAGAAAATTAAGAAAAATGTAAATAATCCAAAACTTTCACAATTTGTGTTGGTAAAACACTGTTCTGTTCTGTTCTGTTAGAGAAACATGGCGGGCCCTAGAGCCAATCTGGTTTATTTATATTCTGCTGAGTATTGAATAATAATTATTCAATATCCGAACAGAATCGCCAAGCCGGACCATGCACCCTAGACATAAAGACAATACACTACACTCCGTCCAGTTTCTGGCAAGAGTTGGACTGACCTGCTTATACCTTAAATGAAAGACATAGTGCAATGCAAATCAGCCGACGCCACGATACACAAAATAAAAGTTTAACGTCCAGAGAACTCCCCAATTTCAAAGTAAAATCATTGTTAGGTGACTTTTTTAACGTGGGATTCTACCACACTTTGTTGCTTCTTTCCAAAATGCAGGTCAACTTTAGGGCTGGCTTACTAGTAGTTGACTTGCTTTCCCAATTGCTGTTAAATTTTCTTAGTAAAACACTAAATACAAAATTCGAAGACACTAAAAATAATCAAAAATCTTTCTTCAATTTTATTTCATACGTGAGGTCATCCCAACTTCAAAGAAAACATCCATCATTTTTTCATGATTATGTCTTTTATAATAATCCCAATTATCTATCAACAAAAGTAATTACCTTCAATAACCTATAACTATCGATTTTCGATGTCACCATCATTTGAAAAAAATCTTCGCAGTTAATGATAATCATTTAGCGTATGATGTAACCGCGCATCATTTTGTCGGGCGCAGCCTTTCTAATGTCCGCGGGCCGATGAAAACGACAAGAAACCGAAGACGAAGATGAAAAGCCGGGAGCGCGAGTGATTAAATCAAACTCGAGAAGCTCTTGATGTGTTTTCATTCATTTATCTCTGATTTGAGTGTTCGTCTCAGATGTGTCCATTCACGCAGATAATGAATCGTATGGAGTAGACGGTTTTTGTTAGTTTCGTAAGTTTTTTGTTTGTGGGTCACCAATACGAATAGTTTTATTTTTGTTTATTGTTACTAGTGATGCAGTTCGATTTTACGATGATTAACACTAATAGCACAGATCCGGATTTATTTTATTTGTACTTTAGTTTCAACTTTAATGGCTAGTTGTATAACTAAAACATGTATTTAAATAAACTTGTTTCAAACAAATCAAAGTTTATCGAAGTTATATGGAATTATTTATATGCTGTCATATTCGGTGTGGTGCTATCCATACAAAAAAATAAATATTTTCTTAATTCTTAATTCTACAGATTTTTTCTGTTTAAATTTTTATGCTCCAATTGATCTTCTTAAAAGAAGATAATTTTCTTATTATATATGCCATCTATGTATTGTACATATGTTTTGAGTTAAAGGTTTATAGTAAAAGTATTTTAATGTTTTTTTTAGTATTTCTTGTCTGTGTCAATAATTTGGAAATTGGATATAACGATTTTTATAAAACTTGGCATTCTAATGTTTTTTAGCCCCGAAAAACGCTCTAACTAGGTCTCATTCATGTGGTACGTTATTTTGAAAGAAAATTGAGGAGAAAATTCATGGAAATTTAGTTTTTTAAAGTATATTTAGTATAGGCATTGAAGTGTAATAGTCTATAGTCTAAAAGAAACATTTTTAGTTTAAACAAATTAAATGAATTTGAATTACTTTAAATTACATTAACTAAACGTTAGGTATAAATTTAGAACCTCAAAACAATCCAAAAGTTCTTTTGTGTAGAAGTTTGTTCTCAAATTCTTCGTTTAACAGCTCGTACTTTTGTCCAAAAGTTGAAAAGATAATGAAAATCTGAAAACACCAGTGAATTTCTTGCGTGAAAATACATAGGTATGCAAATTTTTACAGCAAAATTCGCACGGATACATTTTTTATTACGTATGTCGTTAGGGCGGCACAAAATCAGAAATTTTAAATCGTCGATATCTCGAAAACTAAGCCTCGGACGCCAATTTATATAATTTTTGGTATATTTGAATGAAACTATGCATACTTACTAATTAAAGTACGCTGAATTCAGCTATGTACAGAGATTTAAATTATCTCTTCTTGTTTACAAGTTACACGCGTGTGAAAAACACTAATTTTAATGATTTTAATTTTTTTCTTAATAATCTACTAACAGTTTGATCTATAAATCAAACTTAATAAAATTATGGCAAGCAAATGACGACAAATTCGGTGGTGTAATCAGATCTTAATTATCTTTAATAGTTTTTGAGATACAGAGGTATGTCGTTAGGGCGGCACAAAATCAGAAATTTTAAATCGTCGATATCTCGAAAACTAAGCCTCGGACGCCAATTTATATAATTTTTTCGTAATCTACGGGTCAAAAATAGGGGGGCTAAGTGGAAAACAGTACATTTTATCACATTTTTTTTTGCTGAAAATTTCTTAAGGGGTACCCCTTGGTGTTTTTTCAATTTTAGGCCATTTTCAGATTTTTTGTCCTAAAATGTTTATCTGTAGAGAAAAAATTCTGAAAATTTGCACACCTATGTATTTTCACGCGAGGAAGTCACTGGTGTTTTCATATTTACATTATCTCTTCAACTTTTTGAAATATCGACAAAAGAAAATTTCGAAAAAAATTTAAAAATTTTCAAATTTTTAAAAATAAATGTACAAGTTAAGTAGCGCACGAGAAATACACTCGTTCAAACCGCATTTCAATATCTGTTTTAGTTTTTAAGTTATGGGCTTTCAAAGTTGAACTTTAAAAAAAGTCAAAAATCGCTGTAACTCAAAAACTAAAAGAGATATTGAAGTGCGGTTTGAACGAGTGTATTTCTCGTGCTCT
Organism: Pterostichus niger; assembly: GCA_947425015.1. Classification (NCBI taxonomy): domain Eukaryota; kingdom Metazoa; phylum Arthropoda; class Insecta; order Coleoptera; family Carabidae; genus Pterostichus; species Pterostichus niger. The sequence continues at coordinate 35,375,164 of OX380338.1, forward strand.
GAACTATATAGAACCATATTATAAAAATTTTAACTTTTTGAACTGGTTCAACCAGAAATTCACATTGCATGTTTATATGTCAAAATTATGGTCATTCTTGGCCATGGCACTTCTGCAATGGCAGATCCTAATAAACTACACATTTTAAGCCGTTAAGTACAGTAACCAGTTGTTAAATCACAACTACCATAAAAGAAAATTTTATTTAGTTTAAAAATAGGAATTTTAATTCAATAACTGTTCAAAATTACCCCCATTTACCTGTAAACAATAGCCTAAACGATTATAAAATGAATTTATAGCATTATTTATTTGCTCTGGAGGAATCTCATGCGATGCAACACTAATTCTACGTTTTAATTGTTCTACACTCATTCTACCACCATTATAAAATTTACTTTTTAAGTGGCCCCAAAGAAAAAAATCGTTTGGCGCAAGATCTGGTGACCTTGCAGGCCACTCCACTTCTGCACCTCGTCCTAGCCATCGTTGGGAGAATATCCGGTGCAGATAATTTCGTACATTTTGTTGGAACCACACTTCTTCAATATTTACTCAATATTACTCTCTCTTGTAACAACTCTAAATAATTTTCCCCATTTAAATTTCCATTTATATAAAAACGCCCCACTATTTGATCCCCTATTAACCCGGTCTGATTTTGAAAGAGGAGTTTTATTACTGTGACAACTATAGATGACAGCAATGTTATTTTTCCTGTTTACTTTTAAAATAAACGCTCTATTGCATTGCTGTCAAACTTTGTAACTGTAACTATGGTAATGGCATATCCCTATGTTTACTGATAAAAAAACTCCCAATATAGCATACATATAAGATATGTTTAATTTATAATAACAATAATATTTTGAAAAGATCGGTGTTAAGATGCCAACTTCACATCAAATTAGATGTGTATTCTACTTTTTCAGTGATTTATGCTCTGAATTTTTTTTGGTTTAGCTTAGAATTGAACCCGGATCTCTGTCTACAAATCATTATGTAACAGACTCGCTATTTCAAATATTTTGTCATAAAATGTATCTATTATTTCATATAATACATTTGAGTTTTCGATGGCCTTCAAAAGAATTATTCGAATATATTAAAAGCAAATTTGTTATTTTTACATTAGAATTTTAATGGAAAAACAACTTAATACGATCCTGGTTGCCGGGCATACATGTTGTACCTTCTGTTTGTTTAATGTACAATAATGTTTGCATATCAAACAAAGGTTTATCGTGTGTATTATAATGTGCATTTTGTTATTTTATTATAAACAAACAATTTTACAATAAGATTTAACTTGATAAATAATACTTTGTCGGTCATATATTATTTATAGGTCAATAAGTAAAAATTCATATATTTTTTTTAATATCCTGTCGTCTAAATTGCGTCTTTGAGAAATTGCATTTTCTTTCCCGGATGTAAAACGAAAGAAAGAGTTTTTATTTTATGTATACATCACTTTTAAATGAATAATTCATAAACATTTTAAAAGTTTATAGTTTTTTTAAATCGACAGCCTGATAGCTTATTTTAATTTTCGTTGTCAATTAATACTTTTCTTATTGTCGTAACAAATTTTAAATAATTTTCACATTATTGTCACTGTGTTTACATGATTTATCTTGTAACTTTTATCCAAGTAATCGAAGTTGCCTCGTGTAGAACCAATAAACAAATGGACGTGTTCAACATGAGCAATCTTTTATAAGCCGTCAGTGAAATGTACAACCAATAGCCTCTCACTAGGCTCTTCCCATGTCATCAGTTTACTTTCATCTATTTTAATAAAATTATTTGTGCATATTTACGATCATATTAATATCTTTGATATTCAGAAGTTGAATACAATATCATCTTAACCTTGTAAAGACACAGATTTGTGATGACATTTTCAAATGGTCTGAAATTTGTCATTGGGATTATTAAAATCTATACGGATTCTTTTGAAAAACACAAAAATCCATATTGTTTTTAGCATTCTTTGATCATTAAATTTACATAATACAATCAGCCATTTACAATCGAAAATATTTTGATTAACAAGCATCATGATGATGCAAGTATGTTGAAGGACTACATATTATCAATTTTTATTAATATCTAATTGCTGTTAACAATTATTTCTAATTTGTCATTTTGTTTGTTCAAGGATTTTCCGATTTGTTGTAGGAAATAAATACCTTTTAACAATATAGTAAATGATGCTTACATTTCTTACTCGTTTATTAATAACTTTCAGAAGGATATTTGTGTAATGAACGTACAAGTATTTTAGAAATTGTGATTTATAGTTCTGCTAAGATGTACTAGTTTTAATTCTTTTCTAGATGGCTACAGATGTATTAATGTATGTTCAATAATCTGTAAAATTAGTTCATGCTTAGTGATTCTATGTCTCGGCATAATGGAATAATTCAAGTAATGTAATGCAATCTGCAGATCAGAATCTGAGAGAAGCTGTAATTTGTAATTCAGGTTTCCTGTTCCTCCTTTAACGATGATTGCTGCTTTTTTAATAAAAGATAATTGCAACAAAACGATCTACATTTTCTACCGTAAATTGCTATTGTAAAGTATTACCGCAACAACCCAAATGCATATTGATTTTCTGTCAAAAAATTTGCAGGTCACAGTGCATATATATTTGAAATGGAAACTCTCTAAATCCCGAATATTTTTGCAGCGTTGAACAGTTTTTATTCTGAAATATTTATCTTCTGTCATCATCGTTTAATACCGCTAAAAACATTATATTTCAAAGGGATGTATTAATCTTTCATTTATCAGTTTATATGCTGATTGACAATGATTGACTTGATTTTTTTTTAAATATGTGTTTGAACGAATTTTGAGCGTTGTGCAATATCTGATTTCTACTGTTTCAGTAAAATAAGTAAAATAGTTTTTGACTTCATGAATCATACATTTTTCGTCATTTTGATTTTCTGCAATTATTCTATCTTGTGAAAAATAAAAATTATTGTTTAAAAAAAATATCTTTGTGGCTCTCCCATCATTAACATCTTTGGGGGCTGTGGTTTTACAGCTGCAATGGCAGAATGCCACACTCAGTAATGGGTAAAAGACGTGATCCTTTTTAAAATATAAATTTAATTTATAATTACATTTTAGTTCATAATAAAAGAGAAAAGCAAAATGTGATTTTAGATTTAACTTTCGTGTAGAAATGATTAGATGATTTGTTACACAAATATTTAACATTTGGATGTTGTGTGGGTTTTTGAAAACGTAAAGAATGTGAAGCTTTGTGTGTTGAATTAGTGAAACATTGGCGATTTGGAGTGTCGAATGTCTGGCGTCGATTTCTCGTCGGAAGTTTGTAACAAGAGCAAAGATAAGGAACAATGTGTATCACCGATTAGGATTGAAGTTTGTTGGTGTCGATGGTGATGTGTTAGTGTGAGTGTGTGTATGTGTTGGCCGGCGTTCGGTAGTGAGAGGTGACCCGCTTTTTCACCCGTCTAAATGTTAACCCGCGCGTCGCGTATCGCGTAGGCCTGCCACCGATGATCCTAGTGAGTGGGGACGAAGATGAGCTATAAAGTCCGCACCTGGCCATCGTCCAGTATCACTCACCTTCGCTTCTTTTCTCGAGTAACACACAGTTACTCATTCACCGACACACCATGAGAGCTATCGTGGTAAGTACCTAGTGCCAGTGTGTGACCAGTTGGATTACCGCAGTGGAGAACTTCCAGAATCCGGGATTAATTCTGTTTGTTTTGTAGCTCGTAGCTGCGGTGGTAGCTTTAGCCCAGGCCCGCCCTGAGGCCGGATACAGCTACCCTCAGCCTTCTATTCCTTCCGGAAGCTATGGAACACCTGGAGTAGGACACATCGGTGGAGGTGGTATCGGCGGCGGTGGACACGGAATCGGTGGAGGCATCGGTGGCATCGGCGGTGGAATTGGTGGCATTGGAGGAGGCGGTCACGGAATCGGTGGTGGATTTGGAACCTCTGGTATCAGCGGCGGTGGATTCGGCACCAGCGGCGGCGGATTCGGCACCAGTGGCGGCGGATTCGGTACCAGCGGTGGCGGATTCGGCACCGGCGGTGGATTCGGAACCGGTGGTGGAATCGGAATCGGCATTGGAGGAGGCGGCGGCGGCGGCGGTGGAGGTGGTGGATTCATCGGTGGCGGACAAGCCATCGTCCAGAAACACGTATACGTCCATGTCCCACCACCAGAGCCTGAAGAGTTCCGTCCCCAACGTCCCATCCAGGTGGCTGCTCCCCAGAAACATTACAAGATTATCTTCATCAAGGCCCCCGCTCCTCCTACCCCTACTGTTCCCACCATCCCTCTGCAGCCCCAGAACGAAGAGAAGACCCTCGTCTACGTTTTGGTCAAGAAACCAGAAGAAGCACCCGAAATTACCATCCCCGCTCCCATTCCCACTCAACCCAGCAAGCCCGAGGTCTACTTCATCAGATACAAGACCCAGAAGGAAGGTGGCGGCGGCGGCATCGGCGGCGGCATCGGAGGAGGAATCGGCGGAGGAATCGGTGGAGGAATCGGCGGAGGAATTGGCGGAGGAATCGGTGGCATCAGCGGTGGAGGCATCAGCGGAGGAGGCATCAGCGGCGGCGGCATTGACGGTGGCATTATTGGCGGCGGTATTTCTGGCGGAGATCTCGGTGGTCACGGCATCAGCGGAGGTGGCATCAGTGGTATCAGCGGCGGCGGCATCTCTGGAGGTAGCATCGGCGGAATCAGTGGCGGTAGCCACGGACCGTCCTCCAGCTACGGACCTCCTGGCCAGAGCGGCCCCTATTAAACTGCTTTCCCGGGGATCGTAACGGCCCCGCATTACGGGTACGCGGGATCATCTCGTGGCTTACTTTCGATCTAGGGCTGATCATGCTTCATGCTCGTGTCATGTATCATCCCACTTAAATTATACGCCCTTGTATATATTTTCATGTTGTGTGCATCTTAGCTCTTATTATTATTATTATATTATTATTATTATTGTATGTAATATATTTTGCAAGAAAACGGTGACAATAAATGTATTTTTTTTACTTTTTTGTTTCACTTTTACTTTAATTGATTTCTCACGATTCGGCCGGAAGTGCTCATAACGTGTTATGAAACTAACACTCGAATGCATTTAGTGTGCTCTCGATTTCGATTAGAACGTCTACAACATATTTCACATAACTAATCATTTGTGATTGCTCTTATAAGATGTTACAAAAGGCAACAAGCTATCATTCATTATTTAACAACGCTAGCTCACTAATTTGAAATGTTCAGAAATAAGATGTTGAACAAGTAATTGTGAATTGGTTCTTAATTATTTATTATCACTATTTTGTCTATTCAATCATGTAACTAATATGTTTGATGACGGTTATTCAAGGTAAAACAAATTCTAGGTCAGACAAGGTCACAAGTTATACCATTCAATCACTCAAGTACCTTCATACTATTTAAATGTTGAATAATTCGTGACAGTGATTTCATTATCTTGCTACAATTCAATTAACAACTTGCTTTACTTAATTTTTATTTTCGTACATACACACTACTTATATATTTATCTACTTCCGTTAGGAAATAGACATTTTATTTCACTTATTTGAGTTAGGTAATGAACTGCATTATTTAACTAGTGAAATAATGAGGTAACATAGCAACACAAAAAAATTAAGATATCTTGGTAGACGAATTCTGATGTGTTATTCTTTTATTTTTTGAATTTATAACTGTCATTAATATGTCAAAATTTCATTATTTCAAAAACGCTCTTTCGTATTTATTAGAACGGAAGTAGAAAAAATATTGTATGCAACATGTAAGAAAACTCGGTTATTACCTTACTTATTGTGTTTACATAACTCGGCTACGCCTTGTTCTGCAAATTTCACATGCGTAAGGTAATAACCTTCATTTCCTTACTAGTTCCATAAATAGCTATTATTTATACTTCTCTGTACAACAGGAACTTAATCCCAATTACAGCACAAGGTCCGAACTCTTCAAGTCACAATGTCATAGTTCATACATTTTTAGCTTGAGTCTCATATCTAAATAAAGTCAAGACAAGTCAGTTTCTTCTTATATAATATTCTTCAAATTTATTACTTTTATTTTATATTATATTGAGTATTTTTGAAACGTTTATTTCAAAAGTAAATCTTTTCATGCTCGATTGAATATTTATATGGTGTATTAATACCTACTTTGATGTATGGTAGTGAATGTTGGGTATGAATAAAGAAATATGAGCGACATATAATTGCTGTTGAAATGAGGTATTTTTGAGGTGTGTGTGGTGCAAAACAAGAAGAGTTCTTGCCAGAAATACGTTTGAATGTGATGTGTGCGAGATTGAGAAGAATGTTGTTAGAAGTGTAAATGTAAGTCAGTTGGGATGTGGAACGTATGTCGAATTAAAGATTGGTGAAATTTGTGGTGAGATATTGCGTGGATGATCCAGAATAAATGGATGGATGTGATTGAATGTTTGTTGCGTGCACGAAAGATGAGACGAGCTGCAAGAAATTATGAATGTGGGTGAAGCCTGGTGTGACAAAGGTTAATTGCGGAATGAATCTGATGAGTAAATATTTATTGAATTTTTCAAGGGTTCGTGCTACCCCATTTATCAAATTTAGCGTTTTGGTTTTCAGTTTAGTTTAACTGCTTCATTTAATAGCTATGTGACGTATGGCTAGTAGCACAAGCTCTGTTTTTGGGTGTTCTAAGAGCACGGTTTTAACATGTTAGAGATAGCTAAAACACCCAAATACACTGCTCTTAAAACAGGCAAAGACAGAGCCATTGAGTATAAATAATATCAGCATCAACTTTAGTAACAACTACACCTCTTTCATATTTATTTATTTATGTTACGCTGTACAACAGGAATTGAATCCCAATTACAGTACAGGATCCGCACCCACCAAGCCGTAGTGTGGTAGTTCATATAATATTTAGCTTGAGTGAGATTCAAACTCGGGATCTCTGGATTATAATTATCATAATTCAATTTATTGTCATAGTAAGCATGTATTTATAGTATTTACAGTTCTTCCGCTAATACATTACTTGTCATTTTCTACCTATTATATTATTAATCAACTCTTACTATAATTGCAATGAGTATTTAAATATTTAATTTTCGTTGATCAACGATACTGATACTTACACCCAAGACAATAAATACAAAAATTTCTCTCCTAAACAATAAATCCTTGACTTCTGTACTGTTAAATTTATGTTTGGTAATCATTAATTTTGAAAAGCCCGTTGTCAACATGTCAATAACAAATGAGGTGCATATTTATATTTACTTTAGGCTCAAGATTTGCAATTTCTCTTCATATTCTTGCATAACCTGACATATAGATGTATTTGTCGTAGGGAAAATTTAACTAGAAATTATTGTTAACAGTGGGGACGTACAGGTGTATAAAATAAGCACGTGCCTTCATCTTCGCGTCATTTGTTTTAATTGTTTTCTCTGTGAGTACTTCGTCAGTACCGTGCAAGCCAAGCCATCATGAGAGCGATCTTCGTAAGTACACTGATTTCTTAACTGTATTTCATTATTTAATTGTTTTCCTACATTCATTAACTGCATTACGTACCACTACAATGAACCACGTTCGGCAAAAAACATTTTATATTCTTTCACATGAAGAAACTACATTTCTACTACTTTATTTCAAAACTAATCATATTTTTTACATACAGTCTGTGTACTAAATACATACATAACATCACGCTTATTCCATTAAATCGGGTAGCACGAAACATTCACTAAACATTCATTCATTAGATTCATTCTAAAATTATTTTTTGTATGCTTCATACATATTCATAATTCTACTCATACAATCTCGTTCAGTCCTCCCACTCGGAATGTTACGTTCACGCAACAAACCTTCACTTATATCCATCCATTTATTCCTAGCTCGTCCATGCAATCTCTCACCTTTAATTTCACCAACATACCTTTCTTTCATTCGACATACATTCCATATGCCTAATTCATTTCAAATGATACACACGCACTTTTCTAACAACATACTTCCCAATTTAAAAAGAACAATTCTACCAATCCAGGGATTTCAATCCTGCTCTCTTTGGTTCTAATACAGCACCTTTCCAATTAAACTATATTTGTTATATGTAATGAGTTGTTTTGTTTTCTCTAAATTAATACCGAATTGATTTCATCAGTGGTTAAATATTTACTTAAAAAAACATTCCAGAAACGATTCTATTTTATATATGTCACCAGTAAAATGTGAAATTCAGGCAAAGTGTAAAATGTAGTATTAAATCATGCAAATTTTGTCAAAAACAAATATAAAGACTTTGCGTGTGTGGAGCGTGCTTTTACGGGCTTAGGGTTTGTTTGTTTAAAATGTAAGCAAAGCTAGCCGTATCAAGAACACGTTTAATATTTAAATAAATGTATGGAATTCAGAATAATTTGAGCTAAAATCTAATATAATGGCTTGCATGAGTGGAGATGTGTTCTTCAGGCTTTAAAGTTGTGTGTTAAAAATGTGACCCTCGCCAAGAATGTATTTAAATATGAAAAATAATTGGTAAATAATACAATTTTTACAATGCCTAAATATTATACTAATCGGTAGCACAAATACACATTAAACACCTCCAAATTTTTTGATATAAAACAACTAAACAATAAAATATTGAAAAAAAAAATATATTAAATAAACACTTGGCTAAGTCTCACGAAATTCAGCCTCCAAGTCACCTTATGAGGGCATCGTCAGGTGACTTGGAGGCTGAATTTTGTGAGACTTAGCCAAGTGTTTATTCAACATTTTTTATTAAACCTAGTTTCACCAAGTGTATGGATGACAATTAATTTTGGCTTTGTTGTTAATAAAATATTGTTTCTTGCAGCTGTTAAATTTCGTGGCATTGGCCTTAGCAAAACCACAAGGTGGATACAACTACAGACCACCTGTACAACCAGGTAACCAGTACGGAGCACCAGGTTTCACAGGGGTTGGTACCACTGGTATTGGTACCGGAATAATTGGTGGTAACATCGGTTCCACTAGTTTCGTCTCCGGTAATATCGGAGGAGTAACCGGAGGAATTGGTAGACCTCAAGTTAGCGGAACAACTGGTGGACAATTCGATGTTTCCGGAACAGGAAATTTCGGAATAACCGGAACAGGAACCACCGGAGGAATATCTACCGGAGGAGTAGGCAACATTCAAAGACACGTCTACGTGTATACAGCTCCTCAAGAAGAAGAACTCATCCAACAGAAACAAATCGCCATCGCGCAAGCACAAAAACACTACAAAATCATCTTCATCAAGGCGCCATCTTTCCCAGTGTACTCTTCTGCTGCTATCCAAGCTCAAGCTCAGAACCAGGAGAAGACCATCATCTACGTATTGGCTAAACGGCCCGATGAAGTTGGGGATATTTCTCTTCCTACTGTTGCTCCCACTGCCCCCAGCAAACCGGAGGTCTTCTTCATCAAATACAAGACGCAGAAGACTGCTACTAACACTGGTGTTGTTGATGGAGGTGGCAATGTTGGGATTTCAACAGGATCGAAGGTTACGACAACAGGAACTGGGACTGATTTTACTGGTACCTCTACTTCTGGACTTTCAACTCAGTATGGACCACCAGGACAAAGTGGACCGTATTAGTGTGCGGAATAACTACTTCAAATCGTGGTTCGACTCAGAATATACCTCTATAAATAGTATACTCAATTTAAATTCATCAAATGAGTTTAATGTATCATACAAATTATTTTTTTACATACAACATATCAGTTATGATAAAAGAAAAACTTATTTTTCTACAACTGTCCAAATATGTTCATTTTTTTCACTAATATCAATACGCGAAACACGTGATTTTTTCATCATTTACATTATCATGACAACGTGTATTTTGCGAATTATTTTGCGCCTTACAGCGCAAAATGAGTATCTCACGCACGCTCCCAAATATATTTGTTGTCAGGTTCCATTAGTTGCAACACATCAATAGTATCAAATTCATATTATTTTTGATTGTTTTCCTTCAATTTTCTTAAATAAATCAATCATTATTGTATTATTCTTTATTTGCAGTTGTAGAAAAAATGTTGTTTGTATTTCGTGGGCAAAATTCTTGTTTTTTGACGCGTTTGAATGACTTTTTGTCTCGACTAAAAGTAACATTCTCACACGCAACAAAAAATACCCTTTTTGCGCACTTAATATAAACAAAACTATATATGAATCCTTTTTGTGCTTTGAATGTCAAAAATAGAAAACTTTTAATTTGTAAAATATTTTAAAATTTCCATAAGCTCCATTGTACATCACATTATTGTTAATTACTCATTAATATTTTTGATATTCAAAGTATTTTTATTTAGTCAGATGGTGTTTTTATATTTAATAGCACAATAACCAAAACAAATATTACTAATGTACAACAATTTATGTAAGGCTAGCATTGAAAACAGTGACAAATGTATTTATAAAACATTGTTTTACTCTTTGACCTTTCCCTTCCTCAGTGTGCGAGTCGTTCTCCCATCTAACCCAGTGCTTGCATAACGTGTTCTTCGCGACCTACTGGCTTCCCCACCGCAAGGATGCGGCTGTGGCGGAGGCCCAGTGAAAGTGCCGGCTGGGGCACCAAGGAAAGTCGCGTGACCTGCCGCGCCCAACAAAGAACGAGTAAGAAAGTACTTACGCGACAGCTGCGTGCAAATTGTCAATGATTTGTTTTGTACGCGTACGCAGTGTGGGTGATTCACTAAGAAAATAAACTTAAAACTTGAAGTGAAATTTTCGGATGATACCCCACATATTTGGAGAAAACTGCTTATTAATGCACAGAATGCAAATTACGATAAATGAAAAGAAAAATATGTCACAACAGTTATTTATACCTTGAACAATAAACTTGTATCTTGGAACTAACTTTAAAAAATATATATACAGCTGTTATGAAATTAAAATGTTCTTTTGTCTTTTACAATAAAAATTTATTATCTCTATTTTAATAGTTACAGAAGGTATTGAGACATACGAGTACATATGATAAACTATGCAATGATGAAACTCTTAAAGATGGCAGATGAAAAATTATTGTGAGATTAATTAGGTATTTACTTCCTGATATACCGGAAATAGCATAAATACATAGTTTTTATTACAACTTTTGAAAATAAATTGCTTGATTTAAATCTAGGAAGATGTTACTAAAATACTGTACATACTGTAGTTACTACGGCTGGCAATTTATTTATTTTCTTATCTAATTTGCAACGATTTGAAAGTGGGCATTTTTAAATATTTCGGAAGTACAATCTAAGGTGTGTGTTTGTAAAACAGTTCTTAATCAGTAGAAATTTGTTATGCTGACACCAATTTCGTCGTCATTTAACAATCGAAATTTAAAAACAAAATATATATATATATATATATATATATATAACCATAAACCATAAATAAAAATCATATCTGCATATTCAGCAGTACTATAACCATCCATTATGAAACAAAAATACAATCAAAACTACAACAATTTTTAATTAAGACAAATAAGGTATGACTTTTCAATAAAATTCTTGTTTTCCGAAAGTATCTTGATTACAAAAATTTGAAAATGTCGTGTTATTTATAGAACTTCAACCTCTTGTATTTTGGTAACTAGAAGGAATAGGACCTATGTTTATATGACATTTTTTGCTCAAAATAACCTCAGGAATAAGCTGTTAAAGTTTGTTACACTAGTCCTGAAACACCCTGTGTATATATATATATATATATATATATATATATATATATATATATATATATATATATATATATATATATATATATATATATCATCACGCATTATACCCATTACTGGAAGTAGCAGTCTGTTGTAGCAGATCTTGGTAAGTGTTATATTTCTTCACGTGAAGTACGGTTACCAGCCGTCAATTCATGTCTTTCAAAGATATTATTGGACGGGGAGCCACAGGGATAGTTTTAGCGTTGTGAAAATTGTTTGTCGCCTGAGGGAATTGAACCCGGGTTCTCAAATTCACAGGTCGACTCGATAAAATCAAAAATAAATATATCATTACGCCTTTTACCCAATATTGGGTGTAGCAGTCTGTTGTAGCAGATCTTGGTAAGTGTTATATTTCTTCACGTGAAGTACGGTTACCAGCCGTCAATTCATGTCTTTCAAAGATATTATTGGACGGGGAGCCACAGGGATAGTTTTAGCGTGGTGAAAATTGTTTGTCGCCTGAGGGAATTGAACCCGGGTTCTCAAATTCACAGGTCGACTCGATAAAATCAAAAATAAATATATCATTACGCCTTTTACCCAATATTGGGTGTAGCAGTCTGTTGTAGCAGATCTTGGTAAGTGTTATATTTCTTCACGTGAAGTACGGTTACCAGCCGTCAATTCATGTCTTTCAAAGATATTATTGGACGGGGAGCCACAGGGATAGTTTTAGCGTGGTGAAAATTGTTTGTCGCCTGAGGGAATTGAACCCGGGTTCTCAAATTCACAGGTCGACTCGATAAAATCAAAAATAAATATATCATTACGCCTTTTACCCAATATTGGGTGTAGCAGTCTGTTGTAGCAGATCTTGTTAAGTGTTATATTTCTTCACGTGAAGTACGGTTACCAGCCGTCAATTCATGTCTTTCAAAGATGTTATTGGACGGGGAGCCACAGGGATAGTTTTAACGTGGTGAAAATTGTTTGTCGCCTGTGAGAATTGAACCCGGGTTCTCAAATTCACAGGTCGGCTCGATAAAATCAAAAATAATCATTACGCCTTTTACCCAATATTGGGTGTGGCAGTCTGTTGTAGCAGATCTTGGTAAGTCATATATTTCTTCACGTGAAGTACGGTTACCAGTCATCAATTCACGGCCTTCAAAGATGCTATTGGTGGGAGAGCCATAGGGATAGTTTTAACGTGGTGAAAATTGTTTGTTGCCTGAAGGAATTGAACCCGGGTTCTCAAATTCACAGGTCGACTCGATACCACTGAGCCACCTACCCTATTACAATTGCTATATTATAGATGATATTACAATACCGAGTTCGAATCCCACTCAAGCTAAAAATATATATACGGTTTGGTGAATCCGGATCCTGTATTGTAATTGGGATTAAGTTCCTGTTGTATGAAGTAGCATAAATAAGTAAATAAGAAGAGAAAAGATATGAGATTTTAGAATTAAATATTTCAAAGTTATTTATCGATTTAACTTAGTCGTTTATGTATGTCAGAGTGTAGTTTACAATGACCTACTGCAATATGCTACTAAATAAGTGAATAGCGAATATAAACATGAAGTATGATGTTATAGTACACCATAAAATGCAAATTTCTGTTGAATATTAGTTAATATAAATTATACTTCATCTTTATTGCGTCTGCACATTTTTATGATGTATAATTCACTTTCAAATTACCTTCTTTAATGTAAAATGTGCTATTAAACTAGTATTTTTTTACTTATTCTGAATAAAATGTTAACAGTTTATTTTTGTTTTCTGTTATAGGAGGATGGCACATATTACGAGAATGGAGCATCAATTCCTGGGACTATCGAAGAGTATTAGAACGTCTGCACGCAGAATATGGAGCAACGCCATTTTTCAAGATAACTGTTGAACCAAATCCGAGAAATCCGTCCAAGAATAGCATTCGAATTTCGCCTTCCGGTTTAGGGCTTCCTGGTCGCAGTTTTTATTATGCAGATCTCGAAGACAAAGTAAGGAAACAGAAATAACAATCATGAATATGAATTTAAATTTTCAGTATATATTTAATATTTTTTATTCGTACATATTTTTAATAATTATATTATTTGTTAGATCGTGTCGTCATACATGCTTTTATTAAAAGATATTGTGTCGAAAATGAGAGCAACAAGCAGCGAAGCAATAAAATTCGGTAAAGACATCTTTTATTACGAGAAACGTATCGCCGAGATAACTCCAGATCCGAAGTTCCTAGAAGATCCTATCAACACATACAACCCAGTTAGCGTATCAGAACTAAAGATCACCGCGGCATCTGTAAGAACTTTGTTGAAAAATTAGCCTGTCTGGTTAAACAATCGCTTTCTTACAGCTTCCGCTTCGTGAAATCCTTGTGTCAATGTTTCCGAATGCTGGAATCACGGACGAGACGGAAGTGCTTGTGTCCTCTCACGATTATTTGACGGCAATTTCTGGAATTATTTCTAACTCAGATCGTAGCGCTTTGAACAATTATGTTATATGGTCTTTAGTTAGAGAGTATTTACCGTATTTACCAACTGAATACACAGCGGAACTTCAACAATATAATTCGCAGTTAACTGGTGCAGTAATTTTTCTGTTATTAGCGATCACGAGATTCAACGCTGCTCGTCAGATAATCAAATTATAATTAAATAATAAACTGATGCAGTCAAGTTTATAACATTTTAAAAGTAGTCTCAAATAAGTAAAAAATTATACAATTGTGTAATTTTCTAGTTGTACAGCTGCAATTGATTGATTTATTTATGTAACGCGAAAGTTCGTAAATTGAACAAATTTTTAATTTTCCTTGACAGTTGTAACTGCTAAATCACATTACGAACATCAATAACAATAACAAATGTTTTGTGCAATAAGCGTACTGAAATGAAAAATTCTTTTAATGTTTATTTGACAAATATAAATATCAGAGCAAGTCGTGTTGAAAATCGTTTTGCTAGTTTATTATATATTCACTTTGTACACGTTCTAAGGTTTTGTTCGGCTTTAGGAATTCAGGCTCCTTTGGAAAGATGGGAAGTTTGTACAAACATGGTCCAAAGGATTATGGGATTGGCTGTACAATCCATGTTGGAAAATCACAATCCTATTAGTGACAGAACCACGGGAATAGCTGAAAGTGTGTTTAAAAATATTCGCAATGCGGCTATTAGACATATAAGCAACAGTAATTATCCTTCAGAGCATCATAAACACCTCACACAAAAGGTAATATATTTATATTAGGTAAATTAGTTTTGTAATAACAAAATAATTTTGTGTAGACTACATCTCTATCTATACAAGTTGGATTCCCGAAAAATATGACAACAAACAACTACCTAAAAAATTATTATTCAAAATTATACGTACAAAAATCTAATTTGTTTCAAAATATTTTAAATGGTTTTATATTTTTACGAAGCGAAATGCAACAGCAATATTTGGAACCTCAATCGGAATACAGGTAAAATAATAATAGAAATAATTTACACGATTTATAAAAGTTTACTTAATTTCTAGATTGATACCATTTATAACAGCGCAAACATTTAAAGTTGGGTATTCAGGCCCTACAAATACAATCGTAGTACCCAGAACTTTACTTAGTCCACCTTATTTTGATCCTAAATATCCAAAGTAAGTTTTAAAAAATTGAATCTCCAGGCATAATAACAATATAATTTTTTTAGTTCCGTTATTTACGGTCGACTAGGAGTAGACATAGCTACTGCAATCGTCTCCAGTATTTTACCTTACGACAGTTCATGGACAAAGGATAAAGGACTGCTTTCTCCTTTTCATTTTGTTGTCAATCATTCAGTCAAAGCAACACTTAATCCTAGAAATTGTTTAACAAAACTTGTAAAACAAATCCACGTCACTGAAGAAGTGGCAGATTTAACTTCCCTTTCAACGTTAAAACATTTAACTGCTCTAAGATTGACTGATATCGTAAGTAGTTATTATTCCATTATCCTAGAATTTATAATTATTTTAATTGTTTTAGGCATTAACTTTAGCATTAGAAAATACTGAACATATTCATCAGCCAACATTAGAAACGTACGAAGATTCCGCATTATTTTATATGACTTATGCACAGGTAAAATTTAAATCATTAATGTGTAAGTAATTAAATTAATTTTATGTTACTTTCAGAATCAGTGTTCAAGATATAGTGAACAACAAGAATTAATGGAAAACTTTGTTGATTTCAAGTTAGTTGACAGAAATTTGTAAGTATTCAATCATTATCTACATTCATAAATTTTCATGATTACTTTGTAGAATACAACCATTTTGGCATTCAGTGACTGGAATCATTTATTCTGTTATTTTTATTTTACTTTTATGCATTTTACTCTCGTACGGACCAGTATCAAAATATTATTTTTTTATAACAGCTACATCAATATAAGTAAATAAAATGCATGAAAATAATACAAAATTATTATGGTTGCAAAATAGAAATATATTAATCTATAAAGAAATTATGAAATACAAAATATTGTCATTAAAATATCGTTCGATTCAAATAATGATTCAATTACACAATTATAATTTAAAATCTTTAATATGAAAAATTATTATTTAAGGAATGAAATATATGATTTGATTTTTACAGATTGTTAGTATCTTGGAGACAAATTCCAAATTTCGCAAATGCCTTACAGTGTACGCCAGACGCTAACGCACAATGCAGTGATATCTTACAGTATTCCTAGCAGTATTGCTTTGCAGCCATAGTATTTCGAAAATAAAACGAACTATTATTATTGTCAAATCAAAAATTTATTCTTCGAATGTTACAAAAGAAAGTTATTGTACCTATATTTAAATT
This sequence comes from Pterostichus niger, assembly GCA_947425015.1. NCBI lineage: Eukaryota > Metazoa > Arthropoda > Insecta > Coleoptera > Carabidae > Pterostichus > Pterostichus niger. The sequence goes on from OX380338.1 coordinate 35,391,817, forward strand.
TAGGATTTTAATATATTTTTATTTATACGATTTGTGAATTATTCGTTGACTATATCAACAAAACTACTAATCATATCTTCTTCTACTAAATCAATAACTTCTTCATTTTTCTTTTTTGGGGGTTCTTCGATGGTAGTAACGTTTTCTTTATCGGGTTCATCGTTTATACTTATTACATTATTTATTATTTCAACTTTTTCTTCCTCAATTACCAAATGTTCCATATCTTCGTCATCAGATAATACAATGTGGTCATCTTCTTTAGTTTTCTCTTCATTTATACTGACAGTTTCTTGGCTTGCAGTATCGCAATTTTCAGAACTTGTATTTAATTCATTAACATTTTCTTCTACCTTATCCGTTTCAATTTCAATTATATTTTCATTGGGATTTGAATCGTTTTTTTCGACATCTTCAACAGTATTAGTAGTTTCCATCATTTCTATTTCCTGGTCAGATTCAACAATTTCCAAAACAGGAGATGGTGCATTTTCTTCTTGCTCTAGATTTAATTCATTTTTCAAGTTGTCCAAATCTAATGGAAATTGTAAAGTAGCAAAAGGAGGATGAATAAAACTATTTAAATTAGAGATAGCAGTAGAACAAATGAATGCAATTTCAGGATTAAAATCATTTTGTCCTTTAGATAACAACTGTACTGCGTATTGAATTGGAGGAGTCATATTCCATTGATGATTAGTAACAAGAGCTGTTAGAGTTTTATAAAGTCCTGTTATACACTTGATATCATCGTAAGGAACTTGAGTATATCCTCTTTGTATATTGAAAAGTATTTTAACGACGAATTCTTGAAGTTGTTTATGTACTCTTGGTTTAAGTAAATGACCACAGTTAATCAGAATTGTTTGAAGAATATTTAAAGCTTCCAAACAAATTTTGTGTTGATACACATTCGTTAAGTAAATAGATTTTCTAAAATAAATATCAAGATAATATTTTATAAAACAATTACCAAATTTACTTACTTATTAAATGGTGAATAATTTTTAGCTATTCCACTTTGGGTAATTTTTTCGTGTTGAATTTTCTTTTTTGCCTTTTTGCTCAAATGTTTGGGGGCCGCGACATTTTTAATCTAAATAATAATATGATTAATTTCTATAATTATAAATTAATCAATAAAAATTACCGTTAAATTTAATTCTGTAGTATAAGGTGTTATATCGTTAATAATTCCAGGAATAAATGAATCAGAAAAAGTGTTGATGCAACTTGCTGCTTTTGCTGTTGTAATCCAAAGTGACAGAGTTTGATAAGCCACCGTTCGCAGTTCACTAAAAACATATATAATTAGTAATATTAAATCATTAATAATTTGAATATTTACCAAAATGCTTTAACATTGCCTGCATCTTTGGGTTTCGTTATTTTTAAGTTATTAATTATTAACTTACAAATAGGTGTGGCATACGGAATTAAATCACAACCAAGACTGAAAAACAAAATAATTAATATTCAATGTAAATTAATAAGAATTTTTAAATGTACCTAACAATTAAAGCTTGAAGTAGGTGCAATAAATGTTTATGGATAAAATATAAATTAGATGACATATCTATAGCATCACTAAGAATTTGATCGCCAAGCGTTGCTCTCGTTATAGATAATCCTCGATTTACAAGATTTAAAATCACATTTGGATAAATCGATTTTGCTACTGGAAATGCGCCCCTAAAAAGAATCTTAATATTTAATATCTATTATCAATATTGGAATTATTTCTTACAGTAGCATTTCCTGAAGAAAAGTAGTAAGATTAATTGCTCTGTAAAATGTTAAATTGTTTTTGTCTCCATTTGGTAATTTGGGCAACAAAATAGGTGCAACATTATCTTGCTGGACATGCCCCAATTCCATAACTGATTCAAACAGTTCATCCATCAAAGAGTGAACTGTAGCGCAAAGATTTAATTGTTGATTTTTCCATGCTTGTTTGTAATTAATTCCTTTCGTGCCACCACCACCAATCTAGAAGTAAATATTAATAATTAATTAAATATTAAATTGAATTGATGTAAATTACTTGTTGGAGAGCGTGAAAACATCTGCCTGCTAATCGGACAACATTTGCTGATGTTGAACAGTCAATGAAAGTAAAAATAAAAGTTTCAATAGACGTTTTGAATGGAAGACAAGAACCAGAATAAATTCGCAGGCATGTTTCAAGACATTTTAAAGCATGAATAGATTCTTCAGAATTATAATGTATTTTTATTATATTCTCAATTATTTTATTCAGTGTTCCTGAAGTAACAGATCTATTTAAGTCGGGAGAACCACAACAAATTTCTAGCAAAGGCTCTGCAAAAGAAGGAAAAGATAAGTCACATAAATAGATATAAAAAAAAATTAGAATATTACTTATAACTTTATATGCATCCTCCTGAATTGTAGCTTTACTTTTACAGTTCTTTATCGAATTATTTAACCAAGCTGCCGCTTCCTCTTCCAGGATTTCATTTGTGCAGAAAGGCAAGAAAAAACGTAATAACACTAAACCCTTTTTACGTGTTCCTGCATTCGATAGCTGAGTATTAATGAAAGTTATATATGCAGCAGTATGTTTTGGATTCTACAATTAAAATATATTAATAAAATTTAATATTTTACCGGTGATAAGTAAGGTTAACCTTTACTACTTCAGCAACTATCTGATCTAATACAGGTGAAAATTTATCAAAGTCATTATCCAAGAGGCTTATTAACTCTAGTATATTTTGTATAAATTGAGTAGAATCATTTGCCATTTTAGCCAAAGTAAAGAATTATACACAAGATTAATGCACGTGTACTTTTTAAATGTCAAAACATGTGACGTCTGACACTTTTGACAAGAAAACAGAATCCTAGTGTACCGGTATCATATTTTTGACAGCTGGTGCGGGTGTAGCTGTCAATAGATATGAATTGTTTGTATGGAAATAATATCGTGAAATGACCTTAATAAACATATAATTACGCTTATCTATTTTATAATGGCTTCAATAAATTCGGATATATTTCCAAAATTTAAACCAAATATTAAACTATCAACTAGGCAAGATGGTGATGGAAATGAAATTGAGGTAAGGTTAATCTTTTAATAATTTTGAATATTTTCAATAGTATCTGTAAGTAACAATCAAAATGAACTAGGTGGAAGTCCGTGAAGATGAAGAACAATCCGTGAAACTTCAGGAAATCATAGATATACTTGTAGCAGCAGGGTATTTTAGGGCACGAATTAAAGGGCTGTCATCTTTTGATAAGGTGATTTGAACGAGAATTAGTTCATAAACAATTTTATTAATTTAAAATTATCTAATTCAAGGTTGTGGGCGGAATGACATGGTGTATTGAATCATGTAACATTGATGTAGATGTAGATCTCTTGTTTCAAGAGAATTTAACAATCGGTCAGAAAATGTAAGTAAAATGATTCCTTATTGCATGAAAAATATTAATTTTTATTGTTTAGAGCCTTGACTGAAAAAATAGTATCAGTTTTACCGAAAATGAAGTGCCCTCATAGGATAGAACCCCATCAAATTCAAGGTTTAGATTTTATCCACATATATCCTGTTATACAAGTAAGAAAATCTTTATGAAACAATTTATAGTTATAATTCTAATAAATGCTTTTAGTGGCTAGTAAAAACATCTATGGAATACCGAGAGGAAATGTCAGAATTCGTCAAATCCTACGCTGTTAATCAGTTCAATAAACAATTCAAACCTCCCAGTGAGACTGATACAAAATCTTCCATTCATGAAAATATTAATGCCGTTAAAGATTTTTATCGTCCTCAAAGATATTATCGAAGAAAAAATGCTCCACCAGATGATAATGATGCCAGAATACAAATTACTCTTTTGGAGTATGGTCATAGAGGTACTTCTGTTTCAGCATTAAATTCTGCTGATGTTCCTCAAGAAGTTTTAGAACATCGTAGAAAAGAAGAGGTTTGTAGTAGTCGCTAACACAAATCGTAGTTTACACGGTTTAGTTTTGTAATTAATTGTTTACTTATTTTAGTTCTGTAATTAATTGTGTATTTATTTGAGTTTTGTTTAACAGTTATTATTTTCTTATTTGCATGTTTTCAGTTACATATTGAACAGTTGATGAATTCTATGGCTAATGCTACCTTGGAGGTAAGTTTGAGCTTTTTTTAAATGTTTCAGCATGGTTTTAATTTGAGTAATCTTAAGTGAACTAATTATTTAATTATATTTGTAATAATATATTTTATTTGTTTAGGACACGACAGAAATAGATATTTTAAATCCTGAAGAAAAAGAAGAATTAATAAAACATTACGAATCTCTTCAAGCCGAATTAAAAGTAGATACATTTAAATTAAACATAATAAATTTAATTAAAATTAACATTAATTTTAGGATGGCGGACATAAATCTGCTTTAGATAAAAAAATTCAATTGCATAAACAACAAAAAGAAATATTAGATCTGCAACAGAAAAAAATGGAAATTGAGAAAGAAAAATTAGAATTGGATATTACAGAATTGACAAATGGAGTTACTGAAATAGAAAACAAACAAATACAAGTAAATAAGAATTTAGAAGAAATTGCAACTGAAGAAGCTCAAGATCCAGAGTATATTTAAATATTTTATAAACTTATTCTGTAATAATTATTGTCTTAAATTTCAGAACTGTGAAGAATGTGGAAGAATTAGTGTTAATGCACGAACATTTGAAAGAACAAGAACGGCAATTCAGGGAATATTGTAAAACTGAATTAACTAGATTACAAGGATTAATAGAGTAAGAATATAAATTTTATTATATTTTTCAAATTTATGTTCTTATGTTTTATTTCAGAGAAGCTCAAAATGCCAAAGTTCCAGAAGTAAATAGAAGCAAAACTAATGATGAACTAGAACAAGAAATTGAGAAACTAAAAGGTCTTCGTTTACATATTGCCAAGAAAACAAGAGCCATAGCTGCCCTGCAAAGGCAGTTAGATGAAGTTCCTAGTAGGGCCGAATTAGCTCAGTATCAAAGAAGATTTTTAGAATTATACAATCAAGGTAATTCATAATATAAGTATAATTCCATCATGCTATGTACTTACTATTTTGAACTTGTTTAAGTTTCGGCAAAGCACAAAGAAACAAAACAATACTACACTCTTTACAATACATTGGATGATACAAGGCTTTATATTAGGAAAGAGTTAAACTTGTTAAATTCAATTCTTGACAGCTATCCAGAGTAAGTCATTTATTGTCTGCTTTACATAAACATTTGATTTTATTGGAAACAATAACACAGAGCTATGCAGTCAACATCAGGAAAGGAGGAGTTTCTGAGACAGTTTGAAGCTATCGTGGAAAGTGTAAAACTAACTAGGGCCAAGGTGGAGCGCAAGTGTCTGGAGGAACGCGGCAAACGCGACGAGCTGAGCCAGCGGTTGCTAGCGCTCGTGGAGCAGCAGCGTAAATACGTGGCCGCCGTACGTCAACTCGGCATCGAGTGCCGCAAGAACGAGGCTCTCTTGGCGCAGAGAAATTCATGAACTGATCGCCGCAGGGACCATCCAGGCTTCCACTCTCACTGTAAACTGTAAAATTAATGTTCAGTCCGTCGATATGCCAATTGGTTGGTGGTGTTGCTTAGTTTTAAGTGTTTATGGATGCTCCCTGGTGCAAACCAGCATATCTACAAATGAATATTAGTGTGTAAGTGCAATAACCTGATCGCATTGTAAATATGTATCCCTTGCGCCATAATGTTTTTTTATAAAAAATGCTGAACACACATGTTTACAATAAATTTATTATAATTAAAACGAATTTTTGATACATTTCACTCTTACGGTAATGCAGTGGGTGAAAAATGTTTGGGGAAGATTTTATTTGTTTTGATAACGCTCATTTTTGACATTGATTGTTCACTTAGTAATGTTTGGTCCTGTATCACTATAATTAGGTACACAGAATGTAATGTAATAAGATGTAAATGGAATTGTCTAGAGAGGGATTGAGCTACACGGCTATGGAGTAATCTGAAGGTTGTTGGGAACTGCCTGGGCGGGACCACAATGAGGACCGTAAACCTAATTTCAGCTTCTTCAACGTATCGATATCGCATTCTGCTTCGCTGAGTTCTGGCCGGTCGGGAGTGCCTCCTTCCGGCTGTTCAGGGTGTCCGCCGAACGCTGTCTCTGCCACTGACAACGGCGGCAGCAGCGTTCGCATCGTAGCTCGACTTGGCACTAACCATTTACTAGAACATATACCTAACACTAAATATATACCAGCATTAAATCATTCAGACGTACCTAGACCTGCCTCGTCGCGGTAACGACTTCTGGTCAGACATGGGTGATATGTCAGAAGATGTGCTTGATTGTGCTCCATGATAGATGAAATCTGAAAACGGGAATCTACATTAAATATCCCATTTACTCTTATTTTTATTTCGACACATACTTCGTCCGTAACACTCACTGTGCTTTAATTTCATATCTAACTGATTGGAAGACTCTGTTCTACTGGAAGTCAGTTGGTCTGGATCGGATTCGCTGTCGTCGCTGTCTACCTCAGCTGCTGTTTTTCTTCTTCGCCGTCCGTGACCCTTTGTACTCTACAACATGAGTGAATGGACACTTCGTTATTACAGTTGTTATGTGTAACTTACAATGTTGTAATATGGTGAATTTCGCTGAACAGATGATGGTGGTGGTGATGCACACCCTTCTGTCATGGCATGTTCGTGATACATGAAACTATGAAGCATCGTATTGTTTGGCAGTGTGCTTGGTTCCGACAATTGAAATGTTGCGTATGGTGATATGTCTTCCGACGTTTCTGTAAATGTACAAAATATATATATATATTAGCAAGTTTTATTTGCTGGCATAAACACAGCTTTAAACAAATAATTATTAATTCTCGACATAATTTGCTACAAATAATTCATTACTTGTTTATTTATGAAATAAATAAAATTGTAATAGAATATAATAATATATATATTTTGTGCATCTATAAGTTTTGAACCTGGTATTTTTTCTTGTCCTGCCTGTAGCGCAACTTTGTGTATTGTTGCATAATATCGTTCTCGGGCAGCTTCTGCATTTTGTTGATTATCAAGTGTTTCTTTAGCTTCATCATTTTGTCCTGCAACATATAATAACAATGAATTGACTTTATTTAACGTAATATAATTTAATAATTACTTTTTTTGAAACAAGCAATTGCTGTAGCAACAGATGCCAACAATGCTAGAAACGCAATAATCAGTGGTATTACAGCTTTCATATCCGCGTAAAATGGAACATTGTCATCGTCTTGTTGTATTAAATCCGGAGGAGGAAAATCTCCTTCCTTTGTAAGTGTCATAAAAGGCATTTCTTCAGTTGATGATCCTGCTATATTATATGCTTCCATTTTCACTATATATTTAGTAGAAGGCGTCAGTCCAGTTATTAAAAATCTTCGTTGTGGTTTCAGTGCATTTGACACTACAACAAATAATATTTTAATTATTATTAGTTATTTTAAAATACAATAATTGTACCTAAAGTCCATTGTGTATCGCTAAGTTTTCGATATTGCACAATAAAGTACAGTAAAGGACAACCATTATCGGGCCATACATGTAATCTTAGAATAACTGAAGTGGAATTTGGTGATAAGAAATTTTGTATTGGTGGTATTCCAGGTGGTTGTCCTTGTGTCCTTACCAACAAAGTAGGACTTGCCGGTGAACTTCCGATTTTATTATGAGCTATTAAATATAAATTATAAGTTGTTCCACATAGTAGACCCTACAAACAAAATATGTCAACAGATTCATTTATAATGTGGGTGTCCCAAACAAGATACGACTTCGGTTAAATTAAACAAAAGTTGGCTAATTAATAGGTCAATTTAACGATGTTTTTATTTTTCTAATTTGGGACACCCTGTATAAAATTATATAAATACTTTTAATTCGTGGCTAGTAGAATGTCTAGACAGATGTAATTCATCTAAATCTCCATGAACTTTTCTGAAATTAAGTGTATAACCACTTATGGGTGCTCCTCCAGTATTTCCAGGCTTCCAATGTAATAAAATGCTGCTACTAGTGGCACTAGTAACATATAGAATTGGAGCAGCAGGTGGAACCTGCACCATGAGATTATAGCTGATCCGATCTGATCCCTGTCCATTGTCCACCTGACAGGTGTAATTTCCAGTGTCCTGGAGCTGGAGATTTGATAGGATCAGCTCGCCTGTATCCAGTAACTGAATGTTGTGGTTGTTGCTGCCTTTCAGCATAATGTCTCCACGAAGCCATTCACGACGAGGTTGGCCAACGGTGATGCAAGAAAGGGCGACTGATCCACGCCAAGGACGGACTTTTTGTCCGCCGAAGGATATTATTCGAGCGGGCACTACAAATATATTATTTTAACAGGAAATTGAACTATAACTATGTTCAGTATTTTTAATAAATGTTCGGTATTGTATTATTTTAATTATATTTTTTGTAACAAATAAAATATAAACATATGCAAGAAATTTATGTGTCATTAAAACCGAGTTGAACGGCTTGAGTTTGTAAAACTTGAAAGGACGAGTTAAGTGCACTTTGCTACTAATGTGTTGTACTAATCTTATTTTTGTCAAAAAATGCATTTATCTTGAACGATCGATCGAAAAGTTATTTATTTGTAATATTTGCTATATGAATTTGATCCACTTTATGCAGTTCTATTTTTAATAATACAAATTGAAGTCAATGAAATGTCTACTAAACATTTATGAAAAAGACTGTACTTTTTGTACTCAATAAAACAGATTAAATACCGAATAGCAAATTGAGTGAAAACTAATTTCAAAAGTGGTTGTATTATTAATAAAGAACTAAAAATCTTAATTTTCAATTTTGTAAGAATATCAAATTTGTTTGAGCACCACTGAAATTACAATATTTTTATATTTGCTTTGATAACTTGCCGGTCTTCACTAATTAATCAAATTTATACAAGTTATATCTACGGTTCTATGCGCTCTGTTCGCTTGTAGTTGTTAGTTTGTGTGCGAAAAATGGCGTGAATCTAATGAAATTCCTGTCATTTTAGTGTATAACTTTATTAATTTCGATGAATTCTTTTCATAATATATTTACTGAAATTGTACTAAGTATTAGTAATACTAGTATATTGATTATCAAGTGATTTCCAAATGTTACAATACTAATACTGACAAAACAATGAAATATAATTAATAAACGTGATTAGTTGTTCTTGATTTGATGTAAATGTGAAGTATTTTTAATTAATAAAATCGAGTTAATAAGTGTGTTGTGTGTAAGTGTATATACCTCGTGAAGTGGCTACTTGTGTGACGACTTTTGAACTTTGTCCTTCGCCGATTCTTGTGGATGCCGTGACCCAGAACTGATATTCTACGTGCGGTTGTAACCCCTTGGCTTCGAAAGAGGTGTGCTGACTTGGAACTGTCTGTTTTGCGTGATCGATTTCTTGGCGACCGTCTGTGCTCCTGTCATCATCAAAGGTAGGAAGATTTTACATTTTATGGTACATAAAATTAAATATAATTTTGAAGAATATTAATAATTGAATATTAGGTACTTTTACTAGTAGCAACTCTTGTAATTTATAAAATAATACATCTCATATTCAACACGTATGTAGCTAGTTACATTATAATTTGATTACCAAATTACAACATACTCACGGCGTGTAGAAACTTAGTTTGCATACCTTTTATATAAGTTGTACTTTGAAATGATTCCATTGGGTTCACTTGGCGGTAACCAGGACACCAGTAATGACTGCGGAGAACTTACAACTACTTTTATGTCTTGAGGTGCGCCCGGAACTAGAAATTAATTATCTTAATAAGTTTACATGTTGATGAAGCTAACAATAAGTCAAATTTGCATTAGAATATATTAACAAATAATCAATCTCAACCAGTTTTGTATCCTCTTTGGATCAAAATTAAATAATATTTTGGATCGATCACCTAACAAAGTTCTTAATAAATTGATTTGATTAACAAATAAAAAGTAGTAAATCAAAAAATGACAGTGTGTATAATTTTCATAATTTGATCTATGATTCCGGTGCGATATTTTTAGTTTGTTTCATAGATACATTAGGAACCCTTTTGGGATATTGAAAGACTAACTTTAAATTTGAATTAATAGAACTTGGTATATTTATATTTCCTAGATTGAGCTTGAGTTTAAAATCATCATAAAATTTACATTGTTAATTTTAAAATAATTTAGACTTAAATTATTATTATTATTAATAAATTTTGGGTGTGAATGAGGAATATAAATGGCGTATAACTGTTGTGGAAAAAAGGTATTTGTACAAGAAGAGATTGTGTCCAAAATATATTGGAATATAATGAGTGTGAGATTGAGAAGAATGTTGTTAGAAGAATGAATTTAAGTCAATTGATATGATTTGGGTATGTAGAACGTATGTCTAAAGAAAAATTGATGAAATTGAGGGTGATATATTGCATGAACAATTTAGGAATGACTGAATGAATATAATTGGCGTCAATAAAAGAATAAAATTATGAGGAATAAACGAGCTTGTATGAAAGATATTATGAATATTGGTGAAGAGAAAAGTGGTGTGTTAGGAAATGATTGAAAGGGTTCGTTCTATCCTATTTCAAGGGATATAGCAGCAACAATATTTACTTGTTCTGAATGGGTATATTATTTTTAAACAATTTCAAAGAACAACAAAGACAAAATTAATTGTCATCCATACACTTGGTGAAACTAGGTTTAATAAAAAATATAAACTAAACACTTGGCTAAGTCTCACAAAATTCAGCCTCCAAGTCACCTTATGAGGGCATCGTCAGAGGCTGGCCAGCACAGTTAGTAACCATAGACGCGTTTCGCTCTTATTAGAGCTCATCAGTATGGTATAACTCACTTCTTCACGTGAACTTTGTATTTGTTTCAAAGATTCAAAACTATTCCATCCTTATCTCATTCATCCTAAACAAGAGCCAATTCCTGTTCCTCACATTTATACATAACACAAACATTCTATTCAACTCCAGGCGTCGCAACACTTGTCACACACATTTATACATACGGACGTCACGTACCGTCTTCATCCGTCTGACAGAACGTCGCGGCGGTTAAGACGCCTTCGCCCATTCGTGTATACGCGAGGACCTGCATACTGTAATTGGTGAACTTCCTTAGTCCGTGGATTACGATTGTTAAGGCGGTAGTTTGACGCGTATCCATCTCATCTTTACCTAGAGGAAAAGTTGAAGTGATTTTAGTTTTCGGTAGAATTATAATAATATTGATTTAAGGTTTAGAAAGACGTATAAATAGAACGATGGGTTTGTTACCGATATTTTTAATATTTGAAATAAAAAATTGAAACAATTGTTTAGAAACTTACAAGCTTTTTTGATTTGCAAAATGTAAATTTTAACTAGAAATTTATGCAACCATATTTGAGTAACAGTGCAGCGTGTATTTTCACAATTGAACGCCTACCATTTTCCGTGCATTACCTATCGGTAAATCTGGGTGCATTTAATATTTTGTTTAATGCTTTCGGTGGTTGAATAGTCCTCATAAATAACCTAAAACTTTGCAAGTATAAAGAGTAAGGTAGCGAAAAAGCTTGATCAAAACTGTACCCCAGTTATTAAAATATATTAAAAATATATTCAAATTGCTAATACTGTTTTGCTATTTACTGCTGAATGTATATGTGCGAAACCCAGTATAATTACGCGGTATGCACTATTCCTCTAAAACATGAACTTTGTTGTCCAATTAAAATTACAATAAATATTATGATAATTGTTAAGAGTTTATAATTTTCTGGAATATAATTGATTAATTTTCTTCTGTCTAATGAAATAATTAAAAAATTTCGTGTTATATTTAAGTAAAATTCATCTAATTTTGTTAAGTTATTACTAAAAAGGAAAAAAAATTGTAGTCAAGTTTAAACTATTGTATGTTTTGTACATTTAGTAATGAAAGAAGCTAATACTTTTTTATGAATTTGTATCAATCAAATCAGGTAAAAAAGATGCTTGAATACATGTTGTACACGTAATTTATTTACATATTGATATTAAATTGATTTTACAGATATAAATATTTAAAATTATTTTGACAGGCGCAAAATTTCGATAGCAATTTAAATGATCTCCAAAGATATAAAAAATTAGATCAGTTAGGATGTAGTACTTTTTTTTCTATTTTAAATTTTATTACGATTTTTTTGATATAGTTGAAAAAATACGATTTAATCTCTTTTTCCATTGGAGACGCGCTACAAAGTGATTTTTTGATTGTTCCACAGAAAACGTCAACTTTACAATAAGAAATGAGAGTGTAATTTTAAACCTTTCATAGCAATTATAGAAAAAACATATTTTTTTTGTTATTATGAAAATATTATGTTGTAGTTGGACGATTAGTAGTTAATTGCCTTTATTAATTTGTGGTTTATTTGGTTCGAGTGCTTATTCCGACATTAGAGAATTAAGGCTCAAATGTATGTCAACCGGGCAAATATCTGTCCAAATACATTTTTACTTGAAATGAAAACTACATTACGTATGAAATGATCGCAATGAAACAATTGTTGTTCTGTTCAACAAAACAACAAATCTAAACAAACAATTCTGAAAATATTTAACTAGCAACAAAGCGCAAAAACGGTATTGTACATTTAGACCCTTTGGCGTTCTGGCCGTCACCCCATTTCACGACTTGACTATGTGACGTGTGACGTTTGAAAGCTTCACACCGCAACAATGAAGTCCCTATAGTGGTTTCATTTCCACCCGCCACCTTCCTAGCAGCAGTTACGTCGAGACTCGAGCACTAATGTGAATAGCCATTGTTACAATGACAGGAATTTAATATACGTTCGGGTGAGATTGAACGATGACTAAATTATATGAGAGACGTGAGTATTGTGGAAATGCGTGCAATATACAAACGTACGAACGTACCTCTCCAATTGTCGTCCAGGACTGGCTCGAAAGTTAATTTGTAGCCCTGGAGAAGGCCGTTACAATGGATTGTCGGCGGAGGTTGCCAGCTGATTTGAAGTGATTGGGAATTTAAAGCTGCGCAACGCACGTCTTCGGGGGGTGCGCTTGGAACTAAAATTATTTCAAAACAACAACAAAATACTTGTATCGAAATCTAGCCTTTTCTGAATATGTCAGAAAATAAACAAATTTCTACCAAGATTCAGTAATACATTTTATTTCACTTATTTGAGTTAGGTAATGAACTGCATTATTTAACTAGTGAAATAATGAGGTAACATAGCAACACAAAAAAATTAAGATATCTTGGTATACGAATTCTGATGTGTTTTATTTTTTGAATTTATAACTGTCATTAATATGTCGAAATTTCATAATTTAAAAACGCTCTTTCGTATTTATTAGAACGGAAGTAGAAAAAATATTGTATGAAACTAGTAAGGAAATAGGTTATTACCTTACTTATGTGTTTACAACTCGGCTACGCCTCGTTCTGCAAATTTCACATACATAAGGTAATAACCTTCATTTCCTTACTAGTTTCATAAATAGCTATTTTATATGTGTGTTTCTTGACAGATAATAAATTCATTGTTGTGAGTAAAAATTGATTACACCGATGTTGTACTGATAATGCAACGACTTCTGTGAGTAATCATTTTATTATTAGTAAACACATCAAAGTTGCTATTACAGCACTACTAAAGTTTTATATTTACGTCATACAACCTCTAATAATTAATTAATTTCGTTAAACATCTAAGATCTAAAAGTGTAAGTGACATAGAAAAAAGTATAGTTTTAGATTAGTGTGTAATGGTTGTTAGTTTATTATTTATTCGGATAAATTATATCACTCGCCACTGTGATACTTTTCATTCTTAGAGTAGAAATTAAGTTCGTTTTCTTGATACACAAATAACTATTTTAATACTGGGTGAAAGTAAAATCGCTTTAAATGGGTGTCCTAACAAAGTTCCTAATAAATATATTTGTGAAATAAAAAATGTTGCAACAAGATCTTAATTCAAAAGGAAGTTTCTCACACTACGACTTAATAAAATTATATCGTATATCAATTTTAGTCATAAGATAGTTACAATAATAAAAGAGAATATTGAAAAAGTAGTATTCATTTAATAATTTTAAAATGAAAATTACATGTGTTTCAATCGTTACCATATAGTCACGTGTTTTGTGATATATATATATAGGGTTGTGCATTTGACCAGTCAAATATTTTTCGGTCAATTGACCGACTATTTGACCGGTCAATTGACCAAGAAACATTTAATAAAAATCACTATTAAAATTGTAATTTATTTATATAGTACTGTTTACTACATCCAATATTACTGAAAATGAAAAACCAACAACAACTAATAAACAAAATCACATCAAATTCAAAATAAAGGGGAAAATAAAGTAAAAGACGTTATGAAATGAAATTTTATTTGTAAAGTAAAGTAAGCAAATTATCCAGAACCCAGAATACCAAACTAGATATATTCATGTAATAATAGTAAGTAGCTATTTCTATTGAACAACAGATGTCATGGTGGTTCCATTTAGATTTTTGACCGTTTTATATCCATTCTTGTTCGAGGTAAGAGATGTGCATTTCTTATTGAAATAAAAAAAGGGGTTTAATAATTTTAGTCATAGATTAAATTAAACAAATAATAAAATATGTGAGAAGCTTCTATTCTGAAAATTATATTAGCAGTAATTTTTTATTTGTTAGACGGATACATTTATTAGGAACTCTGTTAAAATATCGACTTTAAATCTAGTTTTGAAAGCATATATAATAGAAAATTCAGTCTACTTACCGTCCTCCATAGTTTGTGCAGTAGCTGGTTCCGATAATGGTCCTGGTCCAACTTCATTAAAAGCCTGTACAACCACAATATACCTCGTATATTTATTCAACCCCCCTAACAACATTTCCCCACTTCCGTCTTCACCATCACCCGTCACCGACGTAAAATTATACCCCCCACTTGGCACATTTGTAATTCTGTATCCAACATTGAACCCTTGTAATTCTCCGTGCCGTAATTCTGCTAATGGTGGTGACCAAGTTACCAGGAGCTCCGTGGAAGAAACAGGTCTTACTGCGACATTCAACGGCGGTCCAGCAGGTCTTTGAGGTTCTGTACGGATGGTCAGTTCAGTACTTGGGGAACTTCGACCTGCTGGACCTTCTGCGACGACACGGAAGGTGTATCGTGTTGCTGGTTTTAAATCTTCTATTAATGCGGCGAATTGGAGAGGGCTGTCTGTTATTTCCATTTGTTGCCAAGGTCCTGTGAAAGATATTCATCGGGAATGCATGCATTGTTATTATATTCAAGCATGGTCTACTTTTCGTATTACTTTTCCATGTACTGATCGTGAAAATAAGCATCGTATAAACTTCTAAAAGACAGGATTTACGAAAGAAGTTAAATAAAATATGGTTGTTATGGGTTTCATCTACTTTCCAGTAGATGTAGACTGAAATAAATATAGTATGTTATGCATCAAGGGAGGGAAACAAGCGATTATTCCCGCGTGTGAAGTTGTCAAACCGAGACGTAAGCGAGGGCCGAAGTCTCGAGCTGAAGTCGAGGTTTGCCATCTTCACACAAGGGATAATCGTGCCCTCCAGTGAAGCATATTATACTTTTCGTAACAAGTGCACAAAAATTACTATCTATCGGGACAAATGTCAAAAAATATGGGTTGCGTAACTAGTTACCTAGGAAACGCCGCAAACAGCTAATAATCGTAGTCTCTAGGGAGAGAAACATCTGTCTAGGGAGAGAAACATGCTACCTAGGGAGAGAAACATCCTACCTAGGGAGAGAAACATAATGTTTCTCTCCCTATGGCAGAAAAGCAGTGTTTCTCTCTCTAAAATTAGGGAATAAGAACGTGTTTCTTGTGCATGTGTTACGAAAAATATATCATCACCCTTTTTATACAGTATTTGGTGCAAAACGCTGCTGTAGCCAGCGCCAGTTTCTATATATTTTGAGACCTGAAGCAATAATAATTTTGAGACCTCTGCCCCTTTAAACTAATATGTTATTTGTAAATTATTTTTAATTAATACTCAAAATTCACAAAATAGTGTGTTCTAAAATTAAAGGACAGAACTTACAATATAAATTTAGAACTTCAAATCAACACAAGTGCCTTTAGAAGTTTGCTCGAAAATGCTTCGTTCAAGAGATTTTGTCATATACGGGCAGAAGAAAATTTGTGGTTGAACCATCTCAAAAAATGAAAATTTTTAAAATATGGTTCTATATCATTAAGAACGCGTGAAATCAAAAGCAGTTGAGCGCATTTTCATATCTTTTTATGCGCTCAACGCCATTCGATTCCGACTGTAGCCTGAATAATAAAGAACCATATTTTTTAATTTTGAACTGGTTCAACTAAAAATTTACATCTGCATGTTCATAAGTTAATATCTTTTAAACGAAACATTTACAGAAGGATGTTTAATTTAAAAGAAATTAGGTTGGAACTTGCCGGAGGCGAGCAATAGTTAAATTAAATTACGTCAAGATCAGTATAATATTCAAAACAAAATATTGACAGTTTTACTTATATTGTTAGAAAAAAAGAACTAAATATATCATCATGCCTTTTACCCATTACTGGGTGCTACAACTGTCAAATCCATGAGAGGTAATTTTAATTCTCAAGTCCACAGTCTACTAATTTTTTTCTTTTAAAAGTTTGTACAAAACTGTGTTTACTTAAAGTATTACATGAAAAAGCAAAATGAATATAAGGCAGTACTTGAATATTACAGTGTTGCAATGTTACCCATTAAAATACTTTGATATACTTACGGTCTCCTTCCCTGTACTCCACAATAAACTTGAAAACTTCATTCGAATCTCCCGCTTTTTGTTGCCACTTCAAGTTGACCGATCTACTACTAATCATAGCAGTTTCAAGATTATTTGGACTTAAAGGTGGTTCTTGTACTAAGAGTTGTACTAATTGTTGATCCCTTCCGTACATGTTACTCGCTTGACAGAAATAAGCTCCACTATCGGAAGCTTCCACGCTAGCGAGTTGCATTTCTGCGGCGACTCCATCCGGTGTGACATCTTGTTTCACGTGGACTCGATAGTTGGTTGAAGGGTTCATTTCGTGTTTGTTTCCTCGAAGCCAAGTTACGCTGATGGGTTTGTCGCCATTTACATCGCAATGTAAAACGGCTGTGTCGCCTTTCTTCACTGTTACTTGACGCGAGGGTGCTGAGAAGTATGGCGATGCTGAAAGAAATTGTGCATTTTGGAAAATGGATGTGCCAGGGCAAAAGTTAATATCATTTTGTGATTTTGATCTTTTATCTAAGGATAAGACGACCAATATAAATTATAATTTCTAAAACGCAACCATCGGAAAAGAAGCTCGGCAAATATGTAAAGTAAACTACAAAATATTTCAAATTTGACCAATGATAATAAATAATAGATTTTATTTCTATGAATTGTCATTTCAGTTCTGGAAACAAGTTTTTTTATTGTTTTTAAATCAGTTATAAACTGATAAATTAATATTGTTTTGTTTGTTTCTTAATATTATATATCTTTTAAAGGTTCTTTTTTAGAGATGTTCATTTTGCTAAGTATGAAATAAAAAGCAATTTCCATTCTTTTGATGCGCTCGAAAGTTCTTTATCTATTCGTTGCATCAGAGACTTGAACTGTAACTGAAAACCACCCCAAAATTTTTCGGTTCGAATCCCTGTATTAAATATATGTGAATCTTTTTTATGATTTCGCGATCGATTATTATTAATATTTTATATAATTTTTTTTCCGTTAGTGTTTATGTTTTCCGAGTTGAATGGTCATCGTATATGAGGAGTAAAGTAGGTTGGATGTAACTCACAGTTGACCCTAAGTTGAACAACCTTTCCGATGCCGGTGCCAATGCCGTTGTTGGCCTGACAGAGGTAGAATCCTTCCCGGTCTTCTTTCACGTTTTGGAGGAGTAGGGTTCCGTTGCCGAGGAGCTTGGTGTACATGCGCTCGCGCACCTCCTCGTAGTCGCCGGACTTGCTGCCTGCAACGGTTCGCAACAGGTTAGGTGTCTGGGACTCGTGATGGTGGCGAAGGGGATGACGACCTGTGGCCTTCTTCCACACGACGGTGGGCGTGGGCACACCTTGTGCCTGGCAGTGCAGCGCCACGTGTCGGTTGCGTTCCACGTTCACGTCGGCGGGCTCCACCAGCCAGCGTGGCGGCACTGCAACATGGCACCATGTTAACATGCACGCCATCCTCCATAAACGATCTTCACTTGTTGTTATTTACATCAGTGTTTGTGTTACTTGTAAAGGTGTGTGTGTGAAACAGGGGGACACAAATATTATCATAAAACACTTATCAAGTTATATTTCATTTTTTCCTTATAACAGAAAGTGTATGTGTGTAGTGCAGTGTGGTGTTGATGTGTGGATGAATGTTTCGGTGTGGTGTTACGGTTTGGTATAAATCGGTATCGGTATTGTTAGAGGGGGGTTGTCATTCTCATCAAATTATAAAGCTATGGTGCCGGTGGTGGATACATTGACGACACTCTACACGGTACGGGCGGGTGTCTACTTTACTTGGTTATTGCTGCAAAAGCAAGTTACGAGTGAGGGAATTAATAATAATAATAATAATAATCGGCAAATAATCTCCAACTTGATTACGGCAGTGTAATGTTTAGGCGGAGTGTGATCCCATCGTAAGCTACGCTACCAATCTACAAACAGAAGGAGAAGTGGGCATGCAGAGTCATAGAGTGACCAGTGATTGTGTGAGAGATCGATACGTGATACGTACGCAGACTTGTGAGAGATAAGAACAAAAAGAAAGGTGCAACAGTACCTGTGAACCAAACGTTGGAAGGGTTCCAGTCATCGACGCATTCCCATGAGTGCCAAAAGCAACGGCAGGTAATATACGAACGAATAGGGGGCGGGCTGGGCTTACGGGTAGCGGGCATCGGGCAGCGGTGGCGGGGGCGTGTGGCATGGGGTTGGTGGCACGAGGAGAGGCGGGGTGGGGGGCTGGTGATTCAGGTTGTCTGTACGTTACCTTTGACCTGCAGCTTGGCGGTGTACCTGACCTCCGCGGCCGGGTTGCTGGCCACGCACGTGAAGTCACCCGAGTGCTGCTGGGCAAGGCTAGAAATGCTGAGGAGACTAGAATAGGGGTCAAGGGCCGACACGTTAACGCCCAGCGCGGGCGTCAGCGGCTGACCGTCCTTGAGCCAAGACACCACGAGTGGCGGGTCGCCCCGACTCACCCCGCAGACGGTGCGGGTGCGCATGCCTTCGGACAGCCCGTCTTGGAAGGAAAAGGGCTCAATTATAGGAGGAACTGGAAAGATTAGAGAGAAGAGAAACAAACATGAGAGATAGAAAAGAATAAGAAACGCGTGACACGGCACGCGCTGATTACCGTTCACCACCAACTGATGCGTATGCGACACCTCGGCGGCCAAATTGCGCACTACGCACGAATAGTTGCCGTTGTGATCTGGAGATAAACTTTCTATCAACAGAATGCTAGTGTACTGGTCCACTTGCGTGATGGACAGCATCTGCGCCGGCTCCACGGTGCGCCCATCTTTCTGCCAGCTGATGGTGAGCGGCAGATCTCCCTTGGTCACGGAGCACGTGAGACTCGCGCGATCTCCCACATGCAGCGTGTCCTCTGCGTAGAACGGGCTAACCTTGGGGGGAACTGGAATCCATATCAACAAAACACATCATTTACAACATCTCCACAAACATCTGATGTTGGCCCCTTCGTCTCGGGACGATCTGCATCTCTCTCCGTTTTGCTGGAATACAATATACTAAAACATTGATTGCTCCAACTAATTATAATTAGTCACAACGATCAATGTGTGTTTTAGAACGACGCGTACCAATGACATTGACTTCTCCGCTTCTTCTGGCGCTGTGACCTTGTTTGTTACGAGCCCAGCATGTGTAGACTCCCGAGTCAGCTTTCTTCTGTACAGGGTTGACTTGGAGCGTTCCATCGGGTAAGACTTTCTGGCGTAGATCATCAGGAAGTTCACGTCCACCTCGTTCCCAATGAATCTCCTCGATTGGATAACCCGCTACTGGACACTTCAGCTGCAGCTGTTCTCCAGCTACCGCAGTCACTTTTGGAATCAGTCGAATGTAGGGCATACCTACCACAAACAAGTTTAAAAAATCCTTCACGTATTGATTTGTGATGTTTGATTTTTGTCGTACCGTAAACATTGAGTCTGGCTGAATGAGAAGTGCGTCCCGCGCGATTCTCCGCTGTGCAGCTGTATTCTCCACCGTCTTCTACCATCACGTGACTGATATTCACGTGGCTGATCACGTCTCCGTGCACTGTAACGTACTGTCCAATCACGAATCTGCGAATATAGAAAAACTCTGCTCACTGCTCAGAATTACAAGATAGGATTCTTTTCTGTTGCATGTGTAGTGCTATTGATCACACGATGTTTATATTCACTGATGTTTATTTGAGACATTGTTGTCCGTGGTTTTCTTTGTGGATACATTCTTGTTACCCACGCGAATTTGAAGGCATTCATACGGAAATTGTGATTTCATGCTCAAAGTATTTCTCTATAAAACTTGTTTGTAATACTTTTGTCCCAGGGCCGACTTCAATGCAAAACAGACATGTATTAGGACCCCATCATTTTCAGCAACCCCAGATTGCAAAATTATTTTAATACAGGGTTGATGATTGCAAAAAAATAAAGATATACAATCAAACAGTCTTGCTGCTTAACTAATAATTTTAGAGGAAAAATAAATACACAGGCTTATACAGCAAGGAGGAGGGCATATTCGTAATTGTATGGTTGGTAAAATAAAGTTATTAGGGGAATGTGACGGGGGGATTGGGGTACTTTTTAATTGGAATGTTTAGCCCAAAATGATATAACATATTCCTATATCTAAAATTAAAATTAATGTCACAAAAAACACATCTTTAATATATAAAATCATGAGTATCAATAAAACAAACAATAATTTCGTTTAATTTTAAAAAATCATTAGCGTCTGCCATTATTTGATCCCAGAACGTTTCACACACCAGATGTAGTACAAATACTCGGTGAAGTACTTACGACTTTTTGTGTAATATTTAGTTACAAAATTTTAAAGTGACATAAGTTGCGTCAATTCCTTGTAACCAACAACTTATAGTAAACATTGGGTTAAAATATTGGCGAATGCCCATGATTTAAAAAAATATATATTTTTATAATTCTAAGATCTGACTTTAATGTCAATAACTTAATTCTGATAATAACTTATTTTATTTCATAGCCTAAAGTCATAGTTAAAGTTTTAAAAATATTAATAGTTTGTTTAACTTTGTGATTATAATTTTGGGTACCTACAAGAACATGTTACATCTTTGAAAAAGGAATTCCAATAAAAAAGTACGTCTTTCCATTTAAGAAAATATAACTTTAATTCACACCCGCCACATACCCCTAATAATTTTATTTTACCAACCTTACAATTATGTCCCCTCCTGTGTTTTTATTTGTTCCTTAGAGTTATTAGTTAGTCAGCAAACCTGATTAGTTGCTTTAAAAAACTCTACAAACAAGAGATATTTAATTTTAAAAAGTATGTATTTATTATCAAATTAATTACAGATTAACTTTTTCTTACGTTAAAAAAACCGTCAATATATGAGTAAATTCATTTACAGTGAAGTTTAACGCCCATAATTTATTTTCATTAGTGCGAATAAAGCTTGCTGTTTATTGGCTTAATTCTAAATAAATTCGTACAATATGTACATTGAATTCTCCCAAATATAAGATGCCAAATTTTGAACTTAAAGTCCCCTTTTATATAGAAACTTTTAAAAAGGGCCAGTAATTATTTTTCTAGATCCTAAAAGGGTTTAAAGACGGTCTTGTTTTATCCTGAATTTGAATTAAAAATGAATATGTTGAGTTAAGCTTCTACAGTTGATTATCTGTAGCAAAAACTGCTGGTCTTTTGTAAAATAGTTTTTCATCTTTATTAGGTCTTTTCAGTGTTCTCGTAACGATAACAGAGTGAAAGGAAAACCCGTGGCTATTTTGCTCTCTTACAGTTGCTGAATCTGCAGGGAACAAAATATACGACCGAATTTATTCTTCATTATACGGAAATTGACCCAACTATAAATATTTATGATCTTGTCTTTTGACGCGGATTTAGCTTATGCAGTATTTTTCACTTTTCCACGTATATGAAACTAAATTTTATCATATTCTTCTTTTGGTAAAAACTACCAAAGTAAGTGAAATGAAAATGGAGATGCATTACATTCGTAACACTGCAGTGAATTATGAAAATTTAGATTTATAGAACAAAAGAGTTTGTGACAAAAAATGTATAAAAACACAAACGTCAGTTCCGAATATTCAGGGCGGAAATAAAATGTAAGTTTACAAAGTTCATTTTTCCAAAGTAATAACTTGAAATGTACAGTGGCAAATTGTAATTATTCCCAACATAAAAAGCTGTTTCGTCGCTAACAAAATTCCGTGTTTAAAGGCAGTTGTAAAGCAGTTACGAAGTGTGAAAAGCTTTTCGCGATCGCACTTAGAAGCGCTGTTTTGAACATAAATTATGGATCTTCAGCTTCATTTGCTCGAAGCGATATCTTATAAAAGAACGATGAAGATGAAAGGTCGCCGCCGCCACCGCTACTGTGGTGGCGAGGGTGGTGGTTTCTCGCTGACTTGTAAACAACTCGTGTAATATCGCCGGACGTGCCCGCGCTTAGAGAAATGCTCGCTATTTCGCCCGTAATTGGAAAATATTCGACCGCTGTTCCGCAAATGGAACACTTGTTATTTTGCTCATATAGGTGTGGCCCTCGGCGCGTACAACACTGGATTGCTTGTTAAGCCCTCCGAATAATCAAACATTAGGTGGCGTTGGGATATTTCCCGCTCTACCACGCTAAACTAGATGAATTATTTTCGACATAAATCACAATAGACCAGCTAGAGATATAACCCAATGTTTCACTGTATGAAGTGCGGTTACCAGTCGTCAAATCACGGAACCTAAATATAGTATTGATAGAGGGGGATTCGCAGAGGTAATTTTAATGTGGTGAAAATTGTTTGTCGACTGTGGGAATATAAACAGAGTGATCAAATCACGTGTCCTGTCAAACAGTAAAAGTCAATTTATTTTAATTTGTTTTGTTATTAATTTAGATTGTGTTGTTGAATTTAATAAAATTATTAAAATACAATAGCTATTTATGAAACTAGTAAGGGAATGAGGGTTATTATTATTACCTTACGCATGTGAAATTTGCAGAACAAGGCGTAGCCGAGTTATGTAAACACATAAGTAAGGTAATAACCTATTTCCTTACTAGTTTCATACAATATTTTTTCTATTTCCGTTCTAATAAATACGAAAGATCGTTTTTGAAATTATGAAATTTTGACATATTAATGACAGTTATAAATTCAAAAAATAAAAGAATAACACATCAGAATTCGTCTACCAAGATATCTGTTGCTATGTTACCTCATTATTTCACTAGCTAAATAATGCAGGTCATTACCTAACTCAAATAAATGAAATAAAACGTCTATTTCCTAACGGAAATAGAAAAAATCATAATTCACACGTTCATGAACTTGGACACCAAACTTTTTTCCTAATAGTTAAAATAAATTGACATTAATAGTTTGACACAGGCGCGGTGGCCGAGCGTGTTAAGGCACATCTCTTAGCCTACTGTGACGTCACCCGAACCAAGGTTCGTCAGTTCGAATCCGCCTGTCGACAATGTGTGATTTGTCGTAAAATATAAAAATACAGTTACATGTTTTATCACACTCGGGCGCTATAAGCTAGTCTTAAATAATCTGACTAAAGAAACCGCCGTACTGCCGGTTGTAAAAACTGCGGCTCGGTGTGCCCGGCCCCTATGTTCCAAAACGGAATGATGGAACTATATATATATATATATATATATATATATATATATATATATATATATATATATATATATATATATATATATATATATATATATATATATATAGAATGTTCAAAGATACTCCGTTATGGCTTTAGCTTACTAAGCCTGTGTTGAACCGCACAGAGTAAGAGATTCTACCTGTTGGCGCTCAGGGTAGGATTGCAAAATATTTAAATTCGGAAATCTCTAATCTCTGTGCGGATTATAAATGACGAATTGTTATACAATGATACTTTCATGTAACATTTTTTTTTGCTTCATTATCAATAATAATATTTGTACAAAATTTTCTGTTTCATTATTATAATATATATAAAAATAAAATTAAATTGGGAAATACTGAATACATACCTGTCCTTGTACCCCTTTAAATCAAGCTTAAATCCCTAACAATAGACCCGCTGAGAGGGCCATAACGGAGTATCTTTGAACATACTATATAATAGTTTGCCAGGTCATAATAAGTATATGAAATAGTGATTTTCATAATCACCATACTAGTAGAACTGATATTTTCCATAACACCCCATTGATATTATAATGTCATAAATGTCACATATGATTCATGTTGCTATGGAAGTAAGTATAACTTACATGAATCGTAAACTATGAAATTATGTCATAATTACAATTTTATCTAAAAGACTTGCATAAAACCAATTTCCCACATTAAATGCCTGTCTCCATTTACTTAGGACACTCAGAACAGATTCTAGAATTAATATCTTTGCATACTTGGTCTAATTTTGCGAAAATCATAATAGTTAAAAGGGTATGTAGTTTAATTGCACATGTAGCATAATTATATCGTGGTAAAACTTTTAGTAGCAAACATGCGTGGTTCCGTTGTATTTAACTTGTATTGCAATGTGCAATATGTCGAGTTTATTTTGTTTCTGATCGTAAACCGCATTCGTAGTTTGCAAATGAAGACATTAGCAAACATTGTTATGTTGTTTGAACTCTCTAAACACAAATGATACACGACTCCGGTAACAGCAGCAGATATTAGAAATAACGCGCAACACCACTCCACCTAACACATTGTAGGGCATCTACAAATTATTAACATCTTTCCAGGGAATACTTGAAACTTTGTGCTTGGAAGTTG
The DNA here is from genome assembly GCA_947425015.1 of Pterostichus niger. Taxonomy (NCBI): domain Eukaryota; kingdom Metazoa; phylum Arthropoda; class Insecta; order Coleoptera; family Carabidae; genus Pterostichus; species Pterostichus niger. The sequence goes on from OX380338.1 coordinate 35,417,035, forward strand.
AGAGTAAAAAGTCGCGCTTTGCTAGTTTTACATATTTAACAAACAAGTTAATCCATACTTTCATGGTTTTATCATGTTCGTGTTAGAGTAGAACTGTTTGAGAAACTCTGCATTTTAATAAGGGCGCTCGCGTGTGTCTTGTGGTTTCATTCATCAAGCGTCGCGAGGCATTGTTACGCTACGGTTACGTTACGGCGGCGCGCTACTTCATCGCGTGTCTTCCTTCACATGACGGGTAGAATCCAAATTAAATCTCATTCTATTATAGAAAACTTAGGTAAACAATGGAAACTAACAATTGGAACGATTCTTTTCAGTCTTCGTAGCTAATTTAATAATATGATTGAAATCGGGAACAACTTCATTTAATTTTGATTTATCAATGACAGAAGATTGAAATTTCATCATTATGTTGTTTAATGTCAATAAGAAATCGATCTTGTTTACTAATCCGATTTTAAAAAGTTACTCTAAATAACTTTTCGAAATTTAAATATTAACATTAGAGTTTGTTTCAACTTTGTTTAGAACATAGTTTAGCTTAATTTGAATAATCCAAAAATCAGGATTAGCTAAAACTAGTTTGAGTATTAGGCTGAAAAGTTTTACAAGAAATTGAGAGCGATATGAATATGTAATAATTTTGTTGTGGAAGAAGTTACTTACGAAATTTTCCCCGAAGAAGGATTAGAAGAAGGAGATATATATTTTAGGGTTTTGGACCCAAATGTTAGACGACATCAACAAATTGTCCTGAAGGAAGACATGATATTTTATTCTTCAGATTTTCTACCTATTTATTTAATGCTTGAATTTGTGAAGTATCTTTTGAAATTTCGACAGTTGTTGTAGGTTAACTAATACACATTATTTTATCAGTAATTTCTGTTTAGTCTTCAAGGCAAATTTAAGAATAATCTGGATATTAGTTAGCAAATGCTTAAATTAAAATTTTGTATAAAATTATTTCATCTAGGATGGAGTTTTCAACCTTTATTGTCTTATGGCAAACGGATAAACTAATTATTAAAATTCTGCGGCACACCAAAAATATATAATATTTTTCTCGTAACACATGCACAAGAAACATGTTCTTATTCCCTAATTTTAGAGAGAAAAACACTGCTTTTCTCCCTAGGCAGCATATTTCTCTCCCTAGGGACATGTTTCTCTTCCTAGGGATTACGATTATTAGCTGTTTGCGGCGTTTCCTAAATATTTGACATTTCTCTCGATAAGACAGTAATTTTTGTGCACTTGTTACGAAAAGTATAATATGCTTCACGGTAGGGCGCGATTATCCATTGTGTGAAGTTGGCAAACCTCGACTTCAGTTCGAGCCTTCGGCCCTCGCTTACTTCACGGTTTGCCAACTTCACATGCGGGAATTATTGCTTGTTTCCCTCCCTTGATGCATAACATACTATTAATGTTTACTGTGTTTACGTATCCAAAGTGACACTTTCAACATTTTATTTTTATAAATCATTCAGAAATGAACACCATTTTGTTAGATATAATATATGTTTGGTATGCCGTAGAATTTGAGTAATTATTGCAGCAAGTCAAAGATTTGAACATCTCTAGTGTAGTGAGTATTCCTGGTGGATGATAGCATATGTGAGTGAATGTACTGACCTGCCGTTGCTAGGCAGCGGGAAGCCGTCAAGTGTCCAGGAGATCTGCGGCGTGGGGTTGCCCGCGGCACTGCACTTCAGAGACACGGCTGGCCCGGGTTGGAGGGTCTGCTCGATGAAGCTGTATAACAGCACTGGCGGCGCATCTGTAACATGTCGTCCCACGTGCAGTACAACTACACGTAATCTCTCAACACTACGTCCACTGTGTACCACGTAAACAACTTTATCTCCTCGCACATCTTATTGCAAATATACATATAGCAACTACAATCGCAACAACATTTCTTACATTTTTATTCGTAGCTTTGACATCCTTAGAGTTTACTTTAATATTTTTGGGAATATAGTTTAGTTTAAGTTGATTAATTCAATGTTTAGGATTACCGAAAACTCTTTCGATAATTAAGCTGAAAAGTATTAGAAGAAATATGTAATCATTCTTTCATGCGGCAGGAGTTATTTCCGAAACTCTCTCCAAACACGGACTAGAATAAGGAGGTATACATTTTCGGGGTTTGGAACCAAATGTTAGACGATATCAACAAACTGGCCTAAAAATCTGACTTGTGGAAGATGTAAATGATATTTTATTCTTCAAATTTTCAACCTCCTTACTTAATTCGTAAATTTATAAAGTATCTTTTTGCTTTAGATTTGAGATTTATGTTTCGTTCATTTGCGACTGGAGTGTATCAACTTAAAATTTGATACAGAAGAAATAAAATACTAAAATGATTTTCAAGAATAAGGTTCTACCCACAAAAACTGACATAAAATTAAAATTACAACATTATGCATGTAGATTATGCAAAAAACATAATTAGTTTATAACTCAAAAATACTAAATTTTGAGTTGTCTTGTAAATTGCCGATTTATAAAACTAAATTTTTCACTGATAGGACAAATTGTATGCTTCAATTTATTTACCTTTTTTGTAAGATTTAAATTGAAACTTACTCGTAGGTGGTAGCTAGGACAAAATATATAAATGGTCATTTGATCAGAGAAGCTATTGTAATTTACAAGAACAAGAACAATATAAACAACTGTGATGGCTGTGAAATGAATAAAACTTGGCTTCCGCTGATCAAAAAATTATAAATGCTTGTTACTTAGTTACTTGTTTTTAGTTACGTTTTGTTAATTGTTATTTTCTTTCCTGGCGAAGGATACGTTAAGTGTGCCGAAATGTCGAAATAAATAAATTAATTGAACAGAACTTACTCCAAAAATTGTTTTAATAATGAATTATTTTCAATTAGTTTTAAAAACTTTTTTCATATGATCAGTTAAAGTTTATGAGTTCAAATAACACTACAATATAAAACTGCATCCTGTTCTCTAAGTATTTATTAGTTGCACGCTATGACATTAAGTTTATTTACACAAATCTATTTACAAAATTTTATGCATATATACATACATAACATCACGCTATATTCCATTAAATGGGGTAGCATGAACCCCTGAAACATTCATAGAACATCCAGTAAATGATTCATAAAAAAAAATCAGTTCACGTCAACATTCTCATCCTGACACACGATACTCGTTTCAACCACATTAACACTTCCTCCATACGAGCTCTTTCCTTCCTCACAACCAAAATCCATCATCACGCAACAAACATCCATCCATTCGCTCCTGTACATCTGTTTCGTAAATCTTCACTTACGCCCACTTCTCTAACAACGAATCTATAAAGAAATGAAGACAGCATTTTATGTACTTTAATAATTTTGTTGTGTTCATATGATACAACAATCGCAAATTCTCTTTCTGCGACAATAATAAAAAGTATAGTAATTAATTTAGCTTTCATTCGAAGTCTAAAATACCCTTCTTTCTGGGTACAATCCAAAGATTAAATATTATTTTTTGACAATTAAAAGAAGACAAAACATTTTGTGCGTTCAGAACGGATGGTGTTCGTAGATCCGTCCCTGGATTTCAGTTTTAGTTTGTCAGTCGACGCAATTTTTGCTCGAGAACATAGTTGAACAGTGGGTAAACATAACAGTTCCAATTTGCGTGACAAACTCGTGGAGGCTGTCCAAGCAAAGCCATCAAGCAGAACCCTGGACCTTACTGCGCGATATCAGCGAACATTCTCACAGGACATGTTCCAGCCGGAAACGACAACGAGCGATTCGGGCAACTTCCGCAAACTGCAATCAAGTAGGGCCGTGCTTTGATGGTTCCAGCACTTTGATCCGCAATTGAATTAGCGAAGCGTGCGGCCCGCGGAACTAACACGCCATTTGGCCGCGTGCGTGAAATTAATGTCAGGGTCTCGGCGTCACCGCGAATAATCGCGAAACAAGTTTAAATTTCTCCGGACTCTCGACAGATGGTTCGGGAAGTGGACAGTTTTCGGCTCGCGTTTGTCACTGTGAATTGGAGCCAAGCCAAACCAAGATGCTGTGTACACGACCCAGTCTTTACTCTCCTAACCACATTTCACTATAAATTTCTACATCTCACTCTCTGCACGCTCAACTAATCTTACTAACTAATGGAATTGCTAATAATAGTGCAAAGAGGAAAGGCACACGATTGTTTGAAATAGTTTAGGTATTACATTTCTCTTTGCTGGTGCAATAACAGTTTATAGAGCAAAAGTATAGCAAACAAATAAAATTCTCAAATTAATGATTGCTTATTACGTTATGTAATATAGATAGCTAATAGATTTCGGCCATTAATTGTTTAATTCGGAATGTCTCACAGAATTATTAAAATGATGATAAATTTTGCAAGAAAATGAAACACATTTTTTAATGACAGTTTTAAATTGTTTGAATTAATTCATACAATTTAGATAAACTTTAAAATAAATCAATATATCATCACGCCTTTTACCCACTACTGAGTGTGGCACTCTGCCTAAGCAAATCTCGGTAAGTGATATAATTCTTCGCGTGAAGTGCGATTACCAGCCGTCTAATCACGCCTCCCAAAGATGTTAGTTAAAGAACGTAGAAAATAAAAAATAATAAAAAGAGGTATTAGACAATATTGTAAGCTAGCTTAATTTATTGGAAAATATTTTTTTCACGGCCCTTGCCAAAAATTAAAATGTTCTGTCCTCAGTTGAGAGCAGAAAGTGATACGTTTCATCGTTAGGGGATAAAGTAAATTTTATCTCGTTAAGGGAGAAAATTAAAGCCATATTCATGCTAACTGGAAAACAATTTCATATTAGTGACATTCAGATATTATTTGTCAAGAGAATCTTATCTTAAATTATTTAGTTCAGTAAATTTTACTTTCTAATAGGGTAGTGAAAAATAGTATATTGTAATACTAGTGAAGAAATGGTTTAATTGCAAAACGAGTATGCTAACGCTTGTGCTCCAATAGTATGAGTTTTGCAATGGCTCTTTTCCACGTACTATTATTTTCAACATTAAACGTGAAAATGACTTTTTACTTTTGCGATACAAGAAATTTAATAATTATTTGATTAAATCAAAGGAGTTGTATTTGCAAATACACATCACGTTTCCTTGGTCACCATATCAAATGACATTTCCTTCCCTCAATTCAGTTGTGACAGCAACCGTTTCCCTCACTAGGGAGGAAAGTTATTTACTTTCATCTCTAGTGAGAGAAACGGTTACTATCACAAATAAATTAAGTGAGGGATATGTAATTTTGAAAACAATTAAACTACCCTATGAAGAAAGTGTTATTCTTCCCTTAGATGCTTTATGAAACGACACCTTTGGGAAGGAGTGTGTCACTTTCTTCTCTTGATATTCAAATAATTATTTAGGTAATTTCGTAAATCTTAAGCTTGCAGTTAATTTGATTCGGACAATTAAACAGTGTAGGAGTTTAGTGGACGATTAGTACATAATTCTCTTAAGAAGGCAACATTTAATACAGTCAAATTTTCGTAAAAAGAAGATTCCACTAATTATTTTTCATGAACTAAACAAAGACATAATAAACGAAATATTACGCTTTTATGACAAAGACCCTGTATATTTAAGGTCAAAATATATCACTTACCGAGGCTTAGGCAGAGTGCCACACCTAGTAATGGGTAAAAGGCGTGATGATATATTTAAGTAAGAACTCGGTTAGCTGAAACCGTGTAACGAACATTTTGATTGCTGTGTGAAGATTGCAATCTTCTTTCTACAGAAATCTGCTTGTACATCACTCTTTTCATTTCCACTCACCTCCAAGTTGCAGTTCAGCCGACGCTTGCGCAGTATCCCCTTCACTCCTCCTCACAATACACTGATACATCCCTCTATCTTCCCTTCCCACATTATTCACCACGAGGGTTTCACTAGCCCCTCTTCCGGTATTAGGCAGTTGTCTTCCATCCTTGTACCACGTGACTAGATGTGGTCCGCCACCCTGTGACGTTACCACGCACCGGAACTCCGCACTACCACCCATGTGGATGCTTAGAAGAGGTGGAGAGATCTCCACGTGTACAGATGTGGACACGATGAGGCGGAGTTCCGCGGAGGTTTCCCCGCCAGCGTTGGATGCGGTGCAGCGGTAGATGCCGCCGTCTTCAGGAGTGACTGCTTCGATGGCGAGCACGGGGCCTAGTTGGCGGGTGCGGGGGCCGGGTAAGACGAGGGTTGGTTCGGCGCTCGTGTGGGAGTACCATCTGAAAGGAGATACTTGTGTTAAAAAAAATTAAATTATTTATTTATGGTCCGCTGTACAACAGGAACTTAATCTCAATTACAGTACAGGGTCCGCACTCACCGAGCCGCAGAGTAGTAGTTTATATAATTTTTAGGGATCTTCCGATTCGAATTCTGTAACGCTATTCACACTACCATATTGAAATAGCTAATTCAATGGAATTATGCATCTAATTGGATCTGAATTTGACATTTTAACACTGATCATTTTGAAACGAAATATTATTGTTATTATAAATGAAACATACTTTTTAAATTAAAAGTTGAAAGTATTGCAATAAGTTTGAACATATTAAATTTATATGTAGGTAATATAAGATTTGATCCGAGGTCCGATATGAAATCTATATTTGAAAGAAAAATATCCGTTAAATGGAACTAAATTAATATTTTTATGTGAAATACTAGAGAGACAAATTTTGTTATAAACAAATTTAATCATTTTATATCATTGTATATAAAGTTCTTACAAATTTTGGATTTGAATTTGATCCGAAAGAGTATTAATTAAACCCGAAATTCCATTTCAGATCAGATCGGATATGACTCGTATAGCAAATATTTTTACCGACTTCCAATCAGTACAAGGAGAGATAAATCGCACTTTTTTTTACTTTTCGACTTCAAAATTCATTTTAATTTGAATAATGAAGATTGTTAGTTAACATCAAGTTAAATTTACGCAGAATTTATGCATAAATGTAATTGTTTTTTGATAAATATGATAATTTTCACCACATTAAAATTGTCCTTGTGGCTCCTATTCTATTTACATATTTGAGGCTCGTAATTTGACGGCCGGTAACCGCAAAATTTCACACTCAATAATGGGTGTAAGGAGTAAAAATATATTTACTTATTTCATTTAAAACTAATGCCTATGGCACACTGGTCGATGAGCGTCGATGAGCATCGATGAACTCCTCGATGAAACAACAGAACGCACCCTTCATTGACAAACAATAAAAGCTTCTAAAGTTGAGAAAGAAAAACTAAATTTCAAAAATATGCTAACGTGAAGTGACACACAAAAGATACGAGTGAAATGAGATACGTTCGTTTCATCGATGAGCTCTTCGATGGAAATAGAGGAGCCTCTAATTTTCGTCGATGACGGGTGCGTTCTGTTGTTTCATCGAGGAGTTCATTGATGATCATCGACGCTCATCGATCAGTGTGCCATAGGCATAACAGTTGAAGTTAGAAAAATGAAATGTTAAATTATGAATGTTGTACAAAATTTAATTTTATAATTTAGTCGTTGTATAAATCTGGTATTAATTCGTGAATGTACTTGAGTCTAAGTTTTAAAACGGAGATTAGTTAGTGGCTAACCCGGTTGATGAATTAACTTATAGTAGTTTAAAAGTGTGTTCGTCCAAGTGAAATACTAGTAAATATTGTTGAGGGTATAATCGTCATAATAATACTTGGGAATTAGAACTTAATTAGTAAACAACAAAACAAAACTGTTGCGAGGAAGATGTCGACAGAAACTTGTAGTACGTGACCGTGCGCATTGGAGCAATGCTCGGACTCATCCAAGCAAATATCCCTAATAATTCCAACTGGAGTCCAATTCACCAAATATATCCCGGTGTGCGGTGTTAGGCTCGTGACGTCACTAACAGAATCCCTAATAACCCGCTTAAACCCTTGAGCTGTGTAATGCCTGTTGTATGAATATTCAAATTGCTACCGAAATTTCGCTGAAAAATGATTGGTGAGATACGGGTCTGTTTATGTTGATCTGCATTGCACCATTGTGCATATGTTCACGAAAGGAATTACATTTTGCAAATGTTTTACGAGAATCTAAAAAGGGGAGGGAGAATTGAAGGCTGCTAATGATTATAAATAATGCATTTATGAAATGCTGTCAAAAAAATGTATGCGATTCTATTAACGAAGTTTATTTTTTTTAAAAACTGTTTAATTTGAAACCGACCGATATAGTTATTTGTGTATTAAGAACATAAAGTAATTCTTTGTTACTCGAACACGGTAATTGCAGCGCGAGCCAAAAGCAAGAGCTGCAATAGTGTAAGAGAAACAAAGACACTTTACGATCGTGATACACACATAATTTTTTCTACGATTGCATCTTAAAATTATTAAAAAACGTATACGTACTAAAAATAAATACGTTCTGTCAACTGTAAATATGACAAGTTTTTGTTTTATTTGTATTCCTGGTAACTATTGAAATAAGCGCGCATTTAATATATTTTTCACGCGTTGCTATTGGCGACACGCGACAAAGACATTTTTAGATTGTTCCACAGAAAACGTCAACTTTAAGATGACAAATGAGAGCGCAATTGTCAATTTTTCATAGCAATCGTAGAAAAAATTAATTATAATCCATATTTTTATTGATTCCTCTATAGATTAACACCATTAACATTTTATGATTAAAACAGTTTATTTCTTGTGCTCCAATTAACTTATATCTAAATTTGAACATTTTTGAAATATTTACTATTTTCATTTATAATCTCCCTAGAACATTGATTCTTTCCGGAAATTCTTTTGACAATGTATCTGCACTCGTGTTCCACTTGTACAGATTACATGGTTGAAATGCATGATAAAATAATTCCTACTTATCAACAAATATTGATGCGATTTTTTTAATTATTTACAAATTTACGTCTGTATAAACTTATAGATTTATAACAGAATTCCACCATTAGCTAAAAGGTATTAGAATATTTTCTACGAGCGTGAAATAGTAAGAATGTAATGTGTTCTATTAAAAAAATTGTTTATAAGGGTAGGAGCCCCAAAAATATGTCGCTTGAGATCTCAAAATATGTAAAACCGGCACTGGCAACAATTGCCAAAGAGACGTTTATAAATATTTAATCTAATTAACCCATATAAATTAGCTTCCATGTGTCCTCATCAGGATTATCATGTTCAACTAATATTGGTTATTGTCGATAAAAGTATATACTACACACACTAGATTACCCTTATCCTACTGCACAAATTAGCGCATGCGTATTGCACATATGCACTGCTAGCCCAATTCCGGGCCTCAGCCCTTTGTTCCCGGAAATATTCGACTAAATTCGGTGAAACTCGAGCATCCGGTCCGGTATTTGCAACACATTTTTATATTCCCCTATGTCCATTAATTAGACAGCACATACGCATTCGCTTGCAGTTGCGTTTTGACAATTCTGACCTAGTCTAGTTCGGGAATATTCGGTTGTGTTCGGAAAGCACCCCCAGAATTTGTTACATATTTTAAAGTTGCTACCCTGAAATAGAAACGTATTTTATCATAACCTGCTTTATTAAAGTCTATTTTGTAATATTGATTTTGTTCGTTGTGATAGTAGTAAAAGAATTTTGGTTGTCTTGTTTCAATTGTGCATAAAATTTTTATGACACGGTGTAGTCTGATCTGGCTAGTACAGAACAAAAAATGTTTGCAGTTCTTTCAATTGCTGGAAGTATTGATTTTCCAGCAAAACAGATTTGAATCGTTCATATTTTGTATCATTCGATATATTCTTTTACAAACTTACGGTTTGCTACAAATCACAAAAAATCTAAGCTCATTCCTAAAATTGATGACGCTTTATTGAACTGTCATAAAAAAACTGATTCTTTGATATTAGAAAAAAGATATAATAAAAAAGACGCCGTGTAGTACAATTTAATATTAAAAGAAGTTTTTTCAGGAATTCCTATTTTAATATGTTGTACTTTTACTTGTATATATTTACAAATAAATCAAAAAGAGTTCCGTTTTTTATTTCACATTTAATTATGATTGTAAAATTTTAGAACTGGTAAATATGAGCATGTTTGTGTTCGCTAAATGTGGTCAAAATCGATTAACAAGAACCGGAGGCTAACTCATGATGGTTGGAGATAAAATGAACAATTCAAAACACCGCTGAAAATTTATATCAAGTTTCCAGACTTTATTAGTTCAAAATATATATATATATATATATATATATATATATATATATATATATATACTTAATTTTTTATGATTTTTTGAGAAAATTTGTAAATATATACAGAGTGTTTCTATACTTCTGCACGAAATTATATAATTTGATATACTGATTATAGAACAAAAAGATTATAGTTTAAACCCTTAGGAATAAGGGACAATTAATTTAAATGCCGCGCGGAAGTATTTCAGAGGAAAAAAAGCATATATCTATTAGTACTTGTATATATATATATATATATATATATATATATATATATATATATATATATATATATATATATATATATATATATATATATATATATATATATATATATATATATATATATATATATATATATATATATATATATATATATATGACTCAAAACTTTAAACGCGTTTTTCTCGAAATCATATTTTCAAAATCGGGCGAAAAGAAATCTGAAATACTAATTGATGGATCGTGCTGAATCTTTTTATTTCTTATTCTAGATATAAAATATTCAAAAACTACGGGGACTTTTTTTAAGTGCTTCATTCGTTTTATTATGGTAGTTTTTATACAGAAATTTAGTCCTGAATAATGAACTTTTTTTTCAAACGTGCGCCATTTTGTTAAAAATCAAAATTTTCAAAATCCAGCCGGTAGTTTTTTAGAGTATACATCAGAGATTAAGAAAACATATCTCTTTTTGATCCAGGTCCATTGCTGTTCCCGGAATGTTTTCGCCCGATTTGTCCTACGCGCCGAGAGGAGCCGCCATTTTTTTTAATTTCTGACGACAATTTTGAATATTTTTTGAAATAAAGTTTAAAGAGCACTAAATAAAGATCCAAAAACAGTTCTTAAGCAGCACGTTTAGATTTCGTTAAAAAAAATCTAGAAAATTACCCTTTTTTTCCTTGTCTAGAGTGGCCTTACCCCTTAAATGTACTATTAAACCAGTGACATTAAAAATGTTCACAAGGAATGAAATACACTATTTTTTGCGAATTTCAAAAAAAATATTTTTGTTCTATAATCAGTATATCAAATTATATATGTCATTAAAGTTTCGTGCAGAGGTATAGACACACCCTGTATAGTTCGACAAAATACGTATTAAGTGGTCGTGTATCAAATAAATATTTCCATGTTCCGCTTAAATACAAACTTAGTTATTCGAAGTATCATATTTAATTTTTTAGGATTTAAACAAAGGAGTAAAAGGAGTCAAGATATATTATTTATATAAATATTTTGTCAATATAAATTTCGCTACTGTATCAGGTTAAATTTGAAATCCATCCAAAATCAAACCAAAACATTAAATGTAAATCAAGCATCAACATGAAAAACTCCGGAATCGTTTCCGGTAAGAAGCATGCAAATCCGAGAATTATCTGTTCATTAAATTTGCGGTAGAAGCGTGTCAATAGCGTCTCAGTGCGTCTTGGGATTACGGTGGTATATCGAGAGGCGAAAATCCGGGCAAATCCTCTTAGGCTGATCGCGCGCCGCCCGGAGTAATGTGGCGCGAAGCCGGAGTGCAAGGCGAGGAGTAGAGAGTGTTACCTGTATTCCGGGTTTGGACAGCCCTGCGCTACGCAAAGAAGAGCAGCGCCTTCGTCCTGCGCAACGTGGACTGTTCCCGTGTGTTCTATGATTACGGGCGACACGATTCCTCGGTGTTCTGGAAATATACAATCATTGTTATTTACAAATAATATTAAATACAGAATAAAATAAAATATGTTAATTGGAAGGTCATTGCAAAGAGGCTACAATCAATTGTCTAATTTATATTACATTACTGTTAAGGCCGCTTCGGAGTGAATACAATTTTGCCGTGTTACTTGGAACCGTGGTCTGCTGGCCGAGGGTCTATTTATTAGGGATTGTATTTTTTAAATGCTGTTATTGCGTATTCAAATATTCGTTGTATTATCTTCGACTTCAGAAATATCTAACCCAGATGATACGAGTTTCGCAGACATTTAAGTTTTAGACGATTTTGCACGTTATTTTGTATTTATTATCTATTCTTAAAATATTTATTAGATTAGAAACAACAACAAATAACTCAAATCATTTATAGTACAGAAATGAGAAACTGCTTTGCTTATATAAATATTAAGGAATAACATCATGTATTTGACGGCTGGTAACTGTAGTTCACAAGCATAAATATATTACTTACGGAGATCTACAACGATAGAGTGTCATTGTCAGAATGGGTGAATTTTTGGTTGAACCGGTTCAAAAATCAAAATTTTAAAATTATGTTTCTATATAGTTCAGAGCACGAGAAATACTCTCGTTCAAACCGCATTTCAATATCTCTTTTAGTTTTTGAGTTATATCGATTTTGTTCAAAATTTTCTTTTCTAAATATTCCAAAAGTTGAAAACGTACTGAAAATCTGAAAACACCAGTGCATTTCTCGCGTGAAAATACATAAGTATGCAAATTTTTACAATAAAATTCTCACGGATACATTTTTTATTACAAAAAATCGAAAATAGCCATTTTTTAGAAATTTCTTAAGGCGTTTTTTCGAATTTTGGCTATTTTTGGATTTTTTTGTGCATACTTACTAATGAAAGTACGCTGAATACAGCTATGTAAAGAGATTTAAATTACCTCTTCTTGTTTACAAGTTACACGCGTTGTAAAAAACACTAATTTTAGAGATTTTAAATTTTTTCTTAATAATCTACTAACAGTTTGATCTATAAAGCAAACTTCATAAAATTATGGTTATATAGCAAGCAAATGACGACAAATTCGGTGGTTCAATCAGATCTTAATTATTTCTAATAGATTTTGAGATATAGAGGTATGTCGTTAGGGCGGCACAAAATCAGAAATTTTAAATCGTCGATATCTCGACAACTAAGCCGCTGACGCCTCTTTACATAATTTTTTCGTAATCTACGGGTCAAAAATAGGGGGGCTAAGTAGAAAAAAGTACATTTTATCACATTTTTTTTTGCCGAAAATTTCTTAAGGGGTACCCCTTGGTGTTTTTTCAATTTTAGGCCATTTTCAGATTTTTTGTTCTGAAATGTTTATCTGTAGAGAAAAAATTCTGAAAATTTGCATACCTATGTACTTTCACGCGAGGAATTCACTGGTGTTTTCAGATTTTCATTATCTCTTCAACTTTTTGAAATATGGAGACAAAAAAATTTTGAAAAAAAGTTGAAAAATTTTCAAAAATGGTAAAATTTCGGTATAAGTTAAGTAGCACAAGAGAAATACACTCGTTCAAACCGCATTTCAATATCTCTTTTAGTTTTCGAGATATGGGCTCTCAAAGTTGAGTTTTAAAAAAAGTCAAAAATCGATATAACTCAAAAACTAAAAGAGATATTGAAATGCGGTTTGAACGAGTGTATTTCTCGTGCTCTGGACTATATAGAAACATATTTTTTTTAATCTAATTTTGAACCGGTTCAACCAAAAATTCATAAAAAATAAATATATCATGCTTTTTAACCATTACTGGCAGTAACACTCTGCTGTAGTACATCTCAGTAAGTAATATATTTATGCTTGTGAACTGCAGTTACCAGTCGTCAAATCGCGGTTCAGTATGTTTGCGTGCGTACTTCTGAACTAACACACACCAATATGCATAGTGGAATCCACAGATAGTTATTACATGAAAAAATACAAAATAATTCTGTATTTTTGGAAGAAATAATGATTCCGCTTGTACTCCGGAGCGGCCTTAAAAACTTATAAAATACAATTAGGTTTGAGTGGTTTGGAATAAACTGTAGGTCCCGTGTACTGTAATTGGAACTGAGTTCCTGTTGTACACAGAACCAAATAGATGTCAGTTGTAGACAAGTTTGTCAATATTGAATTCTTCGGAATGTTTAGCGTGAACCTGTGTCGAAGAGAATAAATTTGAAGCGATTTTTATTCAGTGTGCGTTGAGCATAAAGAACGATATTTAACTAACAAGTTTGACAGGGAGAAATCCGGCGCAAAATACGGGAAAGTTACATCGTAAATGTAGCACCTTCATTTGAATGAGTTTGTTCGCAAGCAAGTTTATTTCCACCTGTAGTTCTGGAGTCGCGTGCCCGTTATTTCTGTTTACATTACCCTTGAGGCTCGCCATAAAAAACCAAGTAGAAAAAAATATCAAGATTGAAATCGGAAAAACATGGAGCTTTTACGTTTACGAGACTACCAACCTCACAAAATAATTTCATTTGGGGAGTTGCACTTTTGTGAATTTGTGATTTGTTATGTACTTATACAAATTAAAATCTGAATCTATGATATAGGTACAACATAGATTTTCATAAACTTCATTTTTTATTTCAAGTAAATTGATGCATATACGATTTCATATAAATACAAATATCATCATGTCCTTTACCCATTACCGGGTGTGGCACTCTTATTGTTGAGCGCATCTCAATAGCTTGCTTAGTCTTTGAGCTGTAGCCTCGGGAAAGTCGAAAATCTGATTTTAAAAATATTTGGGAAGTTCAACCTCTCCGGAAGTTATATCTTAAAAACTACAAAAGATATAAAGGTAAGATAAGCGATTTAATTTTTAAAAACTTGACCCGAAATGTACCCAATTGATCCGAAAGTAAATGTTACAAGGAATAAGTAGTATTTCAATAGCTAAAAAAAATAAATGTTAATATTAACTGTGCGAAACTACTATTTAAATTTAAATCTACTCGTATATTCACAATTAAAATGATTTGTTTATTTTATTTATATTGGCCAAAACAGTACATAAAAATACAAGCCTATAGTCAAATACATAATATACAAAATTAGTTTAAAGTATAAATAACTATTATAAATGAGGTTAGTGAATATTTTATTAAACAAATATATTAAGTTTATAGTTTTTATACATTTTTGGTACAAGGTGTTGTTTTGTAAAGTAAATATCAGTGGCGAATCGAGAACATATATTTGGAGGGGGCTTGGGTGTTTGTGAAAAGTAAATTTATAATATATGTCAACATTCATAAATAAATGGGGTAGGTGGCTCAGTGGTATCGAGTCGGCCTGTGGATCTTGAGAACCCTGGTTCGATCCCCACAGCCGACAAATAATTTTCGTCAATTTGACGGCTGGTAACCGCACTTCATGCGAAAAAATATATCACTTACCGAGATCTGCTTAGGCAGAGTGCCACACCCAGTGATGGGTAAAAGGCGTGATGATATATATTTTTTTAATTTTAAATAATGAAAATTGTTTCTGAATTCATAATTATTTATCCATTTCGATTATTTATTATAGAGGAATATAATTAGACTCCTGTTCACTCATCTTATATAGCTCGTTTTAATGCCACAAATTAAAGAAATTAATTAACCGATTATAACCGATAAACGAATAAAAATTAATTAAAGAATTGTATATGCAATGTTGAAAATTATTTTTCATGAAATTAAATTTTGAAAAACACCTGGAGCAACTGATCAAAATACAAAAAGGGTGGAAATTTGAAATATTTAAATATCGCAATTTAAATCTATTCATTTTGTTAGCAACTCGATCAAATAATTTTCCACAATTGCAAAATCATGTAAATAATATTTTCGTTTCAAAATAACAAACAAGTTCGTGTCTCTGGTTTTAAACAAATAAATCGGGTTTAAAAAAATATACGTGTATAAATAATATTTCAATATTCGATGTATTTGCAAATTTGTTAGTGGAAAATATCCATTATGCATATTCGTTAATTATAGATTTAATAATCGTGTCCTATTTGTTCAGAATGTGGAATATTACGTAGTAATAAATAATTAACTATATGATTACGTCCGTATTATGTTTCTATTGCAATTTGTAATTACTGCGAGCCTTGCATTGTATTCTAGTGTAAATTGAAAATTAATACGTTTTTCAATTTACTGCGTCGAGCATGCATTATCACTGAGTAGATGATAATTTTGGTCCAACAAGTTTAATTTAAATCTTGTTTTTTTCATTTTGTTCAAAATGGCAATTAACAAGTTAATTAGAAAATAAATGTAATTCTTGGCGATTTAGTATATGGCATTTTAATAATTTTTAACTGGTGCTATATTTGGAAACATGTAAAGTCATGGAAATAATCGTTAATTTGTATTTATTATCTATTCTTAAAATATTTTTTAGATAAGAAACAACAACAAATAACTCAAATCATTTATAATACAGAAATGAGAAATTACTTTGCTTATATAAATATTAAGGAATAACATCATGTATTTGACGGCTGGTAACTGTAGTTCACAAGCATAAATATATTACTGACTGAGATCTATAATGATAGAGTGCCACTGCCAGAATGGGTGTAATTTTGGTTGAACCGGTTCAAAAATCGAAATTTTTTAAATTATGTTTCTATATAATTCGGAGCACGAGAAATTCACTCGTTCAAACCGCATTTCAATATCTCTTTTAGTTTTTGAGTTATATCGATTTTTGACTTTTTTTTAATTCAACTTTGAGAGCCCATATCTCGAAAACTAAAAGAGATATTGAAATGCGGTTTGAACGAGTGTATTTCTCGTGCGCTACTTAACTTATACCGAAATTTTACCATTTTTGAAAATTTTTCAACTTTTGGTCAAAATTTTCTTTTCTAAATATATCCAAAAGTTGAAGAGATAATGAAAATCTGAAAACACCAGTGAATTCCTCGCGTGAAAGTACATAGGTATGCAAATTTTCAGATTTTTTTCTCTACAGATAAACATTTTAGGACAAAAAATCTGAAAATGGTCTAAAATTGAAAAAACACCAAGGGGTACCCCTTAAGAAATTTTCGGCAAAAAAAATGTGATAAAATGTACTTTTTTTCACTCAACCCCTCTATTTTTGACCCGTAGATTACGAAAAAATTATATAAAGTGGCGTCCGAGGCTTCGTTTTCGAGATATCGACGATTTAAAATTTCTGATTTTATTCCGCTCTAAAGACATACATATGTATCTCAAAAACTATTAAAGATAATTAAGATCTGATTGAACCACCGAATTTGTCGTCATTTGCTTGCTATATAACCATAATTTTATTAAGTTTGCTTTATGAATAAAAATGTTAGTAGGTTATTAAGAAAAAAATTAAAATCTTTAAAATTAGTGTTTTTCATACGCGTGTAACTTGTAAACCAGAAGAGATAATTTACATCTCTTTACATAGCTGCATTCAGCGTACTTTAAATAGTAAGTACGCATAGTTTCATTCAAATATACCAAAAACTAAAAGTTTTAGGATCTCATGTTTAAAAAGGTACCAAATTGGTGAAAATTTTAGTTGTAGTCGTGTTTCCACCATTGTTACAGAAAAGTAACAATCATTATTAGGCTTCTGAGTATTCCAATGTATTCTACATATTTCCAAATATACCTAACCCAATTTTCAATT
The DNA here is from genome assembly GCA_947425015.1 of Pterostichus niger. Classification (NCBI taxonomy): domain Eukaryota; kingdom Metazoa; phylum Arthropoda; class Insecta; order Coleoptera; family Carabidae; genus Pterostichus; species Pterostichus niger. Next base: position 35,434,706 of record OX380338.1, read on the forward strand.
CAATCCAATCATATTTAACACATGATTTTTACTCTACAATTCATGAATGAACTAAAAAAAATTTCGGCAAAAAAAATGTGATAAAATGTACTTTTTTCCATTTAGCCCCCCTATTTTTGACCCGTAGATTACGAAAAAATTATATAAAGTGGCGTCCGAGGCTTAGTTTTCGAGATATCGTCGATTTAAAATTTCTGATTTGTGCCGCCCTAACGACATACCTCTGTATCTCAAAAACTATTATAGATAATTAAGATCTGATTACACCACCGAATTTGTCGTCATTTACTTGCTATATAACCATAATTTTATTATAAAAATAGCCATTTTTTTGAAATTTCTTAAGGGCTACCCCTTGGTGTTTTTTCGAATTTTGGCCATTTTTGGATTTTTGTAATAAAATATTTATCCGTGCGAATTTTGCTGTAAAAATTTTGACCAAAAGTTGAAAAATTGTCAAAAATGGTAACATTTCGGTATAAGTTAAGTAGTGCACGAGAAATACACTCGTTCAAACCGCATTTCAATATCTCTTTTAGTTTTCGAGATATGTGGTCTCAAAGTTGAGTTTTAACCCAAAAACTAAAAGAGATATTGAAATGCGGTTTGAACGAGTGTATTTCTCGTGCTCTGAACTATATAGATACATATTTTAAAAATTGAACTTTACGATGACAAATGAGAGCGTAATTGTCAAATTTTCATAGCAATCGTAGAAAAATAATCGTACAACAGGTTGACTGAGATCTGTTTCGGTAGAATGTCACAGCCAGTGATGGGTAAAAGTTGTAATGACATAATCGTTTATTTTATTTATTATTGTAATATTTGTCCCGGTATTTATTTAACTGTTGAAATAAGTGCATTTTTTTTATTCTGCTCATCACATGAAGGTAAATAGTCAAATGAAATCTATTTCACTATTTTGTTTGACTATTTATGCAATTTGTATTTTTGTATTTTTTTGAGCACTGACTCAACACTCAATTGACAGTGTTATTGTGTTATGTGTAGCAGTATTTCATATTTTATAAACGGGATAAAAATAAAACTGATTTCTGTTTTCCTGTTGAGTGGGTCGCAATGTGCACGGCACTCTATGATCTGTTTTCCGTAAGTAAACACACAGCAAGTTCCGTTAAACTGTTTCTACCGGTTCTTTTTCCTCTTTTTGTTCCGGTTCACATGTTTCTGTCAGGTTAATGTAATTTTGTAGTTTGGACAGCTACACGAATCGAACTTTTTTACACGTTGAAATACGAACTAACCTATTGATTTTCTAATTCAACATTCAATTTGTTACGAAGAGACACGGTAAAGTTGTTGTGATTTAAATGTGTTTGACAAATAAAATTAAATACTATACTGATTGATTTATATAACGTACAAATAAGCTGCCGCTTTTGAAATTGAATGAACTCGAATTAGTTTCATATTAAATGTACAATTTATTTAGTTTAATTATAACTCATACTTAAGAACCCTGGTTCGATCCCCACAGCCGACAAACAATTTTCACCAATTTAAATCTACCCCTGTGCCCCCCCTCCACTAATATCTTTGGGGGCCGTGATTTGACATCTGGTAACCGTAATTCACGCGAAAAAAATCACTTACCGAGATCTATTTAGGCAGAGTGCTATACCCAGTAATGGGTAAAAGGTGTGATGATATATTTATTTATTTTATTTATTTATAACTTATACAATTTAGGTGAATGTTAAACGATGAAATGAAAAATATATGGACAAAATTTAAAAATAAAACTATTGCAAAATATTTTTTATACGACTATGACAGACAGTAGGCTACATTTACTTTATGTACGGAAAGTAGGCATGTACTACTTACTCATGTGGAAAGTACAATTTTTCGCATACGTGCACAAAGTAAGTTTTTCTGATCGTACAGATCACAGTATCCATTACATGAAAATTATTAATGTTTTCAAGTGAATTTCAAAACTGATAAACTGTCAAAAATGATTTATAAACATCATTGCAAGCGTATAAAAATTGTGTTGCTTCTTTCTGTTGAGCCTCAATCAACAATTTCCAGGCGCGAGCGGCAATATTTTACTTTCTGGTCTATGTACACAAAGAACTATTTCACGATTTAAACAGAACGTAAAATTTTCTTTCCTCAATTAAGAGAAGAAAGTGTTATTTATCATCTCGAAGGAAGAAAGTTATTTTTTTATATCCTTCGCCTTCAGCTTGGGAAATGAAACGACATCTTCTCTTGGTAAATAAGTAATTACTGAATTAAAATTTGTAATAAATTTTGCAGCTTATGCCGTAAAAATTACGTTTATAAATACATAAAATAAAATAATATTAATTTTGTTATTAGATTCGATTGTATATGTACCACGACAGAAAAGTGAATAATTACCACCATCATTCGAAAATATATTACTTTTTTGTTACATGTGTACTGAAATGACCCCTTTTTAATGCGTGTTTCTGGAACGATAATAGCCTATTTCAGGTAGTTTCATTGTAGCCGATAAATATGTTACAACCTTAAAACTGTTCGGTAATGATAATTATGTCACACACATAATTGATTTCAAAATATATGCATATATGCAATTACAAATTTCTTAACAACAAAGACAAAATTAATTGTCATCCATACACTTGGTGAAACCAGGTTTAATAAAAAATATAAAATAAACACTTGGCTAAGTCTCACAAAATTCAGCCTCCAAGTCACCTTATGAGGGCATCGTTACTAACTGTGCTGGCCAGCCTCTGACGATGCCCTGAAGGTGAATTGGAGGCTGAATTTTGTGAGACTTAGCCAAGTGTTTATTTTATATTTTTTTTAAAATTTCTTATTTACAGGGATTTTACTATTTTCTTTCGAAAGTCTTAAATTTGAATTTCATTTTAATAGTAAAATTTAAAAGTGGTTTTTGTATTTGGACGATTAGTAGTCTTGACCATTATAATAGTGATAAAAAACAAATACGGAAAATCGAAATGAGTTCTGAGTGAAAATTGACAACGTGCCGCATTATTTTTTTGAGATTATGGGGGACTTGGCAGTTTTCGTTAAGCTTATATATCCCCTTTTTACGAGGCAACAATTTCAGCTTCAGTAATTGGCTGTAGAATTTATTATTCCTTTATACAGCCACACCGGAATAAAATGAGCGTAACATTAACATAAATGTAGTCGGGCCGTCTAGTGTGGATTGCTGAGGGAGTCACATGCTTAAGTATTCTTTTTTGTCGTGCACGGCGCTCGTATCGTATTTAAAATACGCGGGGGAGCGGCCCTATCCGCTGTTCAAATAGTCTGGAGTATTTGCATCAATATTGAAACTGCTCGGAAGAATAGATTGAAAAAGTTCATATCATAATCCCGGTCGGCGGTTGGTTAAACAGCGGACTATCGCGATTGTAGGCTCTTGAAAGCGCGCACTTTTTAAATCTTCTGTATTCGTTACCCGGCTGCGTTCATATTCATCCCCTAAGTAATTTCAAACTTAAACAATTGGGATGAGCTATTCTATTTAAAAATTTAGTGCTTTGAATCACGACAAACCCAGACGGGTTTTGTAACGTTGAATAAAATTATTAACAATATTTTACTGTCCTACTTTACAAATTTATATGCACTATATATCAATCAAAATAGGCATTTCATTTTAGCGATTAATAAAATGAATATCATTTCAATTCATATTTATAATTAATAAAATTATTACACTCATTATACTCGGTATTATTGTGTATCAAAGTTAAAACATACTATAACAGATTGTAATTAATAATTATTTTCAAAAATTATTGCTAAAATTTGTAATTAAAACCAGATTAAACATATACTTTATATTTACACAAAATCATGTCATATTTTAATACAAAATTAAATATCGGAGTATCAGTCGCTTCCAACACCACATTATTTATTGTCTTGATGTCTTTTTCATCTCGTATTTCTTGTCCCGGAATAAATAAACAGGATATTATACGAGTATTTTGTGTAGAATAAAGATTTGGTTGTAAATCCTTTCTTTAACAATTTATTAAATTGTAGTTATTTAAGTATTGTCGGTTGAGAATGTTTTGGAAGCTTAATATGAAGTCGAGATTTCTAATACATCCGATATTGTAAAGCGACATTTATTATTTACTAAAGCGTGAATTATATTTATTTATATTACGCTGTACAACAGGAACTTAATCCCAATTACAGTACAGGATCCGCACTCACCGAGCCGCAGTGTGTATATGCGAATACATATCTGTAACTAAGCTAAATATTTAAAGTATTTATAAATTTCTTTACGAATCAGGAAAAAAACTGACTGATTTGATAGTGATTTCATACATACATACATACATACATAACATCACGCTATATCCCATTAAATGGGGTAGCACGAACCCGTCAACATTCTCATCCTGACACACGATACTCGATTCGACCACATTAACACTTCCTCCATACGAACTCTTTCTTTTCTCACAACCAAAATCCATCAACACACAACAAACATTCATCCATTCGCTAGTGTACACTGCGCTTTTTTCTTCACACAATTGCAGGTAAACACTCGAAACATCTAACCAATTAATCTAAAATCAAGAATCATACGCTTGTCTTCATTCATCATATTTATCCCAATTTATAGTGATTTCAAATTGCATATTTTACATATATTCGTATTTTTATGTACATTTAAATAAATTGTGCATATTACTATAAATTTGCATTATTTATTTGACATTTTAAATGTTTTTACTGTTAAAATAGTCATTTTAAAGTATGTTTTGATAGTTGCTATATTACCAAGAAGGAATATTAATTTAATTTAAAAAAAAACATTAATATCTTTCATATATAAATAAAACTTTCGATTAATTACTTCTCTTAATTTTCCATATTAAAGATGTTAGTGTTTTTTTAACTTCGATACCTTAATTTTAATTTTAGGTATATGAGCACGTTCCATCATTAAAAAAAATATTTCGGGCTGTTCACTTCAATAAAAAAGTACCTCGTTCCATTTAACAAAATATAACTTTAATTCCCCCCGCTACATCACTCTAATACTTGTATTTTACCAACCATTAAATTGTGTCCCCCTGCTTGCTGTATAAGCTTATATATTCTCTATTCTCCGAAGTTATTAGTAAGTCAGTAAAACTGATACGTTGCTTTAAAAAACTCACCCTGTATATCATAATTTTAAAATAATGCCATGCAATATTTTATTAACAAATTATTTCCTAAATAAATAACGCCTTTTACTCATTACTGGATATGGCAGTCTGCCGAAGCAGATCTCGCTAAGTGATATGCTGTTACCAGGCGTCAAATGACGGCCCCCAAAGATGTTAGTGGTAGGGGAGCCACAGGGGTAGATTTAATTTGGTGAAAATTGTTTGTCGACTGTGGGGATCGAACCAGGGTTCTTAAGATTCACAGGCCGATTCGATACCACTGAGCCACCTACCCCATGTACAAATTATTTCCTAAATATTCAAAATTAGATGAAGATAATTCTAGTCAAAATATATGACAGCTATTGTCAAGAAATATAATAGTGCTACTAACAATTCTATTCAAAACCATTCACCGCATTTGTGCCGTTCGTTTCAGGGTAAATTGCTCCATTTAAATCCTAGTATACGCAATTGAAATGAAAATGTAAATGTGAAAAAACATCGAGAATACATTGTAAAAGTTTCCTGAAGTTTCCGGGCAGGAAGTTGGTCTTTCCAGCAAATGATTTTACTACATATTTATAACATATTTACAACACAAGAAAGCGATTATCAACAGGTATTTTTCCAAGAATAATGTCTTTTACATTAAGCAACGCTAATCTTTCAAACTTATAAAGAACTGCCACTTGGAAAAGTTTTCTACGGAAGCATTTGCAAAGTTGGCAAGAATGGAACAGACTTTTTATATTTTTATCAATATTTTCATATCATCAAATAATCGTCAAATTTTTCATATCTCACATATAATTTCAAACTTATACTTCACACTAAAAATACAATTTAAATTTTTTCGTATTTACAGAGCAGAAACTAGCGCCTCTGACAATATATGCCATGATTAACATAACTTAACCTAATAATATTGAATGTATAAATAAAATACGCAATTCGATTAAATGTATTTCATTTTATCACATAAATTTCAAATATTTTTGGGTTGATATACTATAATTTTCAAATATTTTTGTAACTTGACAGCGTTGTCACTTTCATTTAATTGAAATAAAAGTCACTAGATGGTATTACTTGGCGTACCAAATATGTAAAAAACTTACGATAAATTTTAATATGGAATGAAATGACCATAATAAGCGTCAGCGCAATTCAATGAAGTTGGCCATGCTTTGATATATCTAAATAAAAATTCTCAAGCAATAAAGTTCCTTTTAGAGATACTTAATTAACAATTACAATTGTGTGTCTAAGTGAAAAGTTTGCAAACTCAAAATTTTTCAATTACAATTAATGCAGTAGTAGTTTTTGATGTACATTATTATATAAACATTTTTAGGGACTAAACTCAACAATTATTCACATGTGACTAAAATATTTAAATCTATGACATAAACAACTAACAATTTATACCAATGCAACAATTTCATAACAGTGATATTACACTTATTTGATAGCATTTCCATTCAATTTAGTTTTAACCTTTTTCTAAATTTATTGTGGAAAAATCGGCACTGTAAGATAAAATGTTGTATATCACATATGAGTGAAATGTCATTATATGCTCGATAGAATTATTACACTCGCGCTTACGCGTTCCAGCGTCAAACATCTCATTCACTGACTTATTTCAATCACTTATAACATAATGTACTATTGCGTATTATTTACTATGGTTGCCATTGATAGTCTCAATAAAATAAGAATGACCTTTAAGTATGTCAATAATTTATAGTTATTTACGTAAAAAGTCAGGAAAGTGTTCAATTACAGGATGAGTAGATAGTTTCATGCCGAGCTTGAAACAGCTTACGAATCCTGTACGACGCTTTACTGACGTGTTACGTATAACGTTTTACCTGAAACTTATAAACAAATAATACATATTTTAAATTAATTTAAATTAAAATAAATATTTGATTTACATATTCAGTCAGTATTTTATGTTGCTAAGTAACTAGACACTCATGTTTCTTTCATTACCTACCTAGGTAGGCAATATGTTATTTTCCTGCCTAGGCATGCAAAGTAAAGCTTTCCTAGTCTTAAAGGTCAGGCAAATGTTTATTTTCCTGTCAGTTTCAGGTAAAATATTTTACGATGCACTTACGTAAAACGAATGTTTTAAACAAAATTATAATAAATATTATTGTTATGACCGCCATTTGACAAATTAAAATTAATTTACTTTGAAAGTAAATTTGTTCTTCTGTTTATAAAACTGGACATAATAAAATAAAATGTATTACTTAAGTAACAAGTACATTTTTAAAATACCGCTTGAATATGTGATTTAAATAGGTATTTAAATAGCACAATAGGATTTTCTCTTTTTGCATTTATAAAATGTTTACCGGTTAATTACAAATGGTCAATCAATTTATAAATCCTAAAATAACGACATAAAAGAGAAAAGTATGAAAAGTTTCATTTAAAAAAGAAATTAATAATTGTGAACTAAATTTAAGCAGCTTGCAGGATCCAATTAAACATTCGCAGTAACAAAAAGTTGTGTAAAGCAGATGAGCTTACAGTTCAAAGCTTCGAAAACACCGTCCCTATTGTATAATTACACATAAATATTTTTACAAACTTTTCCCTCGTTTTCCTAATTGGACGGACACAGTTTCCAAATGACGTACCTATAACAACATCGAGTTTGTACACAAAATGAATCTCGTAAGAAAGAAACTGAAAAAAGCCGAACCTGAAAGAGGCGGTGTGTTTCAGAAACGACTATCATTTCCTCAGAAGTTTTTCTTTTCTTACAAACTTTCATTATGGTGTATATCAACTCGGCACAAAAACGAATCTTCGTAACAAGCACTCAAATGAAAAAGTTATGAAATTGAATGTAAAATGTAACAATACAAACAGTAATGAACTTCAGTATTTTACGCTGATTTCCGTTATGCGTTGCGGGGGTTCGTGCCACCTTTAGAAAGATAATAAAACTAACTATCCCCTATTACCACATTAGTATGGTAATTCGGATGAATGCAGATTTATAATGAACATAGGCGAAGCCTGTAAAATCTCCCTAGAGGTCAGACTATGTTTCCTCATAAAATTATAATTCAAATTGGTTTTAAACCTAACTCTTAAAGAAAATAATTGGCTATTTAAATTTTATAGAATCTTGGAAATTTACTGCAAATAATATTTGAACATTTTTCACGTATTTTTATGAACAGTAGCTAGGTTTAAAAGAGCTTTTGGAGCTAGAAGTATTTTATGCTTTATTCAACTAGCGTAAAAGATAATAATACCGCTCTTTTAAGTTGCGTTCACAACTGTCTCATTAGTAATTACGATTACCAATTAGAATTATCATAAGAATTAATTAGTTGACAACGCCGTCATCGTTGGTTAATAATTTAAATTTTTTGAAAAATCATGAGCATTCGCCGGGATTTGAACCCAGAACCTTTCACTCGCTAGGTGACTGCTCTACCACTTGAGCTACAAATACTCGAATTTTATACTCATGATTTTTCGTGCAATGATTTTAGTTGTTAGAAATTGTAAAGTGACATGGATTGCGTCAATTCGTTACAATCAACAACTGTAGTATGCATTAAATTATTAACCAACGATGACGGCGTTGTCAACTAATTAATTCTTATACTATTTCACCAGGTAATCAGCCATAGCAATCGTAGAAAAAAAGTAATTTTTTCTGCTCACGTTATTACAATATTGTTTACAGTACTAGTTTTCATGGCGCTAAATTAAATCTTAATCACATGTTGGTAAACTGTGGCTTTGAACACAGCATGAAGTAAACAACTGACATATTAATTTACATTTTTTGTTATTTTACATTGTGGTTGTAGGAAAGGTATAATTTGAGACTCAATTTTATACACTCTTAACTAAAGAGACGTTTATAAAACTTGTTACATAATATACTATTAACCACTTGTTACTGGTCAACCCGTGAATAATGAAATCTTGTAATTAAACAGTCGTTTTGCGTGTTTAAAACAGTCATTTAAAAACTAATTTTACAGACGGCCATAGATAATAAATAAGAGAAAGTTGTAGACAATGGTAGATTATTAATAAAAGATAAATTTCAAACTTTCATTGTCTTTATTTTTTAGAAATATATAACACAACGTTTCGATTGATATAATCTTCAATCGAAACGTTGTGTTATATATTTCTAAAAAATAAAGACAATGAAATTTATCTTTTATTAATAAATAAGAGAAAGTTTTTTTTTACCTGTGATTCGTACGTTAGCTGGAGTGCTGACAACTACGCTTCGACTAAGTCGATGCATCGTACGACACCTATATGCCGGAAACTGATCACTGAACTCCAAGTTGTGGATAAGCAGTTCTCCAGTTGGCAACTGATGAAACTTTCCATCTACAACAAAACCAAACTTAATCAAAACAAGAATCACAAGGCTTTCTTCTTGGAAGAAATAATAATAGTGTTTTACTAAATTATCTTGCAAGTCTTTAGAGAAGTGATTCATAATTAGGAAACTAAATAAATAACGAGTAATTCACCAACTGTATTCAGGATGTTCTGTAATGGGCGGGTTATATTTTTGCTTGTTTCACGAACTGTAAGTGAAAATTCAGCGAGAATTGTGAATGGCGGAAGGAAGTGTATTACATGATGAGACCGGCAGAATTCTGAGTCTGTAGTCGCGCGAATAGAATCCAGTGAGCGATGAGTAACGTTATTTACTGGCAATTATTGGTATGCTACGCTGCTAGAATGAAAATGGATCTTTTGTTGAGTAGCAACTAGATGAACGTTGTGTTTCTTTCAAGGCATACGTGACTGACTTGAATGTTTAACTTGTTTTATTTCTGACAGGCGTGGATGCTTTGTTAGGATTCAATTTTCTTTTTACTTGCAAAAGTACAACACTTCTTTACGCTGATGAAATTATTATTACTCACGTTTTCCTTGTACAAAAAAATGTAGATTAAACTGAAAAACAACTATTACTTATTACATAGTTTACATGGGGTGCACTATTCTTACAAGGTCGATTGCTCGCGGATTATAACATCGAAAACTAAAGATGTTTTGAACTGCGTCCAATGATTTTGTTATTTGCCAGAACCTTAATATTTTTGTCATACGTAGTTACATCAGATCATTTCCAGCGATAGTTCTAGTTTTTGTTGTAAGCTTAAACATAAAAAAGGTGGCTCAGTGGTATCAAATCGACCTGTGGATCATGAGAACCCTGGTTCGATCTCCACAGATGTCAAACAATTTTCACCAAATTAAATCTACCCCTGTGGCTCCACCACCACTAAGATCTTTCAGGGCCGTGATTTGATGGCTGGTAACCGTACTTCACGCGAAGAAAAATATCACTTGCCGAGATTTGCTTACGGCAGAGTTCCACGCCCAGTAATGGGTAAAATGCGTGATGATATATTTATATTTATTTTATATTATAAAATTTTGCAAACTTTTATTTATACTACTCTATATAATAGAAACTGATTCTCATTTACAGTACAGAGTTCGGACTCACCGAACCGCAGTTTGGTAGTTCATATACCTATTTTTAGCTTCAATGGGATTCGAACTTGAGATCTTCGGATTAGAATGCCAGTACGCTAACCACACCACTGTACTGTCGGACGTTCAAACATTCGTATTTGTTTTAATCTAAAATAGTTTTTTTAAATTTTATTTCTTCAATTATACATTAAACTAAAAATATTTACAAACTACACAAACCAGTTTCTACCGTTTAATATTTTGTATTTTAAAAACGCATTTTATATAGGCCTGTGAATAAACATAAACAAAAACAATATTAGTGTCGACAGCAAAAAATGATTCAATCCACTCGACAAAGACAAAGACCAAGACAAAAACAGTGACTATATTAAGAGATTTAGGCTTAAGTTGGTAGACTCCTTGTAATTGTAATTTATTTTCTTTTGTGCAGCGAAGTAAGTAAATATAAATAGAAAAAATATGAGTTTGGAAACGTATTAATAATTCAGTAGGAAATGCATTTGAAGAAAATGAATAAAATCTTCTATTCTTGTGTTGAATAAAAGATCATTAAGCAAGCTCAGTGGCCCCGAAATCCATCTAATCAAATATCTAAACTAAACAACAGTTTATCTCAAACAAATCCCAGCCGTAATGAAAGTTTTGATAGAAAAATCCACGAACAGCGTTTTCTTTGTCAGCGAATTCCGCGCTGGAATACCACTCCTGCTTTCTCGTATCACCACCAGCAGCAGCAGCATCGTCGACACGAGATGTCGGCAGTACAATGACTTTAATCGGGGGAGAAATTCTAAATGGCTTCGGAATATTTATTTGAAGGCTCCATTAAACGAAACGATATTAGTTTTTGTTATTATACCACATGCTCGATATCATTTATTTAAAGCATTATAAATAAATATATCATCATGCCTTTTACCCATTACTGGGTGTGGCACTCTGCTGTAACAGATCTCAGTAAGTGATATATTTCTTTGCGTGAAGTGCGGTTAACAGACGTCTAATCACGGCCTCCAAAGGTGCTAATGGAAGAGGAGTCCCTTTCAAATTGTTATTAAATAATATTTTAAAATATTTGAGATTATCATTTTGAAATGACATTTGGCTGGGTAGTAGTAGGTACCAATCTTACAAAATAAAAAGTTACCAAAAACAGTTTTACAATAGCGTTCATTCTTAAACTATTTTCAGTATTATAATGAACCAATTATAAACGCAAAGTATAATACTTTAATTTCTGCAAAAAATCGGTAACTTTTTAATCTTGGTATGACTTTATTCAAAATGCAATATAATTATATGATTATATATAGTTTTTGTTATTATTAATGGGGTAGGTGGCTCAGTGGTATCGAGTCGCCCTGTGGATCTTGAGAACCCTGGTTTGATCCCCACAGCCGACAAACAATTTTCACCAAATTAAATCTATCCCTGTGCCTCTCCCTCCAGTAACATCTTTGGGAGCCGTAATTTGACGGCTGGTAACCGCACTTCATGCGAAAAAATATATCACTTACCGAGATCTGCTTAGGCAGAGTGCCACACTCAGTAATAGATCAAAGGCGTGCTGATATATTTATTTATTTATAATATTTTATATTTTGTTTCTTTTAATTCGACAATCTGGGGTAGATTCCATTATTAATGAACTTTGATTAGCGCGAATGTAAACGTAACAACTGAATCTTAATATTTGTGTATATATTTCCCGTTTTATTACAATGTTACGAGTGCAAAGCTCTTGGCATTTTTGTTTGATTTGCATGTTTCAAAATTCGCTTACGTCTTCGTTTTCCCGAACCAACAAAAACTCAAAACAATCAATGCAGTGTTGTAAGCGTGCTGACTAAGGCAAGCAAGCAGCATTTTCTCTCCGGGTGAAAGGAATTTCCAGGAAGGGAAACTATTTGGCGCTTGGTGAAGCGTAGCAACACGTCAGTGTCAAAGCCCGCGGGTATCGAAGTGTGCCCGAGGAGCTGGGTCGTCCACGGGCCGAAGGTGCGAATCTTCCGCCGAATCAATTACCGCCAGCAGGGTTCATCAAAGAGAGCGACGAAGTGTGTCCTGCTGGACAAGCGACAAGCGCCCGGAGCGCATTCTGTAAAGGGGAGAATCTAGGTTTTAAGAGGCATAGGGCTTAAGGGGAGTCACCATTTTAATTTGTTTTGAGACATTATAAACTATTGTTCTTTTAATAGATTTTCTTGTACCTCTTGTAAATCTTTCAAGTAATACTACCCAACTGTCAAGACCGATTTAAATGAAGCTTGGCACACTAATAGAACTCTAAAAAATATTGAACCCCTATTTTTTTATCTTCCAAAAGTTGATTTTTAGAGGTACAAACCACCCCTGAAAAGTGGTAAAAGCAAGAATCGCCATAAATGAAATTAAATAATACCAAAATATTACGCGTTCAACATTGGTTACTCTAGGAGTAAGTTCGAAAATAGATTAAGCGACCCTAAAAACCCCCGAGTAACTAGTTTTAAACCTAAAACTCTATTTCAGTTGAATATCGTAATTTCATCCCCCCATCCCCTTTTTAATCTCTTAAAATAGTGCAGATGATCAAAATGATCCCAAAAATACATTTTGGCGATCTCAAAAACCCCTGGGTAACCAATGTTGAACGCGTAATATTTTGGTATTATTTAATTTCATTTATGGGGATTCTTGTTTTTACCATCTTTCAGGGATAGTTTGTACCTCTAAAAAGCAACTTCCGGAAGAATAGAAAATAGAGGTTCAATATTTTTAAGAGTTCTATTAGTGTGCCAAGTTTCATTTAAATCGGTTAGTGACAGTTGGGTAGTGTTACTTGTTAGTTTATTGGTCTGCGATCATAAATTAACTTTTACTTTCCATAGTTTAAAGTTAATTGAATTAATGAATTTTGCTTTTATTTTAATGTTCATTTAAAATAATATTGGACAAATATTACATTATTACTACAATAATGGAGTTCTGTGTACAAAAATGTACACAGAATTTTGAGGGTCCATGGCACTCGGGGGTCCAGTACTCAAGGTCTATGTATCCGGAGCGTACTCTGCTCTTTAGTCCCGCGGGAACGCGGGTGAAATGAATTACCTATCAGTGATCGGTGCGTCTCCTCGTATTCCTCCACGCGAACATTAATTATTTCCAGATGCTCCTCGCGACAATCAACAACTCAATTTATGTTGTTATCGGTCGCTCTCGCTTGGAAATCGTGAAAACCAATTTGATAGCTGAGTGCCAAGTACCTACGCTTGCGCTAGCTGCACAGCCGAGCACCAGTGCTACGGGAATTCAATTTTAACTCACTTGAATACGCCACCAGGTACTTTATCTCGGGATGTACCTACTGCAGATATTTACAGTTCGCGGAACCGATATTACTGTCTACCTACTTACAAAGTTTTGTTGCGAATACATGAAGCGAGTTTAGTTACATATATTTTATCTCCTGCTTTATTTCATGGACAAATTTTAACTTGACGTTCGGTTTTATTAAAAGTTTACTTACATAATATTACATTTCTTCATTCAATTTCGTCTCACGAATATTTTAAAAAGCGCTTTATAAACATTCTGATAACTATCAGCAAGATAAATTTATAAAAATCGAAAAACAACAAAGACAAAATTAATTGTCTTTAAATGCTCACTTGGTGAAACTAGGTTTAATAATAAAATATCAAAATAAACACTTGTCTAAGTCTCACAAAATTCAGCCTCCAAGTCACCTTATGAGGGAATCGTCAGAGGCTGGCCTGCACAGTTGGTAACCATAGACGCGTTTCGCTCTTATTAGTGCTCATCAGTATGGTATAACCTACTTCTTCACGTGAACTTTGTTCTAGGTGAAGAAGTAGGTTATACCATACTGATGAGCTCTAATAAGAGCGAAACGCGTCTATGGTTACCAACTGTGCTGGCCAGCCTCTGACGATGCCCTCATAAGGTGACTTGGAGGCTGAATTTTGTAAGACTAAGACAAGTGTTTATTTTGATATTTTATTATTATAAAAATCGTACCGAACTCATGGTCTAAATAGTAATAGCTATTTGTATAATGTGGGAGAAAAGTATATTATTTTCTCCCGCGGGTGACATTCAAGTAAACCCACAAAAGAAGAAATGAAACATTTACTCTATTACTAATAAAAGTATGATTTTTTCTACGACCATTCTTTCATGTCATTTAAATAACTAACATTACCTACCCTACCCTAATAATATTGAATGTATAAATAAAATACGCAATTCAATTAAATGTATTACATTTTATCACATATACTTCAATTTTCAAATATTTTAAGGTTGTTTTACTTTAATTTTCAAATATTTTGTAACTTGACAGCGTGGTCCTTTTACTGTAATTGAAATAAAAATCATTAAATAAATCTGCAAATAAATCACGACAAATTTTTATATGGCAAAACAATCGAATGAAACAGCCATAATACGTGTAGCTCAATTCAATTCAAGTTGACCATGATATTAGTGACAACTTTTAAGAGAATATTAAATCTTGTTTAAATAACTAATTTATTTTTGAAAATTTTAATTTCCGCTAGGGTAATGAATTAGTTATTTATAATATACATAGGGCATAAAGAAGGATTGTTTTATAACGAATGTAAAGTATTATTTTTCGATGATCTAACCGACGCAATGCACATCAGTAAACGTGGATCTGCAGTGCTCTTATTGGTCGAATAAAATCGGAGTTAATTGTAATACTTTTCTCTATAAATCATTATTATACGATTTTCTAAAAAATGTATACTTAGTGAAGAAAGTGTCATTCTTCCTTGAGGAGTTGTATGTTCCTGTCTTCAATTCGGAAATTAAAACAATCCTTTCATGAAGAAATATTGTATTATCTTCCCTTGATACACATTTAACTATTAATATCTCTAATTTATGGCATTCAGATAAGGTAGTGAATTTTAAGTAAATGAACATTTGGCAATTGAAATGGGTTATCAAACATTTGTGTTACAGTTAAGGAATTGTAGTCTGACGAATAAAATCGAGATAAAGTTGATATCTTAAGAAAAATATCGTTCATTTAATCGGTTGATAGTTATCGCAAACTTTATTGGAAAATAAAAATACCGACTCCAACTTTACTTTACAATATAGCTTATTTCGTAATATGAGTTAAAATTGAGTGTAGAATATTGTAAAATTCTGTAACAAAACTTAATAATGTAAAAGAAAGTTGTGTGAAGAGGTGTACCACATAAGAAGCAGAACTTTAGTTGAAACAAGCAAAAATATAATTGCAGTACAAGCCGTTTGTAGAAAGTTCCCCAACGTGCTAAGAAGCACGAAATCACAGCGGCGGTAGTACTCGAGCTAAAAGGAAACAAAGTGTGCCCAGAGGTACACTCGGCATTCATGATTGCGCAGTGCGCGACAGGGGGAAGGAAAAAGTGGCTCACCTCCTTGTAATGAAGGGTAGATGTAGAACGTCGGCTCCTGCACCCAGGACACCACTCGCACCAGGTCCTTGACGAAGGAGGGGACCACGCAACGTAGCACTGCTGTACATCCGCGGGCGGCGCCGAGCACTTCCACTTCCACTTTGAACGCTTGCGTCACCACTGAAAAGAAAGACATATTTAGTCTTAAGAAGAATCACTTGAAAGAAACACTGTTAATCTTTACTTTTACTTTACAAAATTTATTGCTGTTATCAATAAACATTTTAGTTTTGAAGATGTCATTTTGATATACACCCATACCTCGCTATACGGCCGCTCTTTATACGGCATTTCGCTATAACGGCCCTTTTCAATTAAGGCACGCTTTCGATTTACGGCCTAAAATGTTTCGCTATAACGGCAAAAATACTTTTTTCCCCATTGAATTTGTATGAATTTGTATTAGAATTGATTGATTCCTTATACGGCTTTTCGCTTTGCGGCCAAGTTTCGTGGAATTATTGTATTAGTATTTCTATTTTTTGAAAAGATTTTTCTTTTTTATGAACGTATGTCACATAATTCTTTCAATAGTGTAATGTAAACTTTGAGGCAATATTTCCCATTTATAAATAAACTGGTTTTTAAAATTTATTTATAGGAATAAATAATTGAATATTATTTTATAATTTTGTTGAAATCGCACAATTACATTGTTCATTTGACGGCTGGTAACCGCACTTCACGCGAAGAAATATATTACTTACCGAGATCTGCTTAGGCAGAGTGCCATAACCCAGTAATGGGTAAAAGGCGTGATGATATATTTATTATTTATTTTTACATTGTTCAGTACAAATTATTAACTTATGAAGATGTCTTATTTTACTTCTTTGGCACCCTGTTACTCAACATCTTTAATGCCCGCGATTTGACGACTGCTAACCACACTTCATGTGCATAAATATATCTCTTATCAAAATCTGCTACGGCTGAATGTCACACCCAGTAATGTATAAAAGACATATTTATTTATTTTTATAAGCTTAGAATTTATAATTTAAGCTTGCCTACAACTTTGCCATACTTTCATTTTAACCCACAAGTTATTTTTTTCTTCGTTTAAAGTTTAACTAAACTGTTTGAGTTTGAAAAAACTGTTATTAGATAAAGGAATACTAATTAATATTGTAATAAAATATAAAATTTTATTATTAAAGCTAGTTTCACTAAGTGAGCATTCAAATACAATTAATTTTGTCTTTGTTGTTTTATTTAAATTAATATTGTTTCTGAAAAATAGTGTAAAAGTGTCAACTCGAATTGTTTTATATTTCAGGGAGAATAGGTACAGTTTTGATCCAGCCTTCTCGCTACCTCGTTCTTTATACTTTCAAAATCATAAACAGTTTGACATGATTATACATACAACAAGGTATTTAAAATTTTAATAAATATCATTGAAAAGAAGTTTAATTGAAAAGGTCTGGCTTATCAAAACATGTCAGGTTTATAAAAATTTAAAATTAAATGAGAATTTCCATGTTTTCAGTAAGGTTCAATAACTTTTATTTACTCTGAATAGGAAGGAAGTAAAGGTTGCGAAAATACAAGTCAGTGACACAGTTTCGCCAGAATGTGGACTATACAAGTCGGTCAAATTTGGAAATGTGCGCGTGCGTGAAATTTGCTTGGCGTGGTGATAATCCGCAAAGCGATAGACGACAAACTAATGAAAACTCTCAATAAAAAACAAAGTGAAAAACAATTGAAGTGTAGGAGAGAAAGCGCGAGCACGTTACACGCTCTAGTACCGATCTCGTTATTTGTCCGCGTTGCTGTGCACGTATGTGTTTATTTCGTCTTTTTTTATTTCCCTTCCGTCGATCTTTTTGTATGTCTTGTTGCCTTGGTAACCGGGCGCTGGTAATATAAACGCAAAGCGCCATTTCCGGGAGAGATGGTTCGGGTCCGGGACCGGAATTGGCCGTGACAGCGGGACGCAAAGCCGGTCCCAAGCGGGGCTCGGATAACGTATCGCATTATTCTCTCCTTCTTGTGCGAATTACAAGCCGCACGAGGCGCGACGCTACGCATGGCTTCCTCTGCAAGCGATGCCACTCTACCATGATTCAGAACCAATTATTGGACGACTGATAAGTAACTCGACCTTCGCGGAGTTCCTAGATCTCTTTCGAAGATACGTGCTCTAGTATCGCACATATGAGATCTTGTCTAGCCTTGCAACCCTATTGGCTTTATTTACTCGTATCTGTTTTTTTTTTCAACAAGCAAACGGATAGTGCATCATATAAACAAAGACAATAAGGGAAGGGATCGAATAAATCAACAAAACGGAATTTGCTAGATTAAATTATATTGTCAAAACTATTTCTCTTCAAGACTTGGTCCTTTGAATTTAATAGTAATTTGTATAGTCCGGCAGTACAGTGTTGTGAGTAGTGTTACGGAATTCGAATCTGAAGATCCCGCGTTCGAATCCCACTTAAGCTAAAATATATTAACTATCAACCCCAGTACGACTGGGCGAGTCCGGAAATAAATAAATATTTAGTTCGAGGAATGAGGGACCGATAAATAAATAAATATATCATCACGCCTTTTACCCATTACTGGGTGTGGCACTCTGCAGTAGTAGATCTAGGTAAGTGATATATTTCTTCGCGTGAAGTGCTATTATCAGCCGTCAAGTCACGGCCCCTAGATGTTAGTGGAGGGGAAGCCACAGGGGTAGATTTAATTTGAAAATTGTTTGTCTGTGGGGATCGAAGCAGGGTTCTCGACCGAGGCAGACAATATTCTGAGAATGTTAAATACATATAATGGACGAGGTGTACGTAATATTCTCTTATGACCGTCAAAAAAGTAGGCTTTTCAAGTGTAATTTGATATCAGGTAATAAACAATTACAGAGCAAGGTTTTTTGCTATTGGTAACGAAGCTCCTTGTTGATTACATTTGTGTTTTGTACACAGGCTGTTTCAAAATTATTGCAAAAAAATTAACGGTATATATTATTTGATGTGCTGATTACAGAGCAAAACGAATTTTACAGAAATTCATATAAATAATTGCACATTATTTGAAACAAACATTTTTCGTACACTGAACAAACAGGTTACAGTATTGAATACAAATTGGTATATATTGAATTTAATTAAAATTATCCTTGTGGCTCTCCCTTCCCTTACATCTTTGAGGGTCGTGATTTGACGACTGGTAATTGCTCTTCACGCGTATAAATATTTACCGGGATCTGCCACGGCAGAATGCCACACCTAGTAATAGGTAAAAGGCGTGATGACATATTAAATTTTGGAATTATTTCTAATTTTGTAACAAAAATTAATTAAAAGAAATAAATTACGGCGATTTTCTTGACTTTTATTTATAATAAAAAATAAAGTAAATAAATACTACAGGTATTCATTATCAACTTACAACAATTCGGTAACGTTATCGTTATATATGTATATAAATATTTATAAAATAAATTGTTAAAATTTAATGAATCGTTATTTATATGAGCATAAAAGTGTTTCATTATTTCTCAAAAGAAACTAAGAATGATCGTACCTGCTCGCACTTGGACATCCCTGCTGATGATCCTCCCCACGCTGTTGCTCGCAACACATCTATACACCGTACTATGGATATCCTGCCGGTAGGCTGCGGCAGCAAAAGGCAGCAGCACCAGAGTACCATTGCGTAATACACGGCGTATCCCAGATACATCGCCTACGGAGGTGCCATCCACGCTCAACCAGTCTATGCTGGGCTGAGGACTGCCAGAAGCTGAACAGTCTAACCACCCTCCACTAGAGTTGCTAAACTCTAGCCTAGTGGGAGGCTCCATCACGAAGCTGGGGCCGCGGAGGTGTGAGTCGAATCCTGCCATCGCTCCTAGAAGAAGAAGGAAGAATTGAATTAATTGGTGATAGTTGATAGCATTATTAACAGTAAAACAATACGTAGAAACTATTTAAATGTTTTTCCATCTAAAGTTTCAAATAACTATTGGCAGAATAATTGAAAAAAAAATATCGCATCATAAATTACCATTTAGTTTTTATTTATAGTTATTGAGAATTTTATCCGGAGATAGAAACACTAGCTGTAATTTGAATTTATTTGATACTTTTTGAATATCGTTTAAATTATTTATTTATTTATTATATTGAACCCATCAGGCAAAATGCCCAATTGCAGGATGAAAATATAGTACAAAGTAAATATAGTAAGTACAAAAAAAAATTGGATAACTAGGAAAAAATTACATAGTAAAAAGAACCAACTAATTAATCAAAATTAACAAAGATTATTACAAAATATAATTGGAAGAAACAAATCAAAATACAAACATAATTCTTTAATTAGTGCAATCCTTCTCGTAGTAACTATTTTAGCAGAATATTAGATCTAGGATCCACTTAAGACGTACAAAAATGTATGAACTTTTAAATGAGAGAATGAAAGTGTATGACACTTTTGAAATTCTAATTTTATCTTTATTCTGCATCTCATCGTAAACATAAATGGTTATTTTATCCTTAATGTTATCGTTCGAATACACAGGATGAACTTTTATGTAAATTTAAGTGTGTAGTATGGTCAGATAAAAAACACAACCGAATTACAATTTCTCAGGTAAAAATAATACAACAGAGACTACATTCTTCTCGATTCTACACATATAACTAAATCATTATCTGTAATTGACTGATTTTATTTAATGATTACGTTATAGCCGGGTTGTAATTTTGCCCAACCCGAAAATGTAATCTGCTTACTACTTTCCCGAGACTATATCTTAAAAACCAAATGAGATTTGAAGCTCAACGGCTCTCGTGCTTTAACTTTCAAAATTTTTTCCCATAAAAGTTTTTCAGTAATATCTCAAAAACTAGAAGACATATGCACTTTGGAACTTTACTATTGGATTCAGCGGGTCAAAATACATATGTATGTAATTTTTATTACAATATTCGCACGAGAAAAAAAATTAGGGCAAATAGCCTCAAATTGTCGTAAAATCGAAATTATAAAAATAAATTTTTTCTACAACTGCCAAAAAATATTAATTTTTTTCACTAATATCAATACGCGAAGTACGTGATTCTTTCATCATTTGCTTCACCATGACAACGCGTATTTTGCACCTTAGTGCGCAAAATGAGTATTTTGCACACTGTTTCGTATTCTAGTGCGCAAAATGAGTATCTTGCGCTCGCTGTCAAATTATTTGTTGTCAGGTTTCATTAGTATCAAATTAATATTATTGTTGATTGTTTTCCTACAATTTACTTAAATAAATCAATAATTATTGTATTGTTCTTTATTTACAGTTGTAGAAAAAATGTTGTTTGTATTTCTTGAGCAAAATTCTTGTTTTTTGGTTCGTTCGAATGACTTATTGTCTCGACTAAAAGTAACATTCTC
The DNA here is from genome assembly GCA_947425015.1 of Pterostichus niger. Lineage (NCBI taxonomy): Eukaryota > Metazoa > Arthropoda > Insecta > Coleoptera > Carabidae > Pterostichus > Pterostichus niger. The sequence goes on from OX380338.1 coordinate 35,456,292, forward strand.
ACGCGAAACAAAAAACCTTCATTTTGCGGTATACAATAAACAAATAACTATTACCTCGCATAAAGCAGAAACTGTTTAAAAATGATGTTAGTTTAATTTAAGAAACAAAAGAAATATAAAAAAACTGTCACTTTTCCGAGAAATCTATCTGACATATCAGACTCAGTTTCTAGTTTGTCGTCGTGTGCGTCTGCGTAAACCCATCCATTATTTATGAAGCCCATGTACTCTCAACGCGCCTGTTATTATATTCTATTTTATTTTTACGACGGCGTCCCGCAGCAGATGAATTATGCACTAGATTCACTCGCACTGGCACTTACAACGCACCCTACACTCCGCTGTGGTCAGCTCTTTAAAACCAAGTCAAGAACTAGGTAATTGAACACAGGTTGAAGTAATTGCAGTCTAAAACTGTAAGGATATCGAACCGTATTGTAAGAGGTTGTTGCTTGTTGGTTAGTGAATAGTTGTTGTTATTAGTGCGGTGAAGCAGGATGTCAGAAGCAGCTGCGGCAAGGATGATTTATTGATCTAATGAATTGGGTTTAAGATTTATTACAAGATTATAGGGTCATAAATAAATTTTCTACTCAAATATGAGATATTTTCTTTAGCTTGAAAAAGCTTTTTAAGGGTATTATACGGAAATCAAATGTCAGTGAACTTGGGAATAGATTTATCCGAAAAAAAAAACCGTTAAGAATTACCTCAAAGACTGGAAAAATAGATTCAAGAAATTGTAGACAAAAGTATATTGTCCGTCAGTACGGTGGTGTGGATAGCAATTCGGAATTCAAATCCGGAGATCCCGAGTTTGAATCTGACTCAAGCTAAAAATTATATGAACTACCACACTGCGGCTCGGTGAGTTCGGACCCTGTACTGTAATTAAGATTAAATTCCTGTTGTACAGAGTAACAAATAAATAAAAATAAATAAATATTGTTTCATTTAAGGCTCGCATAATTTCACACAGTTTATTTGTCTTTTTCTTAAAAGTCACAAATTCAAATTGTCTAATAAAAGGACTATATACTTAACTAACCTCAAACGAGAATAAACGAAGTTAGTTAGTCTTCCCAAATATCGTTTCAAAAAGGTTGAATCAAATCTTCGTTTTGGAACTAATTTAATTTCGAATGATTAAGTTCAAAAAGCATATTTTAATGCAACAAATGTGTGAACGAATCCAAATTAGTTAATTACATTGGATTCTTTTCTAAATTAACTTTGGTAGGAGCTTTTAAAAAAATATGGTGACGCAGCTAGAAGAGACAAATCGTGCTAAATCTAAAAAACACGTCTTTAAGATTAAACCGATCTGAAATTGAAGCATCACAAAAACAATCAGCACCCGTTTCAGAGTCTCAGACAGCTCGTCCGAGTTCGTTGCTCCGTTGAGCGGGCACAACAAAATTCAGGCACTCGTCGAATGAGGAACAAGAGTAAATAATCACAAGTGTAGACATGGGTCCGGGGAGAACTAGAGAGGTGCTGGTGCCGGAAACTCCGGGCGTGAGTCGTGAGCTGTCGACTTGACGGTGGCTCAGCCCGACGAGGATTTAAACCGTCCGTTCCAGTTAGTGTTGACGAGGTACGAGCTGCTTGCTTCTCTCCCGAACCACCATTATGTTCTGATGCAGTTTCATCTAGTGCTGCTTCGACGTTACACCAAATTGCAGTTTAATTGTGCGTAGCACACATTACGCACTTTCACTGCAATGAGTAAGTAGTGTTATTGTCTAACCTCGTTAGTGGCTGCTACTAAAATGGACACCGAGCTTGGACACAGAATGCAACATATTGTTGAAAACAATAGACAAATAAAATAAATAAATATATCATCACGCCTTTTACCCATTACTGGGTGTGGCACTCTGTCGAAACAGATCTCGGTAAGTGATATATTTTTTCGCGTGAAGTGCCAACCAACCGACAAATCACGGCCGTCAAAGATATTTGTGGAGAGGGAGCCACAGGGGTAGATTTTAAATTGGTGAAATTGTTTGTCGGTTGTGGGGATTGAACCAGGGTTCTCAAGATCCACAGGCCGACTCGATACCACTGAGCTACCTACCCCGTAAACAATATACCATGAGTTCATTTTAACATGTATGAGATTTGCCATATCTATGGTTAAGAATTTGACATCAATGTATCAGAGAGTTTATTTTAAAATGAAACAAAAGTTGTCAAGTTCCCCTTTATGTTAATTAGTGTCGTATTGTTATTAACTAATTGTTCCCGGTTGAAGAAAATGTTTAAATATTTAATTTTTAATCAAGTAAAGGAAAAGCGTTTAAACAAAATGTTTTGTTTGCTATGTTTCATTTTAAAATAAAGGCCGTAAAACTATGGCCCCACAAAGACTTATGTGGAAGGGGAACCACAATAGTATTTAAAAATAAATATATCATCACGCCTTTTACTCATTACTATGGATGTGGCACTCTGCCTAAGCAGATCTCGGTAAGTGATATACTTTTTCGCGTGAATTGCGGTTACCAGGCGTCAAATCACGGCCTCCAAAGATATAAGTGGAAGGGAGCCACAGGGGTAGATTTAAATTGGTGAAAATTGTTTGTCGGTTGTGGGGACCGAACCAAGGTTCTCAAGATCCACAGGCCAACTCGATACCACTGAGCCACATACCCCGTCAATAATAATAATAATAATAGTAATTTAAATATGGTGAAAATTGTTTGTCAGCTTTGGGAATCGAATCCACAATCTGACTCGTAACTACTGAGCCATCTATTCAATAATTATTAATATGTGGTACTGAACAATAATTACACAAACAAACATTTTCTGCAAATTACAATTTTCAAATCCAAGGCTTTTCGTAATTTGGAAGAAACAGTACTGGCCGAAACATCTCCCCTGCCCTTATCCACACCACCCCGTACCGCGGGCGGTGATTGATTGCGTCGGCAAGTGTGAAATTCCGGCGCTAGGGCACAACGTCGACGATGGGGGATGTTTGCAGACATTTGCATGGCCGCCTGCGCTGCTACACCAGCCCAATGCGGTTGCCGCCTTGCCGAGCATCCGAATTCTATTACGTATCAATTTGTATCTATTCTCGTTCTGTTGTGGCTGAGGATTGCTTCCGCTGGAAATGGATAACGTTGGTTGCGTAATGCTCTGACTGGGGCTAAGTCACGTCTTGATGCTGTTATTAGATCGCCCAATCTGGAGACATGCACCGAATAATGGTGGAGATTTTGCATGGAATTCGTTCGAGGATTCCATAATGCACTTGCAGGAATTGTATGACGCGATGTAGCGGAATTGAAATTTTTATGATTTTTATTACTATTGTTGAATGAAATTAAGGATACGTGTTCACTGGAAGCAAAATTTGATATTGCGAAATTTATGTTGTTGATAAAATACAAGTTTTATGATGTTTCATGCAGAGTCGTAACTAGCAATTTTGCATCCGAAACAAGAAAACAATTGTTACCATTGCTTCTTTGATTACTTTACAGGAAAAAGTTTCAAATCAAATTCTAAATCAATTCACGTAATTCCTTTTTTTATATATATATATCGGACCAACTACTTAGGTCATATTTATTTATTTATTTATGTTACACTGTACAACAGGAAATTAATCCCAATTACAGTACAGGGTCCGCACTCACCGAGCCGCAATGTGGTAGTTTTTATATAATTTTTAGCTTGAGTGCGATTCGAACTCGAGATCTCCGGATTCGAATTCCGTATTGCTATCCACACCACCGTACTGACGGATATATCCTTTGTATGGCCTCCACGGGCGGGATCCGAACCCACGACCTCATGGTCGTCAGTCAGGTCCTCAACCCGCGCGGCCTCCACGCGGGACAAAATTTCTTTTATTTATTTCATTATTGTTCAAACAGGCGCGGTGGCCGAGCGTGTTAAGGCACATCTCTTAACATACTGTGACGACACCCGAACCAAGGTTCGTCAGTTCGAATCCGCCTGTCGACAATGTATGATTTGTCGTAAAATATAAAATACAGTTACATGTATTTATCACACTCGGGCGCTATAAACTAGTCACTTATACGCCTTAAATAATGTAGCATTTGACTACGTAGACCGGCAGTACGGCAGTGTAAAAACTGCGGCTCGGTGTGTCCGGTAGGCCCAGGCCCGATTTGGGCTGTAGCACCACAGATGATGATAGTTCAAATTAAATTAGATATTATCAAAGATTGATATTATGTACATAGTTAATCATGGAACTAGAACAAATCAAGTCTTTTTGATTTCAAAATGTACGCTTGTAAAATTCAAATTTGAAACAATCAAAAACACTGTAACTTGGCAATTAACATAGATATGAAGATGTGCTCAACGACATTCCATTTCTCGAGCTCTGAATGATACAGAACAAAATTTATAACATTAACATTTTTTGAAGTGATTTAAACAAAAAATTATATCTATATGTTTCAAATCCAGAGATCCCGAGTTCGAATCTCACTCAAGCTAAAATTATATGAACTACCATACTGTTGCTCGGTGCGTCCGGTCCTGTACTGTAATTTGGATTTAGTTCCTGTTGTACAGCGTAACATAAATAACTAAATTTAAAAAGAAAGGAATAAAAACATACGTGTGTGCAGACCAGATTAACAATTGTACCAATAAAATTATATATATATATATATATATATATATATATATATATATATATATATATATATATATATATATATATCAACTATTGTTATAGGTTAAAAATTTTCACGGGTCATTAAAAATGGACAGGCGTATTTAACAATTTAGTACCAAGACAACAATAAATCTTATTACGTCTCTGCTGACATCGATTCATCAGAACAAATTCTTCTGCATGCATTCAATTTCTATCCAATCCTATCGTATTCTCTTCTTCACCCAACCCCTTTTTCTACCATCATCCATCCCTCAGGCAAGACGCAATAATGAACCAACTCTCAGTTCTGATTCGTATAACTACTGGATAACATCTCGAGATTAATTCACAGCGAACGGAACGGAAAATGAATAAATGAGACGAAGTCCATTGTTTCATCGTACAAAAAAATCCTCAATCCTCGCGGAGAGGCGAGGCAGGAGAGATGAGTGGCGAGATTGAAGAGAGAGCGGAACTATGGTGCTGTGAATCAATTCTGTTAAAAGCTGCATCTGGCAGATTGGACATGCATCAACGTTGGAGGGCGTCTCTGCTTCCGGTGTAATCCACGCCAGGGGGAGACTTTTAAATCGGACGTTACTTGTTGTTATCGATGCATACTACACTTTTTCTTGCTGCAGTTGCTGCAGAATTGTCTTCAGCATTTTCTATACGGCTCGTTAAAGTGAAACATATAAACCTAATTTAGTCTGAATGTAGCATCTTTCTCAACCAAAATATTATTGTTCTTATAAATGAAACATTTAGTGTATTTTACATAATATTTTAAGTATTCACTTGATAACAATTGAAACGTTGTTTAATATATTTCTATAAAATAAAGACAAAGAAAGTTCTAAATTCATCTTTTATTAATAATATTTTAAGCATTGAATGTCTGTCCAGATCACTATTTGAAATGCTGTAATATAATTGGTTGTATTCACAGATTTTTTATTTAGAATATACATCCAAATTAATACAAAAAAATTAAGGGTATATATTATTTGATGTACTGAATACAACCCAAAAAGAATTTTTCCGAAATACGCAAAAGTATTTACAATACTTGAAGCAAATATATTTCGTGCCACTGGATTGATAAGTTACAGTAATAAATAAAAATTAGTAAACATTAAAGTTTATTTAATTTAATTAAAATTATGTAACAGTTCTTTCAAATGTTTAATGTTTAGTAATTTTGAATCATTGTTGTAACCTAACAGTCCAGTGGCATGAAAAATGTTTGTGCAATTTTTTTGTAAATTTGCAATAAATTTGAAACAGCCTGAAGCATATGAAAAATAATAATAAATAAATATTTCTTCACGCCTTTTACTCATTACTGACTGTGGTACTCTGTCGAAGCAAATCTCGGTAAGTGATATATTTATGCGCATGAAATGCGGTTACAGCCCTCAAAGATATTAGTGGAGAAGGAGCCACAGAGGTAGTTGTTTGTCGGCTGTTGAAATCGAACCCAGGTTCTCAAATCCGTAGTCTGACTCGATACCACTTAACCACCTAATATTTTAGATGTAAATTCTTAAAGCAAAATTTGCTTTCTAGAAAATAATTCTAAATAAAGATTGAACTTGCTAAGCTTGCATTGAAGTAAGCGTATTCTCAGTGAGATATAATACCTTTAATATTATTAGTATTGTAGAATAATTCTGAGCAAGGTTTTTTTTTTTGTATAGAATTAATAAAAATGTCATATAATTTGTAAAGAATACGATTTTATAAAAGTTAAATTGAGTATAGAAAATTGTATGCCCGGTCGATCACTTAGCAGATTGTGTGATTGATGATTTTTTTTTATAAAAAAATATCTGAATAAAAGGATAAAAGAATGTTAGTAGTAAATCATGTTAAGAATAATGGTTAGAGACATTATTTTGAATCGTGTTCGTAATACAGTATTAAGTCGCATTCACACATGATAAACGCATATATTGTTGATATCAGGGATCGGAAACAGAAGTAAAATGGGTTCGGTTTAGATACGGGGTCAGAAATTAAAAATGAAAATGAGTACAGATTCGGTTCGAAATTAAAAAAATAATTATAGATGGTTCGAAACCGATAAAACAAAAAGCGATGTACTTATTAATATTTATTAATAATAAAAATAACAGCATTTCAGGTTCTAAAAAAACGGTGGGTTCGGTTTTCAGTTGAGGATTGGTTCGGTTTTTGGTTCCTGGTTGAAATTAAAGTTTGAAAGTATTTTAATAAGTTTGAAAACATTAAATAATAATGAAAAATAATTTCAAAATATTATGATTTTCAACAAATTGTTATAATCATTTAATCTTTTTTTATTATTTATTTATTTATGTGATTATGTACAACAGGAATATAATCTGAATTACAATACTGGATGTGGTGATTCATATATATATATTTAGCTTCAGTGGGGTTCGAATTCTGGGTCGGCAGTAGAATGACCTAACGGTAACCATTCCAAAGATTTCGATGAATTATCATTTTATTTTTTCTAAGTAAATAAAATCCAAACAAAATAACGAATAATTACGTACAAACTGTCAAATTAATGTGCCTGCAGAATACCAGAAAGCAGCACTAGCGTAACCGTTTCGATAACAATATGTTTTGAATTTTTATGTTATTATTTTTTAATAAATACCTAATATTTGATAGATCTGTAGCGTCGCTATCAAGTAGTTTGGCGACATTACATTATTTCGTCTCCAAGTAACTTCTAATTATTACTCTATTGTTTATGTTTACTTTTCTGTCAACTATTTATTTAGTTTCATTCATCTTTCAAACTTAAAAGTGTACACATCTTCCATATCATATATTTATATTTTATTTCTACATTCAATATTATTATTGTTATTTATTTAAATAAAGTAAAGCCTTATATATACATCTAAATTTAAATGCTTTACAGATCACAGCGATTTGACAGTCGCAAATATAATTCTATACAGTGCGATCCAAAGCCTGAACTGTATCTAATTAGGATTAGTATCGTATAATGTATCGTGGTAAATAAATAAATGTTAAATTTCCTGAGACGGCCCTGTTGCATCAGCAGCGACGCCGTTGACGCAGGGACAATAGCGTCGCGCGCCGTCATATGTCTCAAAACTCTTTTGAAACAATGAACAAAACACAAACGGAAAGAATACATCCCCAGCAACGGTAGCGGAGGTAGCGACGGCAGTGGCACGCCGTCTGTTCACCCCGACCAACCTTCTCCTCCTGCCCCTGAATTCTTTTATTTACAGGAATAAGTTCTCGCACTCCAGCAGTCTCGCGGGATCAGCTCCGTGTTTTATCATCTTCAAATTCGCGTGATATGTCATCTGCAGTAATGCTGATGTCTTTTCCTTTTCCATACATTCCATTGCATTCTATCAATTGAGAATTGGTAGTGCTTCTAAAAGGTCCGGTTTAACATGGAACGTAGCGTATTTGGTTAAATTAAAAATTAAGTTAATGTTTTAAGCGGGGTTCGTTAAAATGAAAATAGATTAAAAAGGACTAATTGAACATTTTAATTAGTACCTAAAAGAAATCAATTTCTATTTAATTTATTTAATGGCTGATTTCTGTTCTTTAAATCTAATTGTCAGACTCGAGCAAATTTTATATATAAAAATAAATCTTTTTCTTTTAATTTTACTTATCATGAATTATGGGTAGGTTACTCAGTGGTACCTAGTCGGTCTGCAGATTTGAGAACTCGGGTTCGATTCCCACAGCCGACAAATAATTTTCATCACGTTAAAACTACTCCTGTAGCTTTCCCTTCACTAACATCTTTGGGGGCTATGATTTGACGACTAGTAACCGTATTTCATATTTTATTTCGTAGACTTAGGAGTTATGTTTGATTCTAAATTATCTTTTTCTAAGCACATTGAATTAAAAGTATCAACTGCCCTGAGGTGTCTTGGTTTTTTTATTCGTAATTCTGATTCGTTTCTCGCAGCAAATACATTACGTCTATTATTTGTGACTTTGGTTCGTCCTCACCTGGAGTATTGCTCTTTAATATGGAATCCGCTGTATAGTAATCAAATTGAGTCATTAGAGTATGTACAGAGGAAGTTTCTGAAATTTGCGACTTTCATCCTGGAAGGATATTATCCTCCTAGAGGGATATCGCAATCCTTACTACTGGATACATTTCGATTAAATTCACTCGAGCAGAGGCGACATATTGTTGCTGTAACATTTTTACACAAGATTATTCACAATACAATTGATTGCATATTCATCATGAGTAGAATTCTATTTCAAGTTTCCAGAGTGTCATCCAGATATAAGAACGTTTTCTACTTGCACGCGGCAAGAACTCTTATGCTATCGAAGTCACCAATTCATCAAATGATCAATTCTCACAATGTCATTGAGGATGAAATTGATATTTTTCATAACAACATTAATGATATAAAGAAATCTATTACTTCTTTCTAATTCTGAGTTTCTTCCTTACCCTAGAATTGGGCGTTTGCCTGTTGGGTAATGTATTTATAATAATAATAATAATAATTTCACGCAAAAAAATATATCACTTACTTAATTGTAATTTTGTAAATTTTCATATTTAATTTCTGCCGTTACAAAGCATAGAAAATGAAATTATTTGATTGTTTTGGATGCATAATTACAAGCTCTATAATATTTATTTAAAGTATATTTGTCTAAAATAAACTATTTCTGCATGTTAAACGCCATGGCCCGCGTTTAGTGACACACCCGGTAGATAATATTAAATAGATTTCAATAGAACTGATATTGAATCAAATTTTACATCTAAATCTATCAAATAGTCTACTTTTTTATGCAGCTGTCCACAAAAAATAAAATTTACATTCGCGATTCTGTTTCCGAAATTCACCTTTGCGTGCATTATTATTTTATATGACGTTATCATTTTGAAATTTGTAAGAATGCAAATAATTATATGCTAGAAAAAAATGTTGTTTTGAACAAGATAAGTGATGACTCGTCCTGTATGTAATTAAATAACCTTTCCGTAAAACAAGTAAATTCATTTTCTGTGCTCGACAGACCTCATATTAAATATTCCGCAAATACTTAAAATATTTTTCCGGGCAAAAGAATTTCCATTTCGCGTAACAAATCAAGCACCCTGTATGTGTGCATCCACACAGACATAAAGTTCACTCCGGCTCACGCATATATACACAGGATGTTACGTATGGTACGCAAACTCAACGCAGTGTCTACGAGAGATATGTGTTCGTTTGCACATCCGTGAACTACAGGAATTCTCACTTTGACTAATTAACCAGGTCACGTGACCTGGCGGAAACAGATGCGACCGCGGACTGAAACAAATGCGATACGCCTAGTCGGATTATAAACGGAGAAGGGATGAGAAATTTCTAAACAACCTCACTAGAAACCGAAATGAAGCGATAAATATTCTACATACGACTAAATCAGATTAGAAGAGAATAGAAAATGTCCAGATTTTAAACAATATCCACAAATTCATAATTTACTCTGCACTTGCAACATTCGATAGTTTTTAGTTCGAATAGGACAAAAATAGTCGTTAGTAAATCAAATTCATATTATTTTTTTTCCCTTCAATTTACTTGAATAAATCAATAATTATTATACTTTTTATTTTGACAATTTTGGAAAAAATGTTGTTTGTGTTTCGCGGGCATTTTTTTTTTCTCGTTCGAATGACTGTTTTGTCTCGACTTTGCGGTTTCAACTAAAAGTAACATTCTCACGCACAAAAAAAAACACTCATTTCGCGCACTTAATACTCGTACAAAAATAACTATGTTACATTAGTAGTTTAGTATGAAAGCAAAATGCATAAAAGTTAAATAGAAATAAAAGAATATCTAATTTTAGTTTTCGAATAACGAGATCGTGATAATTTAAAACTAAATTGAAAAACATTTTCACTATTTTATAGATCGGAAACAAATAATAATCAAGTTACAATATAGGTCGAAATATTCAATTATTTTGATTTATTTGACATTGTATTATAAATAAATATTCTCAGGATGAAAGGATTGCCTTTGAATAAAACATGATGAATTTAATTATTATTTAAATATTCCCGGTACGTTTATTAAATATCATCAGTAACAACAAAGTATTTCAATTAAATTTTTAATAATACATTGCTACAGGTAATATTTAATTTCGATAAACAGAATTAAAAATTAATTGAACTATTCAAGTAATGTTATTTTCATATACAGGGTGTTTCAGGACTAGTGTAACAAACTTTAACAGTTTATTCCTGAGGTCATTTTGAGCCAAAAATGTCATATGAACATAGGTCCAATTCTTTTTAGTTACCAAATTACAAGAGGTTGAAGTTCTATAAATAACACGAAATTTTGAAATTTTTGTAATCAAGATACTTTCGGAAAACAAAAATGCGAGCAAATAGGGGATGGGAAAGTTGGCTTCTATTTGGATATCTGTCTTGGTTTTCTCTGGATGCATAACGGGCATTACCATTACATAATCCATAAATAAAAATCATATCTGCATATTCAGCAGTACTATAACCATCCATTATGAAACAATAATACAATCAAAAGTACAACAATTTTTAATTAAGACAAATAAGGTATGACTTTTCAATAAAATTATTGTTTTCCGAAAGTATCTTGATTACAAAAATTTGAAAATGTCGTGTTATTTATAGAACTTCAACCTCTTGTATTTTGGTAACTAGAAGGAATAGGACCTATGTTCATATGACATTTTTTGCTCAAAATAACCTCAGGAATAAGCTTTTAAAGTTTGTGACACTAGTCCTGAAACACCCTGTATAATACCATTACCGACTATGATTTAGCCGGAAATTTTTGTCGTCATGATCACGACTGCTTGTTGCGACGAAAATCTGCACGAGTGTAGATTTTCTTAAAGCAAAAAGCAGGAGTGATCTAGGCAAAAATTACCAAAGGAAAATCATAGTCACGTATGGTATTCGGCTTGACAATTCCCCGAATTATTTTATTTAATCCAAAAAAATGTTACCTGCAGTATTTTTAAAACTACTATTACCTTGGTCATCAATTTATATTGTTTCATTTTTTGACATAACTAAGCAAAGTAAACAAAGTCAAATAAAATTGAACAATATTCATCTACTGAAAATAGTTAACAAACGTTATATCTAAACAACGATTTGCGACAATTTTCACTAGTGAAATACTACTGTGATTGGTTCAATTCAGCAAAATACTGTCATTTGATTGGATGAAAAATTATGAGTGGAATTATAATTATAATTTTAGTGGTGTATGCAAAATGCAGAATCACATTTATTTGAGCTCTGTAAAAGAATTTATACAACGGGGTTGACGTTGCCAAATATTTTACAAAGCGTCTTTTTCCGGTTCTTTAAATTGTAGTATCGTGGAAACGATTTATCGTACGGCTAACTCACTGCAACAGGTATTGTATCTCTATAAGAAATACAATGGTAGAAATGCATTTCATAGAATCGTCATCAAATTGCTGGAAATGCATTATACTTGAAAATGCGACGGAAAATTAAATGCTGTAATTTTAAAACTTTTATAATTATCGTTTGAAACTTTTTTTTCATTTTGCAGGACTAATTAAGGGTATTAAAATAATTTTATAGTTTTTACAGATTTTGGATTCAATATTAAACTAATTAAAACTAGATTATACTGCTCTTTTATTGGTATGGTATTAAATATTTTAATTAGGTTCTCAATTTAATTCATATTGTTTTTTTAAATACCAGCAGAAAAAATATCCTTTTTTACCATATTAAAACTATCCAGCCGTCAAATCACGGCCCCCAAAGATGTTAGTGGTGGGAGAGCCACAGGGGTAGATTTAAATTGGTGAAAATTGTTTGTCGTCTGTGGGAATCAAATCAGAGTTCTCAAGATCCACAGACCGACTCGATACCACTGAGCCACCTACCCCATTTAAGTTAAATTAGAATAAGTAAATCTAGTTTAGTAAATGTTAGTTAAATTTGACCCAAATGCTAAATGGAATACGACCAATATACCAGAAAAAGAATTATATGTCGTGCAAGATTTAAGTATGTCTTAAGTAAATTTAAGAAATCTTTAATAATATTTAAATGTCTGTGGTGCAACCAGTCATTACAAATAAGAGCCCTAAACTTAGATCTATCTTCGCTAGGCCTAAAATACACCCTCTACATTTCCTAATTTTGAGGAAAACACGTAAGCAATATTTTATGAAAACAAATCATCATTAATTACTTCAAACTACATCATTAATTCTACTTTCGGCTCCTTGAAGACGATAATTTTCACACCCTTAGAATAATATCTTCTAAAACCGTGCGTGCGCGTAAAATGACTTGTGTAACATGAATGACAGATTCCATGTACTTCGTAAATAAAGACCATACTACATAGTGCGTTGGCATCTCTCAACTAAGATTGATCATTGCCACACGTTTCGAACAATGTGCTAACTTTATCGAACTTCTCAAGCTCAAGTTGTTTCGTTACTAAAATCATATCTTTTGATATTTCGTGTTTCCTTCTTCCTTACGCTTCATCAATTTTACGCTTTTTTCCCCTTATTCTGTGGCAACAATGAAGTGTGTGCATATTAACTTTGTTTATAATGAAGGTTTTTAAATAGAATTACAAAGAGAAAATTTGGGATACTGCAAAAATTGAAATCAGATGAGATCGTCGTTTAGTTGGTCTATGCATATGATCGGAATTCTTCTCTTCATAGATTAATTTGATTTACATTAATTACTAACTTAAAATTATGAAATAGGTGGCTCAGTGGTATCGAGTCGGCCTGTAGATCTTGAGAACCCTGGTTCGATACCCACAGCCGACAAACAATTTTCACCAATTTAAATCTACCCCTTTGGCTCCTCCACCACTAATATCTTTGAGGGCCGTGATTCGACGGCTGATAACCGTACTTCACGCGAACATATATATAATTTACCGAGATCTGCTTAGGCAGAGTGCTACACCCAGTAATGGGTAAAAGGCGTGATGATATATTTATTTATTTATTTTACTAACTTAAAATTATGAGGTAGGTGGCTCAGTGGTATCGAGTCGGCCTGTAGATCTTGAGAACCCTGGTTCGATACCCACGGGCGACAAATGATTTGCACCAATTTAAATCTACACCTTTGGCTCCCCCACCACTAATATCTTTGAGGGCCGTGATTCGACGGCTGATAACCGTACTTCACGCGAACATATATATTACTTACCGAGATCTGCTTAGGCAGAGTGCCACACCCAGTAATGAGTAAAAGGCGTGATGATATATTTATTTATTTATTTTACTAACTTAAAATTATGAAATAGGTGGCTCAGTGGTATCGAGTCGGTCTGTGGATTTTGAGAACCCTGGTTCGATACCCACAGTCGACAAACATTTTTCACCAATTTAAATCTACCCCTTTGGATCCCCCACCTCTACCATCTTCGGGGGCCGTGATTTATCGGCTGGTAACCGCACTTCACGCGAACATATATATTACTTACCGAGATCTGCTTAGGCAGAGTGCTACACCCAGTAATGGGTAAAAGGCGTGATGATATATTTATTTATTTATTTTACTAACTTAAAATTATGAGGTAGGTGGCTCAGTGGTATCGAGTCGGCCTGTGGATCTTGAAAACCCTGGTTCGATACCCACAGCCGACAAACAAGTTTCACCAATTTAAATCTACACATTTGGCTCCCCCACCACTAATATCTTTGGGGGCCGTGATTCGACGGCTGATAACCGTACTTCACGCGAACATATATATTACTTACCGAGATCTGCTTAGGCAGAGTGCCACGCCCAGTAATGGATGAAAGGCGTGATGATATATATTTACTAACTTAAAATATTCTAATTAAAAATGAAGGTTTTTGTTTTGTAATGATATTTTATAATTATATTATTTGTTATATTTTTTATAGTTTTATGTAGCTTAACGTATCATTAATTATTCAAAAATATAATTAGAGTTGTATGTTTATTCTGAAAATAACAGAAACTACATAATTAAAGTTGCACAAAAATTATATTTACATTTTTTAAAATGTTCTGGAAATGTAGAGTAACTAGAGATTATATTTATGATGAAAACAAATAAAAAAGTAAAATGTAATGTAACGAAATATCTCCGGGAGTCGGAAATTTAGAATTTTATAACAAATTATATACCTTCTGAATTTAACGATAAATGTTTACCAATTTTGCACAATTTTCTTTTTGTTGAAATAATTTAAGGAAATGTTAATGTCAATTGAAAGTACATGCAGCTGCCTAGGGAGGCACTCTTTTAAGGAACGGTAAAAAATACTAATTAATTTTAATAAACTTGAAAAATTAAACACAGAGTGCAAATTGTTTGTCGGCTGTGAGAAACGAAAGAGTTCTCAAATTCACAGACTGACTTGATATCACCTACCCCATAAATTGAATATTTACTGAAAATTTGCAAGTATTTGAGTGAAAGAGGATTAAAAAAAACATTTCCCAATTTTTGAAAATTTAGAAAAATTTTCAATGTTTTTCGAAATTTTCTTTTGTCGATATTTCAAAAAGTTGAAGAGATAATATAAATATGAAAACACCAGTGAATTCCTCGCGTGAAAATACATAGGTATGCAAATTTTTAGAAGAAAATTCAAACGGATACATTTTTTATTACAAAAAATCGAAAATAGCCATTTTTTACAAATTTCTTAAGGGGTACCCCTTGGCGTTTTTACGAATTTTTGCCATTTTTCGTTTTTTTGTAATAAAAAATTTATCCGAGCGAATTTTATTGTGAAAATTTGCATACTTATGTATTTTCACGCCAGAAATTCACTGGTGTTTTCAGATTTACATTATCTTTTCAAGTTTTTGAAATATTGAGGAAGAAAAATTTTGAAAAAAATTGAAAAAATTTCAAAATTTCCAAAATACCTGTACAAGTTAAGTAGCGCACGAGAAATACACTCGTTCAAACCGCATTTCAATATCTCTTTTAGTTTTTGAGTTATGGGCTTTCAAAGTTGATCTTAAAAAAATCACTGTAACTCAAAAACTAAAAAAGATATGAAGATGCGCCTTGCGCCATTCGACTTCTCGTGGTCTGAATTATATAGAACCACATTTTAATAATTTTCGATTTTTGAACTGGTTCAACCCAAAATTCTCATTATTTGAATGTACGAGCTCTTAAACGAAGAATTTGAGAACAAACCTCTACAAAAAAGAACTTTTGGATTGTTTTGGGGTTCTAAATTTATACCTAACGTTTAGTTAATGTAATTTATAGTAATTTAAATTCATTTAATTTGTTTAAACTTAAAATGTTTCTTTTAGACTATAGACTATTACACTTCAATGCATTGCTGAAAATGTTATTTTCCCTATGTTTACTTTTAAAATAAACGCTCTAATGTACTGCTGTCAAACTTTTTAACTGTAACTATGGTAATGATATATCCCTATGTTACAACAGTTGACCATTTATAAGAGAGTCTGTTGTGTTTCTTGTTATAGCATTTAAACTAAACGGAGAGAAGTTTACAGTAAGAGTATTGCGAATACATATTAGATAAAATCACGTTTTTTTCTGAATTTCAGCAATTTTTTCTCGTCGTCGTGCATGAAATATTTGTGGCGCAATTAAGAATTTAAGTATTTTTCGAACGCGTTTTCGTATAGAGCGAAGCTAGCACATTTCTCCCTTGCTTGTATATTACTGAAGCGTTTGCTTCATAAAAGATTAATGCGCTTATGTTCGCCAAATTTATCTGCGTATATCTGGCATACAAATGTTATTGTTAACGTTTCATCCCTGACTGGATTGAATATTTATGTAAACGACGTGATTCCTTGTCAACTTTAGAACCCTTTTTAAATTTTAAATACATCTTTTTCTTTTGTTTCAATCCTTACGGAATCCATGCAAAAACTTGTAATTATAATTGTCGAACGTTTAAATAATTCTCTAAGTAAAGATTTATTGTTTTAGATTCTGTAAGGTTTTTAAACACAAAAAATATCCAAATTATTGGAAGAAATGTCAATCTTGAATATCAAAAAAATCCAATCCTATTTTAATGGGCAAATCATGCAAGCTTTCAAAATAGTTATTTGTGTATTAAGAGCGTAAAGTAATTCTTTGTTATTCGAACACGGTTATTGACGATAACCGTTAAACAGTTTTATCTGCCGCTGCTATAGATAACGTTCACTAAAACTGCTAAAAATATCCAAAATTTGGGGTTGAGAATTGTGCAGAAAACAACGAAACAATAGTTATTTGTGTATTAAGAGAGTAAAGTGACTCTTTGTTTCTCGAAGACTTCGGCTCGCGCTGAAATAGTGTAAGAGGAACAAAGACACTTTACGCTCGTGATACACACATAATTTTTTAATGATTAAAAAACGTATACGTACAAAAAATAAATTCGTTTTAAAACTACCCCTATGGCTTCCTTTTCACTAACATCTTTGGGGCCGTGATTTGTCGGCTGGTAACTGCACTTCACGCGTAGAAATAAATCACTTGCCGAGATCTGCTATGACAGAGTATGACATCCAGTACTGGGTAAAAGGCGTAATAATATATGTATATATTTATTTATAATCATTTTAATCGTAATAATATTTCACTGTAATTTTTATTTCAGTACTCTCATATTGAGTCAAAGGAATTATTTCTGTAAGGTTGGAATATAGTTACAGGAGGTTTAATACTTTTTATCCAACGCCGAAAAACAATAATCTTTTTTGGGTAAAGCAAACAGCAGCACGAATTCATATATTCACGATCTAGTTTAGATAGGAATCCCTATTTCCTATTTTGATTATTTTTCTATATTTATAGCTTTAATTTTAAATCCAATTAACTTGGAATAAACATACTATAAGCTTAATTTATTTTTTGACGTTGTACAAACAATTCGCGTGCTATAACTAGAAATAGTTTTTCGCTTCCCGTTTCCTTGATTATTGGATTTCCGTCCAAGATTCTCCAGTTCCAAACAGTATTAGTGGTCAGAAATAATTTAGATTTATCTCATGTGATTTAAATTCACCCTTAACTTGCATCCAGGCGCCGCGTACGAAGCCTTCCAAGGAGGGAACGTGTTTTGGGACTTGACTCTATCCAGGATTCGACTTGCAAATTAGTTTACTAAGTTTCTAGTCACGAACTAATTAAATATTCTAGGAGTTGTACTAACCAAAGGAATATTATTAATATTCTCTAGTATTTATTATTGAATCTCGCCCATTTACTACTAATGACATTGTTGATATTTTGCACTTTATTTTGTTTATTAGTCAATACTTGCTAGGCATATATTTGATTTGTTTTTTGTTTGTTTGTTTTTCTTATTTAAGTCAATATTTTGGTTTGAACATAAATTTACTGTATTTAAAATTTGTATTAATTACAATTAAAAGCAGATTAATATAAATATACTTTATCTACACTTAAAAATTAATTTAAAAAAATTTAAATGTTATGAATTACTTAAAAAGTAAAGTTAAGTTACAATGCCAGAGGCCTGAAGCTATCCTCATGCCGTGCTTAATATCTTAAGCCGTGACTAAAACACTCGAAGTCACGGCTTGTCAACATGCGATTAAGATGTTTAAAAAACAGGAGTAGACAAATATTTTTTCAGTAATTTTTTGTTTGTTGCAATATTACTATAATTTCAATCAAGTTCCTTCTCTCATTTATGTTTGCGTATAGATTACACGATCCAAGAATTTTCAATCTTCATCATCACAAAATGACCCTTCCAAAAAAAATCCTGAACAAATATTTCTCTCAGCCTTCCCAATCTTCATATATAATCCGGTCGGACTTTTGTCAAATTGCAATACAAACACAAACACAGAAAACCTCCCTCCGTGATTTCTTCTGCCTCCGCGACAGTGCCACGATGGCAGAGGCAGTTTCATGACCCTGGGCAAATCTCACGGGAGTGGCGCGGTCCTCGCACTGCTTCAGTTCCGGTTCCGGTTCGTTCTGGTCAGACTGCGTCGTGCGGTAATGACTCCCGCGTGACCGGCAGCTGCGCTACGCGGAGGATAGAATTTCTCATCGAGGTGTACGACATGCGATGTCTAATTAGCAACAGAAAAGTCTTATTTGATGGGAGACACAGGGCTGTGCTTGAAAGAATTGTTACATTATTTTACTCTTATTTTTTAGTAATTAAACAATTTAATGGTCATATGAACTTTGTATTTGTATCTACTGATCTTGTTTTGTGACGTAATTATCATTACCGCCTAGTTTTAAGGCTATCAAATTTTTACTGGCCAGAAATAGGGCGACAATGAAACCAGCTAAAAAACATTATTTTCGTTCCAGAAACAAGCATTAAAAAGGGGTCATTTCAGTACACGAGTGCAATTTAGAGATAGGTAAAATTGCTGAAAATATTTTGACATAAATTATGAGTTGTTATGGAAACGGAAACATAACTCGTGCTTATGTATATCTATGTCAAAATATTATGTCAATTTTCATACTACGAGTTGTATTCGGCTTGAGAATTTACCAAACAAGAGATAATTAACAAGAATAGTTAGGTATTTATCTGCACAATATTAATTAGGTATTACAGTGATGACAGATTTTTTCAATTGACGTTTAAGAAAATATTGAAAATATCATTTATTTTATTCGTAACCAAGGAGATTAATAACAGTGGTATTTCCGATGAATTACAACTAGTGATGAATTTCCAACGAAATGTACATTTCATTGGTTCATTTTCAAACAAATTCGTGATCCTATTGGTTGACAGTGACGTGTGGTGAATTCTCTCATTTATATTGATAAAGACGGATTTTTCAATCTAAAAACTGATTAGAAAAGTCAAATTTTCTGGGTGGTCACGAAAAATATAATTAATAATAATACTACTGGGGTAGGTGGCTCAGTGGTATCGAGTCGGCCTGTGAATCTAGAGAACCCTGGTTCTATCCCCACAACCGACAAACAATTTTCACCAAATTAAATCTATCCCTGTGGCTTTCCCTCCACTGACATCTTTGAGAGCCGTGATTTGACAGCTGGTAACCGCACTTCACGCGCAGAAATATATCATTTACCAAGATCTGCCAGGGCAGAGTGCCACACCCAGTAATGGATAAAAGGCTTGATGATATATTTATTTATTTTATTTAGTTTTCAACTTTTGCCTCACATTTTATTTATTATAACTAACTAACAATTTCAAAAGGAACAGACTAAATTTAAAGGCTAACTCGTAAACCAAATAGGAAACCCTAGTTTCCCTAGTTAATATCACCATATCCGTTTCCTATCGCCATAATTATTGTCATGCGTCATGAGTCCGTCCCTGCAGCGATCCTTCTTGAGACCCGATATGCTTAGTACGTCCGTTCAAGACGATATCCCATGTCCATCGCTTAAAGTCTAAGGAAGCCGTTGTCCGCGTCAGACGACATAACGCATATGTTACCGACAGCTGGCCATGGCAACTCTACATTCTCTGATCGGTTAATTCATACGAAGCACAAAATGGTGAACAATCGCATTATGGAAACTTAATAACCTGAAGTTTCTGTCTGGGGATATTACTGGACGATGTGTGACACGAGAAAGCTTTTAGAAGCTTCTGATTCTATCGTATATGGACCACTAAATTTTTAACTGTTGTTACTGGAAGTATTCATTTGTTATACCTTGTCAGGAAAAATCACTCTAGGGAGTTGCGATTTGTTTTACTTGTTTTGTTTTCAGTCTGTTCGACAATTACAAATGTGTGTTCCATTATTGCAAGTGATTTACTCGGACTTCCACATAATTATCATTTATTTTAATTTATACGGCTGTCAAATATACACTTTTCTTTGGGTCCCGGGTTAGGTACTCATTGTTTTGAGTAACTGTTTAAATATAAATAATTGTAATTTTTGTATTGACAGATCTGTGAAATTATTTCTTTTATTTTGCATGGTAAAATTGTACTATTTTATTGCTTTTATAACAAACAAAATATACAACTAATATATTTTAACGGTTTCAGGATATTAAACCTATGTTTACATGCACAAAAGTAGGTTGGTAAGTAAGTAATAACTGTATTCTGTACGGTAATATTACTATACTGACTTGTCAAAACAGTCAAGAAAATGAAAATAAAACACAATGATAATATAACACTATTAATATAAACGAAACTCAAAACAACAATAATACAAATATTACTTCTTCTGCTTATCATAATACATATTAATTATACAGTCTTTCAAATTAGAGACGACCACGTTATGACGTTTAAATAAAAAATTATTTATGAATATGATACAAGACAATTGTAACAATGACGTTAAATAAAAACATACTTACTTGATCACCTTCTAAAATGATGACAATGACGTTATTCATAAAGGAATATAAAAAAATAATATTTATTAATGACGTTAACTTGTTTATATTCTGAAACCGGTAAACTATTGAACAAACCACGGATGTTATGAGTCATAACAGGCCTTAGATGTCTTAAAATCCCCGGATTTCAAACTGACATCTGCGGCTGTAATGATACTCATAACATTCCTAGGTATGTTAATAGCTATTACAACAAGATAAATACTCTTAGCCTGATGGTATCTCTTTTGGTCACTGTATAAAAATTCCTACTAAATTTAAAATTTATAACAAATCTGAAAGTCACATATACAACATTGATAACTATATTTTAAATAAATATTGAATACATATTATTTCTTAAATATTAATACGTTACGTAGATTAAATGGTTATTAAATACTGCCTAGTTCGAAATTTTGGATAGGTTTACACAAATCAGTGAAGGGAAAGTCAAACTGAATCAGGAAATTGTACCAGTAGTAATCAAACATTTGACTAATGTAATCTTACAGATTATTTATTTTTCTTTCTGAAATAACTGATAGTAATGCATATTTTTAATTATTTAAACTTCATTTATATATTTTTCTAAATAATAAAATAAATTATATATGTGACACAATTATGTGAGCTCCGCTGTTTCAAATTCACATTTTCTTAAGTCCGACGTCACAGTATCTTAAAAAATCATTACGGCCTAATGAATATAAATGAAGACTTTCTAGAACAATACATTGTTTTCAATTTAGATGAAGGTAAAAAAATAGTAGAGGACGTATTGTCCATTTATGGCCAATTTCACTATTAATTTTTACTTCCTTGTACGAAGTAAAGGAAGTATTGTAATCGCGAAAATTTTCGGTTCTCAGATTTCAACGGAAATAGGTGTTTTGGCCCTCCCTGAATCCATTTTGACTAATTTCGTCATACCGTCTGTACGTACGTATGTACGTACGTACGTACGTATCTCGCATAACTCAAAAACGGTAAGCCGTAGAAAATTGAAACTTTATATTTAGGACTGTTATAACATCTAGTTGTGCACCTCCCTTTTTGGTCATTATACAACTACCGGAAGTGGTACTTTACTTGAAGCCTATAATAGATTTTCATGAAAAACTATATTCAAATATAATTTAAAACTTTCCAAATTTGGTATATAAGACTACTATATCAATGGAAATAACATAATAGATTTTGGTTAAAATAGACTAACCGGAAGTGGCACATTACATGAAGCTGCTAACAGTTTTCCTTGAAAAAAATGGTATTATTTTAATTTTAGAAAGGAATGCTGCAAATAAAAGTTTTAGAGAATTAAATTCTACGTTTAGCACATTAAGAATTTTTAAATTAGCTTTTTGCATAAACGAGATATCTAAATTTAAATATTATATATTTTTTGATTTTTTCAAAAATTAAGTTTGCTATGGATTAGAACAAAAAATAAAAGATTTAATGTCAAATATGTGCATTAAAAAAATATCTATAGTTTAATACGTGTACAAGGAAGTCATGTGGTGTCCACATCAGATATTTTTTTGTAAGAATACAATTTTTTACGGAAAGTTCTGTCAAATTTCCTTACAAACGAGCTTTAACGATAGCCGGCAGCTAATTGTAGCAGTACGACAGAAGATTTAAAACTTGAGAAAAGTTTTTCGCGCAGTTATCACGTGTTCATTCCATCGCGAAGTAACAAAACGTCGCAACGACCGCAGAGGAACATTCGCCGTATCTCGTGCGTGTTTAAAGTCGTGACGTCATTGCATACACGATGGCGTAGTCGTACAGTATCAATGACGACTCTGGTTCCAAGTACGAAGGCTAAATCTGCAACATTAAGTTATATAACTCGTGCCGCCGTATAAAGTTTATGTCCGCCGCTGCGGGAACGTCGCGGGGTGAAGGGAGTGGGTTCCCGAGGGACGCAACGTCGGAAAGAGATGCTCCTGCTCCTGCTGCTGCTGCTGCTGCTGCTATCTGTACTGAACGTAATACGGGGACACAAAGCACACCAGTTCGTAAACCGACATAATGAGGGCCCGTGCTGTGTATATCGATGTCAGTAGCGTGGGGGTTTCGGTTTACTAGAGGGTAGGTTTAATTAGTTTTCTGGCATTGATATTTGTTGACTTACCACCCGTATTCTCACCCCCGGATAAAGTCAATTAACTCTCAAGAAGATATAACTCTTACAACTTAAATCTCAGTCTTCACGTAACTTAACTCAATATCTTACATTTTATTTCTATACATAAAACTAGAAACAATGGCTGGTAGAACAAGTTCTGTTTTTGGGTGATTTAAGAGCACGATTTTAACATGTTAGAGATAGCTAAAACATCCAAAAACACTGCTCTTAAAACAGGCAAAAACAGAGCTTCTGCTAGCAGCCAATGGTTCTTGTTTTATTAACAATAGCAAACAAAAATAGATAGGTCATTGGAATCGCTGCGGTCTGTGCATTTGAGAACTCAAGTTCTATTGCCACGTTCAATTAACTTGACCCTACATTAAAATTACTCCTCTTACAATAACATTTAAAAAACAATTTTCACCAATTTAAATCTGGCTGTGGCTATCCCTTCAACTAACATCTTTGGGAGCCGTGCTTTGACGGCTGGTAACCGCACTTCACGTGAAGAAATATATCACTTACCGAAATCTGCTACGGCAGAGTGACACATCCAGTAATGGGTAAAAGGCGTGATGAAATATATTTTTTTATTTATTTTACAATAACATTTTTGCTGTAAGTAATTTGTTGGCTGTTAACCGCACTTTACGTGCCAAATATATCTCTATCCGAAATCTTCTACGGCAGAATTCCACACCCAGTAATGGGTAAATGCATCATGAAAACTGAGAAATAAGTTGGTCACTATTATGGGATAGGTCAAGTGCACCTGAGGATTTAAAACCCGGGTTCAATTTCCATAGCCAACAAACAATTTTCACCACATCAAAATTACCCCTGTACCCTTTTCCACTAATATCTTTAGAGATCGAGATTTGATGACTGATGACTGCACTTTACGCGCATAAATAAACATGTTCCGTAAGGATGAAAAGTATCACTTTCTTTTCGCAATTTAGGAAAGACAATTTAAATTTTTGATAGGGTAATAAAAGTATTTTTTTTCTGTTTCTGGCGGATCAATTACTAAGGTCATATACCGCCATTACGCCCTGATCCTGCATTTTAAATCTTAGAGTCAACAGCAACGCAGGTTTTTTTAGACGGTCACCCATCCAAATACTCCCCGCATGCAACATTGCTGTAGTCACATTATAGCTCAGATCAGTTCCAACGAATTGAGCCATGACCGTTGACAAAATGAAAATAATGCCTTCCCATATGTGCAGTTTTCATGACCAAGCTTTTAATTATCAGCCGCCATTTTCTGTCAAAAGACAAAATTAAAAATATTACTTTGTAATTAAGTCACTATTACAAATATAGTATAGAATTTTTGTTGTAGAGATATCAAATGAGTTTGAATTAAACAACGGTTTACCTGTATTTTAGTTGTTGAATGAAAATAATTATGCGGTATAATTAGGTACACTATTGCTAATATTAATTACGGCGTTAATTCGCAAAGATAAATAATTCATATGACATCAAACACAGTGAAAACAACACAATGTATTCGAGTAGTAATTAAACTAAAAGCGCCCAAGGTAACAAAACATCAAACTGAAAATCAAATCGTCATATCTCGACGAACGCCCATGCCGAAACATCCAGCATATTACCAAAACAGATAACATAATCCCCAAAACCGACTATTACCCAAACTGATAACATCGCGCGCATTCGTGCTTAGCGTCCTGGCGTCGTCGCCGGCGTCTTTTTGCGCTAATTAGAACAAACTAGCTCAGTCGGTAACGTCCGTAACGCGGTAACTGCTCGTTCACCGACCGCGTCTTTGCTAGCCACGCGCGGTTTTAATCTAAACGGGCTGTCGTAAACCGCGCGGGATAATGGTCACCCTGTTTACTTCGTTTATTTCCTTGTTAATTAAAAACGTCCTAGAGATGTCGATGCTGTTTTGTTGTTGCTGTAGATAAAAATTTTAGATGGCTTTGTTCTGCCAAGTTTCAGGTAATTTCAACCAAAAGACATTGTTGGTTTAGAACTTCTTGTGGTGTTAATGACATATTTTATTATCTGCGAGGATATGACTCTGTTCAAACTTTTGGTATTAATACAGACCAGCGTTTAATATTAAAGCGCTTCTTCTGTTTTCATTTCTGGTCGACTACAAATCGTTTAATACCGAAACACATTTTTTTGTTTTCCTATTAAAATTAACTTCAAACGCAAGATTTTTAACATAAAAATATATCATCCAATAATTTAAATTTGTCTACAAGTTTATCTAATATCACTTTTTAAATTTTATGCCAACAATTTTTTATTTTCTTTATTTAAAATTTGCATAAATTGTTTTGGTCTCACTTTTTAAATTTTATGTACACAATTTTTTATTTTTTTCGTTTAAAATGTACCTAAATTGCAGGGTTCGTAAATATCATGATATTTATAATAAATATCAAAATATCTGATATATAGGATATATATCAGATAAATATCACTTTTTGGATATTTATTTTTTAATTTTAGTTTTTGTACACATTTAGAAAAACTGAAAAATTCGAAAAATTTCACTTTTCCGGAGGTTATATCTCAAAAACTAAACAAGATATGGAAATGCGCTCAACGGCGTTGAATACCCCGTGTCCGAATTGACTTATAAGCAAATTTTCATACAATTTTATGCAATTTAATATTTTTAATTATTTCCTAAGGGGTACCCCCTTTGGTTTTTTCAGATTTTAATTCAATTTTACCAAAAATCCTTAATCGTAGGATTATTAAAACGAAAATTTACATACATATGTATTTTGACCCACTGAATCTAGTGTTGCAATCTTCAAATGCATATGACTTCTGGTTTTCGAGAAAATGCTAAGAAACCGCTTTTTGCGATTTTTTTGGCGGAAAATTGAAAAAAAATAAAAATCGCTGAAACTATGTTTATAAGTTAACTGAAGCACGAGAAAATTAATGCCGTTGAGCGCATTTTCATATCACATTTAGTTTTTGAGATATAGCCTCGGAAAAGTAGAAAAACTGATAAATTCGAAAAATTTCACTTTTCCGGAGGTTATATCTCAAAAACTAAACAAGATATGGAAATGCGCTCAACGGCGTTGAATTCCCCGTGTCTGAATTGACTTATAAGCAAATTTTCATACAATTTTATGCAATTTAATATTTTTAATTATTTCCTAAGGGGTACCCCCTTTGGTTTTTTCAGATTTTAATTCAATTTTACCAAAAATCCTTAATCGTAGGATTATTAAAACGAAAATTTACATACATATGTATTTTGACCCACTGAATCTAGTGGTGCAATCTTCAAATGCATATGACTTCTGGTTTTCGAGATAATGTTAAAAAACCGCTTTTTGCGATTTTCTTGGCGGAAAATTGAAAAAAAATAAAAATCGCTGAAACTATGTTTATAAGTTAACTGAAGCACGAGAAAATTAATGCCGTTGAGCGCGTTTTCATATCACATTTAGTTTTTGAGATATAGCCTCGGAAAAGTAGAAAAACTGAAAAATTCGAAAAATTCCACATCTCCGGAGGCTATATCTCAAAAACTATTTCATATTTTTATATAATGGATATATATCATTGCAAAAATATGACGATATATATCAAAATAAATATCATGATATATATCGATCGATATATATCTTCGAACCCTGCGGTAAATTGTATCTCAATTACAAGCAAATAATGTTTAACAAAACCTATCATTAGATAAAAGAATAGTGGTAAATTTTCTTTTAGTCATTTAAATCCTTAAAAGCACTCATTCGTTGTATATTTAGGCTAGACGCCCATTTAGCTGCTGCTGTCATTTTAGCAAAATTGTAATAAATAAGTAAAAAAATTATTGTAACTACGATTCCAGTCACTAAATTTAAAATGTATGTATGATTTCTAACATAAATATATCAGTACTTCAAATTAATGAACAAACGATGTTCAGACCTGAGCATCGACAAAAGCAGGAACCTGTCAGTCAGTTGCAGTTAGTAGTGTTGAACCGTGGACAATTTTAGATGAAATTTTGTGATTTTGTGTAAATTGTGTTTGTGGCAGTGCTAGTTGAATGGATTTTTCGATTTCATAGAAGCAGAATAAAGGTACCTACATTTTTTGCTTGTTTAATCATAGGAATTATATATTATTTCATACTACTGTTAGATTAGATCAAAAATTAGTATCATAGCAAATACTAATATCTACAAGTTAATTTGTTATTTAAACAATTAAAAACATAATGAATTACTTTATGGGGTAGGTGTCTCAGTGGTATCGAGTCAGCCTGTGGATCTTGAGAACCCTGGTTCGATTTTCACAGCCGACAAACAATTTTCACCAATTTAAAATCTACCCCTGTGGCTCCCCTTTCACTAATATCTTTGAGGGCTGTTATTTAACGTCTGGTAACCGTACTTCACGCGAAAAAAATATATCACTTACCGAGATCTGCTTAGGCAGAGTGCCACACCAAATAATGGGTAAAAGGCGTGATGATATATTTTATTTTTTATACAGTAGCTTTATGTCGCCACAATTTAAACTTTGAATACATGAAATATTACCAAATAAATATTTACAAAACACAAATAAAACCAGGGTTTAAAAAATACATTTTATGCATGATTTTTGTATTTTGACTAGACTGGAAATAAAAATTTGTATATTGCAGATTCACCATAAAGTTTAGTTATAAAAAGTATGTATACAATATGCAAGCTTTCATTGTAATTAAAAATATTTCAATGTTGTAAATACAACGTTACGAGTTGGAAAACTTTGAAATGAGACCCATAACAACCTGCTGTCACAATGGCTAAAACTATTATGCTTTTTATACCCAGTAATTAAAAGGATGTTTACATATTTTCATGACTTCGTTTAGAAAAGTATTTCATATATTTAAATTTAAAATTCTTGTGACATTAAATTTTCAATGAAATTTGATCAATTTAAATTTAAAGATCTTAACAAGCATTCCAGAATATTATTTTCGAAGAGAAAATTTGTGTATATTAATTAAAAATGTCTTTCAACAGTTTTGCAGCATTTATTGCGATAATTAAAAATAAGTCAATCATGGTTTCAATGTCGACAAAAAAGATGAACGTTGAAATTGTAATTAACGCTTCTTAAAATGAGCTGGTAGCTGGTATATAATTGATACTTAATAACCTTTTCTTCAATAATAAATGTAATATGAAGAAATAACAGGTATTATTGTTTTTTCCAATCCATATTTCTTTTTTTGCTGCACAAAGTTAAATCATTAAAAAGGAATTTAAAACTTCGTTCTTGTAAAATGAAATATTGTCATTTTGAATTATAAAAACGAAAAAATTAATAATGTTTGACAGAAATACATTTATATTAAATCTGTTATTGAATATAAAACCCAAACATGTTTTTCCAGAAAATATTAATCTTTCAATAGAAATACAGAAAGAATTGTTCAATTGACATAAATATCTTTCAGTATGTATGTGCAGCTTTCAGAATTGAAAAGATATTTGTAACAAAGATGGAAGACGATAATGATGGTATTAGCATATGTTTATCTCTTTTCTCTCGTTAGTTCACAACTTTTTTATAATAATGGTTTCTAATTAATTATCTGATATAATACTCGTATTATTAGAGCAACTAAAAATATGCTTTATATTTTATTTGAAATATTTTTCCGTAAAAAAAATTAGGAACATTTGATAGCGAGAAGAATACGTACATTTTTATTTAATAACGTCATTCTTCGTTAGAAATAAATTAGATATAAGATATAAAAATAGAACTTCTAACGTATACCGTACATGATTATTTATTTATTTATCATACTCTGCACAACAAGAATTAAATCCAAATTACAGAATAGAGCTCGGACTATGGTAGTTAGTATATTTTTAGCTTGAGTGCGATTCGAACTCGGGATATTCCGTTTCGAATGCCGTAACGCTACCAAATCAATGTACTGCTTTATTTATTTATACATTATTTTGTTTAAAAAAGAATTACTAATTTTAAACTTTTTGATTGTTAAATAAAATGCACAAGTTTCAACTGATATATTTGTACAGTTGTAGAATTTTAATTAGAATTAGAAAGCTTTATTATTGGTTTAAATTATTCATACTTTTGTAAGGTATTTTATATTCTTTTGAGTCTAATCACTTTTAAACAATTCTGTAATAGATCTTTTCTTTATAAATAACCAAAGGATAATAGAATTAATAAATACGAGGACGAATAGAAAGTAAAATATACCAGTGACAATTATATAAAACAGGTTTAAATTATCTACTTAAATTGTATAAATTAATTAACAAGTAACTGTTTTATTAAAGCAGTAAATTATTATTTTTTCAATAAGTAATAAAAAGAAACAGCAGCGGCCAGGAGGAAATAAAATCTAGAATAATAAAAGGAAATAAATGCTACCACGCGAATTTAAAACTACTAAAGAACAAAATACTGAATAGGCAATGTAAGTTGAAGATATACAAAACGCTCATAAGACCTGTAGTAACTTACGGATGCGAAACGTGGACGCTTACAAAGAAAGATGAAGATCAATTGCGAATTTTTGAACGAAAAATTATGAGAAAGATTTTTGGACCGATACAAGAGGAAAATGGAATCTGGAGAATACGTATGAATTTTGAGATTGATCAGCTAATAGGAGGGGAGGATATAGTACGCTTTGTAAAAAGCCAAAGATTAAGATGGTTAGGGCATATGGTCAGAATGACAGAAGAGAGAAGCCCAAAAAAGATATTCAAATGGACACCAACAAGAGCAAGATCAAGAGGAAGACCAAGAAAGAAATGGTTCGACAATGTATCAGCAGACTTAAAAATTCTAAAAACCAACAATTGGAAGCAGCTAGCTGAGGATAGGACCAAATGGAGAAGACTATTAGAGCAGGCGAAGACCCACCCAGGGTTGTAAGCCGAAAGAAGAAGAATAAAAAGAAACATATATTTTATTTAATTAGTTTTAAATGTTACTTCCAAGGATGCAATATGAAAATAATAATTATTCTGCCTTTGCAGATCTCGGTAAGTGATATATTTCTTCGCGTTAAGTGCAACCAGTCGTCAAATCACGGCATCCAAATGTGCTAATGGAGGAGGAAGCACTTTCAAATTGTTATAAAATAATATTTTAAAATATTTGAGGTTATCATTTTGAAATGACATTTAAAGTATACAAAATAAAAAGTTAACAAAAACAGTGTTACAATAGTATTTGCTAACGACATTTTTATGAAATATAAAATGTCAACAATTTTACTGTCAAATAATTAAGGATTAATAGTAATCACAATTAAAATCTCATGAACTAATAATAATAAAAGATCCTAGTAATAAATACAAAATAAATGCGCATCAAATGCATGTTTCCTTCGTCAGTACGGTGGTGTGGATAGCAATATGGAATTCGAATCCGGAGATCTCGAGTTCGAATCTCACTCAAACTAAAAATTATATAAACTACTACACTGCGGCTCAGTGAGTGCGGACCCTGTACTGTAATTGGGATTAAATTCCTGTTGTACAGCTTAACATAAATAAATAAATAAATAAAACAGTAGCACAAAACATAAAATATAACTTGAATTCTTGGAATCGCAAGAAATACGAAATTTATCTTTGAAAACACGTCTTCATGTACAACAAATCCCATCTCAGCATAAACATAATTGCGTCCATATTTTCACCTTATTCCATATCTCATCCAAACAAAAACCTTTAGATTGCACGCGGTGGCAAGCGCATCTGCTCGAAATTCAGCAACATTCCGTATGCATGGTGAGTACCAGTGGAACTAGAACTACCCCCCATATATTCTGTATCATTGTTGTATTGTTATTGGACGCAGCATTGCAGGGATAGCTGTGGTTTGGCGCAGTAGCCTATTCGATTAAAGGTCTCGTATATGTCGGCTTCAGTGAAATATGTACCAGAAAACTGCGATTATTGAATAAGTAATGTATTTTTCCTTGGCGATGATATATACTTTCCGCGCCCTGCTGTCAGATATCCTAGCACGATTATTTGTAGGTGAATTGAAAAAGGATAATGGATGTTTGCGTTTTTGTTGAATTTGAATTTTGGGGATAGATTTATAGATATTTATTTGGTTAGGGTTTGCAGTTGTTACAAAGATTTATTGCTTTAATGACAAATTCGAAATATAACGAAATTATGGTCTTCTTTCTCCTAAATATAGTTGATAATTGTAAATCTGCTGTTGAAGTCGACACAAAATTGGAAATAAAAATACTGTTAAAATGAATTATAACCCAAACACAAATTACTGAAATATTACCTGTTTTACAAATGCAATGCTTCATCGAAAATGTTGATGGCTCACTTCCTGGTATATTATTATAAGGTTGCCAGGCAACAAACAATTTTTGACATATTTGGTATAATTCTGTGATAACCCTATAATAATGAACAAAATCATAACATAAAGTCGTAAGTTTCGTTGCGATTTACGCCTCTATAAAATTTAAGAATTTGCATAGAATTTCACCATTAATATAATTGTTGCGTGAACGACAGATTGTATGAAAGGTATATGAAATATGTATACCAGGAGTTTTTCTTATCAGTAAACATAGGGATATATCATTACCATAGATATAGTTAAAAAGTTTGACAGCAATACATTAGAGCGTTTATTTTAAAAGTAAACATAGGGAAAATAACATTGCTGTCATCTATAGTTGTCAAAGTAATACAACTGTTCTCTTTCAAAATCAGACCAGGTTAATAGGGGATCAAATAGTGGTTCATTTTTATATAAATGGCAGCGATTTTTGATTTTTTTAAAAGCTCAACTTTGAAAGCCCATAACTCAAAAACTAAAAGAGATATTGAAATGCGGTTTGAACGAGTGTATTTCTCGTGCGCTACTTAACTTGTACAGGTATTTTGAAAATTTTGAAAATTTGTCAATGTTTTTCAATATTTTTCTTCCTCAATATTTCAAAAACTTGAAAAGATAATGAAAATCTGAAAACACCAGTGAATTTCTCTCGTAAAAATACATAGGTATGCAAATTTTTACAAGAAAATTCGCACGGATAAATTTTTTATTACAAAAAAACGAAAAATGGCAAAAATCGAAAAAACGCCAAGGGGTACCCCTTAAGAAATTTTCAGAAAACAGCCATTTTTGATTCTTTGTAATAAAAAATGTATCCGTTCGAATTTTCTTCTGAAAATTTGCATACCTATGTATTTTTACGCGAGGAATTCACTGGTGTTTTCATATTTACATTATCTCTTCAACTTTTTGAAATATCGACAAAAGAAATTTTCGAAAAAAATTGAAAATTTTTAAAATTTTTAAATTTTTTTCCTAAATTTCTTGTGAAAAAAACGCAGAGGGCAGGCAACTCTATTTCGGGTATTGATAAAATTATTTCGTATATTCCCATGCGGGATATTATAGCTAAAAATGTATATATGCATTCCACAGGATTTTCTGAAAAATTATAGCCATAAGCTAGAGTGGTCCTAAACCCATATAATCATGAAGTGTACTTATCCCATACATCAGCAATACTCTTAAACAGAGCAGCAAATCAAGTCATAATCTGACTGAACACCGAAAATATAGCATCGTAAAGTCATATTACCCTCGGTGACACAGCACGCTCTCAACAGAGCCCTCTGCCAGCGTCAGCGGGAATGCGTCCAAGTGCAGAGAGTGTAGCGTAGCTGTGTAGTAGAGGCTCACCGAGCCCTGGAATTCGCATATCTGCATGCGCGTGGTCGTAATTAATCAATTAGATTTATTGCATGCTAGGTCATGGCAGGGCAGAATCAGGAAGGGGCCGATCCCGCCGATTCTCTATCCGTGGACCTGATTGGATCGTTTGTATCCTGTGACGTCAGCATGGCGTCAAACCACGATTGGTTATCGGGAATTCAACCCGAATAAATGGAACAGTGTGAATACAGATTTAACGGACATGTTTTTAATTAAAAACGTTTACATGTTCGCTACGCTGGTTATGACGTTGAGGTATTTTTTAATCACGGCCTTTTGTGTTTTAAAGCAGTAAAAAAAAACTAATAAACTGGGACAGTGCGCTCCACCAGCGGCGTACACTATCCTAAAACGCCCATGCGATGCCATCCACAACAATTTTAACTCAAATTTGAAAAGAATTGTATATCAGAATGTACTTTATTTTATTTACGGACTTTAAGTTTATCAAGATAGTTCTCCACCTTAAATTATGAACAATAAATCAGGCGTTATCATGTCCAACTACAATGTATTGCGCTACATTTATTATGACCATTTCATTCCATCATTTTGCCATAAAATAAGTCATAAGTTATTTTTACAGATTTGGTATATAGTCAACTTCATTCAATTGTGCTATAATAACCGTTAGCGCAATGCAATGAAATTGACTAAAGTTTTGTACGTCAAGTGATGCCATCTAGTGACTTTTATTTGAATTAAATGAAAGTATACTATTGTCATTTTAAACTGGAGGGATCGGCATAAAACTATTAAATGCACCGCAATTACGTTTACATAGGAACTCAAAATATGACCCGTTATAAATGGTTTCACAAGGTTCGGACAGGGTTGTACAGCCCCATTCGCCGGTATTTTTAAATGGTCAATCATAGGAAAAAACAAGAATAATTTTAGGCTGAATACGACCCTTCACAAATTACATGTTGTGACCATCGTTAAGTAATTTGTGGTAGCCGCACTAATAGATTTCATTGTAGTTATATGCGACAGGGACGTTTAATTGTTTTATGCCGATCCCTCCAGTTTAAAATGAAAATAGTATAACTGTTATTGGCATTTATACAGTTGTTCAGATTTTGAAGTTGTATTGAAATTTTGATGTTTTCAGCTCAGGTTCAATATGTCATCCGGTACTACCAACCGTCTAAAACAAAATGTTGCGTATCGTAATAAACGCTCTTTCGATACACAGCTGGGTTTCGTAATGACTTTCCTTATGAACGCAAAATAGAAAATTATTTATTTGCTACTACAGTCAAGAATCCAATGAAAATAGTATATCCATGCATTCAAAGCACAAAAACAACCTTAAAATATTTGAAAATTAAAGTTTATGTGATAAAATGAAATACATTAACTGGAATTGGGAATTTTATTTATACATTCAATATTATTAGGGTAGATTAAGTTATATTAGTTACGATGTATCTCGTCAGAGGCGCCAGTTGACGTGACAGTTATATAAATTTGAAACTAGGAATTTTATTGACATATAAAACGGTCATAATAAGCGTAGCGCATTTAAATGAAGT
Source organism: Pterostichus niger (assembly GCA_947425015.1). Lineage (NCBI taxonomy): Eukaryota > Metazoa > Arthropoda > Insecta > Coleoptera > Carabidae > Pterostichus > Pterostichus niger. Next base: position 35,490,804 of record OX380338.1, read on the forward strand.
TGGCCATGGTGCAATGTTGTACTATTGACATCTAGCGGTCAATTTCCACTTAACCGATGAAATAATGGGTAACAATAGTAAGTTACTCAATCTATCCGCAGATGCACCCATAAGAAAAGCAAAAACCCTCCGCCTTTGTAGCGTCCACTCTATGAGAAAAAGTTTGTGGTTGTGGTTATCCAATGGCAGATATGCAACGGTGAGCAACATAGCTGCTGTCTGAGTCTCTGCAAGCTACATTCCTCTGTGGTAGAGCACTTCAGACTTGCCTTCAAAGTTAAATTGCATACCACAATTTGCGAACAACAATATACTGTACACATATTTTCATGAAATATATAAATCTTCTTGATATATTCGTATATGTTTAACTATTTAACATATAAACATAAATTGAACCATTGGGAAAAATGTGTGCAAATGTTCACTCTCCACATAATTTTGGTGATAATTTATGAGAAGTTTTTGAACAAATGAAACATATTAGTACAATTATTCATTTGCATTTGACATATATATTGGTAAAATTGATATTCATACATCAATCATCATTACAAAATAAAAATTATGAAATTATTATTATTGGGAGAAAAAAATATTTCTACATACATACATTTATACATAAACTCATGCAATATCATATCAAATGGGGTGGCATGAACCCTAGATAAATTTGCACAATATTCGGTGAACAAGTTAGTCAATTAATTATTATCTACGGCAGAGTGTTACACCCAGTAATGGGTAAAAGGCGTGATGATATATTAATTTATTTTTATAGCAATCTCTCTAAAGCAGTCATTCTTAACCGGAGGTCCGCGGACCCCTACGGACCCGTGGAAGGATCTCAAACTTAAAAGATATCTCAAGTTTTTTATGGGGTAGATGGCTCAGTGGTATCGAGTCGGCCTGTGGATCTTGAGAACCCTGGTTCGATCCCCACAGCCGACAAACAATTTTCACCAATTTAAAAATCTACCCCTGTGGCTCCCTCTCCACTAATATCTTTGAAAGCCGTGATTTGACGGCTGGTAACCGCACTTCACGCGACAAAATATATCATTTACCGAGATCTGCTTAGGCAGAGTGCCACACCCAGTAATGGGTAAAAGGCGTGATGATATATTTATTTTATTTTATTTAAGTTTTAATTGTAAATCTACCTACTAGTATTTGTGTCTGTAATTATTATTTTATGTCCTATTTAATTATTCGTTCGAATCCAGTTTAGTAGCAAATACATTGTTTATGGTTCTATAATAAAAATTATATAGTCGTTTTCAAAGCTAGAAATTTCAAATATTGCAAGAATCTTTCATTACCATTAACAAAATAAGAAATGCACTTTCTTCATTTTCTCCCTTAAAAATAGAGATATTTAAAAAACACTTTTAAGCTCGATTGCATAAAGCGATGTTAACTATGTTAAAAATTAACAATAGCAAAGATGGCTGGAACCAGAATTCTATATATATTCTGATTTTAGGCAATAATTTATTAACATAAAAATAAATAAATAAATATAAGTATTAAAATACTTATTGTTTATTACATAACAATATATAAACTACCACACTGCGACTCGGTGAGTGCGGACCCTGTACTGTAATTGGGATTAAGTTCCTGTTGTACAACGTAACATAAATAAATAAATAAATGAAATAATATTTGAAATAAATAATTATTAGTTTAATGTATACTACAGAAATTATAATATTTTAAAATATTGAGCTGTCAAAAAATTTGACATTTCTTAAATGCATTTTTAATGCCAATTCAACTATTTCAAGTAGTTATCAACGTAATTAGCTGACAACGTTTTATGCAACCGGGCCTTAAACATCATCATATTTATATATTTGAGATCTTTATTAAATAAATAAATATATCATCACGCCTTTTCCTCATTACTGAGTATGGCACTCTGCTGTAGCAGATTTTGGTAAGTGATATATTTCTTCGCGTAAAATGCAGTTACCAATCCTCAAATCACGGCCCCAAAAAATGTTAGTTGAAGGGAAGCTACAAGAAAAATTGTTTGTTGGTTGTAGAAATCGATCCCGGGCTGATTTGAAACTACTGAGCCACCTACCACATAAAAAATGAAATTACTAATTATATGTTTGAGACTGTAGACGAATAATAAAGTTTTTGTATTATAGTATAATGTGTTTTGTAAACTTAGAGTTTCGTAGTAAAGTCCGCATCATTAGAACGGATGTGTGCCATTTGGAAGAACGCAGAAAACAGCCTCGAGTCCTCGGCTACTGTCATGCGCTATCCGTCTCATTTAGCCACGAGCTCCATCGCCGCGGCCAACGCAAAACTTCCAACTAGTTTTCTTCAGCAACTTGTTCTAGTCAGCAACTGAAATTAGTCGTGAGCCAAAGCTGGAGGGTAACGCCCTGCGGTAATTCCAATTCCTTTAAACTCCCGGAAGGAATAAAAGAGGCTCTCGCGGCTAGCAGGCGACACTGACGCCATCAAGTGTCCTTTTTGTGGACTTTCATTACTCGTGTGCTAGTGACGTAGGACTGGGCGGAAGTTGAGGCGAGACGAGTGCTACGTACGCTGTTTATAAGATCAAAGGAATTTCTCTACACAGGCTACCGCTTCTGTTGCTTAGTAGTAAAGTCCAGAGGATGGTTAGACCTCGTGCAAAGGGAAAGAATTTTTGTGTTTGTTGGATTGTTAGTTTCTAGATTTGTTTTTGTCTGAAGCTGGCTTATAAAAGGAAAGGTCAAATTCATATTTTATTGTTATTTTTGTAGTACTTTTAGGTATAGTTGTTTTCAAATGAACCACTAACAATAATTAAGCAAAAAAATATTGTTTCTACGATTGCTATGAAAAGTTGACAATTACGCTTTCATTTGTCATCGTAAAGTTGATATTTTCTGTGGAACAATCGAAAAATATCTTTTTTGCGTTTCATCAATGGCAACGAGCGAAAAAGACGTTAAATGCGCGCGTTTCCAATGGCAACGCGTGAAAAAGATATTAAATGCGCACTTATTTCAACAAGTAAATCATCGTCCCCATGGAAACATGAAAACTGTTAACGTTTTCAAGTGAATTCCAAACCACGAAAACTATCAAAATAGTTATTTGTGTATTAAGAGCGCAAAGTGATTCTTTGTTACTCGAGCACGGTAATTGCAGCGCGAGCCGAAGGCGAGAGCTGCAATAGTGCAAGAGGAACAAAGACACTTTACGCTCGTGATACACACATAATTTTTTCAAAAACGTAGGTATACGTCTAAAACTAAATTCGTTTTGTTAACTGTCAATATGACAAGTTTCTGTTTTGTTTGTATCCTTGGTAACTATTGAAATAATCTTTTTCGCGCGTTGCCATTGGAAACGCGCGAATTTAACGTCTTTTTCGCGCGTTGCCATTGGAGACGCGCAAAAAAGATATTTTTCGATTGTTCCACAGAAAACGTCAACTTTACGATGACAAATGAGAGCGTAATTGTCATCTTTTCATAGCAATCGTAGAAAAAATACCTTTTTTTGCGCTTCACCAATGACAACGAGCGAGAAAGACGTTAAATGCGCGCGTTTTCAATGGCAACCCGCGAAAAAGATATTAAATGCGCGCTTATTTCAATAATTATCATTGATACAAACAAAACAGAAACTTTTCATGTTGACAGTTGACAGAATGAATTTATTTTCAGTACGTATACGTTTTTTTCATAATTTTAAGATGCAATCGTAGAAAAAATTATATGTGTATCACGAGCGTAAAGTGTCTTTGTTCCTCTTGCACTATGCCCGAGTAACAAAGAATAACTTTAAGCTCTTAATACACAAATAACTATATTTGCTACTCTACACATATTTCTTCTCTCGATTTTAAAATTGCTTTAATGATATTTTTGTTCCAAAAATCAATATTCCAGTACGTTATATTTCGGCGTAGTTGTGACTAGATAATAAGATATTACGGGAATAACTTTTATTTTGTACTTTAACTTTTCCTGGCTTGCCAGGAAAATAACGATTATAAATGGAAAAATTAAGTTATTATTATTTTAATTAAATCGGATGAAAAATATAATGTGCAAGTCGTAGGCAAAGTGAACTGAATTTTCCAGACTTTTGTGGTTCCGTGATTCAGCTAACAACTCGTTCAGGAATGTATAACTTTCCCTACTAACTACATAATATACTTTTATATATGAAAACTAATTGCAAAAGAATTTCATGCTCTCAATTAAAACAATTTTTCAGATGAAGTGAATTCATGCTTCAGTATCTCTTATAAAAGGTTGTCACATTTCGTTCATTTGAAATTCCTCAATTAACATTTCATTTCTGCCATGTGTAAAATACTTTTCAAATTTCCGCTCACGACATCTCCCCCTACTCTGGCCCTGTATCCTGTCATCCTATATCCCTGATTCAAAGTCTCATGTCGTCTGAAAGCTCGCATGAAGCACAATGCTCAAGTTTCTGTTGGGTCTATGGTGTCTGTTAAGCGCTTTGTTCCGACACGCAGACACGCACCCAGCATTCAGAGATGCGAGATGTAGGCTCGGTTCTGCTCGGCTGTTTCCGGGGGATTTCGGCTCGACGCCGTAATGAACCGACGCCTGGTATGCGGATGCGGCTGCAGGATAATAACACACGGTTTAATATCCTACATGCTGTCACGGACACTGATATGTATGTATTGATTTTAAAAGTCATCTATGGGAGGCAGTTTCATTTCCTTTAGGGTGGTGCATTGGTGCAGTGGGTTTTTGAATTGGTATGTTGGTAACGTGGAATTTTACAGCTGCCGGATTGATACTCATACCTATAGGGATTTACAATAGCTATAACTTTACAAGAATTTAAAGCGAGTTTTTATACTAGTGAATAAACTTTTATTTTTGTTATCGCGAATAGGGCAAACATACATTTTATAATTTAAAAACCATCTTTGCGCCTTTCAATAAATATTGTATCCGAACTATTATTGCGAAAGCTGTACTATAATATATTGTAATATACTTATAAAATACGGATTCTAAAAACCATAAAGACCATTAATCCTAACATTATTTAATTTAGAATATTATAATTCTTACAATTTTCACCAATTTAAATCTACCCCTGTGGCTCCCCCTCCACTAACATCTTTGGGGGCCGTGATTTAACGGCTGGTAACCGCATTTCACGCGAAGAAATATATCACTTACCGAGATCTGCTTAGGCAGAGTGCCACATCCACTAATGGGTGAAAGGCGTGATGATATATTTATTTATTTATTATAATTCTTACGCAATTATGCTAGTTGTTGGTAACATAAACGTTCACAATTCGATTTAATTAGAGCTGATTTGATTGATACGAGTATGTTCAACTTGAAACTAATGAAAATATAAATTTATGAAAATGTCCATCAATTTCAATGTGCCTGTAATCAATTTTCAACTAAAAAAGGAAGTTTTAATAAAATCTCTATTTCTTTCAACATCATATATATTGGAAAAATTTATTCAATAATCAAGTTTTATTAATAGTATTTTTAGAACTCAAGTAAAACTACCTATAGTTCGTTCGTTGAAAGATTACTATGATTGTATAGGATCTTGACTCTGATTGCTGATTAAAATGTCAAAATGAAGACTTGAATTTTTGTTATGTAAGGAAATAAAATACTCTGGCGAATGGACCTACAAAATACATACCATATTATTTTTAAAAATATATAACTTTGTGTTGTAGTTTGAGAACCACTGGTTTAAATAGTTATTTGTGTATTAAGAGCGTAAAGTGATTCTTTGTTACTCGAACACGGTAATTGCAGCGCGAACCGAAGGCGAGAGCTGCAATAGTTTAAGAGGAACAAAGACACTTTACGCTCATGATACACAAATCATTTTTTTACGATTGCATCTTAAAATTATTAAAAAACGTATACGTACTGAAAATAAATTCGTTCTGTTTTGTTTGTATCACTGGTAACTAATGAAATAAGCGCGCATTTAATATCTTTTTCGCGCGTTGCCGTCGGAGACGCACAAAAAAGATATTTTTCGATTGTTCCACAGGAAACGTCAACTTTACGATGACAAATGAGAGCGTAATTGTCAACTTTTTATAGCAATCGTAGAAAATAGTTATTTGTGTATTAAGAGCGTAAAGTGATTCTTTGTTTCTCGAGCACGGTAATTGCAGCGCGAGCCGAAGGCGAGAGCTGCAATAGTGTAAGAGGAACAAAGACACTTTACGCTCGTGATACACACATAATTTTTTCTACGATTGCATCTTAAAGTTATTAAAAAACGTAGGTATACGTCTAAAACTAAATTCGTTTTGTTAACTGTCAATATGACAAGTTTCTGTTTTGTTTGTATCCCTGGTAACTATTGAAATATTCTTTTCTATGGCAACGCGCGAATTTAACGTCTTTTTCGCGCGTTGCCATTGGAGACGCGCAAAAAAGATATTTTTCGATTGTTCCACAGGAAACGTCAACTTTACGATGACAAATGAGAGCATAATTGTCAACTTTTCATAGCAATTGTAGAAAAATAATATTTTCTTTCATAGTTGGATGTCCCCTTTGGTCCTCTATAAGATATAGTATTTTATTGTACCTTTAATAACATAGAAGGTAGTTGGTTTAGTTGTTACATCCTGCAATTTCTCACCGAATGGACTAAATAATGTACTTATAATTAATGTTTGTCTCAGGACATAAACGGCTGGTCTTCTAGGACAACAAGCTACAAAGGTAAGCAGAATAATAATTAAAAATATTATTTAGCAAGTAGTAAAATTGTAAGTAGTTTTAAGAAGCCAATTAAATTCATAGCAGTTAACGTTGACTTTTGAAAAACTTTCTCAAGGCAGGAAAAATATAAAATATGATATTTGCGAGGGCACCACAGCATCACAAATCGAAGAAGTAATTCATTTCGGCGCTAGGAGCGTTGGTGTACAATGGTGAAATGATAGATGCGGCACTTGAGTTGAGTTTTAAACCGTTAACTTGTTCTCCCGTAAGATTTTTACTGACAGCTTCGATTCCGTAATTTATTATGAGCTTTTTCTTTATTGGGCCGCAGTGTAGCTGCGTGCATGTGATAAATTGTTTTAGTTTTGTCTTGCGGAAGGAAAATTAATGGATAGGCGTCCGCTCGCTTGTGAAATGTTGCAACGTTGGCGCGAAGAGTGGCAAGACCTGGAGCCTGCTTGGATCATGACTTTTAGACGGACAAGCTACTTTACTTTTTAGATCATTCTTAATCTGTCCGTTGCTCTTTTTCGGTTCGGGTTTATCGAATTAACATAGAATAAATGGAGCACGGGTGTACGGTTTTTGCATAGGCGGATACTCTAGCCTCTAAACGGTTTTTAAATAGGAGAAAAACTATTTAGGTTAAATAGTTCATCAATCATTCTTGTTCTTCTGACAAATAATCTTACTTGAAAACTTAATGAGTACCCGTTCTAAATTGTAATTAATTTTATTCTTGCCTCTTTTTGTTCAAATACATACTAGGATTACATGAAAAAACGGATAATGGTTTACTATAATAAAAATAAAAAAATAAATAAAATTTTAGGACAAAATAAACTGTTTTAACGTTAACTGTTTTTTACATTACGAAAGAATAGTAAAATGAGTAAATATAAAACATTGAAAGAACTGTTGTACAATTTTAATTAAATTAATTTTAATGTTTAACAATTTTTATTTATTACTGTAATCTATCAATCCATTGGCACGAAAAATTATTGATTCAAATAATGTGGAATTATTTTTGCGAATTTAGGAAAAAATCTTTTTGAGTTATATTCAGTACATCAAATAAAAAATAAAATAAATATATCACGCCTTTTACCCATTACTGGATGTGGCACACTGCCGAAGCAGATCTCGGTAAGGGATAAATTTCTTCACGTGAAGTGCGGTTACCAGCAGTCAAATCACGGCCCCCAAAGATGTTAGTGGAGGGGAAGCCACAGGGGTAGATTTAATTTAGTAAAAATTGTTTGTCGGCTGTGGGAATCGAACCAGGGTTTTCAAGATCCACAGGTCGACTCGATACCACTGAACCACCTACCCCATAATGTCCGTCAGTACGGTGGTGTGGATAGCTATACGGAATTCGAATCCGGAGATCCCGAGTTCGAATCGCACTCAAGCTAAAAATTATATAAAAAAACTACCACACTGCGGCTCGGTGAGTGCGGACCCTGTACTGTAATTGGGATTAAATTCCTGTTGTACATCGTAACAAATAAATAATTATATATACCCTTTCATTTTGCAATAATTTTGAAACAGCCTGTATTGTACTAAAACTTTCTACAATTAATTTAATTCAAACTTGTTTATTATGAGTAATTCCCCCATGTGTTATAATGTTTAAAACATGTTAATAATTACTCCAACCCTAATTCAACTTTCATAATATTCAGAGGACAAAAAGTAAAATCCGGTTAAAATGAATCGTATGTTAGCTCGGTTTTTGCGCGTGGCTAGATAATTCGTCTAACAGTTCTTGTGCGAACAGAAGTTAAAAGTGAGACAGGGTGGGAAACTGCAGACGCAGCGACCGCAGAGCCATCTGTCCACAAGGGCGGATCCATCGACACCTAAACCGCCCCAGCGATCTTTTTACATCGTGCGTGGATCAGAGTCAGCGAAGGTCGATGTTCGGTTGTAAATTTTCTTCGCAGTTTTTTGATCGCTTTATCAAACGTTCTCGATGTGTTTCACTCGTCATATGGTGAAACGTGACGCATCATTTATTCATGAGATAAGTTTTTACTGAACCACGAAAAATTTACTGGTCTTGAATGCTCGTCTGACACATGGATGGAGTCGTTGGATTTTTTATTTCAGATTTTTTTTCGCGTTTTATTACCAGGCTGAAAACCTGATGATGTCTCGTACTTTATAGCGAATTAACAAATTTTTAACTTCAAATAGAACATCACAGATTTTTATTCCTTTACGGCTGGTTCGCTACAGAAAATGACAGTTGATATAATTTGTTAATCTGTGCAATTTGTACTGCGTATTTAAGTTTGAAATAACATTTCTTGTACATACCGGTGTCGGCCTGTGGATCTTGAGAACCCTGGTTCAATCCCCACAGCCGACAAACAATTTTCACCAATTTAAAAATCTACCCCTGTGGCTCCCTCTCCACTAATATCTTTGAGGGCCGTGATTTGACGGCTGGTAACCGCATTTCACGCGACAAAATATACCACTTACCGAGATCTGCTTAGACAGAGTGCCACACCCAGTAATGGGTAAAAAGGCGTGATGATATATTTATTTTATTTATTTATACCGGTGTCTACTTTTTTTTCTGAACATAGGAAATTCAATGTTAAAATTTTGATTTAGCGATATCTCTTTACCTATTAATTCAGAACAAAATTGTACTGAAGAATGAAAAACTGCATCCATAGAGTATAAGTTTGTTGTTCAATTGTTTTTTATGTCCGAGTTAGAAGTAAAAGAAAATACACGCTTTAAAGCAATTATCAGAGTGAAATAAAACAATAATTTGTTTGTTCTGTCTGACATTATTTGACATATTGGAGAAGAATTAGACACTTACTCTAATTTATTTATTTGAGCATTTAATTTAATAATAAAATTAATTATAGCAACTATTATTTTCTAAATCTAGACAAATAAATACCTATTATTAAGTTATCTAATTTGTTTTATTTCTCACACACAGAAAATACTAAATTAATTATACTGCTGGAAAAATCATTGAATACCAAGAATATTTTCAAATTTCTAGGAACTCTCCAAAACCGGCCCTGGAAATAACAGTAGAAAAGTAATTTCCATCATCTCATAATTTGAATCCTTTTCTCCATTTTTATTAAATTGTAACAGTGATACCTAAATTAAGATTTCTTTGTAAGATTAATTTGGAATATAATTTTCTTTTTGATTTTAACTCTTGTCTACTTATTTATTAAATATTTTTGTTTGTGTTTCGTTGCCAATGAAATAAAATGTCCGGTTTTTGTAAATTATATTTTCCGTGGATAAGAAAAATGCTTTTGCCAGAGGTTTGTAAGGACAGTAGAATAGAGAAAATTATATTTTCAAATCTTGTCTGGTTTGAGATGCGAACGTTTTTATGCAGCTACTTATAAAATGCTTAATTCCCATTTTCCGGTTCTTTTGCCAAACAACTCAAGCGTTCGGAAATAAAACCGTAAGCACTAAATGTCTTCGGGAACAAAATGTGACTAATCTATTCAAGATACAAAAGAATGAAATATAAGCTGGTAAATTTTAAGAGTTCTTCTTTTTAAAAATAAACTCAGTTTCTCTCGCGTTTGCATCGTAAAATACTACATTTTATCTCAACGACAATTTGGAGTATTAGCTCTTAAAAGAAAATTAATGATTGCTACATCATTAATATATCATCGTTAATATTTAATGAATGAAAAATGACATTGATCTCTTTATCGCTTTCTTTCTCATGGAAATATTCTAGATTATAAATGAATTCTTCTTGTCGTTAGGCAGATATGAATTCTTATCAAGGACAATTGTTATATTTAAAATAAATAGTCTATGTAGAAAATTCATTTGTTATGTGTTTAGTTAAACTATTTAAACGTTGAAGCAACTTTAGCCAAATATCTAGTTAGTTAGGTCGAAAATTTTGTGGAAGAAATTGAGTGATACAGAAAAAATATCACTTGAGTTTCCATGGTCTATAAACTTTTTACATCCGCTTCAAATTTAAATTTATTACATTTTTGGTGCACAATACACCCGTACAAACCATTTACTTATCCGTTGTTTTTACGAGTTGCCTTCCCACAGCAAGACAACCAACATCACTAGGTAACTTTTTTGAAACAATCGTATAAACCTCTGTAGTAGGAGCCATTTATAAGCCGTTCTTCGGTGCTCGTGCTTTCGCACACGGCAGAAGCACGGCTTAATTATTGTAGCTTTAGTGTTGCATGCAACTAACCAGAGCCGGTTTTACAATAAAGCTCATGAAGCAGCCGTTTCAGCCTCCCAAAGTAAGACTTCGTAGAACTGAATTAATTTGTTAATGCTTATATTTTGTTTGAATGTGAAATACCTGTGTTTGCTTTATTTTTTTGTCTTCATAAATTTAATCACGTTAGCGGTAAAATCAATGACATGATGACTAACTTACGCAAATTACATCTTTTATGTTTTATACATAAAATTTTAACTTCTAAACTACCTGATTACCTTCATTGTCAATTACAACATCGCATATCCATTCATTCAATTAATACACTTTTAAATTTTATTTTGTATATTCCAATATTCCACTGCTAGATTTAAATCCTCATTTTCTTATTCTGCACCTAATAGTTATAATAAAATAACACATACATTTAAGACTGTAAATATGTCAGCATTTAAATACACCGTGAGAAAAGAATTAGCTTTGGCTGCTGAAATTACAAGCATTTTATTATTATTTTTAAATACATTTATTTATGGTGAAACTCGCTTCGCTCGCATGTTACAATTTAAACTATCAAATGTTTGAAAGCAAATATCGTTTCTGACAACATTTAGATATTAGTCATGTTAGTTGTGCTCGTATTTTAGTAAAATAAAATAAAATAAAAACACCAACATTTCCCTCAATTTAGTTGTAATAATAACTGTTTCTTTCACTAGTGAGGGAAGTTATTTACTTTCATCACTAGTCAGGGAAACGACTACTATTATAACTAAATTGAGTGAGGGAAATATCATTTTCACAAGTAAGGTTGAGAATAATTATGAGTTCTCAATGAAAAACTGCAATTCCTTAGGTATCCTTTTTCTTTGGTTCGAGAAATGAAACTTTACTTTCTGGAAAAATATGTATCATTTTGTTTTCTTGATATACAAATAACTATAGATTAAAAATCATTAAATGGATCTACTCACAAGAGAGATACAGAAAATAATATATTATTATTATTATTATTATGTTCTAAATTTCTAATTCATTTCTGCAGGAATAAATTCTTCCATTGCAATACAAATAACTATTGATCATTAAATTCCAAAGTAGTGGTAATCTATAGATTTTAGAATACTCATGAAAAATAAGAGATATATTAATTTACCAATCAATAACAGATAATAACAGAGTTACAGAATAGAAGAATGAATATAATGTGAAATAGGCAGAGACCAGAAAATCATTATCTCTTCGAGTCTGAATATATGTAAAACCGGCACTGCATGCAGTGAAACCATTAGCTGATGCCACCTTGTGTGTGTGTATTGTATCCGCGTGGTTTTATTGCGATCGTATATTTCAGCGGCACCCCCTGTTCTCTCCTTCCCTCTCTCTCTCTCTCCCTGCTCTGACACCTTCACGGAGGATTCCTCGATTCTCTTGTGTGCTTTGCTTCCAGCTCCTTGCAGTGGTTGCTCCTGTTTCTAAACCAGGATGCGGGTTCTTGTGAGGTAGCAACACATGGAGTGTACACAGAATTTTCTAGTAATGCTTTGATGTTGCAATTTGGATTTGGTATATTGTCTTTGAGTGATTTCATCTTGGTTTACTTAATTATGCTGTTAATAATATTAAGTGTGTACTTAACGCTATTGTTTACCTTACCTAACAAAGAAGACTTATTATTAAGGAATATTACATTTGGATTCAAGTTGTTACTGTCTTACTCATGTTCATATTTAATTGTCTTTGAAATTTACCTTTTCTTCAACTGAGAGAAGACATTGTTTCTTTTCATTTCTAGTGCCTATGGCACACTGGTTGATGAGCGTCGATGAGCATCGATGAGCTCTGCGATGAAACAACAGAACGCACCCGTCATCGACGAAAATTAGATGCTCCTCTATTTCCATCGAAGAGCTCATCGATGAAACGAACGTATCTCATTTCACTCGTACCTTTTGTGTCTCACTTCACGTTAGCATATTTTTGAAATTTAGTTTTTCTTTCTCAACTTTAGAAGCTTTTATTGTTTGTCAATGAAGAGTGCGTTCTGTTGTTTCATCGAAGAGCTCATCGATGCTTATCGACGCTCATCGACGCTCATCGACCAGTGTGCCATAGGCATTAGGAAGAAAGGAATGACTGTTACTTGAATTTTAGAATATACTTTTTCATTGGATTGGGAATATAGTTTAAGCGTGAATGGTATGATACGATGAGAATGTTTATTTAATAAATCTGATTGATGATTATTCTAGGGTTCGTGCTATCCTATTTGGTAGGATATAGCGTAATGTAAAATAAATAAGTAAATATACCATCACGCCTTTTACCCATTACTGGGTGTGGCACACTGCCGAAGCAAATCTCGGTAAGTGATATATTTCTTCGCGTGAAGTACGGTTACCAGCCGTCTAATCACGGCCCTTAAAGATGTTAGTGGAGGGGAAGCCACAGGAGTAGATTTAATTTAGTGAAAATTGTTTGTCGGCTGTGGGGATCGAACCAGGGTTTTCAAGATTCACAGGCCGACTCGATACCACTGAGCCACCTACCTCATAAATATAAATGTTAATATTATAAATTATTTTAGAAACAAATAATTAAATTATCGCTAAGATAAACAAATGTCAATCTTTTCTATTAAAAAAGTTTGTTAATAAAATATCAAAATAATAATAATAAGCAGAGAATAAGATCTCTAAAGAACTGGCACAGTCCTTCGTCACCAGCTTCTTCACGTGAACTTTGTTCTAGGTGAAGAAGTAGGTTATACCATACTGATGAGCTCTAATAAGAGCGAAACGCGTCTATGGTTACCAACTGTTCTGGCCAGCCTCTGATAATGCCCTCATAAGGTGACTTGGAGGCTGAATTTTGTGAGACTTAGACAAGTGTTTATTTTGATATTTTATTATTAAACCTAGTTTCACCAAGTGAGCATTTAAAGACAATTAATTTTGTCTTTGTTGTTTTTTAAAAAAGTTTGTGTTTGAAAATGGATGAAGTTATAATTGTGGCCAAAAGGAAATAACAGTAAGTAAATAAAGTAATTTAGCGCGTTGAAGAATAGAGAGGATAAGCAATAAATGAAAGTTTCCATGCGAGTGAAGTTTGAGTGTAAGCCGACCGGCGTAAGAATTCGTCAGAGCTTCAGCCCGATTAATCCTGCCAGTTCACTTGTTGAGTTATATTGGGCATTACAGCAGATCGATCAGCCTCCCTGCATGTAGCTCTTTCCTCCTCAGCAGCTTGCCTGAACACCGGTTAATTTGCTATCCGTTTCCGGCGGTCACGTTCAGGTTCCCGAGACGTTGCCCATCTCCCCGTACTCCCCCACTGCTATTCTCCCGCGCGTGGAAAATGACGCACACTAGATGGGATCCAATTGGATCCGACCGGATCGAATCGCTGATGTGACAAATATCCGTCAATGAAGATGACTTCAATCATTGATGCGAGATGTAGCGAGATTTATTCGCCGAGGATTGGAAATTGCTTTGTGTCAATCTTTCTCCTTGCTTCTTGCTTGCATGATAGTCGTTCCCTGTGACCATATGTCTCTCTCTCGGCTTCAATCTGTCGACACTGTTACGTTACGTTGTCAATTTGTGAATCAGACCATGCTGATAGTTCTTGCACAATCTTATCCCGAGCACATATAACAGATATTCATTTTTGAAATGATTTGAGCACTGCGTTCAACGAATGTCTAATAGAAAGATTGATGCAGAAGATTTATAGTGGTGAGCTAGTAGGTGTTAGATTGCATGGATGAAGAGTAAACAGATTGTTATGATTGATGGTTTGTTAACAGAAACCAGAGATGTGCATCTACGTGTAATCTTTAATTGTCTACATCTACACGTAGACAATACGTCGACAATTCTAGCGACGTAGACAATGTAAACAATGTAGATAATGCATCTGACATTTGTTAAATTCAACATAACCTAAATTTATTCCTTTGTAACTATGTATTCGTATTCGTGAGCTCGAGTCATTATCGGTCTTTATATAATAAAATTAATAAAGCAAGTGCTCGTACATTACTAGACGAATGTCTGTCTTGGGTCTTGGGCGAACTGTCATATTTTTAAAATCAATCAACGCGCCATCTCACCATACGGAATTTTCTTTGATGCTATTTGTAACAGTAACCAGTTGACAAGTTTTGAACATTTTGCTCTGCGCAACTAATTTTTCTTCATGTAATCCCTAGAATAAAAATAAAAATCTCTAACAACATTTAAAATTCCCAAGTTCTAGGGATAAAATCTGACTTAAGTGAACAGAGGTGTTTTCATTGTCTACATAGTCTACATTGTTTACATGAAAAATGAAGACGTAGACTACATGATTGTTTACACGTAGAGAATGGCGTAGTTTACTTGCAGTAGACTACACGCACATCCCTGACAGAAACGAAATTTTCAAAATGGAAAATTGTGTTTATATTACATTCCAATATAAAGACTGGTTAAAAAAGTTTTTATTTAATAAATCGTATTTGTGATCTGTCAAATGTCATTTTTCTGCAAGATTTGTATCTCACTCTAAATATGGGATCTCTTGTTTTATAGAGAAAAAATTAATACGAATACATTAATCAAAGAAACTGATAAATCAGACTTAAGGGTTACATACATTTTGAAAGACTTTATGTAAAGATGATATCGGGCACTCGATATATATTTTATTCTAACTCACTGGTTATAAATGACAATACTGTATTATATGTCAAAATATGTCAGTCATATGTCCAAGAGAAACTGTTGCACGAAATAGAACTATTCGTTATTCTAATATAGTTATTTGTGTATTAAAAGCGTAAAGTGATTCTTTGTTACTCGAACACGGTAATTGCAGCGCGAGCCGAAGACAACAGCTGCAATAGTGCAAGAGGAACAAATACACTTTATGCTCGTGATACACACATATTTTTTTCTACGATTGCATCTTAAAATTATGAAAAACCGTATGCATATTGAAAATAAATTCGTTCTGTCGACTGTCAATATGACAAGTTTCTGTCTTGTTTGTATCTCTGGTAACTATTTAAATAAGCGCGCATTTAATATCTTTTACGCGCGTTGCCATTGAAGACGCGCAAAAAAGATATTTTTCGATTGTGCCACAGAAAACTTCAACTTTACGATGACAAATGGGAGCGTAATGGTCAACTTTTCATAGCAATCGTAGAAAAAATAGTTTTTAGTACGAGTATAATGTACCACAAAAATTAAATACGTTCAACATTTGAAACTAATGCAGCAGTGCCAAATTACTTTCGTACTATGTAAACTTGTCCTCGTTTTGTTATTTTATTAGCCAATCACAATCAAAATCTAATATTCCTTGCAATGTTGCGATCTTATGTGAGACAGAGTATATAAATATATAGATATTAAATTGGTACGTTTTTTATTTGTTATATGATACATTGTCGTTGATGTGGTTACCGCTGGGTTAGACTATCTCGTTTTTATTAACTCTTTGTAAAACTAATTCTGGCATGCAGTTAGGAACAAAGTTAATAAAACGTGTTCAGTATTAAATTAATAACTTTTCGAGGTGTTGAAAGCTCATAAAAGTCTGTAAGCGAGTTGAGTAAAATTATAAAGGTGTCAAATAAAGTTCGTGTCATCTTTGATAACGTCCCCGTCAGCATCAGCAGAATTTAGCACGCATGCTGCTGCTTGGTGCTTGCAATAGCAGCAGCAGCAGCAGCAGCAGCAGCAGCAGCGCTAGTATAAATTATCACAGTTTAAAGTCACATTGTTATTCATGAGTTCCACCCCGTATTGGATTATAATTAAAAGGACGTCTTCTATGAATATTGAATAGGCGAGTAGAGTAGAACGCCTAGTTCAACACTTTCCGTTTCCCGTCACTCAGCTGTTTGCTATTCACGCGTCGTTTTTACAAAGAACGGAATTACGGAATTGTCTCCGATAATTAGGGTTTCCAGAACACGACGAGAATGTAATACAGCCTGAGGTCGAGAAAAGATTGCTGGTGTAATATATATTTTCAAATAATGCCTGCGGACACGTCTTGTACAACTATGCTTGCTACAAATCCCGGTCGGAATAAATTGGCTCTAAATGTCAAAAACATTTTTCCCTGCCACATTTTATAAACCGAATACTCTTTCTTCGCCGGCCGGGCGTATTTTACGGCAGCTGGCGCAGGGCCGTCGCTAGGCCTTTTCAGGCAGGGCTTATGTCTCAATCTCTTCATCATACTCCCTGGTTTTTAATTTCAGAATTATGTACCTTTCAGAAGATGCAAACTTTCTAACACTGAATTTTGCTCAATGCAACACATTTTCTGTTCTTAACAAAGGCATATTTATTTTGAAATTTTTCTTAATCTTATTTTCGTTATATCAAATATATTTATAAATTTTTAAAGAGGATTAGAGCACTTTTATTGTTATCTATAACTCCGTTTAAAATTAAAACAGATTCACGAAATTAATGAAATTTTACGATAATTAACACTCTTTTAACTCAGGTTAAAATTAATTTGCTTCATGAATTGGAAAGAGAAACGAAAACAAAATAAAAGTTAATATTACAAGTAGCAATAATCTGCTTGTTAAGAAAGTTAAAAATTATCAAGTTTTGATTTAAAATTTAACTCTAAAAATTATTTGGGAAAATTTGAATAGTTATTAACTAGTTATGTTACTCGTGTCAAAAATGCTGCAGAAATTTAAATTAATGTTTTTTCAATTTTTCACGCACCTAATTTGCTAAAATATAGGGTAGGCGGCTCATTGGTATCGAGTCGGCCTGTGGATTTGAGAACCCGGATTCGATTCTCACAGCCGACAATTTTCACCACGTTAAAACTACCCCTGTACCCCCTCCACTAAAATCTTTCGGGACTATGATTTGACGACTGGTAACTGCACTTCACGCGAAAAAATATATCACTTATCGAAATCTGCTACGGCAGAGTACCACACCCAGTAATTGATAAAAGGCATAATGATATATTTATTTTTTTTACTAATTGCCTAAAGAAAATATACTTTAAAAATTAAATGTAAAATTAAAACTATAAATTATTTATTTATTTATTTATGTTACGCTGTACAACAGGAACTTAATCCCAATTACATACAGGATCCGCAGTCACCGAGCCGCAGTGTGGTAGTTAGTATAATTTTTATCTTGAGTGCGATTCGAACTCGGGATCTCCGGAGTCGAATTCCATATCGCTATCCACACCACCGTATATTCAAATATTTGTAAGAATATGTTACCTAAGGTATTATTTTTCTAACAATATAATCTATATTAATCCTCATATTGGCTCGTTCATAAATACATATTTATAATATAATTTATAGTTTGAATTTTATATTAAATTTTTAAAATATTCCTGTACAATTCTGAACAGTGTATATTGCTGCCAAAAATTTTAAAAATCGAATTCATTCGTTTATTATCGGATAAATTCGACAACTGTTGGATCTGTTCATTATATTTAGTAGGTAAAGTTATTTATTTTTAATGAAATATCGTTACCAAACAAGTTACTGCATATCTTACCAATTAGTTTATAACATTGTAGGTTTATTCCCGTTAGTCGAGCGCGGACAGCTGTAGTGATCGAAGTGTTTTCAGTGTTTTGTGTTTTATTGACTATTTAGTGATATTTTAATGCGTAAATAGTGCGTAATTATGTGTAATAGTGTGCGGTGTATATAAAAAACATTAATACGTGAGTGGTAGTGCTATGGAATAGACTGGATGGACCTCAAAGAGCCTATAGGGTGTGCTGATTTTATAGAGGACAACGTGGGATACCCGATAGCTGATTCCTGCTCAAAGTATGCAACAATATTATTATTAAATAATAACAACAAAGACAAAATTAATTGTCATCCAACACTTGGTGAAACTAGGTTAAATAAAAAATATAAAATAAACATTTTGTGAAACTGAGCCAAGTGTTTATTTTATACTTTTTATTAAATAATAGTATGTAGCGATTATTCCCGCGTGTGAAGTTGGCAAACCGAAACATAAGTGAGGTTCTATGGCTGTAAGCTGAAGTTGAGGTTTGCCAACTTCACACAAGGGATAATCGCGCCCTCCCGTGAAGCATATTATACTTTTAGTAACAAGTGCACAAAAATTACTGTCTTATCGGGACAAATGTCAAATATGGGTTGCATGTTTCTTGTGTACGTAACATTATAATAAATATATCATCACGCCCTTTATCTCGCAAAGTGATATATTTATGAGCGTTACCAGACGTCAAATCACAGCCCTCAAAAAACTAAAGAGACGTTTATAAAACTTGTTACATAATATACTATTTGAGTATCAAAATTTGCTTAAAAATATTTTTTAAATAAATAAATACAAATAAATATATCATCACGCCTTTTACCCATCACTGGGTGTGGCACTCTGCCTAAGCAGATCTCGGTAAGTGATATATTTTTTCGCGTGAAGTGCGGTTACCAACCGTCAAATCACGGCCTCCAAAGATATTAGTGGTGGAGGAGCCACAGGGGTAGATTTTTTAAATTGGTGAAAATTGTTTGTCGGCTGTGGGGATCGAACCAGGGTTCTCAAGATCCACAGACCGACTCGATACCACTGAGCCACCTACCCCATTATAAATATTTTTTAGTAACATAAAAATAAGAAACTCTTATTTTTAAGTTTTTAAGAAATAAATTGTAAATGAGTTTTAAATAAATAAAATAAAATAAATAATATCATCACACCTTTTACCCATTACTGGGTGTGGCACTCTGCCTAATCAGATCTCGGTAAGTGATATATTTACCAGCCGTCAAATCACGGCCCCCATAGATATTAGTGGAGGGGGAACCACTGGGATAGATTTAATTTGCTGAAAATTGTTTGTCGGCTATGGGGATCGAACCAGGGTGCTCAAGATCCACAGGCCGTCTCGATACCACTGAGCCACCTACCCCATATAAATTAGTTTTCTAAGCACATTATTAATTTATTAGTATTTTGTGGTATTTTTATCGATTAATCCATTTTACAGTATGGTAAAGTTTCTATTGTGCCCCTTTTTAAAAAACGTTTACCCCGTTGCTGGATATAGAACCGATATGGTACTGTTATGTTCTTCTACGCTTCATTGAACGATAGTTTGAGCAATGAGATATATTGGCACGGATATGAAGTAAGTATTGAGACGCTATCGGCTTTATCGATATGTAGTTTTTGTGTGCGGTAATTTATCCTAGAATGAAAATAATTCCAAGTTGGTTCTGACAGAACTATAAACGAAATTGTAATGGCAAAACTGTGTACCCTTAAAATTTATTGATATATTAATGTTATAGCCGTTCGCAAGCAGAAGTCTGCTATTGGCTTTAAAATTACGCTACTTCGTATTTCATATCGTTATATTTTTATGTCTGTTTTTAAGTAGAAAGATAAATAGTTTTATGTTGCAGTTTAATTATTCTAATTTATGATTGTTGTTAAGAGAATAAAAATATGTTTATTACGAATTTCATACCTTTTGTTTAAGTATTCTATACCAGAGATGCACAAACTTTTTATGTCGCGCCCTGCTTTTTTAATTTAATATAAGTTCAGGTTCCCCATAAGTTCTGAAGTTTCTCTCAACAGTATAAAATGTTAAATGAGAAGATTAATTAAAGTTTAAATAAAATATTATTTTATAAATAAAGTCGGTGTAAGACTTTCTTGGGCTCTAGGAAAATAATTATTGACAGATTCCTTTTAAAAAAATATAAAACTAAACTATTTTTATAGTAGTTTCCAATTATTTTGACAATTCCACTCATAGCTTTTCATCCAATCAAATGACAGTATTTTGCTGAATTGAAACAATCACAGTAGTATTTCACTAGTGAAAATTGTCGCAAATCGTTGCTTAGATATAACGTTTGTTAACTATTTTCAGTAGAATAATATTGTTGAATTTTATTTGACTTTGTTTACATTGCTTAGTTATGTCAAAAAATGAAACAATGTAAATTGATCAGCAAAGTCATAGTAATTTTAAAAATACTGCAGGTAACATTTTTGTTCCTAGAAAGTAGGTAAATTTTACTTCACTAGGGAAAAAATGTAAATGATGGTAAATGAAAAATATATATTTGTTAAATTAATTGTTTAACTTTTTTTTAAACTACATGAGTTTATTTTGCGCTGCCATCAAATTTTTAACGGGTATTAATTGACCTCCATTTAGATTATAATCTAGCATTTAATTAATATATGTGCGTTCTTGTTTGTGATACTTGAAATTGATTCATTTAGCAGTTTTAGTTTTGTCAAGAACCGTGCTATGAATGGTTTTCTGAATGATATTATAAATGTTCTGTTCTGTCGTGGAATGGAGTTCGCGTGCACGCAACCGGAGTGAGTTCAGTTGTTCTCGTGTGCGTATATCAGGGATTAGAATGTCTTAATAAAAAGTTTAGGGAGCGGACGTGCGCGGCTCAGGTCTCGCGGCCGCTCTCACGCTTCACGCCGCCCGCGTTATTAACGCAGGTCTCGCACGCGGCCGCCGCCCCCGGAATAATAATGCGCGCCAGTCTGAGCCGTCGCCGCCGACACCTCCACTGTTCTTCCAACCTCGTCCCGGTCTCGGTTCTGTTCTTAGTTCGTTGCCCGTTTAAAACTCTCTTTTTTAACGATCCATTTAACGTGACCAACAGCTACAGCACAGACTCCTGTAAGGAACTCTCTGTTTCTAATACAGGACCGTATTTAGGACGAGGAATAGTACAAAAAATTGTAGAAGACAGAAGACTTGCTTATATTACTTTCTAATAATCTACGAATATTGCAAAAGAATATACCGGGAGATTTTATCAGTAAACATAGGGATATGGTATTACCATAGTTACAGTTACAAAGTTTGACAGCAATGCATTAGAACGTTTATTTTAAAAGTAAACATAGGGAAAATAACATTGCTGTCATCTATAGTTGTCAAAGTAATAAAACTGTCCTCTTTCAAAATCAGACCGGGTTAATAGGGGATCAAATAGTGGGGCGTTTTTATATAAATGGAAATTTAAATGGGGAAAATTATTTAGAGTTGTTACAAGAGAGAGTAATATTGAGTAAATATTGAGGAAGTGTGGTTCCAACAAAATGTACGAAATTATCTGCACCGGATATTCACCCAACGATGGATAGGACGAGGTGCAGAAGTGTAGTGGCCTGCAAGGTCACCAGATCTTGCGCCAAACGATTTTTTTCTTTGGGGCCAAAGTATATTTTATAATGGTGGTAGAATGAGTGTAGAACAATTAAAACGTAGAATTAGTGTTGCATCGCATGAGATTCCTCCAGAGCAAATAAATAATGCTATAAAATCATTTTATAATCGTTTAGGCTATTGTTTACAAGTAAATGGGGGTAATTTTGAACAGTTATTGAATTAAAATTCCTATTTAAAGTAAATAAAATTTTCTTTTTTGGTAGTTGCTATTGCAGAGCTGCCATGTTCATGAATGACCAAAATTTTGACATATAAACATGCAGATGTGAATTTTTGGTTGAACTAATTCAAAAAGTCAAAAATTTTATAATATGGTTCTATATAGTTCAGGGCACGAGAAATGCACTCGTTCAAACCGCATTTCAATATCTCTTTTAGTTTTTGAGTTACAGCGATTTTTGACTTTTTTTTAAGTTCAACTTTGAGACGCCATAACTCAAAAACTAAAAAAGATATTGAAATGCGGTTTTAACGAGTGTATTTCTCGTGTGCTACTTAACTTGTACCGGTATTTAGAAAATTTTGAAAATTTTTCAATTTTTTCGAAATTTTCTTTTTTCAATATTTCTAAAAGTTGAAGAGATAATGCAAATCTGAAAACACCAGTGAATTCCACGCGTGAAAGTACATAGGTATGCAAATTTTCAGATTTTTTTCTTTACAGATAAACATTTTAGGATAAAAAATCTAAAAATGGGCTAAAATTGAAAAAACACCAAGGGGTACCCCTTAAGAAATTTTCAGCAAAAAAAAATGTGATAAAATGTACTTTTTTCTACTTAGCCCCCCTATTTTTGACCTGTAGATTATGAAAAAATTATATAAAGTGGCGTCCGAGGCTTAGTTTTTGAGATATCGACGATTTAAAATTTCTGATTTTGTGCCGCCCTAACGACATACCTCTGTATCTCAAAAACTATTAAAGATAATTAAGATCTGATTACACCACCGAATTTGTCGTCATTTGCTTACTATATAACCATAATTTTATTAAGTTTGCTTAATAGATCAAAATGTTTACTTTTAAAATAAACGCTGTATTGCTGTCAAACTTTTTAACTGTAACTATGGTAATGATATATTCCGATGTTTACTGATAAGAAAAACTCCCGGTATGTATACTTCGTGAAGAAATTGCCGTAATAAATAAAAAAATGACGGTTATATAATTTTCATTTTTCTGCGTTTGCTATGAAAAGTTGACAATTATGCTTTCATTTGTCATCGTAAAGTTGAAGTTTTCTGTGGAACAATCAAAAAATATCTGTATCCAGTGCCAACACGCGAAAAAGATTTTAAATGCACACTTATTTCAATAGTTACCAGAGATACAAACAAAACAGGAACTTGTTATATTGTTAGTTGACAGAACGAATTTATTTTCAGTACGTATACGTTTTTTAATCATTTTTAAGATGCAATCGTAGGAAAAAAATTATATGTGCATCACGAGCGTAAAGTGTCTTTGTTCCTCTTACACTATTGCAGCTCACGCTGCAATTACCATGCTCGAGTAACAAAGAATCACTTTACGCTCCCAATACACAAATAACTATTTTGTTTGACAGATTAATTTTATAGATTTTAGGACATTGAAATATCGGTCATTAATGTCTTTAAATATTGAATAAAAATATTTTTAATGAATAAGAATAATAATGTGTTAGGTGGCTCAGTAGTATCAAATCGGCCTGTGGATCAAACAATTTTCACCAAATTAAATCTATCCCACTAACATCTTTGGGGGCCGTGATTTGACGGCTGGTAACCGTACTTCACGCGAAGAAATATATCACTTACCGAGATCTGCTACAGAAGAGTGCTACACCCAGTACTGGATAAAAGGCGTGATATTATATTTATTTTATTTATTCATATATATTTTTAAACAAGCGCAGGAGATGCTGCTTTCATTTCTTTATAGATTCGTTGTTAGAGAAGTGGGCGAAAGTGAAGATTTACGAAACAGGTGTACAGGAGCGAATGGATGAATGTTTGTTGCGTGATAATGGATTTTGGTTGTGAGAAAAGAAAGAGTTCGTATGGAGGAAGTGTTAATGTGGTCGAAACGAGTATCGTGTGTCAGGATGAGGATGTTGACGGGTTCCTGCTACCCCATTTAATGGGATATAGCGTGATGTTATGTATGTATGTATGTATATGAATAAGAGATAAATGTTATTTAGTACAGATGTAAATATGTATTTTGTATATAGAGGAGTGTATGCATCCGTAGAAGAATTTATAAAAGTAAACGATAAATTGCTTGAAAGTATTTGAACTATTCGAAGACGCAGTAGCGTCTTGATCCAGCTAGCATATGTCGAATTTCTCGTTTCTCCATTTCTCGTACTGAAATAGGTTACTAGCATAATATTTTACGTCGCAAGATACCCCGTCACCTGAGTTTTTACGAAAGAGAATTTATTCGTACGGTTTGTCAGGGCAGTTTTATATGTTTTATTTGAGTCCAGCCTTGAAGGACCGGTCTCCTGGACTCAGTTTCTGTGCAAATATGTCGCCATGTCGCGTACTACATCTGTGCTCTTTCTTCGTGAAGATGCGTGTTCAGAAAAAAAAACAGTTTTTATTATTTACCTTCCCGGGTTGTAACTCTAGTCTACCTCATCGAGGTTGGGGTTTTACTACAGTGCAGCTACGGCCGCAAGCGCCGCGGGCTGCCAACGTGTGAACTTTCTCTTTGACATAATGCGGACATTTATTTAGAAACTTTCAAAGCGCCCTCGCGTTTCGCAACTGGTAAATACTTCAAATTCACGCGATTCATTTATTTTTGGACTATTTTATTTCAATGCTGGTGTAATTAAAATTTTGCTTGTTTTTCACAAGTATTTTAATTGGTTTTAATAACTGACATTTTGCGGAAAATGTTTTAACTTCCTATTCAGATGCATATTTCTTTGAATCTAAAGTTATAAGTTTTTTACTGAAGTAACTTTTCACTTTTCATCTTTACTTTTTTTTATATTAAATATTTATACTGCATTTGAATCACGGCTCAAAGCCATATTTCATGTAATAAATAATTTTACTTTTTCATTTGAGAGTAGAAAGTGTTATTTTCAGCACTAGGAAAGATAAAAATAATTATATCAAAAGTATGAGCCGTTGGCACTTGGTGAAACATTATGAATAAGAATAAAGAACGTAGACACTTGATGTAGTTTCACAAAATTATTTATTAACAAAGTTGATCGATTTCGGCTTATTAGGCCATCTTCAGAACGTTCTGAAGCCGAAATCAATCAACTTTGTTAATACATAATTTTGTGAAACTACATCAAGTGTCTACGTTCCTTATTCTTATAAAAATAATATTTCCTAGGAAAAGAAAATAAAAATATAATCACGGTAACCGAGTAATAACGATATAATTTTAAAATCTGTCACCGAATATAAATTTCTTATTTTGGAAAATGTTACTGTCTGATAGGATAATGAATATATACACCTCGTAGGGTATCTTTCTGTCCGCAAGTGTATTATATACATCGCTTTTGGTTCGGGAAATAAAACATAACCTTCGGAAGGAAATGTCTTATTTTTTTCATTTGCTATACAAATAACTATTTTTTGTACTCATGCATTAAAATATGTCGCCTACGCAACGACCGAAACGTCAATTTCCCGCATTCGTTCGGGAAATTTTAGAAAAAACACTCCAATTTCTAAAGCACTTATTAAAAAACTATATTTATAATAAAAAAGTATAGTATCTCAAACACCCTTTTGCGTAATAATAATAAAAGAAAATGATTAAATATTGAATGAAATTTAATTTTAAAATTATAAATTTAGTGCATTTGGTTCACAATGTTGGCAACGAAATGACAGCGCCGACAGCAGTGGAAACACATAACCTACAAACGTAAGGTAAATTGTAACAACATAGATATGAAATTAAACAAGTTTATGAAATTTACTGTATACTACAAATGAAATTAGTAAATAATATAAGTCTCTATTTTCATTACATTAAAATTAAATCAATTGAAATTTGACATTACTTAGTTATAAAATGGTTACAAAGCAGTGTTATGTGTATATGGTATATTATTGTTTATGTTAATTATTGTTTTGTGGAATGTTATTATGAATGTTTATATTTATAGTACAACTTTGGCAATTTGAAATACTAACTCCTGGCACAACTTCGTTCCTTGAATGGATTGTTAAGCTGGAGGCACATGAACATTTATATCAGCAGCAGCAGTTTCTGTTGAAGTACTTGCACATGATGATGATTATACAGTTTTACACTTTTCGTACAAAAAATATTGTACAAACCTCTTGCGTGAACTAGGTTCCCGCACTTGGTATGTAAATAACTATTTCACGACCCTGTTAGAAAGTAAACTTTCTTTTCCTCAATTAAAAGAAGGAAATGATACACTAGGAAAGAGATAATATATTGTAATACTATTGAGGAAAGGGTTTAATTGCTAAACGAGTACGTTTTTATTTGAATTTTTTCGTTTGTAACAGAAGAAATTTAATAATTATTTTATATAAATTAGAGAAGTTGTATTTGCAAATGCACATCACGTTTCCTAGGTCACCATGTCAAATGACATATCCCTCACTTAATTTAGTTTTCCTCACTAGTGGGAAAAATTATTTACTTTCATCACATTGAAAAATATGAATTTTTCCTTCTTCAGGAAAGTAAAGCTATATCCATGGTAAATTAAAAACAATGAATTGACATTAATGTCATTCAGATGACATCTTTCAAGAAAATAATAAATCTTATTTAAATTTCAAGTTTATTTCAAAAATTTTTACTTTTTGATAGACGAGTCAAAAATTAAATGTATATCTTATGAAGAAAGTGTCATTCTTATTTCAGGTGCTTTATTTTTTTAATTTCTGAATATTTAACTTTCTGCTAAGGAATATGTACACCTCGTGAAGAAAGTGTTGCTTTATATACTTCGTCATCGGTTCAGAAATTAAAACGCCACAATCTGAAAGAAGATCTAACTTTCCTTGATATTGAGACAACCGTGTCAAAAAGTCTATTTTTCTACACTTATTTAATATGTGGAAAGTAACCATTTATACTTTTGTATTAACTATCAAAAACCACTGTTTTTATATATTTTTTTAATTATACTTTGTTTGTTATTTTTCAGGTTCCCTCACATCTCGATGGCCTGAGCTATAGCCTATATCATCTAATGTAAGTCTCCAATTGTTTATTTATTTCTTAAAACTAATTACATACAAAATTTTTTACATTATTCTTATTGCAAATAAATCTAAATTATCAATAGAATACTTTTAAATTATAAATTATGTTTATAAATGAAATTATTGTTGATCTTATCACATATCTATTAAATCTCTCGGTAATAATACTGTTTTGTTAATTTCACCTGTTTGAAATTAAAAAATGAAAACAAACAAAAATTATCAAGGGATATGAATATAACGACTTGAGTTAATTTTTCAAAAATAATTATTCATTTAAATAATCTGTTTACCAGTGTGTGACTTTATCTCATTCTGAACATACGAGATTTTTTCTGGAGCGGATTAAATTTAAATGATTTTTTTTATATACAGTTAACTTGTTTTTGAATGTTCATTTGAAAATAAATAGCTGAAGGGCACAACATTACAAAGCGTGAAATATTTTCGCAGGAAGCAAAAATATATTTTTTTATTTGGATTTAACTCTGTAAGTATATGTCGTTATAAGAAATTATAAAACTCTTTAAGTATATTTTTGACGTGTATATTTCCGTCATAATTTCCTAAGATTAATACTACTTTATTCATGTTGAAAATTTCTAAAAGTTTCATTGATATAAAAGAAAAGAAAGTAGTCTTCATTCATCATTTAACTCTGCATACAATTCACAAAGTAAAGCTTGTCTCAAACGCTGTTAAAAGCAAAGTAAATTGAACCGAACTTAAAACACACATTCCACGATTTAAATTACTCGTCGACAGGGCGACATCGCTACCAGATCATAAATATCAGAGCGAAAACAAAACTCGACTGATATTGTTTGCATTTTCCGCGCTGTGATTAATTAATCATGTCAAAGTTGCCTCATTAATCAACTGTTGAATAATTAAGAAATGCTGATTAATTCACTGCAAATCCTATTAATGGCGGCCGCCAAAACACAATTAAGTTAAATGAATTTCGATAAGTAAACAGCTGATTATGGTTTCTGATTTGATGCAACGATTATTATACCAGTAATTATGATGCTAATTTCAAATTTGTTGTTATCAATGTTTGTTTTCGAATTGGTTTTCTCTGTATTGTAATTTTCAAATATGATTATTAATTATACGGATATCATAACGACGACAAGCTTAATTCAATTTGCGAAATTTAATAATATCTAATTAAATACATTCAATCAATCATAAAATTAAATTTATAATTATGAATTACATCTATATCGTTAGTTAATAAAATAAATATATCATCACGCCTTTTACCCATTACTGGTGTGGCCGTGAAGTGCGGTTACCGGCCGTCAAATCACGGCCCCCAAAAGATATTAGTAGAGGGGGAACAACAGGGATAGATTTTTAAATTGGTGAAAATTGTTTGTCAGCTGTGGAGATCGAACCAGGGTTCTCAAGATGAATTAATTGCAACAAGATATAAAGAAAAAATAGATCCTTCTCCAATATAAGATTTCTTACAATTTGTCATTAATTTATTAGCTTGAAGTTTTCCACAATCACAACCTTATTCTGTTTTGTAAATGGTGGTAATGCCAAACATTATAATTCAGAAAAAAAATAAATTTAATTAATTACAGATTTTCTTTATTCATTTGCTGATAATAATTAATATAACTACAGTTTCATAGCAATAACATTTTAACAAAAATGTACATTTTTATATGCTGGTGTTAAACTCGATACAATTGAACCACCTACCCCATTATTATTAATATTTAATAATGGCTTGTGGATCTTGAGAACCCTGGTTCGATCCCCACAGCCGACAAACAATTTTCACCAATTTAAAACTACCCCTGTGGCTCCTCTTTCACTAACATCTTTGGGGGCCGTGATTTGACGGCTGGTAACCGCACTTCACGCGAAAAAATATATCACTTACCGAGATCTGCTTAGGATGAATCCAACATCCAGCAATAGGTAAAAGGCGTGATGATATATTTGTTTATTTATTTATATTAATCAAAATATGGGGCTGTCAGAAAATGATGATAATTTACAATGAAATGCATCTTTTCTTCGTGAAGATTGAAAAGTGTAACAGTCGAGAATGAATGTATAAAAAATGTGTGAAATTAGAATTTGTACGTTTCCAGAAAACTATAAATCTTGCTTTAGTGCTTTCATTTAATGCGGTATTTCAGAGATAGAAATTTCCTGCGCGAGACAAGCTACATTATTCTATAAATAAATTGCCAGTTTTTTGCTGAAAAGTTAAAATTTCCGTCGCGGACCAGCAATAATTACCAACACAACTAGCACGTGGTGCGGTGAAAATTATAACTTTTCTCTTTAAATTCTCGTATCTGAGTCAGGCATATAAAGCCTGTTTTACATGAAGCAATTGATTGAACGTAAATAGTCCATGTTCTAATTTGTACAATAGTTTTGCGTGCAATATGATTTTAGTCTAGTTTTGTTTTTAACATATTTTACAACATATTTGAAATTTGGAGGATTGCTTTTTGTTCGTACTTTATTTGCAAAATGAATATATCTAAGAAAACCTTTAAAAAACAGTTTAAAATATAATTTGCTATTTTCTGATGTATGGAAAAAGCTTTCAGAATGTTTAAATAAATAATTATTGTGATTGGCCATATAAATTTGATTTACCGGTTTCAGGATGTTAAACCTATGTTTACATGCATAAAAGTAGGGTGGTTAGTAAGTAATAACTGTATTCTGTACGGTAATATTACCATACTGACTTGTCAAAACAGTCAAGAACATGAAAATAAAACACAATGATAATATAATACTATTAATACAAACGGAACTCAAAACAACAATAATACAAAGATTACTTCTCCTGCTTATATAATATATATTAATAGTACAGTCTTTCAAATTAGAGATGACCACGTTATGACATTTAAATATAAATATGATACAAAACAATTGTAACCATGGCGTTAAATAAAAACATACAGACCACAGACTTACTTGATCACCTTCTAAAATGATGACAATGACGTTATTCATAAAATAATTTCAAATAATAATATTTATTAATGACGTTAACGTGTTTATATTCTGAAACCGGTAAACTATTGAACAAACCACGGATGTTATGAGTCATAACAGACCCCTTAGATGACTTAAAATCCTTGCTCTACGAGCTCGGATTTCAAACTGACATCTGTGTTAATAGCTATTATCTTTTGTCTATGCTGTCAGTATCAAAATTCAAAATAAGTGAAACATTTTTTAAAAGAAGTGTATGGAATTTGAACTGGACTATAGAAAAAATGCGGTGCGGTATTACAATTAGGGTTATTGTAATACTAGTTTTTCAGTATACTGTTACAATTTATTGCTGCAATCAGTTGAAGTTAACACTTGCACGAAACATAGTTGCTGAATGTAAAACAGGCTTTAGAAGTTATCAGTTTGTTGCATTCTGGACTAATTAACAAACACAATATTACCCGGTTTTTAAAATCAACTTTGTGCTGTTTCTATGCCGTACAATTTTTAAGTGCTGCCGCATGAGTGGCCATGAATATTTACACGATGTGACGCAGTATAGTTTACGTCTCACTGGTTCACATTCACATAATTTCGCGTAACTCAAAGTAAAGTTCAGGAGGCAAGTTAGAACAACACTTATACAACCCTACAAATTTGTATCATATCTCTTAATTAAATTTAATTATTAAGTTAACAGTGACTTATGGTGGCTTGGAATTACGTAAAGTAATTTAGGTTAGTTTTTTTTTAGTATGATAGATGTTTGTAAAGGGAGTTGAACAATTATTTTACACAACAGTAGTTCTCAAACTTCACACCGATCGATCAAACAAAATTATAAATTAACACGAGTTTTAATTGCGTTTTATAAAGTGGAAAATGTTGTTAACTAATGAAGGAATAAAAACAAAAAATGCGAATGTATAAATTATGCTTTAGCTAATTAATTGCGAATAATATTTTCGCGGAAATACGTGTAATATTTTTGCGAATAAGTGACGGGCTGTTTGCGCAAATTGGCGAATTTCATCTGTAATGTTACAATGTGTAAATGTGCGAGGGATTTATGCCTGTCAGCTTGACTTCCAGATACATCGCAGAGTGCGGTGCGCGATGCCAGCGAACTGACACTTGTTTTACTTCACTTGTAAATGTGAAATAAAATGTGACAGCCATTTAGCTGCGGTTGTTTTCTTACCCTTTTCCGGAATATTAAACTCTGCAGGAAAATCGCGGCTCAGCGTACTTTGTCAAATTGCTCTCCATTAGATACACGATGGATATGAAACATATCTAAACTTTTTACATATTTACAAAATTGATTTCAAGTCGAATTGTGCATTTAAAAAGACGGATTCGATTCGCACTGCCGACAATGTTCACCATATTAAAATTAGTCCTGTGGCGTCTCTTCCACTATTATATTTGAGGGCTGTTATTTGATGGCTAGTCCCCAAATTTCACGAGCAAAAATATATATCACACCCAGTAATGGATAATGCGTAATATTTAAAATAAAATTAAAATACATTCATGAATATTTATTTATCGTATCGAAGAATGATTTAGACGATATTGTAAGAACGTCAAACAAATTTCTCGAAATTTCCAACGAAGTGAAACTATCTTTTCTCCCGGAAAATAACTATTATGCAGTTGCATTATTATTACAAATCTTAATTTAATAGTTATTTTTGTATTAAGTGCGCGAAATGAGAGCTTTTAGTCGGGAGGTCAAGACAAAAAGGTTATTCGAATGCACCAAAAAAACAAGCCTACGAAATAAAAACAAAATTTTGTTCAATAATTATTGTATTATTCAAGTAAATTTAAAGAAAACAATCAAAAATAATATGAATTTGGTACAACTGAAGCGTTGTAACCAAGGGATCGTGAAGATGAAATAATTTGGGAGCATGCGCGAAATACTTATTTTGTGCACTAGGGTGCAAAACTGTGCGCAAAATGCGTGAAAAAAGTGAACATTTTTGACAGTTCTAATCTATAAATAAATTTCTGTAACCAAAGCAACATTAATGAATGAAACAAGGAATATTTTTCTGCTGACAGATAAAACGTGAATCATTTTTTGTTTAATTTTGTTCATTTCTAAGGCTATCCCTATTTTTAAGCTGATTTTCAACATTTTCAATTTAATTTCTCCCGTTCTAAAGCATGCAAAATTAATTCTGTTTATTGATTTTAATGTAGAATTTTATACAACATTTATTTGAAGCTTTTTTCTCTAAAATAATAACGGAAGCAGGAAATTATAATAATATGATTTTACCCTGTATAAATTTAACTTAAGTGGGATTCGAACTTGGGATATACCGATTCAAATATCGTTATTTTTAGCAGTTTTAACGAACATTACTAATAGCAGTGAACGATATAAAACTATTTTAATATCCGCGCAAATAGCAACAGATAATAGAATGGAATCATGTACATGAATGTTCGCTTTTTTGGACAGTTAAATAAAAAATGTACTGAAACTTATTTCAACGGTTGTGTCTCTTAGATTTGTAAACGAAAGACAATTGTTTCGCTTTTGTTCCGGCTCTGCAACGACGATAGTTTATAAGTACTAGTAGTGTGTTAGTCGAAATTCTCGCATGAGTGAAATACTAAATCAACTACTAATATCTACTTACGCAGCAAATATTCCAAGTACTTACTGTTTGTTACTTTGAGTGATAAATCCACTTTGAAAATTAGTTCGTGAAAGTTTTCCTAATCCATTCTAAACTGAAATCCATAAATTTTTCTTTAAAGATAGTATTCAAATTAACCAATAAACTCAATATTTATTACGCGTAAAAGGCATTAAAATATTCTTAAGTCATTCCAGCGTCAGTGATTGTGATTACAAATTACTACCAGGCCATCTATCTCGTGATTGATAAAGCGACGTTTTTGCGACATAAAATCAATATATAAAAGTCAGAGATGCGTCGTGCCTTGCCGCACAATAAATTCAAAGCTTAGCGGAACGCTAGCCATGCGTGAGGACAAAACGTCACAGGATTTCTTCAGTGCGCCATGGGAATAATAATATCCGCTCCCGTCATCACATTCAGATTCAGTTAAATTTCAATTTGCCAGCTCTGAATGCTGATTATTCGGAATTCATAATCGATATGCTATGCAGCAACGAATACTTGGATTATTTTGTGCAAATAAAAATGGATACGCGTGCACTGTGTTTGAGTTGGTTCTGCAAACATCATTGTTTTTTCAATTCTATTTTTACAGATTTTGTATTATTATTAATGCTGTCACATATCTGTGCATATTTTTGTACTCTGTATAAATAGTACAAACGAATACTAGAACAAGTAAAAATATTGATTCTTTTTAATATAAAATGATTTAGAAATTGATACATTTTTCAAATTTTGTAAAAAAAGTAACTACTTATTTTTTATGTATTTTTTGCTATTTATATTTATATAAATGTTCCAATATTAAAAGTTTGACATGTGTCAAAATAATTTTTTCTACGATTGCTATCAAAAGTTGACAATTACGCTATCATTTGTCATCGTAAAGTTGATGTTTTCTGTGAAACAATCGAAATATAACTTTGTCGCGCGTCTCCCATGGCAGCGCGCGAAAAAGATGTAAAAAATAGTTATTTGTGTATTAAGAGCATAAAGTGATTCTTTGTTACTCAAGCTCGGGAATTTCAGCGCGAAGCGAAGGCGAGATCTGCTATAGTGTAAGAGGAACAAAGACACGTTACGCTCGTGATACACACATCATTTTTTTCTACGATTGCATCCTAAAATTTAAAAACGTATATACGTATTGAAAATAAATTCGTTCTGTCAACTGTCAATATGACAAATTTCTGTTTTGTTTATATCCCTGGTAACTATTGAAATAAGCACACATTTATAATATTTTTCGCGTGTTGCCATTGGAAACGCGTGCATTTAACGTCTTTTTCGCGTGTTGCCATTGGAGATGCGCAAAAAAAACATTTTTGGATTGTTCCACAGAAAAACGTCAACTTTACGATGACAAATGAGAGCGAAATTGTCAACTTTTCATAGCAATCGTAGAAAAAAGATATTAAATGCAAGCTAATTTCAATAATTACCAAGAATACAAACAAACCAGAAACTTGTCATATTGACAGTTGACAGAACGAAAAGTGACATTCTCACGTACATCAAAAAAGAAACACTTATTTTGCGCACTTAATACAAAAATAACTATTAATTTATAAATAAATATACCATCACACCATTTACCCATTCCTCGGGTTGGCACTCTGCCGTAGCAGATAATACTCGTGAAATGCAGTTACCAGTCGTCAAATCACAGCCTCCAAAGATATTAGTGGAGGAGAAGCCACAGGGTTAGTTTTAATGTGGAGTAAATTGTTTCCCGGCTATGAGAATCGCACGAAGGTTCTCAAATCCACAGGTTGAGGCGAGAGCCAAGAATTTATCGGTAAAATTTCGAATAGATGTTGCGTAGAAACGGACAGCTGAGTGTTAAAAATGACTTAATTACATCTCGACAGCGTTCCTGGAGGAATTTAAATGTCAGTTTTGCCACGAGTTGCCGTTTTTACGCAGGAATTATTAGGAATTTTACCAAATAAACTTTTGGCCCGAGTTATATTCAGCTAATTAATTCCTACATACATGTTTTATGTATTTATTTGTTACACTGTACAACAGGAACTTAATCCCAATTACAGTTTAAATTTCTAATAATATGGTGCAGGGATTTCATCAAAATGTTATCGTTGTAAAATCGGCCAGTTGGTACAAATGAAACATTCTGGATTATAATGTAATAAAGAAATAATCATCGATATATTTTTATTTTTCACAATAGTATGTTATGCATCAAGGGAGGGAAACAAGCGATTATTCCCGCGTGTGAAGTTGGCAAACCGAGACGTAAGAGAGCTCCGAAGGCGCTCTCCCGTGAAGCATATTATACTTTTCATAACAAGTGCACAAAAATTACTGTCTTATCGGGACAAATGTCAAATATGGGTTGCGTAACTATTTACCTAGGAAACGTCGCAAACAGCTAATAATCGTAGTCTTTAGGGAGAGAAATATGCTACCTTGGGAGAGAAACATTCTTCCTAGGGAGAGAAACATTATGTTTCTAATAATTCTCTCCCTAGAGGAGAAAAGCAGTGTTTCTGTCTTTAAAATTACGAAAATATTTTTACGTAGCAAAAAGTAACCTGACATAAAATAAAACCCCAAGTCCATATAAACTTGACCACTATTCTAGTAAAGCACCACCAATTCAGAACAGAAATGCGTATGTCGTATATTCAATTTAAATTATCATAAATAAAATTAATGTTGATGAAAAAAGAACGTTTGCTAACAAAACAATGAAGTTACGTATCAACATTCCGGATGGATATCATGGTAACCTCATCAGGAGTTTCTCCAGTTTTGAGAAGTCGTGGAGCAAATAAATACTCAGGAAGTGAAAATAAAAGCGGGATAAGAACGATACAGCGTAACCAAGCGAACAACTGACAAATTGCCGCGGAGAAAGAAGAAGAGGAGACGTAGAACGGCCGAACCTAATTGGATTATAGGAAATCGCTTTCATGCGTATCGGTGTAGTATTTTCTTCCTTGTTTGTTCCACACAAGCGATACTAAATGAAATTCAAATTGTCCTGGCGCCCCCAGCAGATGAGGCCATTCGCATTGCTATATTACACTCGACTTATTATTTTCTCTGCTTTTAAAGATGGTTTAGCACTTTACATATCACATGCAGTACATGCAGTAATAGTAATTTATGGGGTGGTATCGAGTTGGCCTATGGATCTTGAGAACCCTGGTTCGATTCACACAGGCGACAATCAATTTTCACCAATTTAAATCTACCTCTGTGGCTCTCCCTCCACTAATATATTTGGGGGCCGTGATTTAACGGACGCATTTCACGTGAAGAAATATATCACTTACCAAGATCTGCTTTCGGCAGAGTGCCATACCCAATAATGGGTAAAAGGCGTGAAGATATATTTATTTATTTATGAGTTATTTACGTAAAAAGTCAGGAAAGTGTTTAATTTCAGAATGAATAGATAGTTTCATGCCGAACTTCAAACAGCTTACGAATCCTGTACGACGCTTTACTGACGTGTTACGTATAACATTTTACCTGAAACTTATAAACAAATAATACATATTTTAAATTAATTTAAATTAAGAGAAGTATTATACTTACATATTCAGTCAGTATTTTATGTTGCTATTCTATATTATTCAGAGCATAAAACCGAATGGCGTTGAGCGCATCTTCATATGTCTACTTTAGAATCAGAAATACAGCAATTTTTGGCTTTTTGAAAATCGCAGCTTTGAGAGTTCATATCTCAAAAATTAAAAGAGATATGGACATGCGATTTGAACCAGGATATTTTTCGTGCTTCGATTGACTTTTTTTATAAACTATGAAAATTTCTTTTATTAATAATTCAAAATTTTAAAGAGATACTGAAAATTTGTGAACGCCAGGGAGTTTTAAAATATTTTGAAAAAACTAGTAAAATTTTCAAAATTTAGATATATGTTAATTGTAGCACGAGAAAAACACAACAGTTTTCGAGATATAGGCTCTCAAAGTTGAGATCTTAAAAAAGTAAAAAATTGCTGTAACTCAAAAACTAAAAGAGATATGGAAATGCGCTTAACGGTATTCGATTTTTCGTACTTCAAATGATATAGAAACATAGTGTTCAAATTTTGTATTTTCAACCGGTTAATGAAAAATTCACTTTCTGCACGATCGAAAAATAACAAATTATTGAGTATAATATTGAAATAAAAACTTTTATATACATATTATAAGGTAAAGAAATACATACTCGATAATCAAATTGATGTTAGAATAAAGATATCAGATACTGTTGCAATCAGTGTATTGTGATCAGTATATTGTTATCCGAAATGAAATGGACTAGAGCTATATAGTATTTAATATTGGCTGTAGTAAATTTAGTTTGCAGCTGGATGGAATTGAGCGTAGAATAGAAAAGACGCAAGGGAAAGCAATTATGAGAGTAGAGTCGGAAAACAGCTATTATTAAACTAATTAGTGATGTCATTATTTTGCGCTAAACTTTTATGCAGTCTGCAAAGTATAAATACATTTTAACTACACGTTACTTTATGTATTTCATTTTGTTGTTAGAGTTGAAACTACGTAATGACATTAACGTTTCCCGGGCGGCGTCATTTGCAGAGGTCGCCTGCAAAATGCGTTGTTGCCAGCAAACTCTTTAATTATTTTTCCGCAGTCGAATTTGTCACCAGCATCATTTCATGTCACGAACAAAGATGGAAGTGAGAGCTTTTCTTGATTCATTTATAATTGAAGAAAAGGTTTAATTAATTTTAATTCCGCGACTCGTTTGTCTGCAGTCATTAGCGATAACGGCGAAAAGTAAACAACAAGGCAGAAAAGAATGCCTGATCGCTGATTTCTCACTTCGTATTCCTGATTTGCATCGCTCAAAAACACGAACTTATTTACAAATTCACCAAAATAAAATTACTTACATTTTCCGAATGCTTCTATCGTTCCTAATTTCATTATTTATTTTCAATGAAAATGCACTGGCAGCAGGAATTGCACCTTTTACAGATCATGTCACATGAGCAATACTTTATTTTTATATAAAAACATCTAAATGATTTTTTTAAATTTGTGATGTCAGATTTAAGGAAATGTGAACTTCAAATAGTGGAACTCGTTTATAATGTGAATAACAAACATAAAAGAATTATTTTATGATTTAGAAAAATATATAAACATATAACTGTCGTAGCAAATAATTAAAAATATGTAAGAATATCAGTTATTAGTTGAAATAAGCGCGCATTTAATATCTTTTTCTACTTCCGTTAGGAAATAGACGTTTTATTTCATTTATTTGAGTTAGGTAATGAACTGCATTATTTAACTAGTGAAATAATGAGGTAAAATAGCAACACAAAAAATTAAGATATCTTGGTAGACGAATTCTGATGTGTTATTCTTTTATTTTTTGAATTTATAACTGTCATTAATATGTCAAAATTGCATAATTTCAAAAACGCTCTTTCGTATTTATTAGAACGAAAGTAGAAAAAATATTGTATGAAACTCGTAAGGAAATAAGGTTATTACTTTACTTATGTGTTTACATAACTCGGCTACGCCTCGTTCTACAAATTTCACATGCGTAAGGTAATAACCTTCATTTCCTTACAAATAAATAAATAAATATATCATCACGCCATTTTCCCATTACTGGGTGTGGCACTCTGCCTAAACAGATCTCGGTAAGTGATATATTTTTTCGCGTGAAGTGCGGTTAACAGCCGTCAAATCACGGTCCTCAAAGATATTAGTGGAGAAGGAGCCACAGGGGTAGATTTAAATTGGTGAAAATTGTTTGTCGGATGTGGGGATCGAACCAGGGTTCTCAAGATCCACAGGCCGACTCGATACCACTGAGCCACCTACCCCATCATTTCCTTACTAGTTTCATAAATAGCTATTTTTGCGCGTTGCCATTGGAGACGCGCGACAAAGATATTTTTCGATTGTTCCACAGAAAACGTCAACAAATGAGAGCGTAATTGTCAACTTTTCATAGCAATCGTAGAAAAAATATAATATGTATTTAATATACCGCAGAATAGTTTGTTTGTCCTGAGACAAAAAAGGTTGAAAAACTCTGTTTTAAAGAATTGTATTTAGGGAGAACTAATCAAAACTAAATTCTTCTTAATCTTGTTTTTTTTTTGGGTCGAATATTGATGTGAGACAATTTCCAACTAATCTCCCATTTTATTCACGCGAATAAATTCATACAATAAAACAATAACGACAACAATCTGTAAAAAAACCGTATCATCAGTTAGAACGTTAAATAGTTAATGCCTTTCAGACGTCAAGCTACCCATCTTGCATCTCGCCGTCCCTAAAAACACTTTTATTCTCAGTGGTCAACGCCGGGCAGTGGCAATTTGCCCAGAGAGAGAAATGCGCGCAATTAAAGGCAAGGCAGGACGGAGAATTTCCTTTCTACGCGGCCCGCCCAATAGTTAGCGTGTGGGTTGTGCTCGACTGCTGCTGCGTTTTATCTCTGATAATAAAGGAGGTTATTTCACACAACAATATCTGAACGTGCGTTTAGTCTGTCTGACCGCTGGTGCTTCCTGCTTCGCCAAGATGCCGCCAGCATCCTTGAGAAACTAAAAGTGGAGAGGATGTATCCTCCCCTAAACCCGACTCCACAGAAGAGGACTGCATGGAGATGTTATACAACAATGAATTTTGAACAATTGTAGATCAAAGAGCTGTATTCTTTTTGGTCAAATTTTAGTTCGTCTTAAATTACTTCAGGAGACCGATTCTAATTCGTTTGCATTTGTGCTAGTTTCATGACAACTAGATATAAATTTTAGACGATCTCATGTGTCATCGTAAATATGACGTTTTGCTGTGAAACAATCGAAAAAGTATTTTGTTGCGCGTTTCAAATGCATCGCACGAAATAGTTATTTACATTGCAAGACCGTGGTACATAAAATTTACAGACATTGTACAATGTTTTATGGTCATTAGAATTGCAATATATATATTTAATAAAATGAAATTGTAGTAGTATAATGCAATAATTAAAATGTTCAATCAAGGTAAACTTTGAATATCTGACAGATTTTGTTCAATATTGCCATATCCATGTCAACAGCCCGTTATAATTTTTACACGGGCTAGCCCGTTAAAAGTCTTGTAACCCCTAGAGACAGAGCTAAATAAACAGTTTTTATACTATTCAAATGCCCATAAAAGATATTGTACAAACAAAACAGAAACTTGTCATATTGACAGTTGACAGAACGAATTTATTTTCAATACGTATATTTTTTTCAACTCCCGTCCTAGGCTCGCACTACAATTACCGTGCTCGAATAACAAAGAAACACTTTACGCTCTTATTAATGAAATAAGTTAAATTAATTGTGTTAATTGATTTAAATGCAGAATTTAATTTGAACATTTTTCTTTTAAAGCAATCAGGAAACAAATGGTAATGGTATTTTCATATATAATACCATTAGTGACTATGATTTTGCCTTTAATTTTTGTCGTTATGATCACGACTGCGTGTTGCGACGAAAATCTGCACGAGTGCGACAGCACGAGTGTAGATTTTCTTAAAGCAACAAGCAGAAGTGATCTAGACAAAAATGACCAAAGGAAAATCATAGTCACGTATGATATTCGACTTGACAATTCCTCGAAATATTTTATTTACTCCAAAAAAATGTTACCTGCAGTATTTTTAAAATTACTATTACCTTGGTGATCAATTTACATTGTTCAATTTTTTGACATAACTAAGCAAAGTAAACAAAGTCAAATAAAATTCAACAATATTCATCTACTCAAAATAGTTAACAAACGTTGTATCTAAGCAACGGTTTGCGACAATTTTCACTAGTGAAATTGTCGCTGTAATACTACTGTGATTGGTTCAATTCAGCAAAATACTGCAATTTCATTGAATGAAAAGTGGAATCATCTATGGTACAGTTTTTGTTGGACCTCATATATTACTCATAATAGCGTTATCTTTTGTATTTTTAATGGTTAAATTTTTCATGACGGGCCTGGATTTGGTAAAGAATCTTGTATGTGAATGGGGAGGAAAAGTCTGAACCGGACATTGAAGTCTCAACAAGAAGCGATTCTCTCGAAAACTGAGCAAATGGATTTCGTTTCAAAAGGGTGATAATAGTTTGCACAAGATTTTAAAAGCTTTGCTATAGTGAAAGGCGTTTCTTACAATTCACCATTTTATTGCTGCTTTTTTCTCTTAAAAATAAAACAGAGAAAGTAACAAAGACATGGATCTTAATAAACAAATTTAAAATTCGCCGAAAATAATTTGTTTTCCGAGTTGGAGCTTCATTAATTTCGACGAAATTAAATTGAAACGTATATTTGATATAAATTCTTAACTAAGCAGTGAAAAACGAAAAGGTTTCTGAAGATAGCTAATTGCTATGACTTGCATATCAGAATGAAGAAGTGCAGACAATTTATTAACTAGACACCTAGATAAAATAAGACAATTAATTATATTTTCTGGGAAAGCGCCATCTTTATGTTTCTCACGCTCTCTATTATTGTATCTTATTCCCAGAGTTCTAATTTACTACCATTAATTTTTCCTAGAATTTTATCAAATGCACATTTTACAAAATTTAAAATAAACTATAAAATAGATGCATTTTATTACAATTTGACTGGTATAATTTTTATGTCACTTTCCAGAGGTATTTTAAGTATTCATTTCTAAAATGGATTTGATTTTATCAATTGTTAGGTATTCACTTAAATTATTAATTAAATATTATTCATATAGTACTTACTTTTTAGTTTGTATAAATAAATAAATAAATATATCATCACGCCTTTGACCCATTACTGGACGTGGCACTCTGCCGAAGCTGATGTCGGTAACTGATATATTTCTTCGCGTGAAGTGCGGTTACTAGCTGTCAAATCACGACCCCTAAAGATGTTAGTGGAGGGGCAGCCACAGGGGTAGATTTAAATTGGTGAAAATTTTAGTTTGTAATTGATTTAAAAGCAATTGTAGACATACTTTTACAATTCAAATGATAACTCAAAGAAACAAAATCTGTCAGCAGTTTTCTATTTCTAACTCTATCTAACATTACTCATTATCATTAATTAAATTGGATATATTTTGTAAAGATTCTAAAGCTTTCACTTCCCCTATTTGATCTATACAAATAATTAAAATTTTATGAACCGTCCTATTTTGTTATAGTACATAACATCACGCTATATCTCATTAAATGAAGTAGTACGAACCTCTGAAACATTCAAAGAACATCCACTAACAGATTCATCAAAATATCAGTCCTCGTCCAACATTTTCATCCAGACTCGCTTTAACCCTACTAACGCTTTCTCCATACAAGGTCATTCATTCCTCACACCCGAAAACTACCATCACACAACAAACCTTCAATCACATCCATCCATTCGCTCCTATAAACCTATTTCATACACATTTACGTTCACTCCTCTACGAATATATAAAGAAATGAAGGAAGCATCGGCCTGCGTTTGTTGTTCTACACAATTTCAGTTAGACACTCTATAAATAAGAATTGAAAATGAGTCAAAAAGATTTGAAAGAAAGGAGGTGTCGCTCTGCAGTGAAACACTAAATCAAAAGATGAAATATATAAATAAATAAATAAAATAAATATATCATCACGCCTTTTACCCATTACTAGGTGTGGCACTCTGCCTAAGCAGATCTCGGTAAGGGATATATTTTTTTCGCGTGCAGTGCGGTTACCAGCCTTCAAATCACGGCCCTCAAAGATATTAGTGAAGAGGGAGCCACAGGGGTAGTTTTACATACATCCATACATACATACATACATACATACATAACATCACGCTATATCCCATTAAATGGGGTAGCACGAACCCGTCAACATTCTCATCCTGACACACGATACTCGTTTCGACCGCATTAACACTTTCTCCATACGAACTCTTTCTTTTCTTACAACCAAAATCCATCATCACGCAACAAACATTCATCCATTCGCTCCTGTACACCTGTTTCGTAAATCTTTACTTACGCCCACTTCTCTAACAACGAATCTATAAGAAATGAAGGGGTAGTTTTAAGTTGGTGAAAATTGTTTGTCGGCTGTGGGGATCGAATTAGGGTTCCACAGGCCGACTCGATACCATTGAGCCACCTACCCCATATATGAAATATATGTACAGTCTTATTTTGTTGTAGTGCTATAAATTAGACATGGGCGAATATCATCCGCGAATAGTCGAATGCCGCGAATATTGACATTATTCGATATTCGCGATTTTCGAATATTAACGTTAGTATAGCGAACATTCGAATACCTCGAATATCGTGCCATATGTTGACTTAAATTTTTGACTATGTTTTTCTTTATCATTTGTACATAAACTTAAAGCTATTACAATACTTTGAAGTTATTAATAACAAAGATATTTTGTTTCAAAACCATGAAGACGTACCATATTTCAAATTTGTTTTTCGCCAACATCAGCCCGTACGTTTCACCTTAAATTTGAAGTTTTCGTCTTTTTCGTTTGTACTTTTTGTTTTTTTTTTTTTATCTTAACAATTTCATTCAAATAATGAAAAGGACAATTAAATAATTATTAATAATTTTAGGAGTATTCCAATATTCGAGTACCTCGAATATTCGAGATCTGATTTATATTCGTATTCGATATTCGAATTCAAGAAATTTGATATTCGCCCATCTCTACTATAAATCATTAGTTTTCATGGTACATGTTTTATTTTTTTGTAAAATGAAAGAAGGCTGTAGTTTCAAAAAATCAGGGGTAGAAATTGAGGCAGGTGCCCTTTTAGGTTTTTAGAGCAGCGTTGCTGGCCCATTAGG
Source organism: Pterostichus niger (assembly GCA_947425015.1). NCBI lineage: Eukaryota > Metazoa > Arthropoda > Insecta > Coleoptera > Carabidae > Pterostichus > Pterostichus niger. Next base: position 35,534,746 of record OX380338.1, read on the forward strand.
GCTGATGTTTTTTCAGCAGAAGGAGTAATTTAGAAAAGGATATATTACTTCGTGGAGAGATGGTCGTAAGTACTTTAATAGCTTTCCTCCGGAACCCTTGGCCTCCTAAATTATATTGGAAAAGTGTTGCTGAACAAAAAGTCTGGGATACAATTAAGTACTGTCGTCAACATATAAAATGCTTTGTCGTTTGTAATGTCATGACTTTGCCTCTGTCTTTTGTTTCTCTAGTTGCAAGCAATTAGTTCAGAACTTACGAGAATATCACAAGTGCCCTGCTATATTGCATTCAGTTTATTTTATTAAACTTCTTTTAAAGAAACTTATTTAAATTTGTTTCTTTTTAAAAAGAATATTTCTAATTATAAATTCATTGGAATGGAAATAAAAGTAATTTTGTATTTTTCATTATAATAATTGAAGCATGAAACTCCTAATTTGTCAAGAATTAAAAAATAATTTTACTTGTATTTATATGATCTCATTGTATAATGAAAAACAAGAACAATTATAATTTTATTTCAAATTGAAATAATTCGTATCAGACTAATTTATAAAACAGAATAAGTTTGGAGTTATTAGTTACTGCTTCAAATGTCATATTAGTTGTGTTTTTCGTCTCAACACTTAGTGTCATATTAATTTTGTGAATAATAAACGAAATTAAAATTGGAATTGAAATAGTTTATATATCAAGGGACAAAGTTCGTCATTATTTGTCGAGAGCGAAGATTGAATCTTGAGGGTGTAGCCCAAGGGTTGCAATCACTTGAGGCAAATAATGACGAATTTTATTCACGTGATATATACAATATTTTATTTTCAAACAAAGAGACGATAGTGCCAATAATGGCCTTACATCACTTTATTTCCTCAGGGTGTAATTGTAATTTTTATTCATCAGATTTATCCCGCAATTTTGTTGGCGCAAGTTGCCACAAATGTTTGACGTTTTATTTAATATTGCATTTTTTCTTTAATTTAATGGGGTAGATGGCTCAGTGGTATCGAGTCGGCCTGTGGATCTTGAGAACCCTGGTTCGATCCCCACAGCCGACAAACAATTTTCACCAATTTAAATTTACCCCTGTGGCTCCCTATCCACTAATATCTTTGAGGGCCGTGATTTGACGGCTGGTAACCGCATTTCACGCGAAAAAATATATCACTTACCGAGATCTGCTTAGGCAGAGTGCCACACCCAGTAATGGGTAAAAGGCGTGATGATATATTTATTTATTTTATTTTTATTTTATTTTATGGAAAAAAATTTGTGAACTTATATTTAATAATTACAATAAGTTTTGGTATAAGTACAGTAAATTTAATTTAACACTAAACGTGTACCTTCGCCATGCAAATATAAAATAATAAATAAAACATAACTATAAATAAATAACTAAGTAACTAAGAAACAAGCAATTTCAAGGATAATTTCTTGATCAATGATAGCCAAATTGTATTCAATTCACAGCCATCTCAATTACTCATATTGTTCCTGTTCTTGTAAATTTCAAATCGACAATTCAAATCTTTAAGTCTGTCAACGATTTTTGTGTCTTCTAATATTTTATTTCAATTTAAAATATTCGTGTTTAAAATATTAAATATTGATTTGATAATAAAATCATTTTATATTAGTTGGCATTTTAACCAAATTAAACACACATAATTTTTGAAGTAACAAACTATTGAAAACAAAATTTGTTGATTGGTTTAGAATTTAGATGGAATTTTTGAATTTTAAACTCTGTTCAAATAAACAAAAGAATATCAAATGTTTAGCGTTTATTCCATATGACATGGAATTTCACTTTGCTCGTATTTATTTAAACCAAGTTTAAAAATTTAATTTTAGTGGCAGAACTAAGATATAAATTGTGGGAAAAAACTGATTTGTCATGTCCTGCTTTTCGTGTTGCTTCCGGCATGTTTTGACAATAGAATTACGTCTTAAACAAAAAGAGAAAGACGAAATAATAGGTATATTTATTTGTTTATTTATTCGAAAATTCCTAAGAAAACTTTGAAAGTCCAGACATCTCTTCAGACTAGTGGTGTTATCTAAAACAAAACATAAAACGTGAAATCTCCCTAAAAACCCTTAGTAAACTCCAACTGAAGTTGGCACGGATCACGCACAAGAGAATGATCTCAGGAAATCATAACAGAGAACAGTAGAGAAAGGCAGGCAAGAAAGCAAAAGGACTCAGAAGTCTTGGCCGGAAATTAAAAATATAGCTTCAAACAAAGTTGGTTGGTGATGGCTTGTAAGGCCCTTTTGTGAACGTGATGACGATGTCAAACTGTATTAGCGAAGTTGGCCACGGCGGGAAAAACAAAACAAAAAGAGCGACTAGGGAGAGTATGATGACAACAGCCGACAGAGCAGTTCATTATAGCCTTAATGACATTGTGCGCCAAGAAGAACATATGCCTAGTTCTTGAATTATAAATATATTCGCTGGGCGACCCATGCCACGGCTTTCGGATGCATTAAAATTACCGGCTGCTCGCGAATCTACCTGTTCATTATTTATCTTTTATGTAACCCTTCTCATGATTGTGGTTGATATTAAATTATAAAGGTTCTTTTCAAAATTTACTTCGCTCCATGCTTAAGTAAATTATAAACCAAATTTATCGTTAAAGCTTAACGCTTTTATTATTATTACGGATAAAGGTATTGCAAAATAGGGTTAAATTTGAATTTTCCAAATATAGTGACGAATATTTCTTTTAAGTGGATGCCTAAAATGAGCAGCCATTTAGAAGCAATGTACAGGGTGTTTCATAACTTCAGGATAAACATTAAATTGTAGATACTATATGATGTATTGATCACGAATAAAAAATAACAACAAAGTAGAGATGGGCGAATATCAAATTTCTCGAATTCGAATATCGAATACGAATATTAATCAGATCTCGAATATTCGAGGTACTCGAATATTCGAATAGTCTTAAAAGTTTATTTATTTATTATTAATAATTATTTAATTATGTCCTCTTCATTATTTGAATGAAATTGTTAAGATAAAATAAAATTAAAACAAAAAGTACAAACAAAAAAGAAAAAGACGAAAACTTCAAATTTAAGGTGAAACGTACGGGCTGATGTTGGCGAAAAACAAATTTGTAATATGGTACGTCTTCACGGTTTTGAAATAAAATATCTTTGTTATTAATAACTTCAAAGTATTGTAATAGCTTTAAGTTTATGTACAAATGATAAAGAAAAACATAGTAAAAAATTGAGGTCAACATATGGCGCGATATTCGAGGTATTCGAATGTTCGCTATACTGACGTTAATATTCGAAAATCTCGAATATCGAATAATGTCAATCTCTACAACAAAGACCAAATTAATTGTCATTCATACACTCGGTGATACTAGGTTTAATAAAATATAAACTAAACACTTGGCTAAGTCTAACAAAATTCAGCCTCCAAGTCACCTTATGAGGGCATGAGCTCTAATAAGAGCGAAACGCGTCTATGGTTACTAACTGTGCTGGCCAGCTTCTGACGATGCCCTCATAAGGTGACTGAATTTTGTGAGACTTAGCCAAGTGTTTAGTTTATATTTTATTTTACGAATCAAAAAGATTTCTTTTAATTCGCAAAATTAATTGAAGTTTATATAAAGTAATCATTTTTATTATCACTAGTGTGAAAGTTATTTCTAATATATTTATAATTGAGTTATTATTATAAACACTAAAATAGTTTATTTATTAATTATACCGGATGTAGAATTGAAATATGTAACAGGAAATACAATAGTATTTTTTAAATTTTCACCACACTGAAACTACTCCTGTGGCTCTCCTTCCACTATAATCTTTGGGGACCAGGATTTGACGGCTGATAACCGCACTTCATGCAAAGAAATATATCACTTACCAACATCTGCTACAACAGAGTGCCACACTCAGTAATGAGTAAAAGGCGTAATGATATATTTATTTTATTATGATTGTTGCTTCCCTAATTAAATTAGACCCAACGAGTAAATAATAATCGATATTTTGAAATAATGTTCCAGTATTATTTTCACATAAATTTAATATTTCCAACTTTTAAACTTGGTTTAAATAAATTATAACAAAGAGAAGTTATATGTCATATGGAATAAATTACATTTCAGTCAAATATTCGATTAACTTTAAACTAAGCTTAAACTAAGTTTAAAATATAATTTTTGGCGGTTTAACTGGCCATTAAAAAATAATGATTTATTAAAATTAAACCTAGTGTTCAGGTGTCAACTTCTGTCCCAATTAGGCGAATATATCAGTTTTAATCAGACAAAAATTATTATTATTATTTCCAGTGGTATCGAGTCGGCTTGTGGATCTTGATAACCCTGGTTCGATCCCCACAGCCGACAAACAATTTTCACCAATTTAAATTTACCCCTGTGGCTCCCCCTCCACTAATATCTTTGGGGGCCGTGATTTGACGACTAGTAACCGCACTGCACGCGAAAAAATATATCACTTACCGATATCTGCTTAGGCAGAGTGCACACCCAGTAATGGGTAAAAGGCGTGATGATATATTTATTTTTTTATTTTATTTAAAAATTATTTTGAATGTACTGTGTCAATAATATATGAAGGACATTTTGACGTTAAAAGGTAAGAGAATTAAATTGATGATTCAAAAAAACATAATCCATAAATAATAAATATTAACCTGTCGTACGTCTAAAACATAAGAAAAAGATTTAAATCAACAAAGAATGTATCTCGCTTGACAGATACATTCCAAAAGGAATAAGCTAATATTCTTGAGATGTCATATGTCATAGGATATGAAAAAATATTCGAACTCTTCATATATTCGGTTACCTAGGTAACAAGCGCTGTCGCATCACTTCCGCTCGCATATGGCAGCCAAAATTTATGTTATCACTAAAGCCCGGATATTTAGGCTCTTAAAAACACTAAAATAAGCAGGCATATAGGCCGGTAATTACTCTAAAATAGGCGGGATTTTAGGCAGCATAAATGTAAACAATTTGTTTACAAAAAAATAAACGAATCCTTCTTCTAATATTGGAACTCGTATGTACTCTTTGTTAGAAAAAAATAATAATTTTAAACAAAAATTAACGCAATCTGAAAAATTATAATGTAGGGTTCTCATTTTATTAACTATTATGCAAATTCAAATTATGTAGTATACTTTAATTCACAAAATATTACGAGCAATTGCTCTATGAAATTTTCGGAAAGGGAAACGTTTTTTCTTTCGGCATTTTAAATTCACACACAAAAACTTGATTAAAGTAAGTACTTTAAATATAGGTTAGGTTGAAACACTTTGTTGAGTGCTGAATTAGTCAACGAAGTAGATGATAAACCTTGTCTGGTCAATAAAAGTTAGAATAGGCAACAAAAATAGGCAAAATAGGCTGTATAAGGTAAAATAGGCACAATAACCAAAATATAGAAAAAATAGGCTCTAAGGCACGAAAAAAAAACCTTCCATTACACGTAAACATATTACCTATGTATAGAAAAACGAAATTGCCTAAAGTATATTAAAATTTGAATCTAGGCAATTGCCTAAAAATCCGGGCTTTAGTTATCACCAGCATTTTAAAGACGACACGCAGAATAAAGTCCACTGCACGAAGAACACATTGGTTATGAAATTTAATCTTCATGTTTGCATCATCAACTATGTTGTTATAAGTTCGGAACCTGTCAACTTGATGATGAATAGGATGCCATCAGTTTGGAAATAAGATTTTTGAGGTTATTTTAATATCAGCCATATTGGATTCGCCATCTTGTTGATGCAACAGCTATGTGACAGCCTAATGCGATATTAAATCCTTAACGTGTCTTCTTGGAAAAAAAGCACATCTGTTTTCTGCAGATATTGTTTTATTCAAATTTATGTTTTTAATACTTTGAAATTGTGAAACAGGAGTATAAAGATGGGTTTTATTGAGGGATATATTGAAAAACTTTTTCTATCATCTTCCACAAGGAAGTTTTTATTTTATTGTTTTTAATTTGATTTTACGTTGCAAGATAATTACTCGTTTTACTCCTGTAAAGAGTTATCAAAAGTTCAAAAAGATGGCTTTTTCATTTTACTGACATTAATAAGTTAGAGGATTATAGTTAATAAAAGATTAATTAAAGTATGGAAGAAGACTAAAAAGTCGGTTGGATGTGCCAAATTTAATAATTCCTTTTAGTTAGCAAGTTAAATATGAAAAGAGAACTAGTTTAAAACTTCTAATGTAAAGAAAACTGCTGTAATTTTTACGGTCTTTAATTTAATTCAGATATAAAATATGTACATCTGATATATTCAACATATTCTTTTTCACTCGAAATGATTTCATTTCAATTACTCTTTTTATTCTAACCTAACCTAACCCAGGGGTTTTTGAGATAGCCAAAATCTATTTTCGGGGTCATTTTGATCATATGCAATTTTTTAAGGGGTTAAAAAGGGGATGGGGGATGAAATTACGATATTCAACTGAAATAGAATTTTAGGTTCAATATTAGTTACTCGGGGGTTTTTGGGATCGCTGAATCTATTTTTGAGGTTACCCCTGGGTAACCAATGTTGAACGCATAATATTTTGGTATTATTTAATTTAATTTATGGCAATTCTTGCTTTTGCCACATTTCAGGGGTTGTTTGTACCCCTAAAAAGCAACTTCTGGAAGAAAAAAAAATAGAGATTCAATATTTTTTTGAGTTCTACTAGTGTGCCAAGTTTCATTTAAATCGGTGAGTGACAGTTGGGTAGTGTTACTTGTTAGAGCTTCGTAAAAAGTATGGTTAAAAAAGTAATATTTTATATAATGGCAGCCTTGTATGAAAGCAACATTCATAAAAGTAATATACAGGGTGTTTCACAACTTAGAGCAAAAAATTAAAGGGTATATTCTGTACGACGTACTGATCATGAAACAAAAATATTTTTTTTTAATTCGAAAAATTAAGGGTTGTTAACCTAAAACCTTTTTTGTAGTACTGCACTGGATTCGCTTTCCTATTAAACACAAACAATGAAGTAGGTATCAACTACGAAAGAATAATTACACAATTCAATTATTAGCAGTTATTTATGATATAATTTTATTTAATTAATAACTTTAACATAATAATCCACCCAGTGGCAGTGGCAACGAAAAATTTTGGACTGGGAAACATGAAAAATAGTTTTGTGATTTAAAAAAAAAATCTTTTTGTTTCATGATCAGCACGTCGTACAGAATATACCCTTTAATTTTTTGCTCTAAGTTGTGAAACACCCTGTATAGATAATAGAATGAATGGATTTGGCATATAATTGCGAAATAATGACAATCTATATTATTAAAAATAAGGTTTATTATTAATATATCTAGTTAGAGATGAAAATGATCGAGTTAAAAATTATGGGAATTATCACTTAGTAAGTTTAATATGAATAAAAGTGAAATATTCGTTGTTGAAATTGTGAAAATATTATTGTGTAGCAAAGTTTCAAATTCGTGCCATGTATAAAAAACTGCATTACACTAAAACCCGCTCACATCCAAGAATACCCAACACGCAACATAACCTAACAAAATTTACGGCGCCGCTAACTTGACGCTGCACAGTAGATTCCATTTAAAATGCGCGTTCACGTACGTTTGCATTTTGCAAACTTTCCCCGCCACGTTAATATATAGTACGTGGAGTAATTCGAGCAGTTTTGGCGTCTCGTAAACTTTTAATCTTGCGCTTTGGGACCGAGTAGTTACAGGATTCCAAAATGGCTGAGTTCTCGTCCTCTCGTGTTCATGTCGGGATTATTTCGTCCCTGTGGACAACATGCGCATGCGCTCTGATTTGTTTGAGGTTAGCTGTCAGTTTTCGACATGAGATTCGTGAGTTTCATTATTTATTTACTTTCAAACTTCAATTTTATTTTTGTTTAGTAGTTTTGTTTAGCTCTCAGTAATATTCATCTCTAATTTAAATATGTATTCATTATTTTGTTTTTCAAAATATTTAACCTATATTTTTGATTGTCACTACGTCACTTGATATTTGATAATAAAATTATTCGTGTTTTAATTAAAATATGATGAGTTTAGCTATGAAAATAACGCTTTTGTATGATAATTGATAAAGTAATTACCTATACAAATGAATGTGTGAATTGCTGTATTTTTTAAAATGTCAAATGCAATATGTTCATGTCACTGATATTATATTTATATCTCTGTACAGGGTGTATCTGTACTTCGGGAATAAAATTAAAGGGTATATACTATAAGAATACAGGCGCGGTGGCCGAGCGTGTTAAGGCACATCTCTTAACATGCTGTGACGTCACCCGAACCAAGGTTCGTCAGTTCGAATCCGCCTGTCGACAATGTGTGATTTGTCGTAAAATATAAAATACAGCTACATGTATTTATCACACTCGGGCGCTATAATCTAGTCACTTATACGCCTTAAATAATGTAGCATTCGACTACGAAAACCGGCAGTACGGCAGTGTAAAAAATTGGGCTCGGTGTGCCCGGTAGGCCCAGGCCCGATTCGGGCTGCAGCGCGACAGATGAGATATATTATAAGACGTACTGATCATGGAACAAAAATATATTTTTTTAAATTCGCAAAAAAATTTGCATCGAATTTAAAGGCAACATTTTGTTAGCCACTGGTTGATACCTATTTTTAATTATTATTATTTAAATCTTCTTACAAGTAATTGTTTACACAACACCAAATAAATGTCTGATGTGTAATTAATAATTTAATTTAATTAAATGCAGCAGGTCAAGCAATAACGTACGCTAATCCAGTGGCCCTAAAAATGTTCATTTCAAGTAAACTATCCTTAATTTAGCGAATTTAAAAAACTCTTTTTGTTCTATGATCAGTACGTCTTATAGTACATACCCTTTATTTATTTTCCCGAAGCACAGATACACTCTGTATGTGCAGTTGATATTAATAAGATAAAAAAAATCATAGCATGCCATATAAAAAAATGACTACCGATAACAAATATTTAATCTTGCTAAAATATTTGTAATCATAAACTTTTGAAACGATTTTTTAATTATATAGATTAATTAATTATTTCAGGAGATAATATCAATATTCCTTCCAGGCACAGTGGTATCTAGTCGGCCTGTGGATTTAAGAACCCGGGTTCGATTTTCACAGCCGAGAAACAATTTTCACCAGGTTAAAACTACAAAATATATCACTTACCGAGATCTGCTTAGGCAGAGTGTCACACCCAGTAATGGGTAAAAGGCGTGATGATATATTTATTTATTTATATAAAACTACCTGTCACTCGCCCTCCACTATTATCTTTGAGGGGTGTGATTTGACGGCTGGTAACCGCACTTCACGTTAAGAAATATATTACTTAACGATATCTGTTACGGCAGAGTGCCACATCTAGTAATGGGTAAAAGGTGTGATGATATATTTATTTATAAATAATTTGTTGGAAATATTTTCAAATTGATTCAAATAATAGTTATCATTATGAAATGACATTTAACTTGTGTCAGCGTTGTTCTAAACCAGTGTTACAAAATAAAATGTTACTAAAAATAGTTTAATATTATTATTTATAACTGTTTGTAGTATAATAATGGACTGATTATGATCGCAGAGTATAAAAATGCTATTAATAATAACATTTCAGTTCCAATATCCAAAAAAATTCTGATGAACCATAGCCTTCAATCACATCTTAATCACAGCGGTCCATCAACCACTTTCTCACCCATTTCACCCTCTGGCGTAGATTGACGGTGGTGGCGGCGGCGGCGATGGCGGGTGACAGTGACGCGTGTCCGGGCGCGCCGCCCTGCCACCGCCACTGCCACCGCTGTGTCCGCGCGAGCTTTTTGAATTATTGAACGGCTATTTGTTTCGGGCCGGCACTTCGGATGCTGTCGGCTGCGCGACCTGTCTGCCATTCTCCTGCACTGTGCTGTGTGGTACATTGTAACATGGATTCGATGTTGTTTTTGGGTGGGGGTGCACTTGTTGTTGGGATGTTTAGAAATTTATTAGACTTGTTTAGGTACAGTTACAGTTTCTTCAGTAGGGAAAAAAGTTATTTTACTTAATGGATCATATTATGTAGAGTGTTTTATAACTTATTTCAAAATGTTATGGGGTAGGAGCCGACAAACAATTTTCACCAAATTAAATCTATCCATTTGGCTCCCCCTCCACTAACATCTTTGAGGGTAGTGATTTGAAGGCTGGTAAAACCCTTGTCCTGCGGACTCGTGATTTTACCATGCAGTTTGCTGTCGTGTTTGTTGCTGAGCAAACAAATTTATCGGTAAAATCTGTAGGTCTAGTGCAGTGATTCTCAACCTTTTTTTGTCGCCGTACGCTTTTAACAATTTCAAAATTTGGCGGCACACTAACAATAAGATAAGTTTAAAATAATTTTACTTACCTATAAAAATACACTTTGTAAAATAGTTTATAATAATAATTTTGGACTATACTACAAAATAAAATAATATGTACTACAAAGACAACAGAATGTTCATTGAGTGATTAATTACAAATTAATTATTAGAATACATTTAATTCGAAATTTGAGCTTGATGTTTTTTGATAATTTCGTTTATATTTGGTCGTAAAAATGATAATGCCACTCTAATTTCGTCATCTACATTTAAAAGTCGCGATCTGTTTTTCGTCTATATATTGGTTAATGCTGAAAATCCGAATTCGCACAAATAAGGTGTAGAAAATTTGTATAAAATTTGGCGGCACACTTCAAAAATTTCGCGGCACAGTGATTGAGAATCACTAGTCTAGTGCTATTACTACTGAAAAATTTTTACTTATTAATTTTGCTTAGATAACTCAAGTAATGAAAAAAAATCTAAGAAATTTGTATATGACCATGGTAATTATACTTAATACAATGTTTCTATTACCTGGTAATTAGTATTGTATGATTTTCAACATAAGTAATGAATAATAATAAATATATCATCACGCCCTTTTACCCATTACTGGGTATGCCACTCGGCTATAGGGAATGAATTATATACATTTACATATTTATTAGGTTTTATACATATTGATATTTTTTTTACAAATATGTACATTTCATAGAAAGATAAACGAAATTATGAATTTAAATTTTCCATATTTGCATATTTCAAGGTTTTTATCATATTTCTCAAATAGTTTGGTTTAGTTTTGTATTCATAATTAATTTATTAATAAGATTGTAATTAATTTATTAAGAACATTGTAATGAGGTTACATATTTTTGCGAAATATTGCATATATATTTATTTCGCGCATATATTATTTTGGTGCACATTGTGTGCTTATTTTTAAACACTTTTTCTCATCGGTTTCTATTGATAAATATAGCTAGTTACTAATCTGATAACTAAATAAAGAATATCTTTTAGTAAATAATTAGTAATATTGAAAATAATATCATAATTTGTCTGCTTTCATGTTTAATTCTTGCAAAAATATAGCTAATAGCAGTATAAAATGAAATTGTTATGTTTTGTCGCGTAAAGTAATAAAAAATTAAAATTATTTCAGCGCTGTAATCCAAATTTAGTTTTAAAATTGTACCGCGTAACTTTATATAATAAATTTTAAACTCGCATCGTATCGTCCCAGTGGAACATCATTTTCATTTACGTCAGTTTAGCGAAATATGTTCCGTTGTTACCTAAAACAACTGCCACCCAAACTGACTAACTGTTATGTGCAGTGACGTAACAATTTTTTAGCTGACGTTTGAAATTTACTGATATTTCATGCAGGGAAAGCTGTTGTGAATATATGGTATTACGTGCGAACAATGTTATTTATTCAACAAGATTTTTAACACATTTTTTCTTGTAGAGTTTTTTCCCCGACGTCGGTGTTTGACTGAAATAGCTGTTAATTATTTTTCGATGAAAAAGACATTTTCAGTCTGGGAGAAACCTTAAATTGTCTTTGTGAAAAGAATACGGTAACTAAATTTCCTTTGAATTTCGTAAAAGTATATTTTTTAAACGAAGAGAATAATAATTAAATATGTCGGAACGGAAAAACAAAATTTTCCTCATTTGATTGTTATAGGTATATTTATTGGAATTTTGTATTCTCTTTGAAGTCTTCTAAGTTGTCTTTTTGTAAACAGAATGAAAATTTAAAATGCATAAAATGGATACAATGCAGTATAACTTTTTTATGAAGCGAGGAAAATATGAATAATGAAAATAATTTTTAATATTCAAACTTGCTACCGATACGAAGAACGAAAGTTTACAGATTTAATAATCTTGCCCGTTTTAAAAAGTTTTCGTTGTTTTATCTCTTCCTCCAAGTGACATTACGGAACAAAAACAAATTGGGACGAATCTCCTTTCTTTAAATTAATTAATCTATTTATTTATGCGAGTCTACCGCACTCACCAAAGAAATAGAGCGAATACACTAACCAAAAGTTGCTGATACTGCCAAAACTAACATTTTTGTTTCTAAACTATTTAGAGGCTTTTCTGATTTTTAATAATAATTAAAACAATAGAACGGACATTTCATAACTATGGGATGGTCCCATTTAAAAGTCTATAAAACAATTTAGAAATTAAGTTACAGAAATAATAAAGTAAACAAAACAAACTAAAATTTAGTTACTGATTATAATATGTTAAAACAAAATTGACACATTTTTAATTTAAAATGTTTAAAATCAAAAAAGACTCAATTTAAATATAAACAATTACATCAGGTCATAACTTACACCTAGCGGCTACAATGTACCTAACTAAACAAAGTAATATCAAGAAGAAATGGATGATAAAATCCAACAAAAATAATGCAAGGATATTTACGTCAAACAGTGTAGAATATTATTGTATTCGATTTTATACAGGGTGTTTCAAGACTAGTGTAACAAACTTTAACAGCTTATTCCTGAAGTTATTTTGAGCAAAAAATGTTATATAAACATAGGTCCTATTCCTTCTAGTTACCAAAATACAAGAGGTTGAAGTTCTATAAATAACATGACATTTTCAAATTTTTGTAATCAAGATACTTTCGGAAAACAAGAATTTTATTGAAAAGTCATACCTTATTTGTCTTAATTAAAAATTGTTGTACTTTTGATTGTATTATTGTTTCATAATGGATGGTTATGGTACTGCTGAATATGCAGATATGATTTTTATTTATGGATTATGTAATGGTAATGCCCGTTATGCACCCAGAGAATACCAAGACAGATATCCAAATAGAAGCCAACTTTCCCATCCCCTATTTGCGCGCATTTTTGTTTTCCGAATGTTTCTTGATTACAAAAATTTGAAAATTTCGTGTTATTTTTAGAACTTCAACCTCTTGTATTTTGGTAACTAGAAGGAATAGGACCTATGTTCATATGACATTTTTGGCTCAAAATGACCTCAGGAATAAGCTGTTAAAGTTTGTTACACTAGTCCTGAAACACCCTGTATAGCCGCCGGAAAAATTTGAATCTTCCTATTTTTCAGATTTTGTATTTGTCGGAAATTATGTCTCGAAAACTTAACAAGACATGAAAATGTGTTTTTAACAATATCTCAAAAACAGGAAGAACACTAAATTAGCTGAACATTTATTTATAAGTCAATTCGGACACGAGGAATTCATAGTCGTTGAGCGCATTTTCATATCTTGCTAAGTTTTGAAGATAGCCGTCGGAAATCTTATAATCTTTAACATTCAAATCCATGGCTATATTTATAAGGTATCTATTTCAAATAACTTTAAACCTGATTTTTGTCAATTGTGAAATGTCAGAAATTAAATCTTAGTACTAATTTAGATGCAGAATTTAATTCCCTTCAACATTTATTTGAAGTATTTTGTAATTTGGGCCTATAGACAGTATATAGATAATGAATATGTAATAACTAAATCCTAAAATATTTCTTGGATACTGTATAAATTATCTAGCTATTTTATAAAATAATAATCTCAGCTACAAAATAAATATATGGATTTCAGGTTGTTGTTCTAATGAATTTAAGTATTAATATGATAAAAATATTATTTAATTTTTTAATTTGGTTTATAGACACTGAACAAGTTAGTTTATAAAGTAACTAAGTAATCGTTTTGATAACCAGATCATAAATCAAAGTAAAAACCAACGAAAACGTCTTTAAACCAATATTCAATACGTGTTTTCACAGGAATGCTATCAAACCATATTTCATAAAAATGCAAATTTTATATTCTTTCTTGACAAAATTTTAATACAATTTATCCGTTGAATACTTTCTTTTGTTTGATGAGAAAGAGCACAGTTACTGAATTGCATTACACATGGATAATACATAATATGGAACAAGTAATAGTAGCTTTATAGGATTAAGTTAATAGCTGTTTCGCTCATTAGATATCTAGAGTAGAAAGTAAGTTAAATTCCGTTAGTGGTCACTAGAATTAAGACAGAGTTTCCAACTACACTTGGTGTCTCACTTGGATAACTTACACATCCCAACTTTAGTCCTTTCCCCTAAATGTTTCTAAACTTTACAAAAACTGTTCTAATACACTATGATCTCAAGTCCCAATATTTGACATTTATAATAATACATTTTTTTCTTCTCCCGTTATAAAATAGTTATTTACGTAACCAGTTATGAAATGGTTGATATTGTTTGACGAACAAAACAACAAGCGAAGTGAGTTTTGCAAATTATGTGAGTCAAAACAATATCACGTTTTTATAACGTATTACGTACAAAATGTTATCTAATTCCGCTAAAATATTTTTTAAAATACATAAAATTCTAGGTTTATGACAGCTCAGTATATTTCAAAATCAATAAATCAATTTATCGTTGCTGTTAAAATAAATAAATAAAATGTTTAAATTTAAAGCTTATGTCCTCACTGACAATGAGTTCTGAATCCGAGACAGACCTTCCTTCTGATATCGAAGAATCTGCTAATTTGCCCGTATACTGTTTAATACCAGAAAAATGTATATAAATCCTAAAAAAATTATAATTATTTTTTTTCCGTTATTTGTAAACATTTTTGAGAAAGTTCAAACTGTCAACATTTATTATGTAATTAGTTATGTAAAGAATTCTGTACATAACTCTTGAATGACAGTTTGAAAAAATTCATAACGTCAAAAATTTATGAAAAACAGAACTTTTAATATAGAAATTAGGTAAATGTCATTTAATGTACTGGTTTCCATGGCGCTAAATAACATATTAATCACATGTTAACAAGCTAATGACGGCGGGATATTGACGGTAAAGATATGAATAATTATATTATATAGTTGAATTTATTATTTAAAGTTCCACTTGAATAAATTGCCTCTCACTGTATAGCGTAATAATTGATACAAACATTGTAAACCCAACATTTCCAGTATCCTTGAAACAGAGGCCATTAATCCAGCACCGAACACCAAAGGATTAAACAGCGTACTAAATATTATTGTACAATTACAAAGGAAATCCAAGGCAATACGCAATGGAGGGAAATAAACCATCGTGTTAAGTTACCTTACGTTACGTTTACGCTCGATTTACCGTAGACAACACTGAGCAAGATCGTGGATCCGAACTCATGGCCTGCAAGTGAGCGAGTTATCGTGTTAAGGGTTTGGGATCTTGAAGGAGAGACCCTTTTCGAGGGAGAGGGGATTGTAAACTAATGGGCGGCTTGCTCAGGAGGAACTTGTGTCCCAACAAATTAAAATGGATGAGCTGCCACCGACGACGGTGCAGCGGAATAGTGGTTTGGGTTGGAATCCTCTGCAGCAGACGGACTGTTGTTGTGCGAAGTTAATGCTTATTTAAATCTACACTTTTTTCTTTGTTTTCTTTGTTAGGTAATATGAGGATAAGTCAACAGTAATGTCTAAATACATTACATATGGTTTATTATGTTGCTACTTATTTCTATAGTTGAATGTATTCACTATTTGTGTAAATTACGAGTATATACTTTGTTTTCCTATTAAAAATGCAATAAATATTATCTGTCAGTACGGTGCTGTGGATAGTGATACGGAATTCGAATCCGGAGATCCCGAGTTCGAATCTCACTCAAGCTACAAATTATATGAACTACTACAATGCGGCTCGGTGAGTGCGGACCCTGTACTGTAATTGAGATTAAGGTCCTATTATGCAGCGTAACATAAATAAATAAAAATAAAAAATAATTGTTAAAAGTTTATAATTTTCTGGAAGAAAATTGATCACTATTCTTTTGTCCAATGCTTTTTAAAAAAAAAATTTGTTGTATTTGAGCTTTAATCCATACAATTTTGGAAAAGAAATAATATAACAACTGAAACTAATTCTTAAAGCTACTTTTTAAAATAGTTTTTTTTTTTGGGTAGGTGGCTCAGTGGTATCAAGTCGGCCTGTGGATCTTGTGTTTTTTCTTATTATTTATTAGTATTATTTTCACCAATTTAAATCTATCCCTGTGGCTTCCCCTCCACTAACATCTTTGAGGGCCGTGATTTGACTGCTGGTAAACGCACTTCACACGAAGAAATATATACTTACCGAGATCTGCTTACGTCCGAGTGCCACGCCCAGTAATGGGTAAAAGGCGTGATGATATATTTATTTTATTTAATTATTAGTCGCGATTTTTGATGGTTGACAATCTGCAAGAAGTTGTATCAATGACGTCTTCAATTCAGAGGTTGTCAAATAGATAGCACTGATGCTGAAAAATGTTGAAAGAATTTTAACAAATTACTCTTATTTCCTAAACTTTTAATAATGAAAATTCAGGGAAGTTGTATTTTATAATTATATTATCGCAGGCGCGGTGGCCGAGCGTGTTAAGGCACATCTCTTAACATACTGTGACATCATCCGAGCCAAGGTTCGTCAGTTCGAATCCGCCTGTCGATAATGTGTGATTTGTCGTAAAATATAAAATACAGCTACATGTATTTATCACACTCGGGCGCTATAAGCTAGTCACTTATACGCCTTAAATAATGTAGCATTCTACTACGAAAACCGGCAGTACGGCAGTGTAAAAACTGCGGCTCGGTGTGTTCGGTAGGCCCAGGCCCGATTTGGGCTGTAGCGCCACAGATGATGATGATGAATTATATTATAAGGGCCAGTGTTTTTTTGCAATTATTACAGTCGAGTCGATCGGGAAGCACTTGTTCCAGATTAAGTGTTGCGTGCGAGAAGTGTCATTTTGAAGTTTACGAGTACGAGAAAAGTAATTTTAAAATTTAACAGCTATATTAACATTAATTTTTAGTTGTAGATTTGCTGTTAGGAGTTGTAGCTTCGCTTCTTTTTCAAGTAGCTTGCTGAGCTTTGCTTTAGGTAACTTTTAGTATTAGATAATATAGGATTTAAAGTGTCTTCACAGCTATTCATCTAGAAATTACTGGCAGTAGCTTTAAACTTGTGATACAAATTATAATTAATAGCAATATACGATAAATTAAACTTGGAAATCGAATTGAAATTTGAATGAACTATTTTAATATTTTCACATCCAGATTTTGAAATATTATAATGTTATAAAATTCTAGTTGCAATTTAAATTGTGTCAAAACATTAGTAAACCCTAGATAATGATAGAAGATATAAATAAAATATAGAACTATTGCATCAAATAAATATGTACTTGCTTTTGCATTTATAATAACAATGTGAGATACTAATTCCAAGTACAATACAAACATAAATGTGTCAGATACACGATCATAAACTTTGCTGTTGATCTAATCTAATATTCTGCCACAAGCAGATTTCACTAAATAACATATTTCATACATGATATGTAGAGAACAATACACACCCATAATCAGGGATGACAAAAGAGAATGCCTCTCCCTTTAATTTGATTGTAGAGAGGATCCATTTTCATTTCAAATATCATACACTTCCTCTGATCTAAATACGAGACAAACCATTTTGAATTATCATTAACAGTTTCTTCTATATTCACTCCGTGCGCTTTTAGCGCAAGCTACAAACTGTGCTGATAAAATTATAGTTTCATACCTAAAAATGCAATATAATACAATCATCTTTTTGTTAATTTTACTAGTACAGTTTTCAAGACAAATTATTGATCGGTAATTAATTGCTTATCAATCAGAAGGCGATAATTATTATTTAGGTAATAAGACCTGAAAGTGATACTTTGTCGAGCAAGCAAGCATATTTTAAAGCGAGTAGTAGGTGAGCTTTGGAAGCTTGAGAGCTTAGTAAAGACAGTTTTTAACGGCAGATGGGAAGTTTCAAATAAAAAATAGGAAATTAAGAAAAAGATTTATAACTTTTCTCTTTAATTTTGTTTCATAACTCAAAAGTAATTCGATTTCTTGGATCAAATTATATTGCCCATATGCCTATATTAAGGAGAACTTAATTTTCATGAGTTTTTTGCCAATTTTTTTTTAAAATGACACTAAATTAATTCTCCAGAGGACCAGACCTAGCTAAATGAGACACAGAAAGACAGACAGAGACAAGAATTGCTCTTATTAGAATAGAGAATAAATATGTTGTTAGCTAACAGCATGTTAAAAGATAGTTTTAGAAATTTACATATTTTCTGATTTTATTTTATAATTAATTAATATCAGCACTAATATGCTTTTTGTTCGTTAAATAACAATGGTAAAACAATATTTGCAACAATTATTATTAGTTTAATGTATACTATAGAAATTGAAACGTTTTAAAATAATAAACTGTCAACATTTTTGACATTTCTTAAAGTTTTTTTTTATTCCCATTAATATTTTTCGCATTATTAACAACGAATTTAATTGACAAGTTTTATACTACTTATATAAATAAATAACAAAATAAATATATCATCATGCCTTTTACCTATTACTGGGTGTGGCACTCTGCCGCAGCAGATCTCGGTGAGTGATATATTTCTTCACGTGAAGTGCGGTTACCGTCAAATCACGACCCGAAAAGATGTTAATGGAGAAGGAGCCACAGGGGTAGATTTAATTTGGTGAAAATTGTTTGTCGGCTGTGAGGATCGAACCAGAGTCGATACCACTGAGCCACCTACCCCAACTCATATATAATTAATTATTCTAATGAAAGTGAATCTTGGCAATTTTGCTAATATTGAGATTAAATTATTATTAATTTTTGTTGTTTGTTTAGATACAATTTGAGTTTGTAAATAATAAAATGTTAGTAGGTAAATACGGTCCACAGTTTATCTAGAAAGTTTGTTGGCAAAAAAGGATTTATTTTTTCATTTAATTAAAATTGTGTCTGTCGAGTTAACATGCCACAAAAACGTAAACCAACATTAATTATCATGTCTTTGGTACCCGGTTAAACTGGACGGATAAATCAATAGTTTATTTAAATGACAGCGTTATTACCGTTGCACGCACGCCCAGGGCATGTTTTGGCAACTCCCACGCATGCATCCGAAATGGGTCAATGTGTTGCACGCCCTTTCCAACCCCCTTCCTCCGTTCCCTGATGCGTATATGCAATCAATTCCTAGTTTGCAAAAGCTGAACATTGATTCTATTACCCGGGTAGTAGGCTGCTGTGGAATTTATTTTCGTTCGCGGATTTGTGTATTTTTCCAATTTTTTGTTTTTATCTCTAAACTGCATGTGTATTGTAATATTACAGGTTTTTTTGTTTTGATTTGTGAAAATGTGATGAAATGAAAAATGTGTTTCAAACAGAAGCTTCATAGTTGTTTTTCTTTTTGTTTTGTATGATGATGACAATGAGGTCTTGCAAATTTTTATTCCACTATATGAGAGTACAGGTTTCATACTGTTATACAATATAATAACTTTTATTTAGTAGAACAAAAAATTACTCTTTTACGGTTTATTTTTGATCCACAAAATTCATTAGATTATAAATGTTGCTAGACGACAAAAAGTACAGTACTAAAATAATTTTTTCGGTCTAGTCGGTGGTAGATATAAATGTTAGGGAATCACTTATTTCATCACGCTGTCAGAAAGTAAAATTTTCTGCCTTCAATTGAGACAAGAAATTGATATTTTTCATGTTTAAGAAATAAAGTACATTTTTCTTCCCCAGAGAAGGGAAGTAACCATAATACAACAGTAAAATTTTACATTAGTAATGATATCTTTCAAGAGAATCTAATTTTTCTACTTCCGTTAGGAAATAGACTTTTATTTTACTTATTTGAATTAGGTAATGAACTGCATTATTTAACTAGTGAAATAATGAGGTAACATAGCAATAGATATCTTGATAGACGAATTCTGATGTGTTATTCTTTTATTTTTTTAATTTATAACTGTCATTAATATGTCAAAATTTCATAATTTCAAAAATGCTCTTTCGTATTTATTAGAACGGAAGTAGAAAAAATATTGTATGAAACTAGTAAGGAAATAGGTGATTACCTTAATTATGTGTTTACATAACTCGGCTACACCTTGTTCTGCAAATTTCATATGCGTAAGGTAATAACCTTCATTTCCTTACTAGCTTCATAAATAGCTATTATACCTGGACTTATACTGTAATTGGAATTAAGTTTCTGAATAAAAAACCGTGGCGAAAATACATATTTATACAGATATGGAAGAAAATAACGCTAGACTTTTTCATAGCATTACTCACAATTCAAAAACAGTTACTTGTAAATTACCCTGTTCCCAACCATTCTAACAGTTTTACCACCATTATCAACAACAAAAATCCCCTGAAAACTTCGGCGTTAATTTGAATTTTCCCGGGGAGGTGATTTTATCGTTTGACGTTCCCGTTTTATTATCAATACACATAAAACATTGATGCATTGTGGTGGCTGTGGATGGAGAATTTGGCGACGGGTCCACCGTGGTCTGAACGCTGGAGATATAACTGCTCGACGCCCGTTATCCGACGCTCGGCCCGCCAACTGCCGTGATAACGCTTAGTTGTAGGATAATGTTCTCGGCAATGTTGCCATGTGTATGCTATAGGATTTTTTATGGTAATGGTTTTAGCAGATACTGTTATTAATACAGTGTAAAGGTGGACTTTGTTGCACTTTAAGTGCTTTGAATACAGATTAAACATTTTATTACAGTGTAAATAAAGGTGAAAACTACAGAATATTAATTTAATTTCGAATAAGTTTGACTTAAAAGCTGGTTTTGGAAAATCATTTTCCATTATTATTTGCAAACAAATCACTTTCAACCTTTATTATCAAAAATATATACAGGGTGCATACTTCTGCACGAAACGTTAATGACTTATATATTTACTTCCTTGTACGAAGTAAAGGAAGTATTGTAATCGCGAAAATTTTCGGTTCTCAGATTTCAACATAAATAGGTGTTTTGGCCCTCCCTGAATCCATTTTGACTAATTTCGTCATGCCGTCTGTACGTACGTACGTATCTCGCATAACTCAAAAACGGTAAGCCGTAGAAAATTGAAACTTTATATTTAGGACTGTTATAACATCTAGTTGTGCACCTCCCTTTTTGGTCATTATACAACTACCGGAAGTGGTACTTTACTTGAAGCCTATAATAGATTTTCATGAAAAACTATATTCAAATATAATTTAAAACTTTCCAAATTTGGTATATAAGACTACTATATCAATGGAAATAACATAATAGATTTTGGTTAAAATAGACTAACCGGAAGTGGCACATTACATGAAGGTGCTAACAGTTTTCCTTGAAAAAAATGGTATTATTTTAATTTTAGAAATGAATGCTCCAAATAAAAGTTTTAGAGAATTAAATTCTGCGTCTAGCACATTAAGAATTTTTAAATTAGCTTTTTGCATAAACGAGATATCTAAATTTAAATATTATATATTTTTAGATTTTTTTGTAAATTAAGTTTGCTATGGATTAGAACAAAAAATAAAAGATTTAATGTCAAATATGTGTAATTAAAAAAATATCTATAGTTTAATACGTGTACAAGGAAGTCATGTGGTGTCCACATCAGATATTTTGATATACTGATTATAGATCAAAATTATTTTTCCGTAACACTTGCACAAGAAACACGTTCTTATTCCCTAATTTTAGAGAGAGAAACACTGCTTTTCTTCCCTAGGGAGAGAAACATTATATTTCTCTCCCTAGGTAGGATGTTTCTCTCCCTAGGTAGCATGTTTCTCTCCCTAGAGAGATGTTTCTCTCCCTAGAGACTACGATTATTAGCTGTTTGCGGCGTTTCCTAGGTAACTAATTACGCAACCCATATTTGATATTTGTCCCGATATTTTTGTGCACTTGTTACGAAAAGTATAATATGCTTCACGGGAGGGCGCGATTATCCTTTCGGCCCTCGCTTACGTCTCGCTCCCTTGATGCATAACATACTATTTTTAATTTGCAAAAATTAGGGTATTTCAATCCTAGCGTACAATGTTAGTGTAGAGGTATAATATAAAATAACGGGTGATTAAAAAAATAGTATCAAATAATGGCATGAAAAACAAAAGTAGATTTTGTTAGAAATGGTTAAGAAAATATATAGTTCTTCTAAATTTAACAATCGGTGGCATGTTTTGTTGTCAATTATAGTAGATAATTATTGGTAGTCTATTATGCAGAATAACAATTAAAAAATAGAACCTACTGAAAATGGGATAGGTGGCTCAGTGGTGTCGAGTCGGCCTGTGGATCTTGAGAACCCTGGCTTGTTCCCCACAGCCGACAAACAATTTTCATTAATTTAAAATCTACTCTCCCTTCACTATCATCTTTGGGAGCCGTGATTTGACGGCTGGTGTCCGCACTTCACGCGAAGAAATATATCACCACACCCTGTAATGGGTAAAAGGCGTGATGATATATTTATTTATTTTACTATAGAAAATGTCTGCTGTCTGTAATATTTGGTATGACATGTGAAATACCCTCATAATTACCAATTTATATATAAAATTAAAATCTAATCACAGTGTAACACTACCCTCAAATGACCTACATTCAGCACAAAGCCTCTAGCACGATATGGCAACACGGCAACAGTGTCCAAGCTTCAGCAGGCGAACAGGCCTGCCAACTGGTGCGATAAGCGCGTCCGAATTCCACCATCCACTATAATATCCCTGCTGTACGCCGTTTGCGTTGTGTGCCATCATTTGCACCCAGGACGCACGGCCCGCATGTCGCCCGCCGGATTAACAGACAGTCACCGCCACCCGCTACTTCAGACTCCTTTACAACGTTGCCAGATAGTGCCATCGCTGAAAGAATTATACCCGTCTGTTAAGCCGTCCTGGTAGGATTCGTTGATATGCAAATTATGTGGAAGACAATGCTGGATTATTAATACCAATGTGGAGAAATGCGAATTTGGGTGTTAGTTGCCGTGTTCGTTTTTTGTGGGATTATAGACTGTTTTTGGGGTATCGTCACGCCATTATCTTAATAACAAGGGTTGGACTAACCACATATCTAAACTAGAATCTCTCACAATGTGCATAAACTTTATCACTAGCTATTTACAAATAACGATAGGTATACATATACAGACTGTTTCAGAATTATTGCAAAAAAATAAGGATATATATTATATATGGGGTAAGTGGCTCAGTGGTATCGAGTCGGCCTGTGGATCTTGAGAACCCTGGTTCGATCCCCACAGCCGACAAACAATTTTCACCAATTTGAATCTACCCCTGTGGAATATCTTTGAGGGCCGTGATTTGACGGTTGGTAACCGCACTTCACGCGAAAAAATATATCACTTACCGAGATCTGCTTCGGCAGAGTGCCACACCCAGTAATGGGTAAAAGGCGTGATGATATATTTATTTATTTATTTTATATATTATTTGATGTGGTGAATACAACGCAAAAAGATTTTTTTAAAAGTTCGCTAAAATAATTGCACATTACTTGAAGCAAACATTTTTCAAACCACTGGATATGATAGGTTACAGTAATGAATAAAAATTAGTAAACATTGAAATTAAATTAATTTAATTAGAATGATGTAACAGTTCTTTCAATGTTAAATCACGGCCCCCAAAAATGTTAATGGAGAGGAGCCACAGGGGTAGTTTTAACGTGGTGAAAATTGTTTTGGGAATCGAACAATGATTCTCAAATCTACAAGCCAAGTCGGTAGCACTGTACCATCATCTTCATAAATAACTGCGTATTTTGTATATTGATCATGAGCATTTTTTAAAATAAAAAATCGTATTAAAATTGCACATTGTTCAAGTATTTTAAAAATCGTGAAAAAAGGTAAAAATAATAAAAAAACGTATAAATGAGTATTTGTCTTTTTGTAGATAAAAATTAAATAAACATATACCAATAACTGCGTGTGGAACTCTGCAGTAGCAGATGTCGATAAGTGATATTATTTATACCCCTGAAGTGTAATTACCAGCCATTAAATTATACCCCCAAAAATGTGAGTGGAGAGGGAGCCGCAGGGGTAATTTTAATGTGGTGAAAATTGTTGGAATCGAACCTAGGTTCTCAAATCCACAATCCGACCTGATACAAATGACCCACTTACTCCTTGGAGATCATTTAAAATTTAACGTCAGTACGGTGGTGTGGATAGCGATACGGAATTCGAATCTCACTTAAGCTAAAAATTATATAAACTACTACACTGCGGCTCGGTGAGTGCGGACCATGTACTGTAATTGGGATTAAGTTCCTGTTGTACAGAGTAACATAAATAAATAAATAAATATGCTATCGGCTTCGTCGTCTTATATCAAATTTCAAATTCGTGAAAAAAGTATTATTAGGACGTTTATATATTTTTTATTCCAACATTTTATTTAAGGTTAATATTAAAAAATAACATAGAAATTTTAAAATTAAATTCAAAATAACCTATTTCATGAGTTAGATTTTAATCATTTAAATAGAATATATGAGAAAGCAAAAACAGTTTGGAGATAGTCTCTAAATATTCTATTTAACTAATATTATATTGCCACATCGCCAGAATCAAAGCAAAGTTACATGTCATATGAAATAAATGACATTTCAATCAAACATTCGATTTACTTTTATTTTTTAAAACCAATTTTAAAATGTTTACGGTGCGACAAGCCATTAGTGTCCAAGATTTCTTTTAAAATGTAACCTACAAATTAAAAACCTGATAATCATATTTAGCAAAAAACATTACCTTTTAGTCGGGTTGGCACCCCTGTTGCAGAAGCAGCAGGCAACAGACAAGAAGTGAGAGAATATAAACACAAAGTTATACTCCCAACCACGGCGCTCTGGGATTTGTTAATGCCGCCATTACTCATCATTCACGCGAACGCCGCGTTGCTACGCACTCGGAAATGTACGCTATTATCTCATTTAGCGTGTTTTAACTTCGGTGTTTAGTTCTTCCGCAGCCTCCGAAGGTAGACTCCGCAAGCTTTGCATCTACACGTAAAGCGGACACGAACTGAGGTAAATAGAATCAGCGATATGCACGAAGTTTATTTTTATCTTCTACGGGTTTGAGAAACTGAGTTGCTGATAAGTTGTAACGTAAATCAATTTATGTGAGTTTAAAATGTTCGTGTTATGAGGTCATATATTGTTCATATACCCGAGCTGTCGTAAACGCGGCACTAAAGTAATCTTTAAAGTGTAATTTTGTACATCTTTTCAAACTTGATTCGAGATTCTGAACAACTTTTCTTTGCTTATTGTTTAGTGGCATTAGCTGATTGAAATATGTTCAGTAATAAAATAAAATAAATATATTAGTACATCATTTTATCCTTTTCAGTGAATTTTCCTCACTACTATTGTTCCTTAAATTACTTGAGTCAAAAGAGCGTCAATCAACAGATACTAATTTTCTTTTTGAATAATAGCGAAAATTAAAATTATAATAAACAAAATAGTTATTTGTGTATTAAGGGTGTAAAGTGATTCTTTGTTACTCGAGCATGGTACTTGCAGCGTGCGTCAAAGGCGTGTAAAAGGAACAAAGACACTTTACGCTCATGATACACACATATATTTTTTTTTAATTTCATCTTAAGGCCGTTCCGGAGTGAATACAATTTTCGTATTTGCTCCTAAATCTTATGCTCCCGCTAAACCCAGCAACTTGTCGTGTTACTGTTCTTGGAACCGTGGTCTGCTGGCCGAGGGTCTATTTATTTGTAATTTTTATAAATGCTGTTATTGTGTATTCAAATATTCGCTGTATTATCTTCGATTTCCAAAATATCTAACCCAGATGATACAGACGTTTAAGTTTTAGACGAATTAGCACGTTATTTTGTATTTATTATCTATTCTTAAAATATTTATTAGATTAGAAATAACAACAATTAAAATAAATGAAGTGTACTCAACATCAATATAAATAACTCAAATCATTTATAGTACAGCAATGAGAAATTGCTTTGCTTATTTAAATATTAAGGAATAACATCATGTATTTGACGGCTGGTAACTGCAGTTCATAAGCATAAATATATTACTTGCTGAGATCTACAATGATAGAGTGCCACTGCCAGAATGGGTGTAGGCATATTTATTTTTTGTGAATTTTTGGTTGAACCGGTTCAAAACTCGAATTTTTTAAAAATATGTTTCTATATAGTTCAGAGCACGAGAAATACACTCGTTCAAACCGCATTTAAATATCTTTTTTAGTTTTTGAGTTATATCGATTTTTGATTTTTTTTTAAACTCAACTTTGAGAGCCCATATCTCGAAAATTAAAAGAGATATTGAAATGCGGTTTGAACGAGTGTATTTCTCTTGCGCTACTTAACTTATACCGAAATTTTACTATTTTTGAAAATTTTTCAACTTTTTTTCAAAATATTATTTTCTCAATATTTCAAAAATTTGAAGAGATAATGCAAATCTGAAAACACCAGTGAATTCCTCGCGTGAAAATACATAGGTATGCAAATTTTCAGAATTTTTACTCGACAGATAAACATTTTAGGACAAAAAATCTGAAAATGGCCTAAAATTGAAAAAACACCAAGGGGTACCCCTTAAGAAATTTTCGGCAAAAAAAAATGTGATAAAATGTACTTTTTTCTACTTAGCCCCCCTATTTTCGACCCGTAGATTACAAAAAAATTATATAAAGTGGCGTCCGAGGCTTAATTTTTGAGATATCGACGATTTAAAATTTCTGATTTTGTGCCGCCCTAACGACATACCTCTGTATCTCTAAAACTATTAAAGATAATTAAGATCTGATTACACCACCGAATTTGTCGTCATTTGCTTGCTATATAACCATAATTTTATTAAGTTTGCTTTATGAATAAAAATGTTAGTAGGTTATTAAGAAAAAAATTAAAATCTTTAAAATTAGTGTTTTTCACACGCGTGTAACTTGTAAACCAGAAGAGATAACTTAAATCTCTTTACATATCTGAATTCAGCGTATTTTAGTTAGTAAGTATGCATAGTTTTATTCAAATATACCAAAAACTAAAAGTTTTAGGATCTCATGTTTAAAAAGGTACCAAAATGGTGAAAATAGCCATTTTTTAGAAATTTCTTAAGGGGTACTTGGCGTTTTTTCGAATTTTGGCCAGTGAGATTATTTGAATACTGGAGTTTTCATTGATAGTGAGGTAATTGCACTGGGAATATTATAAAGGAAGAATATATAAATTTGTTTTTTAGTTCATTCATGAATTGTAGAGTGAAACTCATGTGTTAAATATGATTGGATTGAATTGAAAATTGGGTTAGGTATATTTGAAAATATGTAGAATACATTGGAATACTCAGAAGCCTAATAATTAATGTTACTTTTCTGTAACAGTGGTGGAAACATGATTACAACTAAAATTTTCACCATTTTGGTACCTTTTTAAACATGAGATTCTAAAACTTTTATTTTTTGGTATATTTGAATGAAACTATGCATATTTACTAATTAAAGTACGCTGAATTCAGATATGTAAAGAGATTTAAATTATCTCTTCTTGTTTACAAGTTACACGCGTGTGAAAAACACTAATTTTAGAGATTTTTATTTTTTCTTAATAACCTTCCTAACATTTTTATCTATTAAGCAAACTTAATAAAATTATGGTTATATAGTAAGCAAATGACGAAAAATTCGGTGGTGTAATCAGATCTTAATTATCTTTAATAGTTTTTGAGATACAGATGTTTGTCTTTAGGGCGGCACAAAATCAGAAATTTTAAATCGTCGATATCTCGAAAACTAAGCCTCGGACGCCACTTTATATAATTTTTTCGTAATCTACGGGTCGAAAATAGGAGAGCTAAGTAGAAAAAAGTACATTTCATCACATTTTTTTTTGCCGAAAATTTCTTAAGGGGTACCCCTTGGTGTTTTTTCAATTTTAAGCCGTTTTCAGATTTTTTGTCCTAAAATGTTTATCTGTCGAGTAAAAATTCTGAAAATTTGCATACCTATGTATTTTTACGCGAGGAATTCACTGGTGTTTTCAGATTTGCATTATCTCTTCAAATTTTGGAAATATTGAGAAAAGAATATTTTGAAAAAAAGTTGAAAAATTTTCAAAAATAGTAAAGTTTTGGTATAAGTTAAGGAGCGCACGAGAAATACACTCGTTCAAACCGAATTTCAATATCTTTTTTAATTTTCGAGATATGGGCTCTCAAAGTTGAGTTTTAAAAAAAGTTAAAAATCGATATTACTCAATAACTAAAAGAGATATTGAAATGCGGTTTGAACGAGTGTATTTCTCATGCTCTGAACTATACAGAAACACATTTTAAAAATTTTCCAATTTTGAACCGGTTCAACCAAAAATTCACAAAAAATAAATATATCATGTACATCATACACCCGTTAATAAGTTTTTAACGAACCGCGTTACAAAACTTTAACACATTTTTATATTCACTTTTTTTTTAACTTATATATCAGACCAACTACTCAGGTCATATACCGATATGTCCTTTGTATGACCGCCACGGGCGGGACCCGAATCCACGACCTTATGATCGTCAGTCTGGCCCTCAACCCGCGCGGCCATCACGCGGGACATATTTAGTATTACTTAGTTATTTTGTTAAATTTTCTACGCTTTCTTAACTTTATTTTTGTCAAGTGGACTATTTTGTATTTTTTTCCAAATTTTACTTTTAGCTGGGTAAAAAAAAAAACAAATGTATATCACATCAAAAATGTGTAATTTTTTCTTCAATATACAAACAAATATTTTTGGAGTATATTTCCTATTTATACTACACAGGAAAGACCTTGACAGTGACCAGTTAATTATGTGCTGCATTTTTCTTATACAGGCTGTTTCTATACATCTGCATGAAACTATAATAACATATATATATATATATATATATATATATATATATATATATATATATATATATATATATATATATATATATATATATATATATATATATTTGATATACTGATTATAGAACAAAAAGGTTTTTTTGAAATTCGTAAAAATTAGGGTATTTAATTCCTAGCGAACACTTTAGTGTCATTGGTTTAATAATACATTTAATTTTAATACTAAATAATAGATGATTGTTTGTAGGCAGTGTTTAATCTTTTTTGAAAATATTCATTTAGAACCCTGATTAATATTGGATTAAATTTGTTTACAATTGATATACATTCATTAATAAATAATGTATTCCATGCTCTACATAATAATCTAGTGTAATAACTATAATATACTCATATATAGTTTTTGTGTAAATTCATGAATATTCAATAATTTTGATGACGTTGTCATGGTAATAACACGAAAAAGGGTTAAATATACAGGATGAGTTTTTAAAGCAATCACTTTTTTTGACTAAATAATAATAAATACACAGGCTTAAACAGCAATTGTGTTGTTAGTAAAATAGAATTATTAGGGGAATTCAATTTATACTTTATTTAAATGACAAAGTATAAATTTTATTGGAATGGACAGCCTGAAATATTGCCTTTTTATTTAAAATTATAGTCACAAATTAAAGAAAAACATTAACATCTTTAATATCTCCCCTTGTCCCGCCACACCCACTTAATTATTTTATTTTATTAATTATGCAATTATGTCACTCTCCTTGCTGTATAAGCCTATGCATTATTTTTTTTTAAGTTATTAGTTAGCCTGCAAAACTAATTGTTTATTTTAAAAACTCACCCTGAACGTCAAGTAGCGCCTCTGACGAAATACTTCGTAACTAACCTAACCTAACCTAATACTATTGAATGTATAAATAAAATGCGCAATTCCATTACATGTATTTCATTTTATCACATAAATAATGGGGTAGGTGGCTCAGTGGTATCGAGTCGACCTGTGGATCTTGAGAACCCTGGTTCAATTTCCACAGCCGACAAACAATTTTCACCAATTTAAAGCTACCTTTCTGGCTCCTCCTCCACTAAAATCTTTGGGGGCCGTGATTTGACGACTGCTAACCGCACTTCACGCGAAGAAATATATCACTTACCGAGATTTGCTTACGGCAGAGTGCTACACCCAGTAATGGGTAAAAGGCGTAATGATATATTTATTTATATATTTATACATAAATTTCAAATTTCAGATATTTATGGTTGTTTGGTTGCTTTAAAAAACTTACCCTGTATACGGCATGTGATACATATAATTAATTAATCCATCAATATACGGCAATGTAATTCCACGTTTTAAAAAATAATGTAATTCACTTAATTTATATTTTTTTCAAACCTATTCATTTGAGTTGACATAAATATATTTGAACATTCATCTTCAAACAGAATATTAATTCGCGTGTATTAATTAATATTTAATTAACAAAATCCAATCAAACCCAATTACCGATTCATGTATTGAATATATGAACAATAGAATCATCTAAAAACAACTGACAGCAAATATCAATAAACAACGCCCTATAAATAATAACTGCGCGATAGCAGGCATTGATAAAGCTGGCCATTGTTTTTACTAACTTTTCTGATGCAGCGTTTGGTTGGAATGCATGCAACTGAAGTCTGAGTTTCAAAGTAAAACAAATAGCCCGCTATCACATTGGAGTTTTACGAATGTTCTGGGTCTTTGTGTGGTTGCATTGGTCAATATTTGATCAAAAGCATTCAAGTAGTGGGCACTGAATTGCCTTGCGGCTTGTGTGCTGCATCTGTTGGTTTGTGGACATTAAATATATCTTTAATTTTGAGCCATTCAACAGATAATGTTTTGTTAACACTAACGATTCACTTGGGGAAATAAATATCGTTAAGCTCTTTCTACATTTTGTTTTGAAAATGATTAGTTCAAAGGTACACAGGTTGCTGCAATGGATTCCGTTACATATACATATAGCTACAAAATTATGGAACAATATTGTACGAATTTATGTAATTGTATGCAATACTGGCAATACGTGATTTGTATTTTGAATGTAAATTATGTATCTTGAACCTGTTGTTTCATTACATTAGTCATAACATCATCTAGCATAGGTTGCACATTTAGAAGATAAGATAAATGTAAATTATGTATCTTGAACCTGTTGTTTCAAGACATTAGTCATAACATCATCTAGCATAGGTTGCATATTTAGAAGATAAGAGAAATGTATAAATAGGCTAGTTTAGTGAATAAGCACGCTCTTTGTATCGTAGACTCTGCACAGTCAAGTACTGTGACTCATATGTAACCATATACAAATTATAATAAAGTTATAATATTAATAAAGATTTTAGTATTCTTTTTAAAAAACATAAAATCGAATACTCAAAATTTAATTGGCGCAGCTCGGTAGGATTAATAGCTTCGAAACACAATAAAAAAAATTGTGTGGTGGATTTTTATCCTTTACCAAGCAAAACCTACAAAAATCTACGAAAACCGGTCGAACAGGACCCATCAGGCCGCAAAGGCACAACGTTCGTCTACAAGATTCACGTACTCCAGAGTGCTGTTCCGAGATCACGTCGACCAATCCACTAGGAAGACTTGCTGTTCCGAAACACGTCACTCATCAGAAGCACTTGCTGTCTCTACTAGACAACACGAAAACTACGAAAAAGAAGCCGCAACAGAAGATGATGTTCACAAGAATCATCATAATCACAATCACGATACAAATGTAAGAATTTCTTTATAAGTTTGTAAAACATTTATATTATAATACACAGGGGTATTTCTAGCTACGACTAGTAATAAAAATACCGAGACCCGGCACAGGTCAATCACACACATAATACAACTTATGTCAGAAAGCGATAGCTCTGAATCAATAGAATCAGACGATTCCTTAACACCGTTACCAACAACTAAATATATCAAAATTAAATTAAAACCTAGTAGATTAAATCGCATAACAATGGCTACCACAACTGTACAAGAAATAGAAATGTATCTCAAAACAATCCCATGTTATAATGGAAATATTAAAACATTAAATAATTTTATAAAACAAGCCACAAAGATTATGGACATTTTTAATACACTAGAACTCACTGCAAATCAGCGAATGTTTGCATTCAGCATGATAAAATTAAAACTCACTGAACAAGCAATAGAAATTACAAGTAATAACGAATTTGCAGAATGGGAAGATTTAAAATTATATCTGACCACAAACTTTGTAGACAAGAGTACATCAGAAACACTGATGATAGAACTCATGGATACGAAATTTTCGAAATCAATAGAACAAACTTTGAAAATAATGCTTGAAAAATTTTCACTTTACAAATCAAAAATACACTTAACTAATTATTCACAAGATCAGAAGAACGCAATAATTCATGAAAACCAAAAATTTATAGTAAAAAGATTTATATCTCTACTACCAAATCATGTTAGAGGATCATTCCTTATTAAAAACCCTACAACTTTGGAACAAATAGAATTAATGATTAAAAATGAATTTAACTTTATTAATACGTATAATCAATCACCTATGTTGAGAAACAATGTAGAAAGACCAAAATTTGGCAATGGGCAACCTCCACAAAAGTTCCCATCACAAACATTCCCATCAACATCATTTAATCCCAAACAACCACCTCAATACCAGAGAACTAACCCAAATTTTGCACCTAGACAAAATATAAAAAATTATTATGAGACGAAACGATTTAACCCAAAACCTATGACACAACAAACACGAATCACACAACCAATGTCTACACAAACAATCAGACAAAATAATAACATAGAAGAAGTAGACTTAGACGAAATAGATTTCGATATGGACCAAGAATTTCATAAACAAATAGACGAAGAGTTAAACAACGAAAGATTAGAGAAAGAAAAACAAAAGAAAATCTATGAAGATTCTTTTTTTAGATTTAGAGACACAGATAGAAGCGATACAGTAGTAATGTCTTCTATAACAACGAACTTACCAGCATTAAAAATTAATCCATA
This sequence comes from Pterostichus niger, assembly GCA_947425015.1. Taxonomy (NCBI): domain Eukaryota; kingdom Metazoa; phylum Arthropoda; class Insecta; order Coleoptera; family Carabidae; genus Pterostichus; species Pterostichus niger. The sequence continues at coordinate 35,568,108 of OX380338.1, forward strand.
TGTCATACTGTTCGATACAGGCTCTTCAATAAACTTTATACACCCGGATTTAGTAAAACAATTTAAAGTAAAAACATATAACGAAAAATTAACTTTTAAAACAGTAAACGGAAAATCTAATTGCGATAAATATACAATAATAAAAATTCATAAAAAACCTTTAAAATGTTATGTTTATAAATTTCATAAAACATATAATATATTACTCGGAATAGAAGCATTTAAAATATTAAATATACAACTAAACTTTAAAGACAATAAAGTAAAATTAGACGATAAAATATATAAATTAGAAGAATTAACAAATTTAAAAGCAGAAACAAATAATATACAAATTAGAAATAGTCACTTAGATAATATAGAAAAAAGAGAGTTAGATAAACTAATAAACACATACACAGATCTGTTTCCAAACGAAAACGAAAACCTAACCTGCACTACCACCATAGAACACAAAATTCACGTAACAAATGAAACGCCGGTATACACAAAAAATTACCGACTTCCACAAATTTACGAAAAAGACATCGAAGAACATGTAAAAAAATTATTAGATAATAAAATAATACAAAAATCATTTTCACCCTGGTCATCCCCTATTTGGATCGTACCAAAAAAATTAGACGCTTCAGGAAAACAAAAAACTAGAATGGTAATAGATTTCAGAAAACTAAATTCAGTAACGAAAGATGATAAATACCCAATACCTAACATTGACACGATATTCGATCACATCGGACCCTCCGAATACTTTACAACCCTAGACCTACATTCAGGATTCCACCAGATAAAAATGAATAAAAATGATAGAGAAAAAACAGCTTTTTCCACAAGTTCTGGACACTACGAATACATTAGAATGCCTTTTGGACTTAAAAACGCACCTGCCACATTTCAACGAATGATTAATGAAGCATTAGGCGAATTAATTAATAAAATCTGTTTAGTATATATGGACGACATTATAATATTTGGCAAAAACTTAGAAGAACATTTAAAAAATATAAGACTAGTATTCGAAAAACTACGTCAAGCAAATTTAAAAATACAAATAGACAAGTCAGAATTTTTACAACAAGAAGTTAAATTTTTAGGATATAAAATTAATCAAACCGGACTAACAACAGATGAAAAGAAAATAGAGACAATAAAAAATTTAAATTTACCAAAAACACAAAAAGAAATAAAACAATTCTTAGGAACTTTAGGATGGTATAGACGATTCATACCTAATTACGCAAACTTGACAAAACCTTTTACACAATGTCTAAGAAAAAATGTTAAAATAGATATAGATGATGAAAATTATAAGAACGCATTTGAACAATGTAAAAACACATTAATAAAATCCCCAATATTACAAAACCCAGACTTTAACAAAGAATTTATATTAACTACAGACGCAAGCGACTTTGCAATAGGCGCTATATTAGCACAAAAAACAGACGATAAAGAATTACCTATATGTTATGCCTCTAAAACTTTAAATAAAGCGGAACAGAATTACAGTACAATAGAAAAAGAACTAAAAGCAATAGTATGGGCAGTTAGAAATTTTAGACCATATATTTACGGACGGAAGTTCACCATAAAAACAGATCATAAACCTTTAATCTGGTTATTCAACATGAAAAACCCGAATCAAAAACTAATTAGATGGAAAATAGAATTGAGTGAATATAACTTTGAGATAAATTATTTACAAGGTAAAGAGAATGTTGTTGCAGACCTACTATCCAGACAGAAACCCAAATTTAAATTAAATAATTTAATAGGAGACGTATTAGAACAAAATCCCATCGCACACTGTATATCAAAAAACTGCGAAATGTCACGAGGTCTGGCGGAACAAATAAATTTAAAATATGATTGCAAAGACTTTTGCAAAGAACGAAATAATAAAAATATCATTATTCAAAAAATAAATAATAAAATAATATTTCACCTAATTACAAAAATAAATCATTTTGATAAACCATTATTAAAAAATTTGGACAAACCTTTAAAAGAATTAAGAGATTACATGATTATAAATGAACTACCTATAATAAACATCCCAAAATTAGGATGCGGTTTAGACAAATTAGAATGGGAAAAAGTAAGAGAAAAGATAAATAAAATATTTGAAGATACTAATATAGAAATAAACGTTTTCACATTACCCGACGTTAACCATAATGAAACAGAAAACAGTAGCGAACAAAATAATATAGATCAAGAAGAAGATAACCAAACGGTACACAGCGCAAATGAGAATCCCATAGCAGGAATAAAATATTTAGATGAGAGAATTAATATAGCGGATAATCAAATAATAATTTATAAAGTAGACAGGGATACTGAAATAAAAATAGAAAAATATTTTGATAATAAAAAACAAAGACTTATTTGTAAATTTAATAAAGTAACCTTTAAACAAGATGTTATAGATTTTATAAAAACTTATCTAACCCCAAAAATTAGATATTTAGCCTTATTTCAAAAAGATTTAGATAAAGAAGTTTCAAAAATATTACAAGAAAATTTCCAACCAAATTCTATAAATATCATAGCGTGTACAAAATTAGTAAACAACGTAGAAAATAACGAGGAACAATTAGAAATTATACATGACTTTCACACAGGCCTTACAAATCATAGAGGAATTTTAGCCACCATAAGAGAATTAAAAGAAAAATATTATTGGCCAAACATGAATAAAGACATTCAAGAATATATAAACAACTGTGAAATGTGCCGATGTAATAAATATGAAAGAAAACCTATAAAAATAACCGACAATCTTACAATAACACCAAGCACACCATTTGAAATGATAAATATAGACTTGTTATCACTAAATAAAGAACCTTACTTGACGATATTAGATCAGTTCTCCAAGCACGCACAGATTATCAAAGTCGAAAATAAGAGCGCAAAACAAATAACAGATAAATTAAGAATATACTTTGAAACATACAAAATACCTAAGGAAATAATAATGGACAATGGTACAGAATTTAATAACACATTAATGAAAGATCTCTTAAGTAAAAAGAAAATTAAATTACATATAACTTGTGTTAATAACCCTAAAAGTAATGCAGTGGAAAGACTTCACTCAACATTAATAGAACAATTGAGAATATTACACTCAAGACCAGACACTAAAAACATAGCAATGTCAGAAAAAATACGAATGGCTACATTAGCGTATAATAATACAAAACATAGTACAACACAACTCAGTCCAGTTGAAATACTTTACGGAATATCAAATGAAAACATTTTTATAAAAACAGACCAATCCAAATTAAGAGAAAATTATGAAGAACAACAAAGGAAAATTAAGCATATTATTAAGGATAGAATAGAAAGAGAAAAATTAAAACGAAATACAGAAAATGACAATCCTTTAGAATTAACAGATAAAGTATATGTTAAACAGAATCCTAGAATTATTCATAAAATAAAGAAACCAATATACAGAAAATATTCAGTTAAAAATTATAACCCTCTATTAGGAAAAATTAAAATATTAGATAAAAAGAACAGAAGTAAAAATATAAAAATAAATCAACTAAAAATTAAATAAAAATTTCAGAAATTAATATTAATAATAATGAATTTAAATGAATTAATAAAACAAATAGAAACAAGTTTAACCTTTTGCTCATTACACAAACTAGACGTTAGTATAATATCTTATGAAAATTTAAAACAAACTACACAAAATAACGACATTTGGAATTTAAACGAACTAATAGAAACCCATTGTAAATACTATAACGGAGAAATATACTTTATAATATCAATACCAACCTTCTCCCAAGAATCCTTCAAATTAAACCAGTTTACCCCATTACCAATGATTCAGAATGATAGATTCATAATAATGAGTGAACCTCAACAATTATATTTCACACAAGATAAGACTTATAAAATAAGCGAATGTAGTTATATTAAGAATAAATACTTGTGTATTACACAATTTATAGAAATAAGTAAATGTATGGGAAATATACTAGATAAGCAGAAGGATGATGATTGCAAATACCATAATATTGAGAAAAAGAATACTTTTGAATTAATTCAAAATACAAATGAACTAATTATGATTAGTCCAAATAAGCAAGAAATTCAAATGAACTGTAACGAAATAAAAATAAAAAGAAATATTCAAGGAATCTATAAGATAAAAATTAACCAAGAATGTCAAATAAATAATTTCACATTTAAAAGAATTCTACAAAAATATAAAGAAATTGAATTTAAAACATTTGAGAAGGAATTAATAAGTTCAAAATTTAATGATACTAAATTACAGAATATCTCCGATATTATATTAAATGAACCGAAAATTATAAAAATAAAAGAAATCAAAATTGAAAATAGTAGTCATCACTCTTATATAATATATGTTATAATATTTATATTAATAAGTTGTTATATTTTAAGAAAATATGTATTACCTAAAATAAAATTATATAGAAATGAAAGAAAATTAAGAAAGGTAAAAACAGTAAGAAAAAAGCTAAGTGAACTAGCTATGCAAGAACAAATATAATGAAAAAACTAAAAGGGGAGGAATTATGTATCTTGAACCTGTTGTTTCATTACATTAGTCATAACATCATCTAGCATAGGTTGCACATTTAGAAGATAAGATAAATGTAAATTATGTATCTTGAACCTGTTGTTTCAAGACATTAGTCATAACATCATCTAGCATAGGTTGCATATTTAGAAGATAAGAGAAATGTATAAATAGGCTAGTTTAGTGAATAAGCACGCTCTTTGTATCGTAGACTCTGCACAGTCAAGTACTGTGACTCATATGTAACCATATACAAATTATAATAAAGTTATAATATTAATAAAGATTTTAGTATTCTTTTTAAAAAACATAAAATCGAATACTCAAAATTTAATTTGTATTTAAAGGAATGAGGGTTCAGTCCTCTTGCTACATTTGCAAAACCTTAGATGGTTTGAAATGACTATACAACCATTTTGATTCGAGTTTTATTTTTAGATCTTCAATATATTAAAATAAATAGACTAAATAAAATTATTTGAATATCGCCAAGTTTACGAATTTTGAAAAAAATATTTCTGTTTCACAATTAGTACGTTGGGTACTATATGGGTTTAAATAAGTGCCATGACTTGTGAAACACCTTGTATTTCGTATTCACATGACAATTTGAGCTTAGTTCTAATTTTCTAATAATCTAACCTAATGGTATTGAATGTACAAATAAAATGCGCAATTCCATTAAATGTATTTCATTTTATCACATAAACAACAGTTTTCAAATATTTAAAAAAAGTTTTCGTAACACATACACAAGAAACACGTTCTTATTCCCTAATTTTAGAGAGAGAAACACTGCTTTTCTCTCCCTAGCTAGGATGTTTTTCTCCCTAGACAGATGTTTCTCTCCCTAGAGATTACGATTATTAGCTGTTTGCGACGTTTCCTAGGTAACTAGTTACGCAACCCATATTTGACATTTGTCCAGATAAGACAGTAATTTTTGTACACTTGTTACGAAAAGTATAATATGCTTCACGGGAGGGCGCGATTATCCCTTGTTTCCCTCCCTTGATGCATAACATACTATATTTTACTTTAATTTTCAAATATTTTAAGGTTGTTTTTGTAAGTTGACAATTAGTCACTTTCATTTGATTGAAATAAAAATCACTACTTAATTTGCCAAATCTGTAAAAAACTCATGACAATTTTTTACTTAAACCGATAACTGTTAGCGCAGTTCAATGAAATTGGCCATGCCAGTATAAAATATAATTTTCAATTTTTGTGCTATTGTCAATATTGAACATAAATATTACTGAATATTGTACGTTCATATTATACTTCTAACCTATACTGTCATCATTGTTGCCAACTTTGTTTTGTTATAATCCGACAAAATGCTGAAAGCTCTGCCACTTTAAAGCGAAGAGCTCAAACATATTTTGACTTTGAATTATATTATTGAGGTAATAACAACAAAGACAAAATTAATTGTCATCCATACACTTGGTAAAACTAGGTTTAATAAAAAATATATTAAATAAACACTTGGCTAAGTCTCACAAAATTCAGCCTCCAAGTCACCTTATGAGGGCATCGTCAGAGGCTGGCCAGCACAGTTAGTAACCATAGACGCGTTTCGCTCTTATTAGAGCTCATCTGTATGGTATAACTCACTTCTTCACCTAGAACAAAGTTCACGTGAACAAGGTTTATTGAGGTAATATTAAAAAATAATTCTAGCCTATTTTCCACCGTGTTTCTAACGCTTATATAAACTAATTGACACATGACGTCATTGTTTTAATTGACAATGTATTTATGACGAAAATTGTTTATCTTCTGAAACTGTTCTGTGTCAATAATATAACTCCTCATTATTAATATTTAAAACAATTAAATTAAATATGTAATGAGAGTGCAGTGAGTTGAACGTTATTTCCATCGACTATAGCAACAAGATCTCGTGCTAAAAAGGAGTTTAAAAATAATAGAAACTGAAACTCAAAGGCGTGTTTCTGGTATTCAGTTGTCTAAAAACCGGGCCATGATATTGGAATTCCTGAGTCGAGTTTTTGTCTCTTTCATCCTTTGTAGAAAATATTCGCTTTTGATGAAACGAATGTAATGACGATTTGAACAGAGCTTTTGGAAATTTGCACTTGAATAAGTAATCGTGGCGTTATGCAGGACGTTAATACAGTCACGAAAGACATCTACCGCGACAGAGAAAACACATCTTTTCGTGAAGACGCCTTGGACATTCGTTAACCAGGGATTAAAAGTTGAATGAACATCTTTGTATTCGCCAGAAATGAAAATTAAAAATTTAAATTTCTCGTTAACGAATTCATGATTGAATATCCGTCTGACTTGATTAATATTTTTGCTATTGGTTCAGAAAATTTTTGCTAAATTGGTAATTTCCGCAAAGATATTTTTTGTAGTTTCATTTCTCTAAAAATATAAATTTAACTTTTCTCGTTTATTTTAGCAAAGCTCATACATTTCAATTTCAGGGAGGGAAAGCTTACAGATATGAAGATTTTACTTCATTTGTTTTTACTATATTTTACAATACTAGTGAGGAAAGGGTTTAATGCAAAATGAGTACGAAAGTTAGAGCAAGAGCAGCAAATGTTCCAATAGTACGAGTTTTGTAATGGCTTTTTCCCACGTGTGTTACATACTATTTTTTTCAACATTACACGTGAAAATTACATTTTTACTAGAGATGGGCGACTATCATCCGCGAATAGTCGAATGCCGCGAATATTGACATTATTCGATATTTGAGATTTTCGAATATTAACGTCAGTATAGCTAACATTCGAATACCTCGAATATCGCGCTATATGTTGACCTCAATTTTTGACTATATTTTTCTTTATCATTTGTACATAAACTTAAAGCTATTACAATACTTTGAAGTTATTAATAACACAGATATTTTGTTTTAAAACCATGAAGACGTACCATATTTCAAATTTGTTTTTCGCCATCAGCCCGTACATTTCACCTTAAATTTGAAGTTTTCGTCTTTTTCTTTTTTGTTTGTACTTTTTGTTTTAATTTTATTTTATCTTAACAATTTCATTCAAATAATGAAAAGGACATAATTAAATAATTATTAATAATAAATAAATTAACTTTTAGGAGTATTCGAATATTCGAGATCTGATTAATATTCGTATTCGATATTCGAATTCGAGAAATTTGATATTCGCCCATCTCTAATTTTTACGTTTACGATACAAGAAATTTAATAATTATTTTGTATAAATTAAAGGAGTTTTATTTGTAAAAGCACATCACGTTTCTTTGGTCATCAATCACAATCTATTTATTTATTTACTTATTTATGTTACTCTGCACAACAGGAATTTAATCCCAATTACAGTACAGTGTCCGCACTCATCAAGCCGCAGTGTGATAGTTCATATAATTTTTAGCTTGAGTGAGAATCGAACTCAGCATCTAGTTGTGATTGTAACTGTTTACCTCACTAGTGATGCAAGTTTGTACTTTCATCACTAGCGAGGGAAACGGTTATTATTACAACTAAATCGAGTGAGGGAAATGTCATCTTCACAAGTAATGTAACAAAATAAATAAATTTAAAGGTCTTTAAGTTGTGCAGCAAATATCTACTTTCCAAACATTAAATAAATATAGCCAAAGTTCTAGGTGAAGGAGTGATGAGTTCTAATAAGAGCGAAGAGCGTGTATGGTTACTAGCTGTGCTGGCCAGCCTCTGACGATGACCTCATAAGTTGACTTGGAGGCTGAATTTTGTGAGACTTAGACAAGTGTTTAGTTTTATAATTTATTATTAGCCAAATTTCTGCTTTGGTCATAGAAAAAGAAATTTTGATTGAAACAGAATTCAGTTGAATCCAGAAATTTTAAGGCTACAAATGTTGTCTTAGCGCGGCCATGTTTGAACAAATCTGTCTAAATCTTATGCCTTAATATTCTTTTTTGTTTTAAAATGGAGATAAATTATACGATTCAGAATCCGTCTTCATTTTCGTCGGTGGAAGTAAATAAACCCTCATTTAAATTTATTCCGCACAGAAACCATAAATCAGGTAAATTTTCCTCAACATTTTTATCTTCGCACAACACGTAAACTACCCTTACGCCGCTATTTGCTTAGGCTGACAGATCGTATTTGCAAAATTGAAATTCCGCGCGAATCACGGAAACAGATTTAAGATACCAGCGCTCATGTATTATGTTGTAGGTTAAGCTGCGGTGGGCGCTTTCCAACTGCCTCGGCTTGTTCAACCCTTGCACTTCTTTAAATCCTGCGCTTCGTGACGTTCGTAACGTGAACGAAACGCCGCGGAACGCGGACAGACGCAGACGTAACGTATGATTTGTAAAGCGCGAGATTTGTTGGCGGAGATCGTTTTTTAAACTGGTACTAGATGGACTTTGTGATAGGGGTTAGAGGTTATTTTTCCAGATATGGTTCTTTGGGACATGGTCTTAAATAAATAAGACAAGAATTTTGTTACAGATTTAAGCAATTTCGTTTTATGACCATTCAAAAATTACGTATATTGCATTCTAGTTTATTGGGGTAGGTGGGGAACGATTTTCCATGTAACTCTCCCTTTACTATCATTTTTAAACGCCCTGATTTGACGGCTGGTTATCGTGTTTCTCGCGCATAAAACTGTTACGATGATATATTTATTTTATTGTATTGTAAAAATAGATGTTTAGAAAAATGTAGTTGTGGAAAGAATATTTTTCTACTTCCGTCAGGAAATAGACGTTTTATTTCACTTATTTGAGTTAGGTAATGAACTGCATTATTTAACTAGTGAAATAATGAGGTAACATAGCAACACAAAAAAATTAAGATATCTTGGTAGACGAATTCTGATGTGTTATTCTTTTATTTTTTGAAGTTATAACTGTCATTAATATGTCAAAATTTCATAATTTCAAAAACGCTCTTTCGTATTTATTAGAACGGAACTAGTAAGGAAATAGGTTATTACCTTACTTATGTGTTTACATACCTCGGCTACGCCTCGTTCTGCAAATTTCACATGCGTAAAAAAATAACCTTAATTTCCTTACTAGTTTCATAAATAGTTATTATTTACTCACAGAAAAAAAATTAGAATGCTTATACAAAAACTAATATATACTAATTAAAAGTTATTATTTGCAGCATCTGCAATATTTTGTATAGTTTCTTGCACTTTTAAAGTTTTCGACATTAGATCTATTATTTCAAATTATTTCTAGAATTCACGAAACTGTTGATACTGACAGTTGTTGATTTTCATCACAACACCATGACAACACCATGACAACGTCTAGTTATAAATTGTTCTACCGCCAACAACTTTTATTTATTTTGTATTTATTTATTTATCCAACACCCACTACTTATAAAGTCATTATTGTTGTCATTTTAGATGAGTAAAGTGGCTTATAAGTCACACGTGAGTTATAAGTCATAAGTCACGCATAAATTATGACTTGTAACTCACTGTTGAGTTTAAATATAACAAAGTTGGAGAAAGGTTGCAGCTGTAATATTTGAAAGGGAAGATGAGAATTTTATTCCCGAAATAATCATTAAGGAATCGGAAGAAGCAGTTGTTGATATTTTACCAAAAAAATCTAGAACTTCCTATGAAAAACACTTTCATTCATACCTTTGACGTTTCTAGTTGTCATCCAGTCTTCAAACATATGAAATTCTTTTTCATAGGAACTTCTAGACTTTTTTGGTAAAATATCAACAACCATTTTTTCCGCTTCCTTAATGATTATTTCGGGAATAAAATTCTCGTCTTCCACTTCAAATACTACAGCTGCAACCTTTTTTCAACTTTGTTTATTTAATAAATTTGAGTAACCTAGACAACAAAACAAGAAAGTATGGCTAACTAGAATATTATTTGAAATGTAGACAATTGTGTCAAAATTTATATTTTAATGTTTTAATTGTAGGTGTTGGATAAAATTTCGTATGCCACTCGTGTGTTATTACAAATAAGTCACTTCAAAAAATTATTCCCCTCGGCCTGCGGCCTCGTGGACTAATACTTTTCTCGCGTGACTTATTTGTAATATAACACACTTGTACCATAAATAACTATTATGTTACGCTGTACAACAGGAATTTAATCCCAATTACAGTACAGGGTTGATTACAAATATAATGTATCTTTTTATAAAATTATTAAAAATTAATTTAAAAAATGCTATGAAGGTGGAAATAAAACATTGTACGTAGCATGCTTGCAATTAATCTTTACTGGGCCCACTGGATTATAGAAGCTCGTTTCTTCGTCGCTCGTACTACAAACTTTCTAGCTTACCCGTAAAACTTAATTTACTACGCTGGCAAAAATATTATAAAAACGGAGAAACTTTAAAACTTTGTGTTGTATATAAATTTTGCAACATGGCATCAATATACTTTGGCGCGTCTTTAGTAGTAAAATAAAAATAGTTTCCGTTTTATTTTGCGACCCTGTAGCTCTACGCGCTTTCTTTAGACTTTTAGAAGTTAAAAAGTCAATAAAATCTGTGCTCTAGTTCTTCGTGAAAACGAATACATTTAATTTGTTTTAATTGAAATTTTCTTCTCGTTAGTTCGCAATCACGACTCGTAAAACACAATAATCCAAAGAAAAACAATCAGGTTAGCTACACAAATACAGCACAGGAATACCAACTTCAGAATGTCGAACAAACGGGATTTTTTCCCTCTGTCATACACAGAAAAATTTCACCCTGCTGCACTATTCGCGATTATTTCACATTGCTTTGAAATACGATGGAAGTTTTTTATACGAATAAAAGAAAGCAAAAAACAGCTACGCGCTAGCTTTTAATTGAACGCCGGACACAGAGGTAGAACGTGATGAACAGAGAGGCGTAGATGAGGCAAGTGAGCTAGAGAGAGTAAAAACGAATGCGCCTGAAGTGGAACAAAGCTTTGAGCGTTTCCCTCTTATGTGTCATGTACTTTGAATAATACCTTCGGGCTCTGCCCTGAAATATAGATTATATTTTATTCGTTTTTATACCTGCTCTATTGCTATCAATAATCTAGATACTTTTTCAAAGACTTTACTACGTTTTATTCTTTCTGCATTTACTGCTCGCTTTTGTTTGGAAAACTATTTCATTATTTAAATGCTTGCATTTCCTTCTTTGTAATCGGTTTAAGATTTAAGATACAGTTCTTACCTTTTCAAAGGCCGACCCAGATTTTGCAGTACCTAATACCTTACGACCTAAAAGTTAGGGTAGCCAATGGTTCAGCTTCGGTTTTTTTAATTTTTTTTTTTTATTATTAGAGGATATTATAATGGATGTTTTGGTGACTATGACCATTAACACCCAGGTACGTTGGTTTTGTTACATTTTGTTACTATACAGGGTATTTCAGGACTAGTGTAACAAACTTTAACAGCTTATTCCTGAGGTCATTTTGAGCCAAAAATGTCATATGAACATAGGTACTATTCCTTCTAGTTACCAAAATACAAGAGGTTTTTGTAATCAAGATACTTTTGGAAAACAAGAGTTTTATTGAAAAGTCATACCCTATTTGTCTTAATTAATTTTATTTATTAATATTAACGAATACGATTTAGAGAACAAAACATAAAATGACACAATTAAATAGACACAGAACAACATAACCAAACATGGAATAGGTTAACACAATATGAAATAAGATAACAAATTTTAAAAAAATTACACCAAGCGTTCAAAATGAGCGCCTTGAATTCGTATGCATGTTAATATTAACAAATAAAATTAATGAAGACAAATAAGATATGACTTTTCAATAAAACTCTTGTATTCCAAAAGTATCTTGATTAAAAAAAATTGAAAATTTCGTATTATTTATAGAACTTCAACCTTTTGTATTTAGGTAACTAGAAGGAATAGTACCTATGTTCATATGACATTTTTGGATCAAAATGACCTCAGGAATAAGCTGTTAAAGTTTGTTACACTAGTCCTGAAACACCCTGTATATGGTTACATTTTATTTGATTGATGCTAGATATTTTTGTATACATTAATTGTTTGAAGGAATTTTAGGGTCTTGTTTAGCGTGTCGGGGTCGTTACCTAGGGCTTCTTTAAGAGAGTTTGGGATGTTCATCTGGCGTATTTTGGCCATTCCACTATGTGTTTCACTGGTATTTGTAGGTTACATAGATAGATTGAGTGATTGGTTTTCTATAGATGTTGGCGTGAAACAAGGTTGTGGGATGTCCCCGTGGTTGTTTAATTTATATATGGATGTGTTGTTACGAAAGTCGCTGAATGGGGCGGATGGTGTACGTATTGGTGGCAGTGTAGTGCCTGCGTTAGCTTATGCGGATGATGTAGTTGTAATGGGTGAATCTGAAGAACAATTGAGAAGAATGATTCTAAGTATAAATGAAGTAGGAAAAGGTTTAAATCTATTACTGAATGTTGATAAATGTAAAGTGTTAGTGTTTGAGAAGAGTGATTTGGTGACTGATTGCAATGTTTCGGTGAATGGTGTGAGATTGGGTCAAGTAAATGAGCTTGTATACTTGGGGAGTGTGTTTTCGAGGGATGGACGTATTGATCGAGAGATTGAAAGAAGAGTATCTGCTGGATGTAAGATATTGGGTGCTCTGGGAACCTTTACTCGGAACGTGAATGTATCCAGAGATGCTCGATTGAGTGTTTATAATGGTGTGTTAGTGCCTACGTTGATGTATGGTAGTGAATGTTGGGTATGGATGAAGAAACATGAACGGCGTATAACTGCTGTGGAAATGAGATATTTGCGGGGTGTGTGTGGATATACTAGAAGAGATCGTGTCCGGAATACATTGGTGTATGATGAATGTGAGATTGGGAAGAATGTTGTAAGAAGAGTGGGAATAAGTCAGTTGAGATGGTTTGGTCATGTAGAACGTATGTCGAATGACAGATTGGTGAAACAGGTGTATGTTGGTGAAATTGAGGGTGAAAGTTTGCGTGGACGGCCTAGGAACAAGTGGATGAATATGATTGAAGGGTTGTTGCGTGAGCGAAAGATTCTGAGCGTGAAGAATAAACGAGCTTGTATGAAAAGAATTATGAATGTGGTTGAAGCAAAAGTGGTGTGTCAGGATAGGAATGTTTGGAGAAAATTAATTGCAGGATAAATATGATGAATGAAGACAAGCGTATGATTCTTGATTTTAGATTAATTGGTTAGATGTTTTGAGTGTTTACCTGCAATTGTGCGGAGACGATCTTCAGAAACAAGCGCAGTGTACACTAGCGAATGGATGAATGTTTGTTGTGTGTTGATGGATTTTGGTTGTGAGAAAAGAAAGAGTTTGTATGGAGGAAGTGTTAATGTGGTTGAATCGAGTATCGTGTGTCAGGATGAGAATGTTGACGGGTTCGTGCTACCCCATTTAATGGGATATAGCGTGATGTTATGTATGTATGTATGTATGTACATAGATAGCACATTGGTGGATTTTCACGATCTACGATGAATTTGTGAGTGGTGGTGGTGTGGCCGATTCTCAATCGCGTTTTTTTATTGCCATTTTAAATTCTGATTTGACAGCTTCGGTTTGCTTACTCATTTCTCTGGCTTAATCATCGTGATTTAACGGCTGTGAATCGTACTTCAGGCGATAAATATATAATTATTTTTTTTGACATATGACTTCGACTGAACGTACAGTAATGAAGATAATTTTAAAGTTAAATTTTTATGACAGAAAAATTCGGATGACGCCTAGATTCAAACCAGGGACCCTCCACTTGCCGGGCAGAGATGCTAACCGCTACACCACGTCACCTGTGTCCGACGTATGGCATCAACCGAATTCTTCTGTCATAGTGTCTAACGTAGCATCGATCCCAAAGACTCCTATATCTATGATAGGCATTGACAACGGGTTTCGTCTACAGCGACACAGTTCTGATTTATAGGGAATCATTCCACGAACTAATTTGCTACGTTAGACACTATGACAGAAGAATTCGGTTGATGCCATACGTCGGACACAGGTGACGTGGTGTAGCGGTTAGCATCTCTGCCCGGCAAGCGGAGGGTCCCTGGTTCGAATCCAGGCGTCATCCGAATTTTTCTGTCATAAAAATTTAACTTTAAAAAGATAAATATATAATTTACCGAGATCTGCTACGGGGAATGCCACACCCAGTAGTGGGTGAAAGGAGTGATGATATACTTTTTTTTAATTTTTGTTTGCAATACTTTTGACACAGTCTGTGTACGTTGTAGTAGCAGGAAAATTTCCTGTAATTATAATTCCATCCTGCTAATTTTGCTGAAATTATAACACATCACGTACTTTGCATTTCCTCTCTTGATCTAGGTATGCACGCCCTCACACAGCATAGGATGTGACTTGATACTGCAAACTATTGATAAGCAATAACGTAATTGACACACGTCGAGTTTGGTGTTGGCTGACGGCGGCGGTAGTATCGTCGCCGCCGCCGTCTCTTGTAGCGCAGCGGCGTTGATGCGCCACCGCCTCTGGGGAAATCATGTCGCGTCCTCGTGTCCTCTCGCTCCTAACGAGCCGACACTGCACAGGGCCGGACTGGCACACTGGTTCACCACGATCAGAAACGGTTTTTTTTGTGGTTACATTTTGGACTGTATTTAGATTTTTATAAGTATTATAGTTGGCTTTTTACTTTCAAGGATATTGTCTTCAAATATGTTGAGAAAAGTGAATCATTATGGCCTCATACTCAGTGAAAAATGTGATTATTTACTGCACAGCAAACTAACTAATAAGAATAAAGATGATGTAGTGCCACAAAATTTTGTGAAACTACATCAAGTGTCTACGTTCTATATTCTTATTCATAATGTTTCACCAAGTGCCAACGGCTCATACTTTTGATATTAAAACTAACTAATCTAAGATAATATGCAAAACAAATGAAATGTAATTAGTAAAATTAATATAATTAGAGTTAAAGATCAATCGTGGAAAAATGCAATTTGTATTAAAAGTCGTACGCGAGTATATTCTCAAAATTTATCTTTTTTGTACATTACTAAAAGAGCAGCGTATGCTAAAATGATTTAAAAATCAGTAACTTTGTTTAATAGTATATTATGTAACATGTTTTATAAACGTCTCTTTAGTTACGAGTGTATAAAAAAACCTTTGTTAACTGTAATTAAAAAATATATAAATATATCATCACGCCTCTTACACATTACTGGGTATGGCACTCTGCCTAAGCAGATCTCGGCCAGTGATATATTTTTTCGCGTGAAGTGCGGTTACCAGCCGTCAAATCACGGCCTCCAAAGATATTAGTGGAGGGAGAGCCACAGAGGCTACGGCTGAGTGCCACATCCAGTAATGAGTAGAATGCGTGATGATATTTTTAAATATTAACTGTAAATCAATAAGATAAGTCGTTGATAAAGCCATTTAACAACCGTTATTAATATCAACATATAAAATAAGATATGATTAACTTTGTGGACAGAATCGCGTACTTAAATGTTAGCACTTTTGACATCTGCATAAAAAATGATTTTTTCCTTCCGCATACTCCATCCCTGTACTTCACAACTCAGCCTCGCCAGGATATAATAACACCCTTATATCGCTCAGTTCTCATCTTACTCTCTCGTACTCTGTGACGTCACGTGGCAGCATCGTGTAACACAGCGTCACTGGCGTTGGCGGCGTCGCTTCTCGCGTCGTCGCCTGTAACACCCCGGCTCCGATAACGTGCGTGTTATCCTGCCAAACTAGTTGTTATATAGAAAATTTAATACTGTTAACGGGAGAAGTGCATCCGAAAGGATGACACTGTGTTACGTTGCGTTACTGTTATGCTATGCGATAAGCTTATGACTTAAATTTGCAAAAATAGTTCTTCAGAGGAAATTTGATAAGTATTATTTTTATTGGGTTACTTATGAGAAATGGAGGTGCTGAAATTGTTTAATTAAAGAAATTATATTTTAACTAGGGATCGACCGATTCCGATATCGGTATCGGTATATCGGCCATATCGGTCCTTTTGGCCGATATGTAAACCACGATATCGCCCTAAAAAACTATAAATTGCCTAATATTTCAGTTGCTAAGGATTTTTAAAGGAAATTATTACAGAAATACTAAATAAAAAACAAATCAAGTTTATTCTTATTCAAAATTTAGCAAAAAAGTCATTAAAAATGTAGAAGTAAAGTTACACACTAAGTTAAACAAATTAATATTTAAAGTTAAGTTTTGGCAAGTTGTAATGTAACAAAATTAAGCTTTCTGCTCTTTCCGGAGTAGACGATTCTTGCGCTTTCATAAACATTTCCAGCTGAAGAAAATAGCTGTTCACTAGCAACACTACTTGGCGGCGGTGCTAAATATATTATTGCAACGTTGTACATCAATGGAAAAATGTCTTTTTTTTGCGCCCACCAAGTCAAAGGATCTTCATTTCTTGATATTTTTTCTAATTTCTTATACAATTCAATCTCATCATCAATTTTATTCATCATATCATCATTACTTTTCTTATATGACACTGATTTACTTGTCGTCATACCAGTAAGTTCATCAAAAGTCATTATAAATCACTTTTACCTCATTTATACAGCAAAAAAATTAAGACAAAATTTTATTGCCGATATATCGGTATCGGCCGATATCGAATATGAGTATATCGGTATCGGCTACAAAAAACCATATCGGTCGATCCCTAATTTTAACTAATCTTAAAACTGCGTTCACAGTTAAACAATTAGCAGTAGCAGTTCATAATAATTGTCATAAATAGAGTACAAAATATACATTGAAAAAGTTTTTTGAATACACCCATACCTCGCTGTACGGCCTAGATACGTTCCACGAAACTTGGCCGCAAAGCGAAAAGCCGTATAAGGAATTCAATTATTCTAATACAAATTCATACAAATTTAATGGGAAAAAAAAGGTTTTTTTTTGCCGTTATAGCGAAACATTTTAGGCCGTAAATCGAAAACGTGCCTTAATTGAAAAGGGTCGTTATAGCTAAATTATTAAGAGCGACCGTATAGTGAGGTATGGGTGTAGTGGTTTCGTAGAGAAATCACAGAAAATACAACTGAATTTAGTTGTTGGTCCCCTCTATGTAATTGCGATTGAAGTTTATATATTTGAGGTCGAAAACAAAGTTTAGATTGCAAAGCTATAAACCAGGGTTCGAAGATATATATCGATCGATATATATCATGATATTTATTTTGATATATATCGTCATATTTTTGCAATGATATATATCCATTATATAAAAATATCAAATAGTTTTTGTGATATAGCCTCCGGAAAAGTGAAATTTTTCGAATTTTTCAGTTTTTCTACTTTTACGAGGCTATATCTCGAAAACTAAATGTGATATGAAAACGCGGTCAACGGCATTAATTTTCTCGTGCTTCAGTTAACTTATAAACATAGTTTGAGCGATTTTTATTTTTTTTCAATTTTCCGCCAAAAAAATCGCAAAAAGCGGTTTTTTAACATTTTCTCGAAAACCAGAAGTCATATGCATTTGAAGATTGCACCACTGGATTCAGTGGGTCAAAATACATATGTATGTAAATTTTCGTTTTAATAATCCTACGATTAAGGATTTTTGGGAAAATTGAATTAAAATCTGAAAAAACCAAAGGAAATAATTAAAAATATTAAATTGCTTAAAATTGTATGAAAATTTGCTTATAAGTCAATTCGGACACGGGGAATTCAACGCCGTTGAGCGCATTTCCATATCTTGTTTAGTTTTTGAGATATAGCCTCCGGAAAAGTGAAATTTTTCGAATTTTTCAGTTTTTCTACTATTCCGAGGCTATATCTCAAAAACTAAATGTGATATGAAACCGCGCTCAACGGCATTAATTTTCTCGTGCTTCAGTTAACTTATAAACAGGATTCGAAGATATACGAGCCCCGTCCCACATCAGTTGGCCCACTTGCTGAAATTTTAATTTATGTAGTTATTATAAGAAAATAATTATATTTATGTAATTTCACTGTATTTATTTAACCTAATATTGATATTTAGACTTTTTATAGTTAATTGGAAATAAAAATTTAAAGGAATATTATTTTTTATTACAAAAAATGTAATTGGTTTTTATACATGAAAGTTTTGCATTTTATATAGTTTATAAGTCTTCAAATTACTTACACTTTGTTTAGAAATTTGGTAGCTATCGAACTGGCTATGCATAGATACGTCAAAACAATTGTTGTTTATTGACATTAGTTTTTCAAAAGACTTCAAATTAATTTTATACATTGAAATGACTAGAGGTAAAAAGATAGATGAGAATCTTCGATCTATCATAATTAATTTATCTAAAACTGGAAAATCAAATTCAGAAATTGGAAAATTATTATGTTTATCACGATATAGTGTTAGAAATATTGTGCGATTGTACAATACAAGCGGATCCATTGCCTCAAAACCCCAATATGTGAAGAAAAGTAAAATTACAGATATTAATAAGAGAGCATTAAAAAAAGTTATTCGTCAAAATAGACGTGCTAATTACGGAAAACTCAGCGTATTGTGGGGTGAAGCAATTGGAAAGCAAGTTTCAAGATCTACATGCCACAGAGAAGCTCAAAAGTTGGGATTCAAGACATACAAGGTTGTGTTTTAAAATTGTTGTCTGAGTGAAAAATTTCATAAAATCTATATAATTTTTTAGGCTAAAGAAAAACCGTTATTGACAATAAAACAAAAGCAAAACAGATTGAAGTAGGCTAAAGAACATAAAAACTGGATTCCTGAACAGTGGAATTGTATACATTGGAGTGATGAGTCTCGGTTTGAAGTTTCTATTGGTGACAGTAGAAGCAGAGTAATTCGACAGGAAAACGAAGCGTATCATCCAGATTGTATGAAAAGAAAGGTTAAGTTTCCAGCATCTGTTATGGTGTGGGGATCAATGTCTGCAAAAGGTGTAGGAATATTACATTTTATTGATGGAATTATCAATACAGACAAATACTTAAACATTTTAGAAGAATCTTTACTACCATCAATGCAAGACGCTTTGGATTCTGGAGAAGATTTTATCTTTCAACAAGACGGTGCGGCCTGTCATACGTCTAAAAAATCTTCGAAATGGTTTTCAGACAATAATATTCCACTCTTAGAATGGGTGTCTAGTAGCCCTGACTTGTCGCCTATTGAAATATTGTGGAATAAGATGAAAAAAAGGTTACGTGCAAGTCCTGCAAGATCTATACCAGAACTGAAGCAAAAACTTCAAGAAATTTGGGATCAATTTAAGCCAATAGATTGTCAGACTTTAGTAAACACAATGCCTCAAAGAATTACGGCAGTTATTAAACATAAAGGTGATGTTACCCAATGGTAACTTAAAAAATGACACTAACATTTAAGTTCTTGTTATTGTTTTTTGTTAATCTTTTAATTAAAAAAGAAAAAACTTAAGTTAATTTAAGTTAAAAAGAGGAAATATATATAGATGATATAAAAAATATAAGTTTTTGATATTATAGATTGCAATTCGATTGTTAAAATTATAATAAATGCATTTTAAGCAAGTGGGCCAACTGTTACGGGACGGGGCTCGTATATCCATTATATAAAAATATCAAATAGTCTATAATAAATACAGTATTATTACTTTCATTAATTCTGTTAAAATTATATTCTAAAGATAATTCTTACTTTACTAGCATTTGACTAACTACACATCAACGACATAAATCCAAATTGTGTGCCATTTGTGATGTCATTAACGGCAAAGTCTGAACCATTTCCAAAATTTTTATTTGGTACTCATTTTAGAAATACAAATCCATTAATATGGTGGAAAAGTGTAACTATCAATGAGTCAGAGTGGCCAAATAAAAGTACATTTATTGAACTATGTGAACAGTTACACACTGCTGTAACAGTCACAGCAGGGCTGGAACGATATTTCTTCACTTTTGGCATTGTCCAATCTCAATTACGTAATCGTCTCGGTAACGCCAAAGCCGGTAAATTAGTTTTTATGTTTAAATATTTAAACCAAAAAGAAACTACAAAAAAAATTAATTTAGATTGGATTTGGCCAAGTGAGTCTATCTGCAACGCTATGTTCAGGAAGTTCATCAGAAGATGATGATTTGCCCCTATTTAGGATATAGGATTATTTAAATATTCTTACTATTCTTAGTACTATATAATATTTGTGTATTTACTTTTTTTCATTACCTATGTTAATTTTTTATTTAGGAGTAATAATTTATTTTGTATTTCCTATTGTGATAATAAATGTGTACAAAAACTAAAATTAAAAAATAAATATCCAAAAAGTGATATTTATCTGATATATATCCTATATATCAGATATTTTGATATTTATTATAAATATCATGATATTTACGAACCCTGCTATAAACTGATCAGTTTATTAAAGTAATTATTGTGGTTTTATATTTCGAATGTTTCAACAGAAAACCCGTAAATTCTTAAATGTATCTATAAAATAAATGTATTTTACCCTCCGTAATTTAATGAACAATGAAGCAGTTGTTGAGCTACAATTCCGCTAGAGTTTAAAGAAATGTATTCGCCTGCGGGACAATCAAGACAATTCATTAGTCTGTCCATTAACACATCCACAGAGAAAATTGAATTCAACTATAAACGTCAGTAATGAACATTTACGAGATTTGAAGATCATTGTCCGTTGTCATGTTAGACGGGTCTAATGTGACCTGCGCCTGAATTAGTCGAATATGAACCGATTACTGAGCATTCGTGACATCTGCTTAATGAGAACGCCTCGTTAATGAGATTGGTTTACATCCCGTCTTCGTCTGTTTCCGGGCGTCTCCGTCGGCAACCACCACCGTACCGTCGAGATGTCGTTGATGTTGCTGTTGCGAGGATGGTCACAATTCAATTTCAGTTTCATCACTGAAATTCATTTTTATTTGGGATTTTTGCAATTTCTTGTCGTATAGCACGCTTTTTAACAGCGAATATAATCAGTGTTACGAGCGGTGAAATCTGTCAGTGTCCTTAGCGAAACGAATCGTCTTCTTGACAAGTTTTTTTCTCGTTACTCGCTCCGTCGTTTCGTGATTAAAGCTAGGGATTTCTTAAAAAATTAATTACTGGACGGTGCTGAGTGTCCAACGCAGATACACTATGGATCCTGAACATTCTTTACTCTAATGAGCTTCATTTGTTTATCTGCTTTGTTTTTGACTCTGACTTAATTGACGAGGTTATAAATCTTCAATGCCTTCAACTGCATTTTACGATATTATAAAACATATTACTTCTGTAAAGATGACATAATTACGAGGGGTGTGGAGATATATTATTTGTGTCACATGAGAAAATAGTTTTTTTCGAAAACTGTCATATAAAGTTAAAACACGCGAAATGAGTGTTTTTTGTCTACAGAACGCAAAAGACTTTTGCATCCTGCATTTTTTTGATAGAAGAAAGGCTCACAATTTAATAAAATTTGTCACTTTATTTTTTTGCTTAGAAACAATACTTCTATTCTTTAACAAAATTTATATTTAATGTTCCAATTGAACAATTATTCATATTTATCCCGCTTGAGGAAGCTAACTGGTGTACTGGAATAGCTTCTTGAGAAATGCAAGGCGAATCCCAATAAATCGCAGAAAAAAATTAGAACGTTTGTTTGGTTTCTATTGCCAACCAGCTGTCAATTGCTGGTTAGAGAATACCAGATTTGATAGCAATTATATTACATACATTGTTGTCATGGAGACATTAGATGTCACATTAATTAATCCTAAAGGTCAAAATTTTCTCATTACATTATTACTAATTTTGGGACATAGTTTTCGAAAAAACGTTGTTTGATACTCGATTGCGAAATGCTTTTGCATTCTCAAATGCAAAAGTAACATTTCGCAATCTAAATAACTATTTATGTGGAATAGGTGACTCAGTGGATCTTGAGAATCCTGGTTCGATCCCAACAACCGACA
Source organism: Pterostichus niger (assembly GCA_947425015.1). Classification (NCBI taxonomy): domain Eukaryota; kingdom Metazoa; phylum Arthropoda; class Insecta; order Coleoptera; family Carabidae; genus Pterostichus; species Pterostichus niger. The sequence goes on from OX380338.1 coordinate 35,590,652, forward strand.
AACAATTTTCACCACGTTAACTCTACCCCTGTGGCTCTCCCTTTAATAACATTTTTGGGGGGCGTGATTTGACGGCTGATGACAGCTTTATTACTTACTTTGACAAAAATGTCTTATAATAGTTAATCGAAAATATACTTGTATATCAAAGATATAAATTGAAGTACATAATTTTGCATTTTCCGTCAGAAGTATTCTTCTGTAAGAACAAAGTGAAGCTGCTGGTTCAGTTTAGTGTAAGATAGGTTTTATGTAAGTTCTTCTGCCGATGCGATCAGCGATCAGCGATCAGATCCGGAATGGAGTCCGGAGGCCGGAGTCTGTAAACTGGAGCGCACGCAACCATGCACGTGTTTGTAAAATATGCAATGGTGCCGCCGCGAACATGGGCGTAAAACATTTTCAGAATTTAATATCCGGTTTAGTTTTATTTTCTTTGCAAAGCTCTGATTTCGTGTTCTGCACCGATTTTTGCATTATATTAAATCCTGAACAGAGCAACGTCATGTAAATTTCATATCCTGGAAATGCGACACAATTGTCGGGATATTGAATTTGTAATAGTTTTAAATGTAAATATTTCACACAGGCGAATGTTTTACAATATTTCGCTTTGTTGTTTACTGTTTACTCTGTTTTGCTTATTGCGCTTGTTTCGCCTGACTTCGTTACTACTTTTTTTGTGACGCTAGTCTTAGCACATAATAAAAGTTGGAATTTATGTTTACTCGGAAAAATGACAAAAACTTTATATTGAATTTAAGATCTCATTTTAAATCTAAAATATTATAAGTTTTTTAGTTCATGCGACGCAAGATTGGATTCTTGACTGTAGTAACAAATAAATAATTTTCAATTTTGCTTTCATAAGGAAAGTCATTACGAAACCCAGTTACGTATCGAACGAGCGTTTATTACGATACGCAACATTTTGTTCTAGACGTTTGGTAGTACCGGATGACATATTGAACCTATCAAGCTGAGAACATCCAAATTTCAATACAACTTCAAAATCTGAACAACTGTATAAATTCCACACCCAGTAATGGGTAAAAGATATATTTATTTTTTTATATATTTTAAACTGGAGGGATCGGCATAAAACGATTAAACGTCCCAGTCCCATATAACTACAATGAAATCTATTAGTGCGGCTACCACAAATCGCTTAACAATAGTCACAACAGGTAATTTTTTAAGGGTCGTATTCAGCCTAAAATTATTCTTGTTTTTTTCCTATGATTGACCACTTAAAAATACCGGCGAATGGGGTTGTACAACCCTCTGCGAACCTTGTGAACCCAGTTATAACGGATAATATTTTGAGTTCCTTTGTAAACGTAATTGCGGTGCATTTAATCGTTTTATGCCGATCCCTCCAGTTTAAAATGAAACAACATTTCATATACAAATTGCGCTAAAAGTAAAATAAGCTTGTTATTGCTCGGAAAACAATAACTTTCCATTGTCAAATAACTACTGAAATAGCATACTTTCCGTCATAGTAAAAAAAACAGACCAGCAATAAATCATAGAAATCCGTCAGGCGCTAAACTGCTGTCATTTTATAATAGAGAAAAACAAGAACAATGCAGTTCAGGTTTTCATAAGCTAGCGTCATCAGCAGGAGCAAAATCAGGAACGTCAGCAATCAACCGTCAGCAGCAGGCAAGCAGCAAGCATCCTGCAGCATCCCACGTCACAGGACAGAACAAACATGGCGGCGAACTCTGTCACTGCGGTGTACACAATGCACACGGCAGGCACGCATTGCATACGTCATCCGCACTGACATTGATTACGAGCTATTTGTTCGGGCCGCACGGAGCATATTCGCAGCAAATCATAATGTATGCTCCGCCAATACGAGCCGTAAATCGCACTGTGCTCGTCGTTTCGCCCGCCCAACCTGTCATAGATGCGCTCAACGCCATCTATTGACCGTTATTGGAACTGACGGTTTGTTTTGTATTTCTGTTGAATATTAAACGGGAGATTAAAATGTTGTATATTTTCATATTGGGTGACGTTTTATTATTGCGTTTCCTGTGAAATGGACCAGGACGGCATTTTTATATCTGCTTTGTTTTGATTAATGTGAAAAACATTCATTTTTTTATTCCCCTGTTTTTATATTTAAAAACTCGCGCACAGTCTTTTCAAAACGTTCCATTCGATTTATGAACATGTTTTGTAATTTGAAATTTCTCAATAATCAACACAAAAATTATATAAAGCAAAGCACTAAAATTAGTAAAGAATATTCATTTATATCTTATAAAAATGTAATTCATAATTTTTCCACCTGCCATTAATATATGGTTACTGAAATTTGAGAAGTTTGGCGAAAGTACTTGTATTTTAATGAAAATTAACATTACACTAATTACATTTTTAACATTTTAACATTTTTTCAGGAACGGAGAATGTTAATATTTAAATTTTAAATGGTTGAGGAAATTTGGCGGCAGACCAAAGTTCTGTTTTTCACTTGCAGTATATTTTTATTGTAAAAAAAGAGTAGTCAGATTTTAATTAATTACTCGAAAATTGATTTATGATTCAGAGCTGCCAGCAAAATATATATATTAATATTTTATAAAAATGATGGACTCTTTTTTAATCGATATGTATGTAATAATAATTTTAGATACTTTTTTTGCTAATAATATTAATAATTATTACACATAAATGACAATTATTCATGAACATAATTGATTTCATTTGTTAACATAGTTCGCTGAAACAATCACGTACAAACAATAATTTTCAGGACTTAAAACAATATTGAATATGAATGTCATGCGACTGATTTTTACCATGAAAACAAATATTATTTATCAAATATTCTCATTGTACATAACCTACTTTTAATCGTTATTGTCAATTTTACATAATCAATATTGAAATAAATATAATTTGTCATTAAATTCACATATATTTTTGTAATTGTAGGTACGCTAATAAAAGATGATGACGTTACGTTAAAAAGATTCTAATTTATTCTTAATAGTTGTAATTTTTTATATTAAAAAATACAAAATATATTTTTCGTCACACATGCACAAGAAAGACGTTCTAATTCCCTAATTTTAGAGAGAGAAACACTGCTTTTCTCCCCTAGGTAGCATGTTTCTCTCCCTAGGGAGATGTTTCTCTCCCTAGAGACTACGATTATTAGCTGTTTGCGGCGTTTCCTAGTTACGCAACGCATATTTGAGATTTGTCCCGATAAGACAGTAATTTTTGTGCACTTGTTACGAAAAGTATAATATGCTTCACGGGAGGGCGCGATTATCCCTTGTGTGAAGTTGACAAACCGAGACGTAAGCGAGGGCCGAAGCTTGTTTCCCTCCCTTGATGCATAACATACTATTTTAAATTCGTTTATAATTCACAAAAATAATTTATGAAATATATCATAATACGACGTTTGGAGTGCTAACTATAATTTTACATTTATAACTTCAAATTTAATAATTTTTTCTTTTAAACCACGGCTTGTCAACATGTGAATTAAGATGTTATTTAGCGCCATGGAAACCAGTACGTTAAATGACATTTTAATAACAGGAGTAGAAAAAAGAAGTTTTGCAACATTAAACTACACTGTTGGATACTGTGTATAAAAATATGAAAGTAACTTAAGTAAACATTATACAAAAATATTCGTTGAAATGTGCGTTTTGAAGTGCTGAAAGCACACATCCCATCAGAAGCAGAGAGCGTCGGCATAAGTGGAACGTCCGAGAGCTTTCGCGTTCCAAGTTGCAGCGGATATTACATCGCGCGTCATCAGCAGCAGTAGCTTCCGCCTCCGGCAGCGTCCTCCGCCACATCGCGTAACCGGCGGCATCAATTAGCTCGGCCGGTAAAGGCGGTCGCGACTGCCGGTTCTACCGCGCGGCCAGATAAACGCATTTGTGCGTACATTGTTAATCGATAGAGCCTGCCCACCAACCAAACGACTCACTGTGTTGTACAAATTAAAGAGATTTTCAATTCCAAAGTGTTGATGGGAATTGAGAACGCGAGCGTTCGCGTGCTCATTTACTGATAAACTTAGAACGGAACTCGTAAATACTGAGTTATAATTAATAACTTCATGGTCCAATTATCACTTGTTTCAGTGCCTTCTTCTCGATTTAGAACCTATAACAAGCAAGAGGTGATTAAAAATACGCCGTTTTCAACTGAATCACTTCAGTAATTATTAGTTTGCATATTAGCAAATTTAAAATGAAATTATGGCGAGGAGACTGTTTCCAACAATAGTTTACCATTAGCACAATAAAATCATCCATGCTTACTTCAATAATTATAATTAAAAAGGCGATTGTGTACGGCAAAATAATTGAAATATTTTATTTTATTGTACAACTGTACAACAGGAACTTAATCCCAATTACAATACAGAGTTCGAACTAACCGAGCCCCGTAGGTGTGGTAGTTCATATAAGTTTTAGCTTGAGTGCGATTTGAACTCGGGATCTCCGGATTTGAATTCCGTTACGTTATTCGCATCACCGTATTGACGGAATATAATGTATTTATAAAAATTTTACTTTTTTTATAGAATCATTTTTTCTTCATCTGCTTGATGTCCGAATTTTTCAATTATAAAAAGTTTATGTAATATCCGACTAAAACTGATATCCGACTTGTGTAAGGAACTATGTTGAACATAGAGATAAAGGCACCAGGTCGGTATGTAGTTTAATTTAGAGTTATAAGTTAGTTAGCGGAAAATGATTAAAAGGAGGTGAAAATTGAGAAAAACCAACATTCCGGTGGCTATATCTCAAAAACTAAACAAGATATGAAAATTCGCTCAACGGCATTGAATTTCTCGTGCTTTAATTGACCTATATACAAATTTTAGGCAATTATTAAATTTTGAAAATTGTTCACCCTAATTTTTTTATCAAACAATTTTTGAACAATATCTCAAAAACTAGAAGACATACGTACTTGAAAACTTCACCATTGGATTCAGCGGGTCGAAATACATACGTATATAAATTTTCGTGACAATATTCAAACGAGAAAGTATTTTAGAACAAATATTCATAAATTGGCCTAAAATCGAAAAAATGTCAAGGGGTACCCCTTAAGAAATTTTCAAAAAAATTAAAATCGCTGAAAATCTCTGAAATAATGTTTATAAGTCAATTCGGACACGAGGAATTCAACGCCGTTGAGCGCATCTTTATATCTTGCTTAGTTTATGAGATATAACCCCTAGAAAGTTGCATTTTCCAAATTTTATTAGAACATTTTACATCTTGTGCCATCAACAATTTATTCATTATTTTAAATCAATAAAAATATACATATTTATGCAAAAATTCATGAGAAACACATTGGAAAAGTTTTCAGTTTCATATCTAGTTTAGATTAAGCGATATTAGCGAACAAATGTGATACTTTTGATAATAAATATACAGATGTAAAAATTCATATATTTTCCTCAAAATTTTAAAAAATAGTATGTTTTAGTTTTCTTTTTATATGTCCAACAATACGATGGTGTAGATAGCGTTACGAAATTCGAATCGGAAATCCCAAAAATTATATGCACTAGCACATTGCAGCTCGGTGAGTCCGGGCCCTGTACTGTAATTTAGATTTACTTCTTGTTGTACAGCGTAATATAAATAAATAAATTATAATTATTATAATTATGGGGTAGGTGGCTCAGTGGTATCGAGTCGGCCTGTGGATCTTGAGAACCCTGGTTCGATCCACACAGCCGACTAACAATTTTCACAATTTAAAATCTACCCCTGTGGCTCCTCCACCACTAATATCTTTGGGGGCCGTGATTTGACGGCTGGTAACCGCACTTCAAGCGACAAATTATATCACTTACCGAAATCTGCTTAGGCAGAGTGCCACACCCAATGATGGGTAAAAGGCGTGATGATATATTTATTTATTTTATTTATTTAAATTATAACTGTCAACGGCCATGGCTCAACTCGTTAGAACTGATCTATAAGATAACGCGAGTTGAAGAACATTGCTCACGGGAAATATTTAGATGGATGACCGTTGCAGATAACTATTAGGATATTCAACTTCAAAGAGATATTGTTGTTCATGATATGTCAAACTTGAGACTCATAAAACCCAGTATCAAGGCGTAATAACAGAATATGACCTTAGTAGTTGATTCGCCAGGAAACCAGAAAAAACTATCGTATTCCAAATTCAAAGAAAATCTCATTCAATTCCAGAAACTTTGCAATAGTAAGTTCAGTAGTACTTAACCATATTTCTCTTGCATTCAGCAACCACTAACCCATCGACAGTGCGACGGGCAACAATTTCCTACAAAGCCGAAACATAATGCCAGTGTGCTCTAGGTACATATAAATTAGATCTCAACAGAGTGTTCCATTCAACGCATCTCAAAGTTGGCGTTGGGCTACCCGCCCTCTCGACCGCGATATAATTGGTCCTCGACAACTAATGAAGCCGCAGTTCACGAAACTTTTCATATATATTAACCCTGCGCCCGTGGCATAATTCAATCGCTCCAGTGCTGCGATTCGTGACTCTTTCAATTGACGCTCACGCGACGTTGTAATGAAGCCTGTTTTTCTTCGAGATGTTTTGAGAGATTGGATGGAACAGAAACAGACGAACGGAAGAATGTCACGTACAAGGGTTTCAGGAAATGATTTGTGAAATATGCTTTTTATTTCTTTTGTGCTTATTTTATTACTTTTACCAGGGTTTTACACGTACACATGTTCTTCTCTTTAAACATTTATTGCGAATATTTAACACGCTTTTTTGTTTAAATTTACTGTTTATACATATACTTTTGCTGTTCGAATCAACATGGCTCTTATCATTTTATCATGTATTATAACAATAAAAACAAAATACATATATCATCACGACTTTTTCTCATTCTCTACCGTATCAGAAATTTTTCTGTTATCATGGTAACCATGGTTAATACAATGTTTCTATTGGCTGTTAATTAGTATACAATTTACATATATTTTTTCGTAACACATGCACAAGAAACACGTTCTTATTCCCTAAATTTAGAGAGAGAAACACTGCTTTTCTCCCCTAGGTAGCATGTTTCTCTCCCTAGAGACTACGATTATTAGCTGTTTGCGGCGTTTCCTAGGTAACTAGTTACGCAACCCATATTTGACATTTGTCCCGATAAGACAGTAATTTTTGTGCACTTGTTACGAAAAGTATAAACGGGAGGGCGCGATTATCCCTTGTGTGAAGTTGACAAACCTCGACTTCAGCTCGAACCTTCGGCCCTCGCTTACGTTTGCCAACTTCACACGCAGGATTAATCGCTTGTTTCCCTCCCTTAATGCATAACATTCTATTGTTGGTTATACTTTGAAATTATTATTATTATATTATATTTTTTGTGTTATGTACTTCGAAATCCATTTTATATTTTGAAAACGGTAGGCAATTACAAAATAATGGGTATAGTTTAATTATCAATAGTTATCTGCTTGTTGCAGATCCTATATGCTTTCTTCAACTTTTTCTACTCATAGCCAACCTTTCATTTCAACATAATTTCGTTCTTCTCTCAGGTCGTCTATCATCTTCTTTCTTCTTTTGCCTCTTTTACCTTCTTCTCTTCCTTCTACGATACATTCTGTTACAGCCTTTATCTTAAAGTACATTCTCTTCCTTCAATATTCTTTTTTTCCTTACTTTATTTAAAACTTATTCGTTGTTAACTCTACCAGACTACTTAATACTAAGCATTCTCTTCCATATCCACATTTCCATGGCATCAATTCTTTTCCTATCTTTCTTTAAAACTGATAGTTTACGTAAATATATGTAACATGTATTTAGTAAGGTACCCTTTTTAGAAATTATTCTGAATGCGTATATCTTTCTCCGACCTATATTTAGTGGGTTTAATATTTCCAACATCAATTACTTTGCATATTAATCAAGTAAATCATTCAAAATTCTGTAGAAATCTTTTGAAATATTACATCAAACAGATTGGTGCAGCAAACTGGTAACCCTCAAAAAAATTAATGAAAAAATGCGAGCTGCAAAAATTAAATTCATTTCTGCACGTGTTATAAACGAAACCAGAAATTATGTTTACGGTTTTATTAGCTTCATGATAATAACGCTGGCACTGCGGTGGCGGATATTACGTTATCGCAGTGTGAAGCTTATTTCCTGTCTAATAAAAATTCCTCGCAGCCATTTTGTTCACGTTGAAGCCTCAAGGAAAGAGCTTGTTTCTATCAATGCACCCGGGATTTTGAGATTTCCCAAAGGTAACCGTATAACTCTTAGAATGATAAAGAATATTTATCGGAAAATTTGATGCCGCAACACTGAATATTTTGTTTCTTTGTTCTTTAAATTTTTGTTATTCGTTATTCACTACTTGAATATACATAGATTTATACTATACAGCACTTTTATCGCTATAAATAATTTACGGGATTTTACTCATAGATATTTTATTTCGCCGCAAAATTATTTTAAAATAAAAAATTACTATATAATTATGATAAAATAGGAGTAAAAGATTAATAGCTTTAATAGTTATTTAAGTAAAAAAAGCAGTAAATTTATTTTTCTATTCCCAACATCAGATTTACGACTTTCCAAAGTAAGATATTGAGATGCGCTCAACGACATTGAATTTCTCGTGTTTAAATTAATTTATAAACAGTTTTTAGCGATTTTTAAAATAATAATTTGATTTTATTTAATTGCCATATGTATAGTATCAGTCAAAATGTTTCATTTAATGTCTTTGTCACAGATTTATATATTGGAACAAAAGTCTTGAAAATTAATTAATATATTTTTGTTTTGTATTGCAGGAAACAATTAAAATGACAGCAATAGAACAACGGAACATCGCATGAGATCATCCAAAGGTAAGTCAATCAACAAACCATTTAACTAAGAACATTCACCTTTAGAAAAAGAATCAAATTCATCCTAAACAATTAGTAAATATTAATTACTTTCCCTCGAAAAGCAATTAACTTTCACTGGTCGAATTCGCAGCAGAGAAGGGAAAAAGAACCATGAATTTTTCATACAATTCGGTCGTATAGGTGTCTAATTTGGAATTCTCTAGTTGTCACAGAGTACGAGACCGACATCCAATTAATTAAATCCGTGAATCGAACTTTCGTTTTAAATAGTTAAATTCGTTACTTATTTAGGAGCCATTACTGGCAGACATTCATTGTCTGTCGCTTTAATGGGATGCTCTTTCTATATATCTTGCGAAAATTGGCTTCGATGCTTACAATGGAATTTCAAACTTGTTTCCGACACATTTGCAAGTTTATTATCATTTAGTTGCGCACAAAATTTATACTGAACTTTACAATTTATACCATTTTTCTTTTATCTCTTTTTTTGATTCAGATAACTCTGCTATTCATCAAATTTTATTACGTACTTTTAACTTTCATTTTTTTGTCGTTTGCTTCTAATATTAAAGATACGAGTAGATAACTGGGATGATCTTTTTTGTACTTGATTTATATGAGCTTATAATGTAACAAATACAAATTGTTTTGTAGGTATTTCTTTAAAAGTATGTGACAACTTTTAAATGTGTCTTTAGTTACGAGTTTTTTTTTTATACGAGCAAAGCGAGTGCATTAAAAACGTGTATCTAAAGAGTTTATAATACGAGTCACATACTATACTTTTATGATTCAAATTTATAAATAAATAAATATATCATCACGCCTTTTACCCATTACTGGGCGTGGCACTCCGCTGAAGCAGAGTGCGGTTACCAGCCGTCAAATAATTCCCCCCAAAGATGTTAGTGGAGGGGGAGCCACAAGAGTAGATTTAATTTGGTGAAAATTGTTTGTCGGCTGTAAGGATTGAACCTGGGTTCTCAAGATCCACAGGTCGACTGAGCCACCTAACCCAATTGCAATTTAAGACAGCAATAAATGTGTTATGTATTATTTGAAAAGTAAGTTTAAGTTGCAATGACAAATGCAGGAAGCTAACTTCATCCTGAATTTAATATGTCAGTTGTTATCTTCACGCCGTGACTAAAACGTTCAAAGCCACAGCTTGTCAACATGTGATTAAGATATTATATAGTGCCATGGAAGAAGTACGTTAAATAACACTATAATAACGAGAAAAGGAAAAGATATATTTAATTATTTGTGAAGTTTTATTCAGCAACGAAATAAAATAATCATTTGACGTTGGTATTTAAGTAACTGTCAAAGTTTGTAATAAAAATTATTTTGTTTCGTTGTTTTCCACAGCACTTCTAAATTTTCTTTATAAAAGCCATTTTTCGTTTGCTTGTTACTTTTGCATAAAAAAACAATTGAGCAACAAGAACATACTAATTAGATGTAGTTTTTAATACTTAACATTTTTTTGTATTTACACTTTTGGTCCAATTTAATTAGGGAAGCAACAATCATCATATTAGTATTTCCTGTGTTACATATTTCAATTGTACACCCTGTGTGAATTGTTCAAGACGCGTAAACCTCGTTTAAGAAATAATTGTATAAAAGCGCGGCTTAAAGCTATTTGGTATTGTTGTCATGATGTAATTGTAATATTATACAAAAAAGAATCTGCAATGGGGCCATTATATGATAATTGGTGTTGTTTTCTTCAAACATTTAATTTCCTGAAGACAAACATCTTTCCACTGACATCTTATTTGTATTCATCATCTCACAAATTTTTACTGCTCCCTCCATTTCATTTCGTGCGATTACGCACCATAAACTATGCTTACCATCTTAAGTAATCCTATCTCCACTCATTTGAAATGATAAACCAAGGAAGCAGGCTGGCAACAAAGCCATTGTCGCCATATTCATCTCTCATCGTGTCATTAAGACGTGACACGGTCGTCATTAGGTTCGTCAGCCACGGAGGCAGCGCTCGGTGCCCTTGTCGTAAAGCAGAGGTGCGCGCTGTTTGCAAATGTAAATTTTATTTAAACAACATTTGAGCTGCGAGCGGAACAATCACGTAGACGGGGTTATCTCGCGCACGTGCCGATTCCGCAAACATATTCGACGAGGCGACTGGTGTGAGCCGGGATCGAAGCGCCCGATGACATTCCGCGATGTGCGATGTTCCTTGCTGCTGCTCCGCAAATCTCATCATTTGATATCTCGAGTCGCAGCCCCACGCAGGGGGAGAGGGTGTTGGTTTTTGCACCGTGTTGCTTCGGGTATTTTTACTTTACACGCGGATGGGATTGAAGTTTTGTATTAGGACTGTTATACTGGTTCGATCCCCACAGTCGACAAATATTTTTCACCAAAATTAAATCTATCCCTGTGGCTCCTCCTCCACTAACATTTTTGGGGGCCGTGATTTGATGGCTGGTAACCGCACTGCACGCGAAGAAATATAGCACTTACCGAGATCTGCTACGGCAGAGTGCCACACCCAGTAATGGGTAAAAGGCATGATGATATTGATATATTTATTTATATAACATCTAGTTGTGCACCTCCCTTTTTAGTCATTGAATAACTTCCGGAAGTGGTACTTTACTTGAAGCCTATAATAGATTTTAATGAAAAACTATATTAAAATATAATCCAAAACTTTTCAAATTTGGTATGTAATCCGTCAGTACGGTGGTGTGGATAGCGATACGGAATTCGAATTCGGAGATCCCGAGTTCGAATCGCACTCAAGCACCCTGTACTGTAATTGGGATTAAATTCCTGTTGTACAGCGTAACATAAATAAATAATAGATTTTAGTTCAAATTGACTAACCGGAAGTGATACATTACATGAAGCTGCTAACAGTTATTTTGATTTTAGTAATAAATGCTGCAAATAAAAATTCTATAGTATTAAATTCTGTGTCTAGCACATTAGGAATTATTAAATTACCTTTTTGTATAAGCGAGATATGTAAATTTAAAAATTATATATTTTTTGTTTTTTGCAATTAAGTTTGCTATGGATTAGAACAAAAAATATTGTCAATGTAAAATTACGTCAAATATGTGCAATACAAAAATCTATAGTTTAATATGCGTACAAGGAAGTCATGTGGTGGCCACATCAGATTTTTTACAAAAGGATGCATAAGCTCTGTTCTCGTATAATCTTTCGCTTATTATTTGCATTTGTTTTCATGATGCTTATTCAGAAATTGAACCAAACTGAGACTCGATAGGTCCGGACCCTGTACTGTAATTGGGATTCAGTTCCTGCTATTTATTTATTATTTTTTTAAATTTATATATCGGACCAACTACTCAGGTCATATGCCGATATGTCTTTTGTATGGCCGCCACGGGCGGGACCCGAACCCACGACCTTATGGTCGTCAGTCAGGCCCTCAATCCGCGCGGCCATCACGCGGGACCTTTATTTATTTATTTATTTATTTATGTATTTATTTATTTATGTTACGCTGTACAACAGGAATATAATCCCAATTACAGTATAGGGTCCGCACTCACTGAGCCGCAGTGTGATAGTTTATATAATTTTTAGCTTGAGTGCGATTCAAACTCGGGATCTCCGGATTCGAATTCCGTATCGCTATCCACACCACCGTACAATAAAGTAACAATAAATAAATACAGTTTCATTTTTTTATTGTTAATATCTTTATAACTGTTGCAATATTTACATGTGTTTGCTATGGTGTGATGACATTCAAATATTGCGTTAATCAAAACAAAAAATATATTCTCACATCAAAAACAAAACATCTCCGGTAGCAAACCCTTGCATCTCCATTTCAAATTCTGCAACTCTCTTCCTTATCCGTTCGGTCCCTCACACTCTCCGAGTCCCGCTCACAAACGACCAACGACCAGCGAAGCTCCTCATCGTTCTCTCTCTACTCACGATCGCGCACAGATTGAAAACTGATGTGATCCTTGGCCATCTGCGATGTGCGGCTGATATTTTGATGGACACGGAGATGATTACCTCTCGGGGTTCGTGCACCTCCGTCACGTTTCAAGGATTTTAGCGCCCCCGTGAGGCAGGGGATGATGTAGCGCTTTAGAATGATTCTAAATCCCAACCGCGAAACGTAGGTTTTCTTACTCTTTACTCCTTGTAGGAGTGATTGAATTTGCCGTTCTGTTTAATGGAAATGGGATGATCGCTTCGCAGTAATTTATGAGTTTGAGGGTTTTTTTATTGGCGCTTTGCGTGTACGGAAATTTGTAATTGGGGTAATTAATTAGAGATTTGTAATTTGTGGTTCGAATGGTTAGGTTATTGAAAGATATTGCTTGTAATTTTACAGCAAGTAATTTATGAGTTTCAGATGATTACAATCCCCTAAATAGCAAAAGGAAAACTACGAAAAAGATTTAATATGGAATTTCAACTTTTTGTAAATCTTCAATGATGTTATCAAATTGCTCATGGCAATACGAAACCTATCCATACACCTTATGTAATATAGAGTACCTCATTTTCATGCCACAGTTTATAGCAATCAATTAAAATATTTATTTACACACAATAATACTTTTCTTTTGATATTAAATTGATTTTACGCAGATATTGTTCCTTGATCTATTTTCAACCAATCAAAAACATTTGAAAATTCAACCAATATACACAAGTTTGTACTGATATAATCTCTTTACCAAATATATGCTGTTAATTTGACATAATAATTATTTGTTTAATTACACTAAAAATACAAGTTTTCAGATTCAGTAATAAAAGTTGCTGCGCGATGCGCTGCGAAGCTTGGCAATATATTTTTAGCCTGAACGAAACATGTTTTTTATACCCACTTATTTTGAATATTTCGCAGATTTATTCAAATTGACAACATTATTTCACGTTTTTTACAATTTTTTCATGTTAAACGTCTATTTCTTTTTGTTTGGAATATACGGTATATGAAAAGATTAGTATAATAATAATCTAATTTCTGGAAATGATTGCTTCTTTGTTAGAAAATTGGGGGATAATTTTATAAATGAGCGTATTAAAATATTGCTTATTATAAAGTAATCTACAAAGAAATGATTAAAAGGAGAAGATTTGAATTACCCTTTGAAGAAAGGAATTCATTTTAGCTGCGACAAATAACCAAAATAATTTGTACATTTCATTCAAGATATATTTTAATTAAACGCGACATTTCGCTCAATAATTTAATAATCAAAATACATCAAAACTTAATTAACCAGTTAAAATGATCAAAACTCGAAGAAGCGAAAACAGAAAAGCGAGGATTTGGATGGACAAACGACCAGAAGAAGACAAAAAGGAATAAGAAACAAGCAATCATTTAAAATAATGTTCAGTTTGTCACAGACAATTTGAGAAAACATTAATCTTTACAACTGATGGAAATGTAATAAAATTATTTAAAAAACAGTTCATAAATCACTGTTCGTCGATAGTTCAGCGCGACGTCAAACTCCCGCTGGATTTTCGGACGCTGAAACAATACACTTACGCCTCAATCTCAAACTTGCGAAATCTAATTCACTTTCTAGTTTGGCCGTCACGCCTCGAAGTTTCTCGGGATCGCCCCAAGAAGAGATCACAGATCACATTCTGCCGAGTGTGTATCTTTCAGATGAACTTCAAACTCTGTTACGTTGTTATTTTTTCTTCTATTCCCTTCAAGACACATTTACAGGTTTCATTCTCTACTGTCATCAGCACCAAGCTCAAGTTTTTCAAACAATATCTTTAAACTTTAATGAGATACGACTCTTTTATTTTCCAATGTTTTTATTTTGTTTTTTTTGTCAAACTACTTAGAGAACTTTGATGAATAGTAAAATCATGGTGTTATTCTTTTAATTGACAAAGAGATATAATTTTTAATAATCGGCTTATAACATTATAAATTGAAGAAATTATTTTTATATTTGGATTGCAACTTTTAGAATGTATCTAAAAATAACGAGATTGGCTGGTAGCACAAAGCTCTGTTTTTGGGTGTTTTAAGAGCACGGTTTTAACATGTTAGAGATAGCTAAAACACCCAAAAACACTGCTCTTAAAATAGGAAAAAACAGAGCTTGTGCTAGCAGCCATTGCGACTAACATAGATATTATTCAATAGAAACACATATAGTAAGAAGGGAACTACATAATATGTTTCTAAAATTCAGTTAATGTAACATTTATACATATACAGGGTGTATCTGTACTTCAGGAAAAAATGAAGGGTGTATACTATAAAACGTACAGATCATGGAACAAAAAGAATATATTTAAAATTCGCTAAATTAAGGATGGTTTACTTGAAATGAACATTTTTAGGGCCACTGGTTTGGCATACTTTTATTGTTTGCCCTGCTGCATTTAACTAAATTAAATTATTAATTACACAACATCAGACATTTATTTGATGTTGTGTAAACAATTACTTGTAAGATGATTTAAATAAAATGATTAAAAATAGCTATCAACCAGTGGCTAACAAAATGTTGCCTTTAAATAGGATGCAAAAATGTTTGCGAATTTTTAAAAAATTATCAGTACATCTTATAGTATATACCCTTTAATTTTTTCCCGAAGTACAGATACACCCTGTATACATACCTACATAATATCACGTTATACCCCATCAAATGGGGTAGCACGAATCCCTGAAATATTCATGGAATATCCATTCATCAGATTTAACAAAAAACGTCAACTTTACGATGACAAATGAGGACGTAATTTTTTAACTTTAGCTTTTCATAGCAACCGCAAATTAAAAGTTATATCAATGTTAATTATAAGATAGATAGTTCAGTAGTATCGTGTCGAGCTGTGGATTAAGGGACTCGAGTTCGATTCCTTATATTAAAATTACCTCTATGGCTCCTCTACCGCTAACATCTTTGAGGACCGTGATTTGATGACTGCTAACCGCATTACACACGCAAAATATATGACTTATTCAGATCTGGTACGGCAGAGTACCACACCCAATAATATGTTTCTTCTTCGTTTTGGTTCTTAAATAATTTAAAGGTCTCTATGTTAGTTTTTTCAGTAGAGAAATAAATTGCTATTTAAAATTAAAATCCCTAAAAATATGTCAGCGTGTTCCTAAATCAAAACCGTATTTTAATTCGTCTACTTATGGAGGAAACGCAAATAAAAAAGCGCAAATCTAATTCAAATAAAAAATACATCTCAAGTTTATTTGCCTGGAGCGGAGTTGAAATATGCCCCATTAAAAATCCGTTGGAAACTTTCCAAAAATGTGTTAATATACATTAATGTCACAAATCTGTGCCGCGGGGAACGAGAGCAACAGAGACAGAACTCTGGCGTGACACGAGCAGCAAACGTAATTAGTGGAAATCGATTTTTAATGTCTCGAAGCAACAAGACGACGGGGTGAACTCCGCAAGTTTTGACTTCTACTCGGAATTATTCTGCCGTTTTGTCGGCGGTAAGTTTATGTTCTTGCTGCATCGAAAGGCGACGACAGAGGACTTAACGTGATTTAAGATATTACTAGAAAGGCGCAAGAAAATTGTAAACGTATTACTATTTAAAGTGCCGCCACTTTATTGCACAGATAGTTCCTTCAAAACTTTCTGTAGATTCCGAGCTACTTCTGTGCTTAAACATGTTTTTCTTTTTTTGTGACATTTGCGCATAGATCAACTGGAAGAAATTTTGTATTCAGAGATTCAGACAGTAATTTTAAATTGCGTGGAAGTAATTGTTTATTACAAATGGTAATTCTTTTATCATTTATTAGAAAAATTAGATTTAACCGGGACGATAAATACTATGAAACTTATGACAACTTTTAACTTAAACCTTAAAAGGAGACGAAGGTCCCATGAAATCATTTTGGAAGATCTAACTAAGTGATATATTTATGTGCGAGTAGTGTGATTACTAGCCATCAAATCAAGGCTTTCAAAGATGTTAGGGAATGGGGGTGCCATAATAGAAATTTTCTAACACGAAAGGTTTACTTATTATCTACTCTTTCAACATAATCGTTTTTACTGAATTAAAGTAAATAAATGTTATGTTAAATTTTACAAAATTTATACCGAAGATAGCAAACAACAACAACATATGAACTAACGATACTGCATGGCAAGACTACATCTTGTCAATCCAAAAGCTAAACCACCACTGCCTATTTGTTGTTGTTTTCCATGGGACGTGCAGACAAGGGGTAAGAGGGTGGAATCGTTGACTTGGTTAGAGATAACTGTTCCCATGCTTGAGTTTACATAAAAAACACCAGACGCTTCTAAGAGATGAAATACAAGGATCAAAAGCTATCTCAGACCAATGCACAGCTAATAATTTACCCAGATATGTCATCACATAATAGTTAACAAGCGCGACAATTCAGAGAAGCCATTAACTCGATAAATAATGATCAAAGAATACTGCATTGCACTAATAAATTTGATAACCAAAACTCTGTCAATTCAACTTTACAAAAAAGATATTTAAGATAATATTTAATTTGTCTGTATCTTTCGAAGCTGATTCTGAATTGTTTCACTTTGTTACAATTTTAATGTGGTAAAAGTTGTTTGTCAACTATAGGAATCGAACCCAGGCTCTTAAATCCATCTCTATTTCCAAAAAAACACAACCCCATTAATCACATCTAAGAGTGTGTAAAAATTCTTTTCGTATAGAGACACAAATTCCCGTGACTTCTTAAATCTCTACAG
The DNA here is from genome assembly GCA_947425015.1 of Pterostichus niger. NCBI lineage: Eukaryota > Metazoa > Arthropoda > Insecta > Coleoptera > Carabidae > Pterostichus > Pterostichus niger. The sequence continues at coordinate 35,608,323 of OX380338.1, forward strand.
GAAGGAACTAGTTCTCGCAGTGACGCCAACAGCCACTTGTTGAACCGGTAGAGATTAGTATCGACTTGAAAAACAAGAGTGTTGGACGTAACAGATCACCCGTACCACCGCGTGTGTGTCCGCATTAGCACGCAACGTAACGTGAACGCGGCATAGCCAAGCACATCTAGAAACTCGCTGAATTATTCATCCTGAGCAAGGGATGGGTAGAATTGTTTTGTTGTGGAAAGTTCTTGGGGTGGGTTGTATCTTGTTAGTGGTGTATTCATGTGGAGATAATCAAGATTCGGTTGGGGAGGTTTGACAGGAATTTGGATATCGAGGAGTTTACAAGTCGAAGAATTTCGTATTTATTTATACATTTTTTGCGATTGTGGTTTTATAATAAAATGCGTAGACAAACCTAATGCCTATGTCACACTGGTCGAAGAGCATCAAAGAGCATCGATGACCTCTTCGATGAAACAACAGAAAGCACCTGTCATCGACGAAAAATAGAGGCTCCTCTATTTCCATCGAAGAGCTCATCGATGAAACGAACGTATCTCATTTCACTCAAATCTTTTGTGTCTCATTTCACATTAGCATATTTTGGAAATTTAGTTTTTCTTTCTCAACTTTAGAATCTTTTATTTTTCGTCAATGGCGGGTGCGTTCTATTGTTTCACCGAAGAGCTCTTCGACCAGTGTGCCAAAAGCATGATGAAACTAATCTATTAAAATAAATAAATATATCATCCCGCCTTTTACCCATTACTCGGTGTGGAAATTTGACGTAACAGTGAAATATTTGGCGCGTGAAGTGTGGTTAATAGTCGTCAAATCGCGGTCCCCAAAGATGTTATTAGAGGGGGAGCCGCAGAGGTAATTTGGTCGAATTTGAGAATCGAACCCGAGATCTCAAATACATAGTCCGGCTCAATACCACTGTGTCACCTACCCCGTAATCCATCGATTAATTAGTTTCATAGATTAATACAAAAAAAAATCATGGGGTAGGTGGATCAGTGGTATCGAGTTAGACTGTGGACCTTGAGAACCCTGGTTCAATCCCCACAGACGACAAACAATTTTCAACAAATTAAATCTACCCCTGTGGCTCTCCCTCCACTAATATCTTTGGGAGCAGTGACTTGACGGCTGCTAACCGCACTTCACGCGGAAGTAATATATCATTTACCGAGATCTACTTAGGCACAGTGCCACACCCAGTAATGAGTAAAAGGCGTGATGATATATTTATTTATTTATTTTACAAAAAAATATATCTGTTATTCGTCAGGATCAGTGAAAAATCAAAAATTATACTTGAAATGTATTTCTGGCGAAGTTCACTTCACTTGTACATACTGTTCAAACTCAAACAGCTAAACTTATTTACAACGAATCAAGTTCTAGCAAAGAAGAGAGAGAACCCATGTAGATATTAGTAAAGTTCGTTGTGCTCGCATTTTAACAAAATAAACTTTATAGCAAGTAGATGAAATTATAACACATTAACATCATTTTGTTTTATAAAATATATACATGCGTTGTTTCCGTATTAGAAAACTTAAATAAAATGTAAAAAATTGTGGTTAAAGTCAGTGTATTTTGACAAACCATAAATTCATGAAGTCAGTAACAAAATCGGTTTGAATATAACTAAAAATCAGTTTAAGGCTGTTCGACTCCTGTCTCATGGAACTGGCATTTTTTTTTAACTTTAGGACTAGATTTCTCGTTACTGAAGCGTTTGTTATGATTACAAAAAAATCCACCTATTGTTGAATACTTTATAAACAAAATGTCAGCCTTAAAATTTTGAAATATATAATCATTAAAAAAATATCATACAATAGAATGATTAGACCTTCTTCTTTCGTAAATTTGACTTGTATATGATTTCCGCCATATTTCTATTCATTCTTACTATCTACTTACTAAGGCCCAGTACTTTCACCTCCAGATAAAGTTCCTAATAACTATCAACCGGATAAATCAGAAAATCATAGCACAAATTGTAATAATTATACTGAATATAATTTTCTAATGCGATAGTTTTACAATATCATCATGCAGGCGCGGTGGCCGAGCATATCTCTTAACATACTGTGACGTCACCCGAACCAAGGTTCGAATCCGCCTGTCGACAATGTGTGATTTGTCGTAAACTATCAAAAATACAGTTACATGTATTTATCACACTCGAGTGCTATAAGCTAGTCACTTAAAATAATTTGACTAAAGAAACCGGCAGTACGGCAGTGTAAAAACTGCGCCTCTGTTCCGAAACGGAATGATGGGACATCATCATCATCCTGCTGATAATTACAGGAACTTTATTTAGAGATGGAAAACCCGGTTCTAAATGAGAACCTAGAAACCATATTTTATGAATGCTAATGATTAGCGAAAAGTATTCGATTTATTAACGCGTAGGCATTGAACAAAAACATTTATCAAAGTATTTAAGCTTATTTTTGACATATCAATGAATGTAGTAAACAATAAAACCATTCAGGATGCGTAATAATCATTTAACTGCAATGACAATACCCTGAAAATATGAATCTGGCTGCAGACCATCCCATATCATGTTAACAATTATTTACCCCATATCCATAATGCGTACATAGTGCATATAACGCAACACGAACCACAGCGATCTAACAAACAATACGCAGGACGCATGCGTGTAAATCTAGCAGTGATACCAACACTGCCAACATTACCAACATTGAACATAACAACCCTGCTGCAGTGATTGTTGGCGCATGCATTAGCGTAATCGCGTTACGGATGGCAGCGTTCGACACGAAAACGCATGCGTGGCACCGTGATTTTATCAAATCACGCACGCTGAATTGGCAACCTTTTTTGCATCGGTTTGTGTCACGCGTAACCAGTTAGAAAATCCTCTCAATTAGCCTTTGTGGTTGAGGACGTGAAGCGGATGCAGAAACTGTCACGCAGAGAGAGCGATGGGCTATATAATGGTTACATTCATCTCTGCTAATGGTGCACCATCAAATAACTAAGGTGTACTTGCATATTAACTGAGGTGGCTCACTGTGGATCTAAGTACCCAGGTTCGATGCCACAGCTGACAAACAATTTTTACCACGTTAAAACTACCCCTGTAGCTTTCCCTCCAGTAATATCTTTGGAGGCCGTAATCTAACGGCTGGTAACCGCACTTTATGCGAAGAAATATTTCACTTACTGCTACGGAAGAATGTCACACCCAGTAATTGGTAAAAGGCGTGATGATATATTTATTTATTTGTTTTACACCCTAATGCGCACGTTACCAAATATTTTTTTTCTACGATTGCTATGAAAAGTTGATAAGTTGATAATTTGTCATTGTAAAGTTGATGTTTCCTGTGGAACAATCGAAAAATATAAGAAAAGATGTAAAATGCGCGCGTCTCCAATGGCGACGCGCGAAAAAAGGTATTAAATGCGCACTAATTTCAGTTGTTACCAGGGATACAAACAAAACAGAAACTTGTCATATTGGCAGTTGACAGAACGAATTTATTTTCAATACGTATACGTTTTTTAATAATTTTAAGATGCAATCGTAGAAAAAATTATATGTATATTACCGTGCTCGAGTAACAAAGAATCACTTTACGTTCTTAATACACAAATAACTATTTTCTAGGATTGCTATAAAAAAATCACAATTACGCTCTCATTTGTCATCGTAAAGTTGACGTTTTCTGTGGAACAATCGAAAAATATATGAAAAGATCTTAAATGCGCGCGTCTCCAATGGCAACGCGCAAAAAAGATATTAAATGTGTAGAAAAATTATGAGCGTAAAGTGTCTTTGTTCCTCTATACCAGCGGTCGCCAAACTTTTTGACCTCACGGACCAGTTAATTCATAATTTAAATCCCGCGGACCACTAATAGGATTTTTTAAGTGTTAAATATATTTATAAAAAAAAATTGTGATCAAAGAACACATAAAATGTACCTAGTTAATAAAATGAAACTATTAATAGTAACCAAGGTATGAAAGCTTTATTAATAAACCATAATAAAATAAACAAAATAAACAAAAATTGTACAAACAAAACAATTAAAAGATGGTTTAAATATATCAAACTTTTAGCGTTATACATTCCTAGTGTGATGGATGTTCCTGCTTACTTGAAATAAGATTATGGATATTTGGATCCAATGTTGTTACTGCAAGACGGAGAACTGCATTTATTTCAAACCGAGATCGGTACCGTGTTTTGATGACTGTGACAGATGAAAAGGCCTTTTCACATAAATAAGTTGTGGAGAATTGAATCAGAATTTTCATCGCCTGTTCACTAAGCAAAGGGTATTCACTTTTTATGGAAAGCCAAAACTGAGGTCTTGATAAGGATGAATGAAATTTAAATTTTTCTGCGGACCAGCGAAATTTTCTCGCGGCCCACTAGTGGTCCGCGGACCACCACTTTGGCAACCGCTGCTCTATACTATTGCTGCTAAAGTTAATTTTAAAAGTTATCAGCAGCTGTAAACAAATACAAAAGTTTACAAACATATTTTGACTGTATTGGTCTTTTAAAACGTAGGTGTTATATAAAAAGATTACAAAATAAATTCAGCAAAATATTTTTAACGTGTCAGAAACACACTTCTCTCCGTGTGAAATTTGTCTGAAAGGTTATAATTTTAGCAACCTAAAACATGAAAATAAAAAACAGATATACTCGTTGTTAATTACTAAATTACACAAGAGGCAAATTAAAAATGATTTTCACATTACACATTTTACCTAAACTAGACGTAAACTTTATTACGTTAGTACGTAGTTTCACGAATCTAGAAAAAAAATATGCTCAACGTCCTGGCAAAATGTACTTCCGGTTTCACATACATGCTAAAAATTATGTTCCATAAATCTAAATGAGCAAACAAATTACGTTCACATACCGTAATGCTGCACTAAATAAATACATGTATACAGGGTTGGGAATCGAAGGACGCATTTTTACATCAAACAAATTAAATAGTTTATTGTTTACTCCATGGAAAACAACAACAAATAGTCAGTTGTATTTCAGCTTTGGTGAGAGCAATCGTCTCCCTCTCTTGTTTGGTGTGCAAGATGGAGTCTTGTCGTGTAATTAATAAATTGTAATTAGTGGTAGCTTGTAATTTAATAACTAATAAATAATATTTTGTTCATAGGTCGTTGTTGTTTGTCATCTTTGGTTAATTTGTTTAAATTTCATTTAATCTGTAAATAATTTTACCGGTTTCAGGATATTAAACCTATGTTTACATACACAAAATTAGGCTGGTAAGTAAATAATAACTGTATTCTTTACGGTAATATTTACTATACTGACTTGTCAAAACAGTCAAGAAAATTAAAATAAAACACAATGATAATATAGCACTATAAATACAAACGGAACTCAAAACAACAATAATACAAAGATTACTTCTCCTGCTTAATATAACATATATTAATTGTACAGTCTTTCAAATTAGAGATGACCACGTTATGACGTTTAAATAAAAAAATATTTATAAATATGATACAAAACAATTGTAACCATGGCGTTTAATAAAAACATACAGACCACAGACTTACTTGTTTTTACATTGTTATAAGTTGTAACCATATATTATTGTAACCAAAAGTAAATATCCATGACCAGAGCAAATTTGTGTCATTGTTTTCTAAAAAGAAATAATTTTTAAGATAGTGAATATACGATGAAGGGATTCATATACTCGTAGGTAGTTTGTTTTGAATTCAAGTAGTTTCTTTTCGTGTAGCAATCGAATAAATATTGAAACTAGTGGTTATTCGTAAGGTTATAAACAGAATAACAAATAGTAAGAAAGAACTATATCTTCCAACGTTAATATTTTATTAAATATCATTTAAAAATAAACACACATTTATTGAATTCAACGTTCGACGACATAAACATTCAAAAATTATGATTCCATATTTAGTATTAATCCAAACTTTTCATTACATCTGTAAAACTCTATTCCAGATGAATATAACATTTTATTCGTACATAAAACGCACTGGAATCTATATAGGTCAGGCAATGTTACATTATTGATTAAACTGTTTATTGTAAATGTAGTCCTGTGGGTCCTTCACAAGTGACAAAGGTTCAACATGATTATAATAAAATTTGACGGATATGCAAATTTTCTGTTCCTCGGGGAACCGCCTATTCAAGAGAGCTTTCAGATACATTGCGTCAATATAGCTACTATGCTGTTAGTAAATTCGACTACATACTAACATTAATTTGTAACCGAATAGAGTCAGTTTATTTTAGGAGTAACAACTATACACGTGGGTTCGAAATAATGTAACTAATTTGATATATCAAATATTATTCCATGCCCAATGGGCTACTCACATTTTTCGTTTAATTTATGATGTGACAGTGGCGGATCCAGGGGAAGGTCATGGGGGTCATGACCCCTCCACCCCTAAGCTTGGACTTTTTTAAATGTTGGCCTTAATACATAATAATGATGTCTTTATTTACGATAACTTAATTTGTTAAACAAATTAAATAGAAAATGTTATCTAAGAACTTAAAATTCAAAAATAATGAAGAACTCTTGTATGATTTATTATTCTAATAAATAGTCAAAAACCAATATTTTGTGGGGATATTATTTCGACCCGCAGATGAAAGAAGTATTCTATTTAAGACCTAGTCAAGTATGTGACTACCGACATTTGCACTTAGAAAATCAACTTCTAATTCAATAATTTTTGTATTCTATCGAAAAACCGTGTTTTATATTTAGAAGATGGGCAATCTTCTCTCCTGAGACAAAAATCACTCCAAAACCCCCCCTAATTCGAAGTCTGGATCCGCCCCTGTGATGTGAACATTTTATCATCGGTCAAGAATTTGTTGGTAAAATTTCAAATAGTTCTTGAGTAGAAACGGATAACAGGATGTCAAAAATGACATAATTAAATTCTGACAACGTACGCATTATTGGGTGTGGCAATAACCGTAGCAGATCTCGGTAACTGATATATATTTCTTCACGTGAAGTACGGTAATCAACCATCAAATCACGGCATTCAAAGATGTTAGTGGAGAGGAAGCCACAGGGGTAGTTTTAACGTGGTGAAAATTGTTTGTAGGCTGTGGGTATCAAAAACGACTCAATACCAGTGAGCCTCTTACCCCATAATATAAACTATCTAGAGGAATAATGTTCATATTATCTCCCTAGGTATAAAATGTTTTACTTTTGTCTAGATTTTTGTATCATAGAAGTACTTCAGGTCGTGAAAAAAAATGCATAATGCAACTGTCAAATTATGAAACACGGCATATATTTCTCGCGTCTAATGAGGTTATATTTTAGAGTTCCTTTATTTTATTTTTAAAGACAGTAAAGGTAATTATAATTAGCCATTTAGATTAGCATGTTTACTTTATGAAGAAATGAAAGCTTATTCATGTCGTCTGTTACTGCACAGGTTAATTACTTAAAGTAGTGGACGATGCACACACCCATGACACTAACATAGATAAATGTACTGTCTAATTGAATTTCAAATATTACTGAAGTAATTAAATTTTTAATTATTTGCTCCATATCTAGTTTAAATTTTACATTTTAATTTTGATGTATTAGTTTTCATTAATAAATAATTACACACAGAAAGTATGCAAAAATTCACCAAGAATAAATGTTAACTAATTCGTCTTTTGTAAAATTAATTTTTACATAAACAAACTAAATAAATTATAACAAAGACAAATTGATAAACTACGTGAGAGAAGCAAGTAATAATTATTAAATATTTGATAGTAACTAATCTAATTGTTTAAACAAATTAATTTATGCTATACTTTCTGTGTGTGATTATTTATTAATTAAAACATGAATAGGTTCTGTACTGATCATCTTACGACATTAATGAATAAGAACTTGTTTAAAGAGAAACAATAAGTCTTTAAAATTTTGCAAAAAATATACAGGTGTTCCAAAATATAAAGTTGCATATCAGTGCACGAAAATGCAACATCCGAAAGAAAATAAATAAAATTTGAAATAAACGAGTAAAAAAATACAACCCCTCTGTAAATTCCCTGTACTTCACCTATTATTATCCTGACAAATATCTGAATAGAGAAGTACAGAAAGAGCAGCAATTAATTAAGAAAATATAAATTACAATTATCAACAGTATTACACAATAACGAAGTGATTTGTAATTAATTTAAAATAGTACCTAATTATTATTTCTGTACATAACGTTAAAAATGCATGAAGCTTTTATCCACTCTTAACACTAGTTTTCAAAGTTTAGAGGTCATGAATAAAAATTCTCATTAAATATTTACTTGGAAAGTAAACTACAAAACAAGAACGAATGCGAAGACGGCCAAATAAATAGAAGCACAGGTTAACAAAGTTGCAATATTTATGAGCAAATAATTTCATCCTCACAGATCATTACGTTTTATTTTACTGCAACAACTGTATGCAAAGAATTTAAATGAAAATGTTTAACTTCTTTCTTCCGTTCTAGACTTCTGTGTTATCAATACTCGAAAGGTCTTGATACAAAATTTATTGTATCATTTCGTTCAGTGTATCTAATCTCCTTTTTATTTATGTTTCTGTTACCTAAGAACGTTGGGAAAATAAATCTTCTTATTTGAGGATATATTTTATACCAATGAAATTGTTTGTGGAGGGTAAACAAATACCTGCTTTTCAATTCAAAGGAACATCGTATCTACATATTTGTTTTTATTTTCTGCCATCGCAATTAATATTTATTTTTCCTTGCAGTTATTTGATTTATATATTATGATACTTCAAATACATATGCAAATATTTGTTTATAATCATTCTCTTCACGTTTGAAATCTGTACAGTATTGGCGTAACTAGGGTTAATTTTTGAGTGTTTCAACATCCTGTTTTATTTATCAATATTGAGATGTTTTTAAATTATTTATTACGTAAAAGTAGATTAAATTAATTATCAAAAATCATACAGATTATAATTTGGCAGATTATTTAATTATTTATTTATGGGGTAGGTGGCTCAGTGGTATCGAGTCGGCCTGTGGATCTTAAGAACCCTGCTTTGATCCCCACAGGCGACAAACAATTTTCACCAATTTAAATCTACCCCTGTGGCTCCCTCTCCACTAACATCTTTAGAGGCCGTGATTTGACGGCTGCTAACCGCACTTCACGCTAAGAAATATATCACTTACCGAAATCTTCTTACGGCAAAGTGCCACACCCAGTAAAGGGTAAAAGGCGTGATGATATATTTATTTTATTTTATTTTTATTTAATCGAGATTGTTTAAAACGATCTTTTTGTCTCCGGATTAATACTTATTTGTACTAATAATGAAAGCAATTTTTTTTTCACGATTTTGAAGTTTGTTGCACGACGGCGAAACCGAAGTGAATCAATCAAATAAGTAAGAAAAAAAGGCTTTCATTAGGTGTTGAACATGTATTTTTCTACTTCCGTTAGGAAATAGACGTTTTATTTCACTTATTTGAATTAGATAATGAACTGCATTATTTAACTAGTGAAATAATGAGGTAACATAGCAACAAATATCTTGGTAGACGAGTTCTGATGTGTTATTCTTTTATTTTTTGAATTTATAACTGTCATTAATATGTCAAATTTTCATAATTTCAAAAACACTCTTTCGTATTTATTAGAACGGAAGTAGAAAAAATATTGTATGAAACTAGTAAGGAAATAAGGTTATTACCTTACTTATGTGTTTACATAACTCGGCTACGCCTCGTTCTGCAAATTTCACATGCGTAAGGTAATAACCTTGATTTCCTTACTAGTTTCATAAATATATATTTTTGCATATTGATAGTACATTTATTTTACGCCGATAAAATTAAAAAGTATTTTGACAGGTGCATGTTTTAAAATTTAAATAATCTAAATAAACTGCCGGCAAACAACTTTCATTAAATTTAATAAACTTCAATGGCTTCCCCATCACTAACATCTTTGGGGATCGTGATTTGATGGCTGGTAACCTGTAATCTACTAAATAAATTCAATGCCATTGAGCGCATCTCAATAGCTTGCTTAGTTTTTGAGCTATAGCCTCGAGAAAGTCAAAGTTCAAATCTTCCAGAGGTTATATCTCAAAAACTAAATGCGCTCAACGGTATTGAATTGTAAGTAACACGCCCTGAAAGTATCATTACTGGATTCTCAGTGCTTGCACGACCAGTAAAAATATCATTTTCAGGTTTTGTTACATTCATTTCCCTTTAGGGCTACGCCCTATTCATACAGTAATAAATTTGTGTATCCATTGAAAAAAGAATCGTCGTGAATAGTCCAATTAAAAATCAATCACCCAATTCGATCGCAATTTGAACGTATTCAGTCAGTCCAACATTTGCCACCATAGAGCAACGACATAAGGCAGACAGAACGGTCTGTTGATGGCATTAGTGCCAGTGCTGGTCAAACAATAGCCACTTAGGTCTCACACTCGAGCCAAACAAAGGGCTTTGTGCTGCTGCAGTGCAGGATAACTCAGCCTGGTGCTGCCACCGCCGCCTCCGATGCGCACGAACGCTTTACAGTACAATGCGTGAGAGAAACAATCGCAAGTCGCGAGTGCCAAAGTGCCGAATGGTTCTGTGCTATAATAATTTAGTTTCATGCTACGATGATGGATATTGTTCTCTGTATTGAGTTTGTATGGATAAGGAATCACATTAAAGTTGAGATTACTGCAATTGCGGGTAATGGTTCCTGATTGTTGTTTTATCTGCGCGTACACTTCTAACATAAACGCCCACTTCCAGAGTTCATTCTCTACTGATAATATTATATAATGTAGCGACATATATATTAAAAACTAAGTTAACATCTTAGCTAAATATTTGAAGACCGGTTTTTGTTGTTGTTTATTTTCATGTCCATCAGTACGGTAGTGTGGATAGCAATACGGAATTCTAATCCGGAGATCCCGAGTTCGAATCTCACTTAGGCTAAGAATTTTATGAACTACCACACTGCAGCTCGGTGAGTGCGGACCCTATGCTGTAATTCAGTTCCTGTTGTAGAGGTAGAATAAATAAATAAATAAATATACCTATCTACTTATAAGAATATTGTAATCCTGCTCCAATAGATAAACGATTGATAAAGTATTCAGTTGTGAAATAGTTTAAATTCGTATTTCCCCTAAAAATGTCACCCTAAGCCTCAGGATACCAATAAACACAGTATATCAACCGAAAAAATATGCCACTTTACTAAATTTCATATTATTGCACATTTTTTTTATAAGAACGTGAGTAGTAAGGGTCCTCCACTATTTTTAAAATTGTTGTTAAACTTCATCTAAATTGAAAACAGTGTACAGTTCTAGAAAGACTTAATTGATATTCATTAAACCGTAATAATTTTTTTAATATTTTGTGATGTCAGACTTAAGAAAATATGAATCTCAAACAGCGGAGCTCAGATGTAATTGTAATCACATATATGTTCTACTTTATCATATAGAAGTTTAAATAACTTTCGTGGCAAATAAATAAACTGTAAGATTATCTTAGTCAAAGGTTTGATTACTACTGGTACGATATCCTGATTTGCACCATTCAGTTTGACTTTCCCTTCATTGATTTATGTGAACCTAATCAAAGTTGTTTTCAACAAATATCTAAATACCGTACAAAATTAAGAAATAATATATATTAAATATTTATTTAAAATTAGTTACTAATTCTGTATATAACGACATAAACACAAAAAGAAACCTTAAAATTCACTGTCAGTGAGACGAACACAAAAGACATGAATAGTAGAAAGAAGATGGTTAAAGAAAGATATTCATGCTCTGATATTAGACTTAATGGCTTTGAAAACTCAAATATCTTGAAAACCAATAACATATTTTTAACTTTCATCATCTCTAGTGATGTTTTTGGGTGACAAATTTACTAATTTAGTGGATGACCGCATTCTGTGGAATTTTTTCTGATTCAAATTATATTATTATTATACAAAAATGTACCTGATAAAAATTTGAAATAAGCGTTATAATTAATTTTACATTTTAATTAATGTATAAAAGCATCTCCTGAAGTCTCATTACAAATTCAGTAGGATTATAATCATTTTGTATAAATACATCACTGTAATCCCGCGAGATAACACCAGTATTTAATACCACATTACTGAGATATATGCGCGTCATAACAAACAAAACAAATAAAAACAAAAACGAAAACTACGTTAAAAGTCGAAACTGCCTGCTAATAAGAGCGCCACCCTTCGCAGGACAGCATAGAGAACTCCGCAGAGGAGTCCGCAGGAGGTAGCAGGATTCCAGGGCTGGGAGGGGGAGGGTTGTAAAACCACGGCCGCCTGGATGCATTTGCTTGTGATTTAATTAAAATGGGCGAGACATACCTAAACTCGCATCCGTTGTAAGTGGATTACGAGCACGAGGAATAGCGACGGCAATGCGGGCGACGGATACGGAAACGTGAGCCTGACGACTCGAGTTTTCCGCGTGTTACGGCCCTCCTGACACTACCGACTGCCGAACCGGTGCCTAAAAGGTACTTCGACTTATTTTTATGCAGAGCCGACTTCAGGAATTTTAAACACTTTTTAAACCGTATATTCCTACATTATTGATTTTGACGTTTATTTCAGAAAAGAAACTTGTTTCGAAATATTAGAAAAACAAATATATTATCACAACTTAATCCTAGTTATAGTACTGTACAGAGCATTGACTTTTCCCGGTTTTGGCTACTAACTCCAGAAAGGTAGTTTTACACGCGTAATTAATCTTTAATTAATTTAAATAATATATATTGGAATATAAATGTTACAATTGGTCATTGACACACGTGTCGCATTTTTATAAAATAATAATAATAAAATTTCAAGGTGGTAACACTGAGAGATCAAGAAACATTTGAAATTCATTTATTTTAACATTTATTAGTTAGATTAAAGTTTAAATTATAAATATCTATTGTATGTGAAAGTATAATGAATTTATTTTATTATTAAAGAAAAAAAAATATCTGACACTTTTACAATTACTAGATAACTTGACAAACTTTGCCAAAAATATGTCGAGAAACATTTGTAAAAAATTTTATTTTGTAGCAGTCTTTATGACAAAAACAGTTGCATAAAATGAATACGATATAGACAACATAATTTTTGACAGTATTGTTGATTTGATATGCGCTTGAAACTTGTACTTTTCACACTTCAGTGCGTAAAAGTGACTTTTATGAACGCTCATATGTTAACAAACCATGGCTTCGAACATTTTTTAGTCATCAGATTTTCCACTTTTCCGGGGCTATATCTTAAAACCTAAGCGAGCTATTAACATGTGCTCAACGACATTGAATTTTTCGTATAAGTTTTCAGTGATTTCTTAAATTTCAAACATTTATAGACTTGGCGATTACACCATTGGATTAAGCGGGTCATTCGTTACAATATACGTACGAGAAATAGTTTTAGAGCAAATTGTTTGAAAATCGTAAAAATCTCTTGGCAAAATTTCAAATAACTAAATCGCTTAAATGAGTTGAAAATTTGCTTATAAGTCAATTCGGACACGGGGAATTCAATGCCGTTGAGCACATTTCCATATTGTTTTAAGTTTTTGAGGTATAGCCTCCGATAGACTTGAAATTAAACTTGAAAATATTGGAAAGAATCTTGAAAGGGAAAATGTGTAGTACGCCCCTGTAGTTTTTATCCGGGGCCGAAGTACGAGTACGTATCTTTTACGGCAGCTTCAGTGACACCAGTGCTCATGTTTCTTTAATAATGTTATGCAGAAGTGACCCATTTGTTCTTTGCTAGCCCAGTTTACAGTTTTATGTGTATACGAGAGTTGAGAGTGTTCAGACTCACGGCGAACCTCGCAGTGCTTCAACTATTTCCAGACATTTTTATTCAATTTTACCGCTGCAGGAAAAACTAACAGAACTCGAACATTCACCGAATTATATTTTGAGTTCCCAAACATATGCTCGTATAAACCACATTAAAATATACCTCTGCCGGCATCTACTCACAACTTTTACGCCCGAGTACCATACCCAGTAATGGGTGTTTAATTACGATCGTGTAAAAAGTAGGTCATTATGTTTAGTAAAAATAAATAAATAAATATATCATCACGCCTTTTACCCATCACTGGATGTGGCACTCTGCCTAAGCAGATCTCGGTATATTTTATCGCGTGAAGTGCGGTTACCAGCCGTCAAATCACGGCCTCCAAAGATATTAGTGGAGGAGGAGCCACAGAGGTAGATTTTTTAAATTGGTGAAAATTGTTTGTCGGCTGTGGGGATCGAACCAGGGTTCTCAAGATCCACAGGCCGACTCGATACCACTGAGCCACCTACCCCATATGTTTAGTGGAATATATAATCTAAGATAATTTATCCATTACTGGATGTGGCACTCTACTGTAGCTGACCTCAATATATTTCTATGCGTGAAGTGCTGTTACCAGCCGTCAAATTACGGCCCTCAAAGATGTTAGTAGAGGGAAAGCCACAGGGGTAGTTTTTTAACGTGGTGAAAATAGTTTGTCGTCTGAGGAAATCGAATCCGAATTCTTAAATCCGCAGTCCGACTTGATACCACTGAGCCCCTTACCCATAATTTAATTTATTTTATAGTGAAAATTCTATTAGGAATTATGAGTACGTCCATGGCATTTCTGTTTGTAATATGTAAAATCTCTCTTTAAATTATGGTTTTCAAATATGTTGGTGGAAGAAGAACCATAGAAGTATTTTTACTTCCTTGTACGAAGTAAAGGAAGTATTGTAATCGCTAAAATTTTCGGTTCTCAGATTTCAGTGGAAATACGCATTTTGGCCATCCCTGAATCCATTTTGACTAATTTCGTCGTGACGTCTGTACGTACGTATGTATCTCGCATAACTCAAAAACGGTAACCCATAAAAATTGAAATTTTATATTTAGGACTGTTATAACATCTAGTTGTGTACCTCCCTTTTTGGTCATTATATAACTTCCGGAAGTGGTACTTTACTTGGAGCCTATAATAGATTTTCATGAAAAACTATATTCAAATATAATGAAAACTTTCCAAATTTGGTATATATCAATGGAAATAACATAATAGATTTTGTATAAAATAGACTAACCGGAAGTGACACATTACATGAAGCTGCTAACAGTTTTCCTTGAAAAAAATGGTATTATTTTAATTTTAGAAATAAATGCTGCATATAAATGTTTTAGAGAATTAAATTCTGCGTCTAGCACATTAAGAATTTTTAAATCAGCCTTTTGCATAAGCGAGATATCTAAATTTAAATATTAATTTTTTTTTTGTTTTTTTTTTAAATTAAGTTTGCAATGGATTAGAACCAACAATTAAAGATTTAATGTCAAATATGTGCAATTAAACAAATATCTATAGTTTAATACGCGTACAAGGAAGTCATGTGGTGTCCACATTAGATTTTTTATGTGGTGATAATGAAACTCAAATTCTCATTATAATTGTTGAATCAGATAATAAATCCTTCTTATATTCCCATTTTTTTTTTAAATCATGAATAAAGCATTCAGTTTTCACAACCGATTTGCAGCTAATTCGTGTTGTTGCTTCGCGATCACACCCATCCAGAATTCGAAGGTAATCAATCGAATTTCAAACCATATAAAATCCAAGCACCCCGCATTAAAATCTCATAAAGTTCGTGAGTCGCGTCTCATCAGCGGGAACATCCCCGCTCCGCAATGAGTTTCACATCGACTCGCGATGTTTTTGTCGCGTTATCTCGCGGAACACATTTACCGTACGATTTAGCACGAACGTTGCCTGGCATTTCACCCGGTTCCGTTGATACGTCAAGAACTTGCTCCTCGACGCCTCGGTTTCACTCTACGTGCTGCGACTCAAAACAGTCTATAGAACTAAGATATTATCGCGGGCACGGCGAGGCGTTCTTGTTACATGTGTTCGCGGTGTTTCTAACTCAGATATGTTTATTGTCGAATAATGAAATGGCAGCGTCACTAGCAAAGAAGAATTTGTTTACAAAGTTTTGTTGGACAATTGCACTAGTTATGGAATTGTTACAAACTGTTTACTTTGAATATTTACTTTGTACAATGGTCTGTAATAAAATTGGCATAAAGTAGAAGTTGGAATGTTGGACTTTCAAAAATTTAAGCTAAACTTCATGAACTTAAGAGCAAATGGGTATTTAAATGGGAATACTTTGCAGTTCTACACTATAATGATTGCTCTAGCAACAATGTTAAATAATTGTGAAAACTAAGAAAATGTTTGTCTGTTTATTTAAAATTTCTCCCTCCCCCTATATACTATTTTCATTTTAAACTGGAGGGATCAGCATAAAACGATTAAATGCACCCTCAATTACGTTTACGTACATTTGAATCGTAATGAACTGTTTACTTAACTCTGTCTCTAGCGGTTACGAGACTTATAACGTGCTAGTCCGTGTAAAAATTATAACGGGCTGTTGACATTGGTTATCATGACAACATATCTAATTTTAAACGTTTGACACTTAAATATTTTTTGATTAAACAAAATCTGTCAGATTTTCGAAGTTACCTTGATTGAACATTTTAGTTATTATGTTATACTATTGCAATTAATTTGATTAAATATACATATATTGCGATTCAAATGCACATAAAACATTGTACAATGCTCGACCGTTAGCTGAAATTTACAGGCGCACACAGATAACAGGCTTGCTAGCGCTCGCCCGTTACCTTTCTATGCTCGCCTGTAAATTTCTGTATAACGGTCTTGCAATGTAAATAACTATTACAAAGGAACTCAAAATATGACTCGTTCTAACAGATTTCACAAGGTTCACACAGGGTTGTACAGCCCTATTCGCCGGTATTTTTAAATGGTCAATCATAGAAAAAAACAAGAATAATTTTAGGTTGAATACGACCCTTAAAAAATTACCTGTTGTGACCATCGTTAAGCGTTTTGTGGTAGCCGCACTAATAGATTTCATTGTAGTTGTATGGGACAGGGACGTTTAATCGTTTCATGCCGATCCCTCCAGTTTAAAATGAAAATAGTACGAGTATAACTGTTATTGGCATTTATACAGTTGTTCACATTTTGAAGTTGATGTTCTCAGCTTGATAGGTTCAATATGTCATCCGGTACTACCAACCGTCTAGAACAAAATGTTGCGTATCGTTATAAACGCTCGTTCGATACGCAACTGGGTTTCGTAATGACTTCCTTATAAACGCAAAATATAAAATTATGTATTTGCTACTACAGTCAAGAATCCAATCTTCCGTCGTATGAACTAAAAGACTTTTAGATTTAAAATGAGAAATATAAAGTTTTTGTCATCGTTTTATGCCGATCTCTTTAGTTTAAAATGAAAATAGTATACTATAATTAGGATTAATCATCATCTGTGGCGCTACAGCCCAATCGGGCCTGGGCCTACCGGACACACCGAGCCGCAGTTTTTACACTGCCGTACTGCCGGTTTTCGTAGTCGAATGCTACATTATTTAAGGTGTATAAGTGACTAGCTTATAGGGCCCCGAGTGTGATAAATACATGTAGCTGTATTTTATATTTTACGACAAATCACACATTGTCGACAGGCGGATTCGAACTGACGAACCTTGGCTCGGGTGACGTCATAGTATGTTAAGAGATGTGCCTTAATACGCTCGGCCACCGCGCCTGTAATTAGGATTAATCAGGGATGTGCGTGTAGTTTACTGCAAGTAATCTACGCCATTCTCTACGTGTAAACAATCATGTAGTCTACGTCTTCATTTTTCATGTATACAATGTAGACTATGTAGACAATGAAAACACCTGTGTTCACTTAAGTCAGATTAGAAATTTTATCCCTAGAACTAGGGAATTTTGAATGTTGTTAGAAATTTTTATTTTTATTCTAGGGATTACATGAAAAAAAAAATAGTTGTGCAGGGCAAAACGTTGAAAATTTGTCAACTGGTTACTGTTAAAAATAGCGCCAAAGAAAACTCCGTCTGGTGAGATGGCGCGTTGATCGATTTTAAAAATATGACAGTTCGCCTAAGACCCAAGACAGACATTCGTCTAGTAATGTACGAGCACTTGCTTTATTAGTTTTATTATATAAAAACCGATAAAGACCCGAGCTCACGAATACGAATACATGTAATAGTTACAAATTTAGGTTATGTTGAATTTTACAACTGTCAGATGCATTATCTACATTGTGTACATTGTCTACGTCGCTAGAATTGTCGACGTATTGTCTACGTGTAGATGTAGACAATTAAAGATTACACGTAGATGCACATCTCTGGGATTAATGCCATGAAGAAAAGTCTGTCATAAATCAAGGGTTAAAAAGTTAAATGAAAACTGTAATCAGCAATAGTAATATAAAATTACATTTTACTCTCAAATGCAATTCCTAAATTATTCGTGGATAACCAAAAGATGAAACATGAATCCCATTATTCAGACTTGTCTGAGAAATGTTCTTATTTGTATCTTGGTACCAAACAATCAGCGAAACACAGTAAAATTATCATAGACTCCTGTTTCTGTAATCCTTTTAAGATGTGCATAACAGAAAGGAATTACGCAATTAGTAGCGTTGTGTCTGTTAATAAATGATTTATATGTGTTAAATATTTACTGGCAGGTATAATTCGCGTCGTAGAATCCTGTTCGCATCGTTAATTGCGTCAGTACGAAGTGGAAAGCATTTCCTTCTCTCCACATACATGTTGTAATCACGCGAACTGTGCCACTGCGCACGATCACAGCTTCACGGTCGCAGCTTGGCAATTACTTTGTAAATTTGTCCGTGAATGCTTCACGCAGAGTTGATCAAACGTTGACTATCGAACATCAAAGAAACTGTTTCTTTGATATTTCAATAACTCGACATTTCAAATGTACGTTATTGTCATTATTAGTTCAGTTTTATATTTTCAAAAACGAAAATATTAATAAAACCTGGTTTGATTTGTACGTTGCAGTATAAATAGAATATTTATTGCTTTTAGGATCGCAAACTTATTTTCTTGATCAGAAACGATATTCCCATTAGGCATTGTATGATTTAGACAATTTCAAAACCTATAAAGTCAGGAAAACAAAACTTACATTCGAATGCAATTATAAAACTACAAATTAAATTTAATACCAACAAAGACAAAATTAATTGTCGTCCATGCACTTGGTGAAACTAGGTTTAAAAAATATAAAATAAACACTTCCACAGAACTTCTCATGTCATCTTACTGTTTGTTAGAGATCTTATTCTCTGCTAGCACAGTTCTTCGTCACACAGCTTCTTCACGTGAACTTTGTTCTAGGTGAAGAAGTGGGTTATACCATCTAATAAGAGCGAAACGCGTCTATGGTTACTAACTGTGTTGACTAGCCTCTGACGATGCCCTCATAAGGTGACTTGGAGGCTGAATTTTGTGAGACTTAGCCAAGTGTTTAGTTTATATTTTTTAATAAATTTAATACAATTATTTATGTATCTACGAGTAAAATTGACTTTTAGTTGTATGTTTAAGTTCGTAAAACGACTGTTTAATATCGAGGTATCATTAGTTACAAGTACCCAACAACGAGTGGGTAATAGTACATTATATTATAAGTGAGTGAAATAAGGCATTATACCAGTGTGATATTTCTCGCGAGCATATAATAACATTTAATTCATGTGTGATGCACAACAGGAACTTAATCCCAATTACAATATCTTATAGTGGAATCCAAATCACTCAGATACAATCATATTGTTTTGGATATTAGTTGAAGTTAGCGCGATTTGAAAGCACGATCCCATGCTTATTAATTTACGAGTACAAACGCTAATTTATTATATATTCTTAGTTTCTCTATTTTTATTTTTCAAACTGTAAGTGCCTAGGGCCTACAAACAACAAACATTTAAATCTAGTTCTGTTACTGTTGCACGTAACATTTTAGCATTACAGATAATGTAGGTAGTAAGAGTATTTAACAAACTACAATCTTTAAAATACACTCAGAACTTGAACAAAGTTTGGAAGTTTACCAAGCAACATTTAAGTAAATGTTAAAACAACTACAAGAAGCATCATTCAAATAAAAAGCTCCCTTGACTGTTTTACATTCAAGTTTCGTGCTCAACATCAACGATTTACCGTAGAGACAGATGCCAAGATTTGAATTTAACACAAACTAATCATATCTGAAGCCTCGGGCATGCATTTATATGGTTGTACAAGCATTGCAAGTGTATACGACGAGGTAGCGAAAAGGATGAAACAGAACTTTAATACCACTTAATTTAAATACATTTAAAATGTTTTTTTATATCATGAAAGCTTATAAAGTGATTGTATTCGATGTATTTTATTCTGATTTTGATTGCTTTACCAAAACATTCAAATGAGGACATGTAACAGTGTCAGCACTCATTGTCCTCCAAATAAACATAACGAATTTATTTATTTATGCTACAACAGGAACTTAATCCCAATCACAGTACAGGGTCCGAACTCACCGGGTTGCAATGTAGTAGTATTAGCTTGAGTGGGAATCGAACTCGGAATCTCCGGATACGAATTCCGTGACACTACCCACACCACCGTACTGCCGGACTGGGGATGAGTACCTAGGTTTGAATTCCACAACTGACAAACAATTTTCAGCACATTTAAATTATCTTTGTGGTTCCCCATCCACTAACATATTTGGGGGGCAGTAATTTGGACGACTGGTAACTGAAATTCACGCACTTAAATATATAACTTACAGAGATCTGCGTAAAGTGTCTTTATTCCTCTTAAACTATTACAACTCTCGCCTTCGGCTCGCGCTGCAATTACTGTGTTTGAGTAGCAAAGAATCACTTTAAGCTCTTAATACACAAATAACTATTTGCGTATGTCATAAAACATACTTTTAAATGCGTGTTTCTGGTATGAAAATAGCCTTTTTTTTTATCGGTAAAAATTTTATAAACTAGGTGGTTAAAATTGTATAACTGTTAAACTGGGCGGTAAAGATATTACGTCACAAAACAAGACAAATGAGCGTGGGGCCATATTGACTAACTTGAGTCAGTGAGTATAGTTTGGTTCTTTTTGTTCCGTGAAAATTAATTCAACTAATAAAATGGCATTGAAGGAAGGAACACTTGTGACAGCAAGTCCTATTTTAACTTGTTGCTAATTTTACACTTGTTAAAATAGTGTTCGTTCCGGTTTAGGAAAGTAATATACTATTACACCATATTAAAATTTTATATTCTCTCTCCCCTAATATCTTTGGGGAAAGAAGTCCTGTTTTAACATGTCCTCACACTTGTTAAAATAGACTTCGTTCCGGCCTAGGAATGTAATATACTATTTCACCATATTAAAATTATCCTTATGATTCCTTCCCCCCTAATATCTTTGGAGAAGGGCGTGATTTGACAGCTAGTAACTGAACTTTCCTGAAAGATAACCTTAAATACTGAAACTAAACAATAAAAATAAATATCCAAGATGCTCTCCGAGGTGTTAGGCGCAACATACGAGTAAAAATAAAATGGAAGAAATTCGTGTATTTCATCTAGAGGCAGACAGCATAGAAACATACAAGTAGTATTATATGTCAGTCATGCAGGGTGCAACGCACGCGGTCTCGTGCACACTTGACGTGGAAAGAAGCATTGCGCTATTACCCCGCGAACAAAGGCGCTCTCACCACTCGTCGCATTTCTCGCGAGATTGAACTAATTTGAACCGGAATAGGTAGTCGAAGCGTGGACAATGCTTCAGTACGCCTGCCCACTTGTTCTCAACCCCTTGCTTCTTTGCCACCCTCTCGACGCTAGCATAATTGCGTTCTCGGAATTAAAACTTCGTATCGTGCGAGATTTTAATTATATCTCCACTACTGCATTTTGTTTTCTTCTCCGTGGTATCGAGTCAGCATATGGATTTGAGATTCTATTCCCATAGTTGATGAACAATTTGCATCACATTTAAACTACTCCCGTGGCTGACCCTTCACTAATATTGACTGCACTTCACGCGAAGAAATATATCTCTTGCCGAGATCTACTATAATAGAATACCACACCCATTAATGGGTAAAAGGCGTAATGATATTGTTATGTATATTAATCGTAGTTATCATCATCATCATCATCTGTGACGCTACATCCCAGATCGGGCCTGGGCCTACCGGACACACCGAGCCGCAGTTTTTACACTGCCGTACTGCCGGTTTTCGTAGTCAAATGCTACATTATTTTAAGGCGTATAAGTAAATAGCTTATAGCGCCCGAGTGTGATAAATACATGTAACTGTATTTTATATTTTACGACAAATCACAGGCGGATTCGAACTGACGAACCTTGGTTCAGGTGACGTCACAGTATGTTAAGAGACGTGCCTTAACACGCTCGGCCATCGCGCCTATCGTAGTTATGCAGATTTTTTTTTCGGGGGTGTTTGTAAGTCGCAGGTTTCTGTTACTTGATTTAAATTTGGGTTCTTCCTGATTTCCTTATGGGGAATTTTGCTGCGATAAGTTTGTGACTTGCTCTCCAGGGATACAAAGGATTCACTGAATCCTTCTGTCAAAATTTGGTAGTATAATGAATATAAGTTACTTTGTATACGAGACATTTTTGTCTTGTCATTCTTTTATTCAAATGTACCGTTTTGCTGCAAAATTATATTATCTGCACTGAATCTTTTTAAAGTTGGACGGACAACAACTTTTCTACTTTTCTTTCTAGATTGATATTTCCTCGATTCATGTGCATAGAAATAGAATATATTGTGTATCTGATGTTTGAACCCTGTACTGTAATTGGGATTAAATTTCTGTTGTACACAGTGGAAAAGTGATAAATTCGCGTATTCCCGGACGGCATGGTAATTTTGGGACGCGTCCAGGAACCACAGTAGAGCTATTGTTTTTTTTTCTGGATCAATTATTCTGATAATTATTTGTATATGAAGGAAAGAAAATGTTAAATTTCTTCCCGTTTCAAACCCGATCCGAATGTGAGGGATATATAGAGAACAAAGGAACTTTTTTACTACTCTATCAGAAACTAAAGTTTTCAGAAATAAATTAGAAATTTAGATTCTCTTGACGGATGTTACTTAAATGTTACTAATGTCAAATTATGTCGTTGTTTTCCAGTTGCCTTGGATATGGTTTTACTTTTTTCCCTAGGGCAGACAAATTTATTTTCTCCTCTAGATACGAAAAATATCGCTTTATTCTCCCAATTGAGACAAAAAAGTTAAATATCCGACAGGGTCATGAAATAAAGTTTGCTTTGGAGTGCTATTTGTTGTTGTCTAGTATCTAAATAGTAATCACGGATTGTTTTTTTTCGTTGTCTACAAAAAAAATTATATTATTTTTTATTTATAAATTATAGTCGTTGCTAGACAACACGAAACACAGTTAAATATCTTCTTTACAATAGAACAAAAATATCATCAGTTTTTTACCCATTACTGAGTGTGGCACTTTGTCATAGCAGATCTTGGGATGTAATATATATTTGCACTTAAAGTCCCGTTACCAGCCATCAAATCAGGGCCCCAAAGTTGTTAGTAGAGCCGGAGTGACACGTGTAATTTAAATGTTATGAAAATTATTTGTCGGCTGTAGTAATCGAAACTATCTTCAAATCCACTCTATACAACTGAAATGAACTATAGCAATCACTATAAACAAACGTGAAAAATAAATTAAGCGGATCGAAAACATAAAAAATTCTTTTGGCCAAAGTATTAGTAGGACTAACTAAAAAATATTCAGTTTGAGCAATGTGTCATTAAAAGAGCGTAAAGCCCATATTTCTCTTGTTTCCGCGCGTAAAGTTGTACAAGTGTTGGCAGATTTATAAACAAACTTTTATTTCAATGCGTAGCGGTAAAAATCAATAGTAAAAGAGCAGGCAATGGAACGAGAAGATGAAAATGAATCCATGCACAACACAACACATGATGAACGAGTGGTTGTAGGCTTGGCGTCGATAGCGTCCAGGCAGCGAGCGGCGAGCGGCGAGCAGCGCCGTCGTTTAATCTACATGCAGAATCCGTCGTGCGAGCACACAAAGACGCAATCAGACCAAAGCTAGGTACCCTTGTCGCGCAATCTTCGCGCCCATCTCCCTGGAGATGGCAGTCACCACCACCACCACCACCCGTCACCTTCCGCGTCGTAATTTCCGTTCGAGTCCCTGACTCCTGACAGCGAGCTTTCTGATTCGCTGTCATAACTCGCGAGCGCGCTGCTGACATCGCAGTCGTCCCTATCGGCGTTGTCACTTTACACACTGATGCACCCGCCGTCGCCGCGGCCGCCAGCTCGCCATGTCGCCAATCGATAAACAATACCGCGATGCGTTTGGGCTCTGAAGCTTCAGGAGGTAACTTGATCAGTGAAGTTATGTCCGTACGCAAAACGTTCATTGCTTATTTTACATGCAATTTGCGCCGTCAATACTAATCATCGTGACAGGAATTCCATAAATTGTTCACCAGAACGCTAGATTGTCAATGATAATTAATATAAAGTGAAGTTTGCTGCACCTGTCAATGTATTGTAGAAAGGAACGGAGTCTCGCAGAAATCTTCTTTCTTTAAATGTATTTTACTACTAGCGTTATTAAAATGTTAAAATATTAATTTTAGAATTTGATTTAATATAGACATAAATTTTTGACATTTATTTTAATTGTTGGTTAAGTTCATTACAGTTCCATAATTTTATTTAAATTAAATATGAAAAGTGAGCAGGAAAATTAGTCTGCCATCAGTAGGGAAACATGGTTTGTTCTGGACCAGCCACCAAGGTGGCGAGTAGGTAAAACAGACCTGTTTTACCTGTTTGTTTACCTGTTTTACCTATTTGTTTACCTGTTTTACCTGTTTGTTTTGACCTGTTTTGCCCACCCGCCACCTTGGTGGCTGGTCCAGAACATACCATGTTTCCCTACTGCCATCGTTGAATTTTGAGTGACGGTGAATGTCCGTTTACCGGTTTGATCTTTTCTTTTCCCTTCCAGTCATATATCATTTTAAGCTAACACTGCTCGACACTTTGGGTACATATCATTTGTCTGCGCAAGTATCAAAAATACCTTCAGGTAAACATATCTTTTTGCAGATAAATCTTGAAAAGTTGGTAGTTTTTCTGAAACATGTATGTTTCTAGCTGCCGTATTTAGCACCGGATATATGTTTCGCTTTTTTAATCTTGCTTTAGTTAATGCGCACAGTAAAAGCATTTTAGCTCGAGAGAACTGTAGAATTCTACAACATATGAGCATTGGAGCATTTAGAAAACATTTTCACGAAACGAGAAACATTCTCCCATCAGACTACATCCTTTACATTCCCCGTAGAGAGTGGAGAGACAGTCACAGCTCAGTGGCCACGTCGTACCGGCAGCACCCGTGCCAACCACATTGTCGCGGTGGCTTGCCAGTGTACATGGAACAGACATGGCTTTGCAGAGGCGTACCGGTGTTACATACTGTTCTTTCAATATATATATACAGGGTGTTTCATAACTTATGATACTTATTTTAACCGGATTATGAAACAGAAAGACAATTTTCAAAATTCGCAAAATGAATTGTATTTTAACATAGGGAAAAACCTTTCAGAATTCATATATATAAATAAAAGGGGCTTCTGGTTTAATTCTGAATATATTTAAAATTCAAAAACTCGACGTTTCGGTACTTTAAACAAATACCTTCATCAGGACAGAAATAAAAATAAAATAACACATAAATGACATAAAAATAAACAGAATTAAACCAGAAGCCCCTTTTATTTGAATTGTATTGTATATGAAGTAAACATTTTTAGTGCCACTGGTTTAAGAGTTATTTCTAATATATTAATAATTAAACGCAGACCTCGGTAAGTGATATATGTCTAAGCGTGGAGTGCGGTTACCAGCCGTCAAATCACGTCCCCCAAAGATGTTATTGGAGGGAGAGCCAAAAGGGTAGATTTAATTTGGTGAAAATTGTTTGTCGACTGTGAGGATCGAATCAGGGTTCTCAAGATCCACAGGCTGACTCGATACGATAATATAATAAATTAAATAAATATATCATCACGCCTTTTACTCATTACTGGGTATTTGGGAAAGGCCTATCTGTAAGTTGCCCCCAGATAGTACGCCGCTGTAATTCTGCACGTGTAGTGTAGATCGCAGCAGCTCTGGCGCAGATTGCGCCATTGTGAGGCCGAGTGGCTCGGCGAGAGTCCATTTGCATCGTGTTATCGAGCACACGAGCGCGGCAACGCGAACGTTTAGTCGCGGAGTGCGGACCTGCCTTGCGCTGGTTTATATGCTGATTCGGGGACGGCTTGGGCTCGGGATCGGATTCGATACCCGGCAAGATTTACAGCGGTCGCTAGCAGGTGCGTGTTAACACTGCTCCGCCTACGAGCTTGACAATATGCGTTCTACTTGCGGAATTGATTTGCGGATCCAAATTCGAATATGTTCTCGTTCAAGAGACTTTTACAGAACTCTCATTCCATTTAATCATACCACATACATATACTGCACTGTTTTATCTGCACTGTCTCACAACTTCTAATTTGAAGCATACATAAGTTACAATCTCTTTTTCCATGGAACTGTCAAACTAAGTTGACATTTATACGCACAATACAGCCAGAAAAATCAACTTTTTTGTAAACAGTCCGGCTATAATTATTTACGTGGCTAGCGTAGTAAATTAATTGTTACGGGCTAACTGGAAAGTCCATAATCCAGGGAGCTCAGAAAAGATTAACGTAAATAACTTTTGTTATAGAGGAAGAATAAACAAATTTGTTTTTTAGTTCATTCATGAATTGTAGAGTGAAAAATATGTGTTGTTAAATATGATTGAATTGTATTAAAAATTGGGTTAGGTATATTTGGAAATATGTTGAAAGAATTGGAATACTCAAAAGCCTATTAGTATGTTATGCATCAAGGGAGGGAAACAAGGGATAATCGCGCCGTCCCGTGAAGCATATTATACTTTTCGTAACAAGTGCACAAAAATTACCGTCTTATCGGGAGAAATGTCAAATATGGGTTGCGTAACTAGTTACCTAGAAAACGCCGCAAGCAGCTAATAATCGTAGTCCCTAGGGAGAGAAAAAGGCCCTAGGGGAGAAAAGCAGTGTTTCTCTCTCTAAAATTAGGGAATAAGAACGTGTTTCTTGTGCATGTGTTACGAAATATAATTAATGTTATTACAGAGGTGGAAACATGATTACAACTAAAATTTTCACCATTTTTGTCCCTTTTTAAACATGAAGTCCTAAACCTTTTTAGTTTTTGGTATATCATAATGAAAATATGCATACTTACTAACTAAGGTATGCTGAATAATATAAACCACATACAAATAGTATTTCACAATGATTTTTGGCAGCTGCAATTTGACGACTGGTGTTTGTACGAATAAATAAATTTAGCGAAATGTGCAGTAACCTGTTTCCATAGTCAAAAATTGAGAAAAACGACAAAGGCATGAAATATGTATTTTATTTTACAAAAGCAGATCTGGAATATATATCGCCTTAACATAACGCGAACGAAACGTATTTCGTGATGTAATCAAATACTACTGTTTGATAAATTTGCGTTATAAACAAACTCTTTGTTTTGTTCCAGGTTGCGAAAAATGGGCGTAGAAAACAGAGAAGATATAACAGACGACTACTCGTAAAGGTAACATGCATTATTTACTATTTCTGTACGAGTGGCTAACATAAGTCCAATCGTACAAACAAGAATTCTATCAAACGTAAGTTGGAAAGTTTCTTCCAATTTCCCGCGCTTGAATATTTAAGCAGACAAATGGAGACTAATTCGATTTGGAGCATCAGTCTCCAGTTCTGTAGCTAACTCCCGATGCGTTTACGTCGCGAAAGGATTGTCTAAACAGAGTCGTTTGTGGCTCGCGCCATTACAGTCGATCGATATGGCGTTCATGCAAAATGACAGAGTGGGGCAACTTCAGCCCGTACTCATCCCGCACCCTGCAGGCAACAAGGCAGATACTACGAGGAAGCTGTCAACCATGGCCTGTCCTACGTAATAACGGCTTCATGAAATTATCCGAGCGTGCTTGTTTCCGCGACGCGAGGGTATTGTGCATGCACCCGTCTTTGCTTCTGTCATATTTGCTTCCAACAGCTCCCGACTCATATTTATTATTATTTTATCTCTCGTATGAGTACTGTCTACTCTACTCGGAAACATACGTACTACGACTATTTTCCCTCAATATTAGTAGCGAACGGCAATCAGGACAATTTTTATTCCCCATTATATTATGGGGTAGGTGGCTCAGTGGTATCGAGTCGGCCTGTGGATCTTAAGAACCCTGGTTCGATCCCCATAGCTGACAAACAATTTTCACCAATTTAAATCTACCCCTGTGGCTCCCCCTCCACTAATATCTTTGGGAGCAGTGATTTGACGCCTGGTAACCGCACTTCACGCGAAAAAATATATCACTTACCGAGATCTGCTTAGGCAGAATGCCACACCCAGTAATGGGTAAAAGGCGTGATGATATATTTATTTATTTATTTTTTTTATTATACGAGTATTATTAGAAAATATTAATTGAAAGCGGATTTGTCACTAAAACCATTGATACATAATTTAAATAAGATAAATTTATGACAGAAAAATGCGCCACGACATTCATGGTTATCTTAAATTTCAATAAATTATAATCCAAATAAATTATAGTCATATACATACACGGAATTCGAATCCGGAGATCCCGAGATCGTACTCAAACTTAAAATTTATTAATATACCCATACCTCGCTATACGGCCGTTCTTTATACGGCATTTCGTTATAACGGCCCTTTTCAATTAAGGCACTTTTCGATTTACGGCCTAAAATGTTTCGCTATAACGGCAAAAAAACTTTTTTTTCATTGAATTTGTATGAATTTGTATTAGAATTGATTGATTTGTAAAGCGAGGTATGGGTGTATAATATAATATTTAGTATTTTAAGTAAATACTTAACAATACTTATATGTTTTAAACCAACTAAGCTACGGTCGCCATGTGATTCAAATCTGAATTTTTTTCTTACATATTCCAGATTCAAATCCTGCTGATATCTCAGTTTTTCTTTAAATGTTTCCGTAAGAACCTGAGACTTGTTTAGTATAGTTATCTTAAAATTATAAATAAGTGGAATTAAATGATATTTCTTTCTTTATTTCTTTTACTTATAAAATAAGGGTTGTTTACAGAAGAAAGCTACTACCAATTAAATTGTATGGCTCGTATGAAGTGAAGTCTGCTTCCACCGTCTTGTTATTGTAACCCAGAGAGTAGATTATAGTTCAGTTGAGGTTGTTAGGCGATGCTAGAGAAATGAGATAATATTATTTTCCTCAAGAAATGTCAATAGAGTTGCTGTGTTGAATTTTACTTTGATTTACAATATTAAATCTTTATCTTTAATAATTCTTTCAAATATTTATTTGGAATAATTTTAATTATAATTAAAAATAAGAAAAGATGATTCTAATCTTGTTGGGTACACCCTATTGTTACGCCACTGTTCATATATATAATGTGTGACTTCTGTCCCAATTATCATTAAAACAGTCAAATACTTTTAGTCTTGAAAAAATCAATTGTAGATTATGTTTTAATTTATATATAACTCGGGGCGTACATTTCAAATAACTAAATATATCTTTTCAATTATTAAATTTGTACAAATAATAATTAATATTTGAAAAGGAATCCTACCTATTTTTGTGTAAATACGATTTAATTTAGTATTGATGCCTGAAGGCAAATACATTGTATTTTAATTTGAAATAATTTAACAGTAACAGTAGTAGTTTTAGGATCAATCATTCTTCTGACAAAGATCTAATAGTGATTGTTTGTTAATCGAGCAAGGTATTTGCAGCTCGAACTCCTGAAGTGTAAGAGGACGTGATACACTTATAACTACGATTGCATTTGAAATTATTAAAAAACTTATACGTACTGAAAATAAATTAAATAATATGACAAGTTTATGTTTTGTTTGTATCCTTCGTAACTATTGAAGTAAGCGCGCAACTAATATCTTTTTTGCTAGTTGACCAATACGCTTTCATTGTCATCGTAAAGTTGACGTTTTCTGTTGACCAATCGAAAAATATCTTTATCCCGCGTCTCCAATGAAAAAGATGTTAATTGCGCGCGTTTCCAACGATAACCTTAAATATTTAAAAATTAAAGTAAAACAACCTTAAAATATTTGACAATTAAAGTTTATGTGATAAAATGAAATACATTTAATGAAATTGCATATTTCGTTTATACATTTAATATTATTAGGTTAGGTTAGGTTAAGTTATGTTAGTTACGACTTATCTTGTCAGAGGAGCTAGTTGACATGTTCGCGTTGTAAATTTGAAACTAGGAATTTTGAATGACTTATGAAACGGCCATAATAAGCGTAGCGCAATTTAATGTAGGCCATGGTAAAATACAATAAAGTATAACTATACTGCTTATAGAAAAGAAAAGATAAGAAACTAAAGCGTCGGTATAATTTTGGCTGTGTGTTGTGTCTATGTTTATCCCACACGGAATATTTCTAAACTTTTGGTATAAGATGTGTCCAGGATCATTTGTTGCGAGTGTATCTAATAAATCCAGCAAATAAAACGGGAGAGTTGCGACGGGTGCATTTTGTTCGCGTCGACTCGAATATTCTCACCACCTTTATAATATATTCTTAAAGCGCGATGTCTAGTTACGACGTTCTTGTCGTCTTCTTACTTCGTTTCTCTTGTGGTCCTATCAAAAAACGCTTGTCGCTTTCTTATGACTCCGGAGACAGTAATCGTGGAAATACTTGCGAAGTTGTGACGAATTTTTTTCTTGTGTAAATGAATTAAATTTTGGGGGATATGGTCTTTTAAATTTGCGTTTAAAGTGTTAGAAATACCTTTATGAATTACGCATTTTTTTTCATGTCTTTTTTTATGAAAAATTACTCTCTTCTGGGAATTTTGTTGCTAAAATTTTCTCTGTCCATAATTCTTTTTTTTAATTGAAAATAAAAAGAATTAATATTGAGATGCATCAAACATAAATTATTCTAATTAATAAATTCACTTTAGTAATTTGTTAAAATATATAATTAAGAAGAAACCGAAAAAACTATGCACCTCAACTGTTTCTTAGCAACGAAATAAGATTTTTTGTTTTTCATAACTTTGTTCACTTTTTCGATTGGAAAATCTGACTTTACCGATCTAGAACAGAAAGTTCGACTAGAGGAATCGGTAATACTTGACTAATCTATAAATTTAAAAAAAGAAGAATTAAAAAATGCATGGTTCCATGTTGATTAGTTCAAGTATCACTTTCAGGTCTTGTTACGTAAATAACTAATTTCTACAACCAAGCAGAAAGTAAACATAACAACTATCAGTTGAGTGCAGAAAGTTGACGTTTGCCGCTCGCGGAGCGGTAAAGTAAAAGTATATTATCGTAACTATACATGAAAACTCAATATTTTTAAGCGAACTTCAAAACGGAAAACTGTCAAAATGATTCTAAGCGTTTCTAAATGGTCATAGAAAACAATACTTTGTGCACTACGAGCAGAAAGTGTTTTTTACGCTCTTACATTGTTTTTTTCTCCATACGCAAACGGCAATAGATTACTTTCTGCTCTAGATAGACAATAGTTATTTATGAACTAAAATCTAAAAGTTGAGCTTGAAAGCTTAATATGTAGGGTGTGTTATATTCAACTTTTTTGGGACTATCAAAGACAAATTATTCATGATTTAATACACAAATAAAAAATATTTGCATAAAATTAATGAACTGATTACCATGGAAACATTTCATCTTCTTTTGTAAATTAGAGATCAGTAAAGTTTTATCGATTCCTACATTCGTTCGTTGCGATCTATATAGTTAAAGATGGATTTTATGATCTAAAAAGTAATCAAAAAAACTAATTTTAGACGGTCGCAATAAATAACTATTTCGGATTATTTATTTAACTGTGAAGCTTTTTAAATTGCAAACAATTTGCCTTTGTCATGAGACATATTTATAAAATTTAATTTTAAAAGGAACACTTCCATCAAATTAAATTTTTATTTCAACGAGAAAAAGAATATGTATTTGAATGAAGAATTTAATATTGTCAAAAATTAAATTTATATGAAAAACTTTCGCACGAATCCGTATCTCATATATTTCCAAGGTTGCTATGATGGAATATGATCGATTCTTTTGAATATCCATTTCAGAATGTAATTAAACTCTACGGGTGAAACGAACAAACTTCAAGGAAAAGCAAAGTATTTTATATTTTGTCAATATTACCTAACTTTGAGTTTTATCTTTCTGTTCATAACTAAATAACTTCTAGTTTAAATAAACTTGCATACTGTTACGTTACTCGGTTACTATATTAGTTTTATTTTTACTTTGATAAGACTCAAAATATAGGAATAATATAAAAAATTAATATTTATACAGAGATTATTATTACATTAGCATTGAATACAATATCAAAATATAGAAGTCAAACAATAAATAGCATATAAGGAATTTTTTTGTTTCTTTTATGAACATGATCTTAAATTTTTGATACATTTTTTTTCATGGAATTCATTTGTAAAGATGTAATAATGGATTCAGCGAGTTAAAATACATATGAACGTAAATAAAGTTCATAAGCATAAATATATTACTGAGATCTACAACGATAGAGTGCCACTGCCAGAATGGGCGAAGGCATGTTTCTTTTTTGTGAATTTTTGGTTGAACCGGTTCAAAAATTGAAAATTATTAAATTATGTTTCTATATAGTTCGGAGCACGAGAAATACACCGCATTTCAATATCTCTTTTAGTTTTTGAGTTATATCGATTTTTGACTTTTTTTAAAACTCAACTTTGAGAGCCCATATCTCGAAAACTAAAAGAGATATTGAAATGCGGTTTGAACGAGTGTATTTCTCGTGCGCTACTTAACTTATACCGAAATTTTACTATTTTTGTAAATTTTTCAACTTTTTTTAAAAATTTTCTTTTCTCAATATTTCAAAAAGTTGAAGAGATAATGCAAATCTGAAAACACCAGTGAATTCCTCGCGTGAAAATACATAAGTATGCAAATTTTCAGAATTTTTTCTCTACAGATAAACATTTTAGGACAAAAAATCTGAAAATGGCCTAAAATTGAAAAAACACCAAGGGGTACCCCTTAAGAAATTTTCGGCAAAAAAAATTGTGATAAAATGTACTTTTTTTCACTCAGCCCCCCTATTTTTGACCCGTGGATTACGAAAAAATTATATAAAGTTGCGTCCGAGGCTTGGTTTTTGAGATATCGACGATTTTAAATTTCTGATTTTGTGCCGCCCTAAAGACATACTTATGTATCTCAAAAACTATTAAAGATAATTAAGATCTGATTGAACCACCGAATTTGTCGTCATTTACTTGCTATATAACCATAATTTTATTAAGTTTGCTTTATAAATAAAAATGTTAGTAGGTTTTAAGAAAAAAATTTAAATCATTAAAATTAGTGTTTTTCACACGCGTGTAACTTGTAAACAAGAAGAGATAATTTAAATCACTTTACACGGCTGAATTCAGCGTACTTTAATTAGTAAGTATGCATAGTTTCATTAAAATATACCAAAAAATAAAAGTTTTAGGATCTCATGTTTAAAAAGGTACCAAAATGGAGAAAATTTTAGTTGTAATCATATTTCCACCACTGTTACAAAAAAGTAACAATCATTATTAGGCTTCTGAGTATTCCAATGTATTCTACATATTTCCAAATATAACTAACACAATTTTCAATCCAATCATATTTAACCACATATCAATATCTCTTTTAGTTTTTGAGTTATATCAATTTTTTACTTTTTTTAAACTCAACTTTGAGAACAACTGTATTTCTCGTGCTCTGAATTATATAGAAACATTTTTAATAATTTCGATTTTTGAACCAGTTCAACCAAAATTTCACAAAAAATAAATATATCATGCTTTTTAACCATTACTGGCAGTGGCACTCTACTGTAGTACATCTCAGTAAGTAATATATTTATGCTTGTGAACTGCAGTTACCAACCGTCAAATCGCGGTTCAATATGTCATCTTAACGAAGCTTTTGCGTGCGTACTTCTGAACTAACACTTACACACAACATGGTTGACACTTAGTAGTTACAGAAAACGTTTTCACCAATATGCATAGTGGAATCCACAGATAGTTCGTTCAACTAAAGCCTTCATATTATTGCATGGAAAAATACAAAATAGTTCTTTATTTTGGGAAGAAATAATGATTCCAAAACTAGTATATTTTTCAGTCAATCTTCAGACTATTTTTGACAAAAAGTATTCTGTGACCGTAGTGGTAAAAGTTTATGGTTACCCTGTAATAAATATATACCTGCTTTCAAATCATAGTCGCTGCGAGAGCACAAGATGTTAGTTTGGTTGCATAATTTTGACTGACAAAAAGTTTTATTTTTTCATAACCTTTCATTTCATATACAAATTATATATTAAAATTCTCTGTAAACTGTGAAAAGTTTGATAATGTCCAAACACAAAAATAACTGTATCTTGTTTACTATAAACTTTATCAAAAAACTGACTGAGAAATGTTAATATTTTTATATCGTCATTATTTATATAAAATTTGAAAAAAAAATGGTCAGTTAGAAGAGCATTCTTGAGCGTTTTCGCTTGTACCCCGCCTTAATTCATAAACAAATTTTCAGCAATTTTAAACAAATATATGTACGTGAGAACTTTACTATTGGATTCAGCGAGCCAAAATACATATGCGATATTATATGCCATTTCAACCGGTTTCTGTTTACGTTTCCGGTTCGGTTTAAATTCCAAATTTTAATATTATAGTCTTAATCCATTGTTGACCAATAATGATTAGCTACCTAATATTCTATAATCATCATAAGTCAAGGACTTGTTTCGAACGTTATTACATCACTAATCCATTCTTTCCACATGTCCAAAGCAGAGGAAACAGATCAATCAAAATCAACTTAATTACCCCGCGAATTTTCGATCAAGCATGATTTAGCTTCACCTAGCATCGATATCGTCAGCGAAATCTCAGACTTGTCACTGAATTATAAATGGCAGCGATTTGAGTGACATATCTACCCAGCCAGGATCGCGTTGTTCAAATATAGAGCTCGCTCAATTAAT
This sequence comes from Pterostichus niger, assembly GCA_947425015.1. Lineage (NCBI taxonomy): Eukaryota > Metazoa > Arthropoda > Insecta > Coleoptera > Carabidae > Pterostichus > Pterostichus niger. Next base: position 35,643,674 of record OX380338.1, read on the forward strand.
TTCGGATTACTTGGAAACCCCCAACCTCCCCTGAGAGTACCCACAACCTCAGATGTGGGTTTAGTAATCGAGAAGGCTGGATAGAGGGATAGGTTGTTTGTTTACCTCCTGGTTATTGCATTTTTATAAGAACTTAAATATAATTGTTTGTTTGACATTCTTGTTTGTCGCAATGCGTAATTAATTGCGTTTGTTGGGTGTAAGTTGTACGAGATTACGGTTTGGTTATTAATCTCGAGGCCAATTCGGAACAATGTTACGACATTAATTTGTATCTGACAAAAGATGAACAAATAAAATATAGAGGAATCTAGTAGTTTGTCCAGTCCTGCACTGTCATTGATAGGAGATTGCTTTTTGTTCATACATTATTTACAAAATTAATCATGCAAGGAAAGTGTTTGCAAGTGAATGCCAAGGCAGAGCAGGGCATGTGTAATATACGAGAAAAAATCACAACTCTTACGAAGTGTATACTATTTTTTTTTACAACCTCAATATTTGCAACGATTACTTATTACTATTATTGACGAATGATTGATATTTGTTTTATTATTCTTCCCTTAGCAACGGCACAGCAGATTAATATATATTATTTGTGTCACGATTTTGATGGCATGGAAACTGATTTTTGTCTTCTGGTCGTAGATTAGTTATTAACATAAGTCCGGTAATCAATTTTAACGTGGCAAGTGTAGTAAATTAATTTTTACGGGCGAGCAGGAGAGTTTGTAGGGTGAGCTACGAAGGAGCGAGCCTCTATAATCCAGTGAGTCCAGTAAAGACTAATTGTAAGTGTGCCGCGTAAAAAGTTTTATTTCCACCTTTGCAGCGTTCTTTGATTAATTTACTTTATTAGTTTTATAAACAGATATATTACATTTTGTAATCAAAGGTTGCTGTAGGACAATTTTAGACCTTGTGTTGTGATCGTTGTGATGAAAAAACAACTACAGTCAGTGTCAACAGTTTAGTAAATTTTAAAAATAAATAATATGAACCTACTTGCTTTGAAATGATTTGACGGCTGGTAACTGCATTTCACGCGAAAAAATATATCAGTTACCGAGATCTGCTTACGCAGAGTGCCACGTCCAGTAATGGGTAATAGGCGTGATGATATATTTATTTACTTTATTTGCTTTGAAGTAACACGACTGTAGCAATTTGACATCAGACAAAATCTCACCATATTTATTGTTACGATTCTTTCATGTCATTTGCTTTCGTCAGTTGTTACCAAGCAACCTCGTTCTCGTAAATAAATATTTAATGATATTACCTTCGCATATTTTAACTAAACATTTTGGAAATCAAAAATAAAAGAGTGCATCATCTGGTTAATGTAGCGTTGTTTTGTAGAATGGCTGTAACTAGTACCATATCTGTTATGTTTTATTTGTAAAATTGATTTTATAAAACAGCGGCATCAATACGTACAATTATCCTTCTATTCTTCTCGGAAACCATACAATTTTTAATGTAATTGGTGTATTGTTAGGTACCTACAATGAAACATTTCATATTGTATGTAACAAGAAAAAGTATTTGTAAAAAGAATCATATCAAACACAATTTAATGTATAATGAAGTTTCCGAATTTAAAATTCTGTTGAAAACGAAAATTCAAGAGTAGTAAGCACAAAGCAAATTTTATGCTAATAATTCTTGATTCTTAGTTTCAAACAATTTAAGTGTTTGTTGTAAATATTCACATATTTTTGGGTACATTTACATTACATCAATATTAATGAGTAATTTAGCGGAAATTCAATGTTGAAAGTAGGATTTATTCTCAAATTTACTGAATACATGTTTTGTTTTCTCTTTTATAATTAATTCCGCTACATTTTCTACATTTAACTTTGTAAATACCCTTAATTCTCTATGTTATTGTAACAAAGTGCTTGTAAATAAACATCACTTACATAAATTAATAAACAAACACAAACAACAATCACTTTCACACAGAAAACTTAATTTAACGATTCGTGAACACATTTTCTAAAGGGAATAACTCTTATACAACATATTTTAAGCAGAAGAGAGACGTCATCAAAATTTGTAACTAGAATAATGACGTCAAGACGGCTACGTTTATAGAATACACAAAAAATTAAGTGCAATGAATGTATAATAAATTTTCTAACATTTTACATGCTTTTGGCATTATTTATCAAATATATAACACACAAATCACAACAAAATTGACAAACGACAACACGAAACAAAATGAAGTGAGAGTCGAATACAAATGAAAACGTTTTCAGTAGGTACCAACGCATGGTAAAGATCGTTGATTGACACAAACTGTCTCATATTAGTATGCAAGATATTCATCACAACCTGCTAGATTCATTCTGTCCAATCAAAAAGAAATATTTTTTAGAGGGTTGTTCAATATAAAGCTTTAATAAATGTTATTTTTTCTGTAATAATATTGTTAATTAGTAAATTAATTATAATTCTTTAAATAAAATATAGTTTGTTATAAATATTTGTTGCTTGAATTTCTATTAAAATGCTAGAAAAGTTATTTCATCTTCCAGTACATTACGAAAGATAAATTTGAGGGAAACGTTTTAATTTGATGTTGTAATAATTAACAGATATAGTAAGTATGATAATTGTACAAATGTTTGATATCACAAACGGCGATAGTATCAAGTATAATGCAACATGTCGCAGCGTGCCATGCTTGTTCACTAACACTTGAATTGTTAAACATCGTGCATAATGTTCCTTGATTGGCAATTGTTGTAAACATGGGTAAATCTGATTTGATAACATCACTGTATTAAATATTTGTTACTTTTTGTTTTTGTCTGAATGTTGTTATTTATTTTAGGAACTTTGAAAGTTGCTGTGAATTGTACACATTGCGTGTTAAGAAAAGTTACAGATTTTATTCAAGAATTGTAAATATTTACTTAAAGAAAAATGTATGAAGTATATCAGAGCTGTATTGAAATGTTACAGAACTATTTTGACATTTATATCATTTCAATTACGTATTTTAGCGGACTTGTATTATGCACACGTTTCTTAATTTTGAGTTTAAGTGATAACTAAATCATGTTTCAAATAACTGAGAAAATATAACAATTAAATCACAGCATAAATACAAATTAATCGTACCCTTAATTGGGTAACTGAAGTGTGCACCAAAACACTGGTCCTTTTGTAACAAAATAATGTTGTTATTATATAAATGAATATATTGTACATATTATATAAGTTAACAGTTATGAGCAATCAAGTTTATAAACAAATATTAATACAAATTTATTTTGATTTAATTTCCCAATAATGATTGGGAGGAAAGTAATAGAAAGATCAGTGTTTAGGTGCCAATTTCTGACCCTATTAAGCCCCTTATTAGAATGATTAACTAACGTTTAATTTGCGTTACTTTTCACCTGTCAAAATACTATAAATACAAGTGGTTCAATATTTTATTTGTGTATCTTTTAACCAACAAAATAAATTAGAAGCTTTAGTTATTTGTATGATTTTTTGTTCACTTATTTAACAAATCAATTGTCTATGACTTCATCCTAACATTCAAGTAAATTAAAAGTCATTCAAATGTCAGATAAACATTTTGACAGTAATTTTATATATGCTATAAAATAAATAAAATTGATTCAAATTAATTTACTATGCAGGTTTTTATATAAAACCGGGTATTAATGATATTGTAGTCATAGTATTAATAGTACTTAAATATAATATCCGTCGGAATTTAATATATTGTGCTGAAGATTGAAACGATAAATATTTACAATTTTTTGTTGTTTTAATAAGTAGAATGAACGATAATAAGAATGTTACTTTTATAGATATTGCCTCATATATAATAAATAAAGGAAGAAAGAATATGAAAACAAGTAATTTGCGTGGAATTTTAATAGTACAACATAGTTAGAAGTAATTCAGTTTCTTGTAGTTAGTATTTAGAAGTCGTGCGCTGTACAACAAAGGCATGCGGCTAAAGCAATTACACACACACGCTGAATATTAAATACCTGAGAAGATTCCCAACGCTGCCAGCAGCAACACCACCATGATCACTCGTTCTTAAAATCTCTACAAATTCAACAACTAATCAACTATGTTTACAAATCGAACATTAACATTTTACTACAACACAAATCAGCGGCGGTCCGTTATTATTTCGTTTCCGATGCGTTTCGCGCGTTTTTGACACCAGGATAATTTATTGGCATAATTTATTTGCACCACCACGCATTTTCACAGGACAATATTAACAACCTACAAAAGTTTTTTGGCAATGTTCAGAATTATTTTACCGGTTAGAGCAGGAAGAATATCAATGTTTTTTTTTATTTGGCAGTTGGAGGTAATTGAGAAGTGAGGTTAGGTTTGAGTTGTTGATAAAACTGTTAAGGAAGGATTGATGATGAGAGTGAAGTTATGATGTCAAGAGTGAGGGTGTTTATTGGTGAGAGGCTCTGCGTGAGGACGTCTCGCGCTCGGCCGACATTGCGCGACTGCCGCGCGCCAAACCCGCCGCCAGACTGAAGCTCCGCGCGCCGCGACGCTCACTTGCGCCGACGCACCACCCCCTGACACCACCAACTACCCTCTAGCTCTACAGCATCCGCCGTTATGCTGTTTTGATTAAGCGCCATCCGAATGGAATCCATGTTTTATTCTAATCGTCACTGAAATTTCGCAATTTGCATTTTTGATATTACCCCCCTTTTTGTGATGGTTGGTGGATTGAGAGCCTCTTAAATTCGTGTAGACATGGGACATATTGAGAGGCCTCAAATATTGTCCGAAGCATGGGCGTAACTACCGTAAAGCTAGATTACCCAACAACCTAAGATCCTGTAGCGAAAACTTTCATTTTTTATATACATTTAAATTACAAATTATTAATATATTCACAAAATTTTATTTAACTTTATAAAAGTTATTACAAACAATTTTGTAAAAATGTACGATTTTTTAGTCCTAAAGATGGTTAAATATTAACCGAAACTTAAACAAAATACTAAATGTTTTGATTTTATTGTCCGATTTTCGACTAATCCTCATTTCTAATTTATTACCACATGACATTATCTAATTAAAAATTATTATTATTTATTGGTATTTAGATCTGAGTATATACTATACATTCGAATCTGAAGGTCTCGAGTTTGAACCTTAATCAAGCTAAAAATATATGAACTACACACTGCGGTTTGGTAAGTTTGTACCTTGTGGGCCTTGACAATGAAACCCGAAACGTCATCTTTTTATAAATAAATATATCATCACGCCTTTTACCCATTATCGGGTGTAGCACTCTGCCGTAGCAGATCTCGGTAAGTGATTTTTTTTTTTGTGTGAGTGCGGTTACCAGCCGTCAAATCACGCCTTCCAAAGATGTTAGTGAAGGGGGAGCCACAGGGATAGATTTTATATTGGTGAAAATTGTTTGTCTGCTTTGGGGATCGAACCAGGGTTCTTAAGATCCACAATCCGATTCGATACCACTGAGCCACCTACCCCATACATCTTTTTAAAATTAAAAAAAAAATTATAATAAATAAAACAAGCCTGATATCCAATCACCAGTGATTTATTTTACTATCTGTACAATTTAATGTTTGTTTAAATATCATTTTGTTTACTTATTAATTAAAATAAAATTGACTGACCATTGGCGCTATATTAAAAACTTGGATTTATGTTTCGATCCGCCATGATACCTGTTTTATTCTTAACCTACTTGTATGTAGAAGCCAACTAGACTAACAATAACATGTTATTGTTGTGAATATCTGTCAGTACGGTGGTGTGGATAGCGATACAGAATTCCAATTCGTAGATCCTGAGTTCGAATCTCACACAAGCTAAAAATTATATAAACTACTACACTGCGGCTCGGTGAGTGCGAATCCTGTACTGTAATTGGGATTAAGTTCCTGTTGTACAGCGTAACATAAATAAATAAATAAATATGTTTATAGCTGCACCTGAAAGGCATATAATAATAGTCCTGAAATAGATATTCAATTACGAGTAAATTGTTGATGTCGGAGACTTGTTTATTCTAAGAAATCTTGATAGGAATCGTGTTAATATTGTAACTACGCCACTGGGCCACTGATGGGCATATTGAGAGGGCTAAAATATTGTTGAAAGTTGGTAGAAGAGTTTGTGAACTATCTGTTGATGGATTCGTACGGATTTATTTCGGACCTTTATAATAAAGCCAAAGCGATCTATTTATATCAACAAACTTTGTTCAACTCCAATCCTTTTACAATTTATCTTCGGTTTTGTTTTTGGGGGTATTCACATCGCGCACATGATCTTTCAAAATTTGCATGTATAAATATCATTACGAATATTTGGCATGCGAAGCTACTCAAATTAAATTAAGTGAATAAATTTACATCAATCTATTTTTCTGCAAGCTGAAGATATTCAAATTATATTTTTGGAATTTTGTTAAATGTCTTGTAATTTACACCCGTTACTTGTTTTTATAAAGAAAATAGACACTAATAGCCCGATTATCAAATAGTATATTAAAAAATAGTTTTGTAAGGGATGTTTCTTTCGCACGCATCCAAGAAAACGAGCAGCAGCCGAATTTTCTAAAGGACAAGTACAATAATAACTATTTATGAAACTAGTAAGGAAATGAAGGTTATTACCTTACGCATGTGAAATTTGCAGAATGAGGCGTAGCCGAGTTATGTAAACACATAAGTAAGGTAATAACCTATTTCCTTACTAGTTTCATACAATATTTTTTCTACTTCCGTTCTAATAAATACGAAAGAGCGTTTTTGAAATTATGAAATTTTAACATATTAATGACAGTTATAAATGCAAAAAATAAAAAAATAACACATCAGAATTCGTCTACCAAGATATCAAATTGCTATGTTACCTCATTATTTCACTAGTTAAACAATGCAGTTCGTTACCTAACTCAAATAAGTGAAATAAAACGTCTATTTCCTAACGGAAGTAGAAAGGATCTTATAAAAAGAGTTATTTATACTATTTTTATTTTGTGTCTTTTATAAATTTAAATTAAACAAAGCGATATTTTAAACCAAATCAATTTAGGGTAATTTGTATATAAAAATGTTGTGGTTGGTAACTGTTATTAACATATATCTAATTGTTCAGATTTTTAGGTTATATTGAAGTTTTGACAGGTTTAGTATGTCATCCACTACTACCAACCGTTTAAAATAAAATGTTGCGTATCGTAATGAACGCTCTTTCGATACGCAACTGGGTTTTGTATTGACTTCCTTTTAAATGCAAAATAGAAAATATTAAAGAACGAGTTTCATAAGACGATTGTTTGCATACGCCGAAGTTTATAAATCGATCCGCAGGCGAGTTTTCTAATGGACAAATGAGATAAAAGTCTTATAAAATTAGTTATTTATACTATTTTTTTCTATTTTGTGCCTTTTATAAATAAAAATAAAAATACGGATAATACTATGAATGAGTTTTATAATATGTCTGTCAATGAATGAAAGGATTTCTTATTATTGCTTGTGTTGAATTTGATAATTCAATTAAAATATTTTGCTTCCTATGTTTCATTTTAAAATGAGCGCTCTCTTACATTACTACCAACTTAGTAACCTTGAATATGTCAAATCTCATGTTTCACCTTAAAATAAATTCACAATAATTCAATCAGTTACAGAATCTATAGATTATAAAAGAGAGTAGTTATGTAGGTAGGCTGTAAATGAGTAAAGAAAATGATAAATTTCTATGAGGTCTTTTATCTTGCTGGATAGTTTGATAATAAAAATGATATATTTTTTATGTAGCAGGAGAAAAATAGACTGTGTTTAAAAGTTTATTCTGGTTGTTTTTCTAAATATAAGCTATTAATTTCTGTAGTCCTAAGTATGGTCATAACTCTATAAAAAGTAATTTAGAAGTTTCATTTATTTTCTTTTTGGTAAACTTTGTAATATCTCGTGTGAGCAGAGCAAACGTGTTGTGTGTTTTATATCGTATCCTCATGAGCAATATTAGAATTCTATGCTACAAACCTTAACACATTTTACGTACAACTATAAACGACATTACCGCTAAAATAATAACACATCATAGTTATTTGTACAACTAATAATACAAGTTTTAATTGGACCACAAATTTGAAGTTTGATGCATGATAGTTAAACCGGAGTATTTCAATCAAATCAGAAAAGAAAGATGCTTACATTACACCATTGTACTCGTATAGATAATATTTTTTTCTTCTTCCCTTAGGAAATAGACGTTTTATTTCACTTATTTGAGTTAGGTAATGAACTGCATTATTTAACTAGTGAAATAATGAGGTAAAATAGCAACACAAAAAAAATAAGATATCTTGGTAGATGAATTCCGATGTGTTATTCTTTTATTTTTTGAATTTATAACTGTCATTAATATGTCAAAATTTCATAATTTCAAAACCGCTCTTTCGTATTTATTAGGTTATTACCTTACTTATGTGTTTACATAACTCGGCTACGCCTCGTTCTGCAAATTTAACATGCGTAAGGTAATACCCTTCATTTCCTTACTAGTTACTATTTACTATTGCGTGTTGATATTAGATTGATTTTATTTTTACAAATATTGTATGGCTAAAAATGTTTTCTGATAAATTATAATATATTTATACTGACGTTTCGTTCTCGTGATTGGGCATTATCAAAATCTTACAATTGGTACATTTAGTAAGTCAAAGATTAAAAACAAAACTCTTTGTTAAAAGAATGTAATAACAGTAAAACAACCATGTAATAACTGTATTCTGTACGGCAATATTACCATACTGAAAACAGACAAGAAAATGAAAATAAAACACAATGATAATATAACACTATTAATACAAACGGAACTCAAAACAACAATAATACAAAGATTACTTCTTCTGCTTATCATAATATGTATATTAATTGTACAGTCTTTCAAATTAGAGATGACCACGTAATGACGTTTAAATAAAAACATTATTTATAAATATGATACAAAACAATTGTAACCATGGGGTTAAATAAAAACATACAGACCACAGACTTACTTGATCACCTTCTAAAATGATGACAATGACGTTATTCATAAAAGAATTTCAAAAAAATAATATTTATTAATGACGTTAACGTGTTTATATTCTGAAACCGGTAAACTATTGAACAAACCACGGATGTTATGAGTCATAACAGGCCTTAGATATCTTAAAATCCTCGGATTTCAAACTGACATCTGCGGCTGTAATGCTACTCAAAACATACCTAGGTATGTTAATAGCTAGTACACGCATTATTATAATCAGAATTATTATAAATTTAAATTAATTATACATATTCTAATGAAAAATTAAATTTTGTATGCACCACGAATGTTACTAGATGATAATGACCCCAGGCTGGATACTGTCGCCCTCTGTGCATTATCTTCTACTTAAAAAACTTGTGCATAAATTACTATTGTGGATCAAATTTTATGAATTGATTTCGAAACACCTATATGCCATTTACCGAGATATACTACGACAGAGTGCCACCCTCAGTAATGGATAAAAAGCGTGATGATATGTTTATTTTACTCAGCAATATTTTGCAAATTGTTCCGTTTTGATTATGAATGCACAAATGAAATTGGATTCTAAATATATAAACTTTAGTTAAAGTTCTATCGCTGGAATCATCTTCGTGTATACAGGGTGAGTCTGGGAAGACGCCCCCCCCCCTTAACTTTTTTATTATGAGTAATAGAAAAAAATGGTTCATATGGAAGTTTTATTATTTTAAATATACTATTTGATGGCAGATGTAGATATTTTTTATAAAGTCAGGTTTACAAGATACGACTATCAACTTTTATTTTTTAAATAGCAACCTATAATTATTTTACTAAAATAAAAACCGCCATTTTTTTCTCTTTTCAACGGTGTATTAGTTTTTATTAATGTATCTGAAAAAATTCGAGAAAAATATGAAAAATGTGGACCAACAACAAAATCTCCTATTATGCCACCCCAAACATTCAAGGACCATACCCTCTGGCTGTCGACGTTCCGCATCCAGTGAGGATTTTCAGTTGCATAATAATGCATATTATGCCTATTTACGCAACCATTACTTTTAAAAGTAGCCTCATCCGTAAATAAAATCGAATTCTATTATTAAAATCTTCACCGTGCAATTCTTGTGTAAGGTTAATATGGTAAGGATGAAATTTATGTTTTCTTAAAATTCTAGACGCAGAACATTGGCTAATGTCAATTAAATTTGATAAATTCCTCGTACTGACATGAGGATTTTCGTAAACAGAAACCAAAACCATAATTTCGGTTTCTTCATTTACTATAATATTAGATGTATTTCGTTTTGGTTTTTCTACTGAACCTGTTTCTCGAAATCGGGTAAAAATCCTCCTCAGTGATCTTAAACTCGGTTGCCGTCGTCTAGGAAACCGCTCCCGGTAAATTCTTTTTGCCCTTCTCATGATTCCAGTCGATTCACCAATTATTAGAATCATATCTATTAATTCTTCTTTCGTAAACATTTGAAAACGTTTTTTTTATTGTTTGCAAAATAAGTTAAATAAAGTAACCAGCAAATGTATACTTTTTTGACATTAATTTAACACTGTTACATTTTGTTTATTTTCACATAGCCACCTATAATATTTGTATAAAAATTATTTCTAGTATTTCTTAATTTTCTTATTTTTCTCGAATTTTTTCAGATACATTAATAAAAACTAATACACCGTTGAAAAGAGAAAAAAATGGCGGTTTTTATTTTAGTAAAATAATTATAGGTTGCTATTTAAAAAATAAAAGTTGATAGTCGTATCTTGTAAACCTGACTTTATAAAAAATATCTACATCTGCCATCAAATAGTATATTTAAAATAATAAAACTTTCATATGAACCATTTTTTTCTATTACTCATAATAAAAAAGTTAAAGGGGGGGGCTTCTTCCCAGACTTACCCTTGTTATTAATATCTGCTTAACTTCAAACTGATTTTCAATTAAAATTGATTGCAGTTAAGCAAATACCCAACACTTGATTTTGCCCTGTGATAAATATCCCTGTGCTTGAACTATTTTCAACTAGTTTCAGATTAACTAGTTTTACAGAACTAATATCAATTCTGAAGTTTAAGTGGGTTATACTAATACTACAAGAAGCTGCTGCATTAACCAGGATTTTCTAAATAACATGCCACAAACATACAAACATAACTAGTTGTGTAATTGCATAATCTTGCCATTTATAAAGAGATTTTAAAGCAACGAATAGTGGTTTATGATATAGAAGATACAAAAAAATTGGTATCAAATATATAATTGATTGCACTTTTGATAACTAAGGCAAGTACAACATAATAAACGCAATAATAGTTATTTACGTAAAAAGTCAGGAAAGCGTTCAATTACAGGATGAGTAGATAGTTTCATGCCGAGCTTGAAACAGCTTACGAATCCTGTACGACGCTTTACTGACGTGTTACGTAATAGTATGTTATGCATCAAGGGAGGGAAACAAGCGATTATTCCCGCGTGTGAAGTTGGCAAACCGAGACGTAAGCGAGAACCGAAGGCTCGAGCTGAAGTCGAGGTTTGCCAATTTCATACAAGGGATAATCGCGCCCTCCCGTGAAGCATATTATACTTTTCGTAACAAGTACACAAAAATTACTGTCTTATCGGGACAAATGTCAAATATGGGTTGCGTAACTAGTTACCTAGGAAACACCGCAAACAGCTAATTTCTCTAGGGAGAGAAACATGCTACCTAGGGGAGAAAAGCAGTGTTTCTCTCTCTAAAATTAGGGAATAAGATCGGGTTTCTTGTGCATGTGTTACGAAAAACATTTTACCTGAAACTTATAAATAAATAATACCTGTTTTAAATTAATTTAAATTAAAAGACATATTTGACTTACATATTCAGTCAGCATTTTATGTTGCTAAGTAACTTAACACTCACGTTTCTTTCATTATCTAGCAGGCAATATGTTATTTTCCTGACTAGGCATGCAAAGCAAAGTTTTCCTGATTAATAAAGGTAAGACAAATGTAAATTTTCCTGTCAGTTTCAGGTAAAATATTTAATTTATAATTGCGCAATGTCAAACTACTTCCGATAAACAAGTATAAATTAAGAGGGAATAACGAACGGCCGTAGGCAGGAAATAAATTTCTCATCTTCTTTGTGGGTCACTGCATAAATCTCTCATTTGACACGCACACATACAGACACAACAACGTATTGTCTCTGCAGGCAGAGTATTATAAATTACGTAATATTTTGTAACTCTCTTTAATTAGTCACATCACTAATTAGCGACTTTGTATAATAACGCTGACAAAAAGTAATAAACGGGGATCTCGTTGCCACGAATCCTGAATGCAGGAACAAGAGAAGGAACAGGAGAGCAGAGGAGAGTCCTACTACTATTGCTGTTACCGTGTTACCGCAATTCTCAGAGCACACTAGATGGAATATATGCAAATTGGGCCGCGACCGAAATACATATAAAACAATTGGTTTATCAGTGCAAACGTGGACGACTCGGTAACGAATTCCCGTGCGTAGGTGTGTTTTTTTATTTTCGTTTTCTTTCGTTGTTTCAGTGTTACAGACAGCTGTTGCAAAGCTTTAATTCAATCGTAAAATAATAGACGTATTTGTGTTTTGTGCCAAATTGCAAATTGCATTCTATATTATTTATTTTTTTACTTTTCTAACATATGAATATTAGTGTTTAACTTAATTTTCAAGTTTGAAATTCCAAGAAAAATTTACTTTTTAAAATGTTATTTAACGTACTGGTTTCCATGGAACTAAATAACATCTTAATCACATGTTGACAAGCCGTGGCTTTGAACGTTTTAGTCACGGCTTGAGATATTAAGCACGGGGTGAAGTTAGCAACCTGCATCTGCAATTGTAACTTAACCTTAGTTTTTGAATAATTCATAAAACTTTTTTGTTTATAAAAAAAATTACTTGGAATTACTATAGCTTATTATTTTTGAATATAAAAATTAGGCATGTTAATAATGGTATGCCCCCAGGAATGTTTTAATCCTGCCCTGAAAAATTCCATTATTAATTCAAATATCTCAAAAAACAAAAAATAATTTGTCAAACAGACATTAAAAAAATTATGAAGAATAATTACCAACCTAATTTACGTAAAAATACGTTGAAAACAAAACAAAATCTATAAACCAAACAGTATCAAGTTCCCAGAAAAACATTAACAAAAGAATACTTTATCTTGTCTCACGGCTCTCTTAAAACTTACAATAAATAAAGCTCGTAAAGAAATGACATGTAACAAAATATCTGCTGATAATGAAAGGCAGCAGGAACCAGGAAGCCAGCAGGACGAGTGGGGAAAGTACGGGGCTATCCCAGCAGGTTTTAATGCCTAGCACTGATTTATACCAGGGCTGTAATATTCAAGCGGATAAATTTATAGACGCCCATATAATTTTCATGGGAATTAATATCAGTTTGCCGTAAAAAGTGACATTTTGTCCGGCTATATTAAACGGTACGCGTTGTAATGGTACTAGTTAATCATGAAATAATGTCCGAAAAAAGATATACAAACGCTGCAGTTTTATGATACGATAACCAGTCACTGAATTATTAAAAGCTTTGCCATTTGCAGTATTATTGAACTATGCATTTCTGATTTAGAATATTATTTTCTGTTTTAAAGTTAGTAATGTCATAAACTTTACAGTTCTTTTTGTGATTGTTTTAGAAAATTTAATCCGCCATTTTCGACAGCTTACCCTTATTTTTCATGATTACTCTATAGAGTGTCTCAAACTTTTTCTCTCATGGTACGTTTAGGTTAATTACTAAAATTCTACGCCACACCAAAAATTTTATATTTTATATACAACCGGTAAATAATGTTAACTTTATTTTTATAAGGGAAATAAAGTGATTCAAGGCCATTGGCAGTGCCAAGTCTCTTTTATTAAATAATGAATTCTTCCGCTTGTATATAAAATATCGTATATAACACGCAAGTAAAGTATCATTATTTTTTTCAAGCGATTGTATCCCTCGGGCTGCGTCCTTAGGATTCAATCATCTCTTTCGACAAATAATGATGAACTTTACTCCCTTGTTATATAAACTACTATTTTCGACTATCAGATAATAAAGTATACATTTTTGAATGATTTACAAAAACAAAATAATTATTTATGCAACTAGTATTAAAATTGTCACTTTATTGAACGAATGGGAGCCTATGCATTATGCTAAAAACCCAAGAGTGCAATAAAGACACTTTTAACTAATTATACTAATCTTATTTAATACATTTCAGACATAAAAAAACATTTATTTTGTAATTTAGTTAAGATTGTTTCGTAGCTAATATTTTACTACGTTTATATGGATATTACAAAATTATTTGTCAAAACACTTCAATTAATTAAAATTTGACACGTTTGACATGAAAGAAATACAATTTTAACAGTCGATTTGGATAAGTAAACGCACTAAACAAAAATATGTTTTGAGAAATAGTGTTTTCCTGACCAAAAAAGATTAAATCAAGGATTCATAATTTAACTACATTAAATTATTTGCAAATTAATTTATGAGTATATATTGTTTGATGTACTGAATCAACGCTAAAATATTTTTTCAGAAATTCGCAAAAATAATTGCACATTACTTGAAACAAACATTTTTCAAGCCATTCGATTGATAAGTTACCCTAATGAATAAAAATTAGTAAATATTAAAATTAATTTAATTAATGTTGTGTAACGGTTCTTTCAATGTTTCAGGTTTACTAATTTTTATTCATTATTGTAACCTATCAGTCTAGTGGCACGAGAAATATTTGTAAAAATTTCTGAAAAATTCTTTTTGTATTGTATTCAGTACATACAATAATAAATATATATATATATATATATATATATATCCTTACTTTTTTGCAATAATATTGAAACACCTGTATTTTTAACAAGTCAATTAAGAAAAATACATTGCACTGATAACTCAAATATGTTTAATATTAAATACGGTTTAGACTTCCTTTTTCATAGACTCCACAATCAAATGAAATCGTTAATTATGCATAAAAATTGCGGAACATTGGTTGAAAAGCTGTGCTCTGCCCAATATTATTTATTCTATAATTTCTATTTCACTTTTATGCATTTTTCTCTGGTATAAAAACTGTATTTTAGTACTGACTTGTAAAATAATTAATATTTGATTATGGTTAAATATTGAAATGGTTAACAAGGAAAAATATGAATGCAAATATTTGAGTTTTAAGACGGTGTTAATTGTTTCTTTATTCTCCCATAATTAATGATGCGAATGGAGACTCGTTAATAAAATATTTCCTTGAATTCACACTTGCAAATGTTTAACAGTTCACACTGTGGAGAACAATT
Source organism: Pterostichus niger (assembly GCA_947425015.1). Taxonomy (NCBI): domain Eukaryota; kingdom Metazoa; phylum Arthropoda; class Insecta; order Coleoptera; family Carabidae; genus Pterostichus; species Pterostichus niger. Next base: position 35,659,140 of record OX380338.1, read on the forward strand.
AGTTATGGACGCTGTTTATTTTTTATTTTTGTTGAATTCCAAAGTCTTTCTTAATATGTGTTCTTATATTTGCACGTAGTATGTAGTTAGTTTGTTTGTTTATTTCTAGACAATTTATAGGAAACATGGTTTGTTGCTTTGCTGCTTTATTGCAATTTACCGTATAACTACTTTGACAAATTATATTCGCACATATTCCAGTTGCAAAACGATTTCAGTTCATATACATACTTATATACAATGGCTGGTAGCACAAGCTCTGTTTTTGCTTGTTTTAAGAGCAGTGTATTTGGATGTTTTAAACCGTGCTCTTAAAACACCCAAAAACAAAGCTTGTGCTACCAGACACTTTGTCTCACGTTTGACATATTCATCATCTTTTTATGGGGTAGGTGGCTCAGTGGTGTCGAGTCGGTCTGTGGATCTTGAGAACCCTGGTTCGATCCCCACAGCCGACAAACAATTTTCACCAATTTAAATCTACTCCTGTGGCTCCCCCTCCACTAATATCTTTGGGGGCCGTGATTTGACGGCTGGTAACCGCACTTCACTTCACTTACCGAGATCTGCTTAGGCAGAGTGCCACACCCAGTAATGGGTATAAGGCGTGATGATATATTTATTTAATTATTTATTTTTATCATCTCTTACAAGTAACACTACACAACTGTCACTCACCGATTTAAATGAAACTTGGCACACTAATAGAACTCTAAAAAATATTGAAACCCTATTTTTTTTTCTTCCGGAAGTTGCTTTTTAGAGGTACAAACCACCCCTGAAAGGTGGTAAAAGCAAGAATCGCTATAAATGAAATTAAATAATACCAAAATATTACGCGTTCAACATTGGTTACTCAGGGATTTTTGAGATCGCCAAAATCTATTTTCGAGGTCTTTTTGATCATATGCACTTTTTAAGGGGTTAAAAAGAGGATGGGGGGATGAAATTACGATATTCAACTGAAATAGAATTTTACGTTCAAAACTAGTTACTCGCGGGTTTTTGGGGTCGCTGAATCTATTTTTGAGGTTACCCTTGGGTAACCAATGTTGATTTCATTTATGATACTTTTACCATCTTTCAGGGGTGGTTTGAACCCCTAAAAAGCAACTTCCGGAAGAAGAAAATAGGGGTTCAATATTTTTTAGAGTTCTATTAGTGTGCCAAGTTTCATTTAAATCGGTGAGTGACAGTTGGGTAGTGTTACTTGTTAGTAGTTGAATATCCCATCAAAACGGAAATTTAGTAAGAGGTCGTACACATTTAGAAATAAAAGATGAATGTAAAGAAAAAATAAGTAAAATTTCGTTATAAATATGAAAAGAGAATGGTACAAAACATTAGTTTCCGTTGAAACTGGCGCAGAAAACTCGTTTTTAACGAGTGAAATTGTTAAGAGTGGATATGGTGCCAGAATTTTAGGAAAATTCTCTGCCCTATTTCCTATCGAGCGTTTCCATTTTATGATCCATATTTCCGCTGAAAAGCAACTGAGCTTTCATAAATAAACCAAACTATGCATAACGAATGGAATTTTGCAACGCTGTTTTTTTAAAGATCCACAGGCGAGTAGCGAGTTAGAGGTTTTTGTAACGCGCTGCAGCAAGCTTGAAACATTTTTCTTTTTCAATTCGGGACACAATAACCAGCTGGTTTGCCATTTCCATCGAAAGGAAATATTTTTATTACCGGCACAATTGATAGGGAATTTATTTCAATTCTATTTAGCTTTTACTGATTAAATTAGTACTTTTCCACATATGCAAAATATATTAGATTTCTTGTTTTTATTTTATATGTTGATGCCTGTGAATATTAAATGAAAATTTTTATAATTTAAAATAAGACTTAAATATATACAAGGGGAGACTAGCAGCGGTAGAAATGGATGCACTCAGAAGAAGTTGCAGAATATCTAGAATAGAAAGACGAACAAATAAAGAAATTAAAGAAATTATGAAATTAGATAGAACAGTAGTTGAAAAACAAGAATCAAGAAGACTTCCATGGTACGGACACATGAGACGGATGGAAGATACACGGTGGCCGAAAAAGATTTGGAAATGGACGCCACATGAAAGACGGAAAAGAGGACGTCCAGCAGCAGAATGGTATAGACAAGTCCAAGAAGACCTTCGAAGAAGGGGAATGGAAGAAGAAGAACACAATAATAGAAAATTGTGGCGTTTAGGATGCGAGAAACGGCCAACTACGCTGTAACAAACTCGCTTTGATGATGATATACAGGGTGTTAGACAAAAAGCGATCCACAAGGATCCTCATTATAAATATATTATCAGCCCATTTACCCATTACTGGATCGATTCTCACAGCCGACAAACAATTTTCACCAAATTAAATCTACCCCTGTGGCTTTCCCTCCACTAATATCTTTGGGGGACATGATTTCACGGCTGGTAACCTTACTTCACACAAAGAAATATATGACTTACCAAATTTGCTACGGCAGAGTGTACCCAGTAATAGATAAAAGGTGTGATGATATATTTATTTATTTTATTTATATATTGATTTAAAAAACTGCTGTTACCAGTAGTCATATCACAGCCCCCAAAAATGTTTATGGTGATTGAGGCACAGTAGTAATTTGCTGGTTGTGGGAATCGAACCCCTGGTTACCAAATCCACAGGCCAACTCAATAGTACTAAGCTATGTTTATTGGTTATAAAAGATACATTTTTATCAAATTTAGTCATGGAATTTAATTGAAAAATATTTAAATATCAAATATTAATAGCAAACAGAAATAAAATAACTCTAAAGCTTATAATCGCCACTTTCTTTATAAAAGAATTTGCTGTATTGCAAAACCCATAGTTAAATCATCATAAGCTTAGTTAATCCCACGCTGGATGAAAGTGGAGTTCTTACATACGCCTCCGGGCGTCGATCCGCCAGCGCCCAACTAATCCATACTCAAACAGTGAAACAGGACACAATGCTGAATGGTGAAATTTTAAAATCCTTTGATGTACGAACGCGCGAGATCTGTAATTATACGCTTTGTGCCGCGCTGCAAGAGCGGGGGCGGCGCAAGCGGCGGACAGCACTGTTGTATTGAAAAATCGGATTTAATGAATTACGAAATATGGAAATGTGAAATTGTTGTTTCCAGTGAGTTTCCTTTGTTTATATTAGTATTGAAATGTCAAAAATATGGATAAATATTGTGATTGTTTTTGTTATATCGGTTTTGATTGTGATGGCACCAAATATGGTTTATTAATCAGTCAGATTAAAAATGTAATATCAGATTTCCAAAAGTTCCTATATTATTTTAAACAAAAATACATCAAATAAATGTTGTGGCGAATTCAATTATACAACTAAGTTAATCAACTGATTTTATTTCTTTATTTCTTATCCGAGAAAACAAAGGCATTTTGTTTTAAATTGATGATTTATAGTGACAAAATTATTTACCTGAAACTGACAGGAAAATAAACATTTGCTTGAGCTTTAAGCATCAGGAAAGCTTCGCTTTGCATGCCTAGTCAGGAAAATAACATATTGTTTGTCTAGGCAGGTAATGAAAGAAACTTGAGTGTCTAGTTACTTAGCAACATAAAATACTAACTGAATATGTAAGTCAAATATTTCTTTTAATTTAAATTAATTTAAAATATGTATTATATGTTTATAAGTTTCAGGTAGAATGTTATACGTAACACACGTCAGTAAAGCGTCGTACAGGATTCGTAATCTGTTTCTAACTAATCTACTCATCCTGTAATTGAACACTTTCCTGACTTTTTACGTAAATAACTATATTTTATACAAATGTAAAAAAAATTAACTATTTTTCACTAACATCGCGAAGTACGTGTTTTTTTTTCATAATTTACATTATCATGACAACGCATATTTCGCGCTCTATTTTGCACCTTAGTGCGCGAAAACAAGTATTTTGATGCATTGTTTCGCATATTAATTTTAATTTCTATCACAGTGCCATCTACAGCCTTCTTAGCTGGAATAGAGTATAACTCAAATACATGTATACAGTTTACCCCAACCCTTCAACAAATAAACAAACAAACTCACATCGACAACGCATGATCACGCAACCGAAATCAGAATCAAATCTAACTAAACGCACATCACATCGCTAATGCATTCGTCGGTGCCTCCCTCAATGGAGACGCTTGTAACCAGGTCAGGTACTATCCCCTCCCCAGCCCTCGCCGCCGCGCACGCAAATCACTATCGAGATCCGCTCAGCCAGGACAACGCAGAACGCATTCGAACAAATACGAACATTGGGACACGACTGAAACAGGGTGAAATAGGGGTCGCGATGACGAGTTTAGTAGAGATTAATTTTTATTGATTTTTAAGGGGTAACCTGGATGTTGTTAAGGGTGCGTGATGGTGATATGCTGACTTTTAAATATTTCGAAATGTTGATACATTTTGTGTATATAGGTTGTCTTATAGTAATAATAATAATAATTAGTTTATTTAGCTAAAGTTATATAAATATAAACATATACAATCAATAAACAAATATAAGAAATACAAATACGACTTATAAGACTTATGTCTCACTCAACATGAGTCTAAAGCTGTTAATATTTTACTTATTTATCAACTAGGTAATTTATTTCAAATAACATGATTTTTACAGCAACACGTAAGCTAATTAATGACATATGTATATATATTCATGATATCACTTCCGGCCTTCTAGTAATTAATATCAACTTTGATATTTTAAATTAAAAATCTACCCCTGTGGCTCCTTCACCACTAATATCTTTGGAGGCCGTGATTTGACGGCTGGTAACCGCACTTCACGCGAAAAAAATATATCACTTACCGAGATCTGCGTACGCAGAGTGCCACACCCAGTGATGGGTAAAAGGCGTGATGATATATTTTATTTATTTATATTTTAAATGGTTCAGTGGTTTCGAATCGAAAATAACTATTGTCTTGTTATTTCCCTAAGCCTATATTCCTTTTCGGAACCTTCTGTATACTGATTTATATCTAAGTAAATTCTTATTGCGTTTAACTACGATACTACGAAAGGTGTTAATTCTACTTACAATCTAGCAATCTAACAATTAAAGTTTACAATACTTTACCAAATATTTTAAAGACACAGCCCTATTATAACATTTTTAAGGAGAAATTAAAATAATATTTTCAAATACCGGAAAATGTATTAATTTGTTATGTTGAAAATTTGTTACATTATATTACATATTAGTCCGTCAGTACGGTGGTACGGTGTGAATAGCGATACGGAATTCGAATCCGGAGATCCCGAGTTCGAATCGCACTCAAGCTAAAAATTATATAAACTATCACACTGCGGCTCGGTGAGTGCGGACCCTGTACTGTAATTGGAATTAAATTTCTGTTGTACAGCGTAACATAAATAAATAAATAAATAAATAAATATTTACTATACACACATGTGTTATTTATATTATTTTTCCTAATTTGTTTTTTTGTTAATTAATTTACAAAATATTACTTTTGTTATATATAACTACTGCTGCATTATAAGTTCTGGATATACCAGTCTCTGACTGCTTACAGATCCTTAAAATGTGATAACAAAATAAAAAAATATATTTTTTCTACGATTGCTATGAAATGTTGACAATTACGCTCTCATTTGTTATCGTAAAGTTGACGTTTTCTGTGGAACAATCGAAAAATATCTTTTTTGCGCGTCTCCAATGGCAACGCGCGAAAAAGACGTTAAATGCGCGCGTTTCCAATGACAACGCGCGAAAAAGATATTAAATGCGCGCTTATTTCAATAGTTACCAGGGATACAAACAAAACAGAAACTTGTCATATTGACACTTGACAGAACGAATTTATTTTCAGTACGCATACGTTTTTAATAATTGGAAGATGCAATCGTAGAAAAAAATATGTGTGTATCACGAGCGCCTCCGGCTATATTTTGTGTGTCAAATTATAAACTAATAAATGATAAACAAACCATATTATTTGCCCCATCCCCAGTATATTAATTAGACATTCGTGATTGATTCAATATCCTGCCTAAATACAAAATAGATTTATCCGTTTATCGTCCTAGTATTTGCCAAATTCATAGCCGAGGCAAAATTAGGGATAATGAAGTGAAAATATGTCTAAATTTGCGAACGTTGGCTGCACGTAGTTCAATTTGTTTTAGTGCCTCTTCTCTCAGGTGGAGTATAATGAATTTTCAATAATATTGGAACTAATCGAACAGAGCAATTAGTACTGCAACAGATGCCTCCTAGTGCAGTTGCCTAGAACCAATGCTACTAACTTCATATTAGTTGTAAAGCCTCTGGCATTGGTTCATTTAGATAATAACGATAATTATTACAATGGCTTTGGATTACACTATTTTTTACCGCGCTAAATTCATATTTTTACTATTATTAAACCGATTTTAGGTTTAAATTCTTTAATTTTCTTTATATATTTGGTACCACAGTTCTTTCGGTGAGAGATTATCGACAAAATGAAGATATAGATATCTCGCTGAATCAATGAAATTGCGTCATATCATGCGTCATTAATTTTTATGACGTTTCATCTACAATATTTATAGTTAATATTAAAATGTTAAAATACAAAAGCAGGAATGAAGCAATTTACTATCACTGACAGCGCGATGTATACAAAATAAAATCAGTGTTGCCACACGAATTAAATAGTTATTTGTGTATTAAGAGCGTAAAATGATTTTTTGTTACTCGTGCACGGTAATTGCAGTGCGAGCCGAAGGCGAAAGCTGTAATAGTGCAAGAGGAACAAAGACACTTTACGCTCGTGATACAGACATATTTTTTTCTACGATTGCATCTTAAAATTATTTAAAAACGTATACGTACTGAAAATAAATTCATTTTGGCCACTGTTAATATGACAAGTTCCTGTTTTGTTTGTATCCCTGGTAACTATTGAAATAAGCGCGCATTTATAATCTTTTTCGCGCGTTGCCATTGGAAACGCGCGCATTTAACTTCAACTTAACGATGACAAATGAGAGCGTAATTGTCAACTTTTCATAGCAATCATCGAAAAATAATTTTTATATTTATATGTAATTTCAGCTGTATTTATTACTCCATAAATAATATGAAATTAAATTTCTAGGTTAGTTACTTTGGCAAAATAATAATGTTTGTTTTTGCTGAACTTTTCCTCGACGTACACAAACACTCATTTCGTGTCCTAGGTACACAAATAACTATTTTATCAAGAACAAAAATTGTTATTTGTTTTTATCCATTACATTTTTACAACTGCACAATATGCGATCCAACTTTTATGAACAAAGAAAAATGAAATGATTATAGATACGAAACCGTGAGCCAAATCGTTGAAGAAGAAGAAGATGATAAAGAAGAAGCTTTGTTTTATGCGAAGTAATAGAAAGCAACGAGTTCATAATTCCTCATAAATTTTAACGCCAGTTCGTATATCGAGTTCAACATTTCAGAGAAATAGGTACATGCATATTACGAAGATGCTTGGTAGACACAGTAATTTTAATATAACTCACTGCTAAATTTATTACTAGGACATATGGCGCGTTAGTGCTACACTATTACACATTAACATTCATGAATCATTTTAGCACGTCTGATGCAAATTCTATTGTCAGTCCTTGGTCCTTGCTGGGACGACAAAATCCAGAGGGCTTGGAAACGACAGACAAAAACCTTCATACCGAAAGCTTCTTTCTCATTTACCGGAATGATTTAGTAAACGGTTTCTTACGTCAACGTATTCGGCTTCCTGCTGACCTGTACTAGCGATTATAATTTATTAGTATTTCTAAAATGGGGTAGGTGGCTCAGTGGTATCGAGTCGGCCTGTTGATCTTGAGAACCCTGGATCGTTCCCCACAGCCGACAAACAATTTTCACTAATTTAAATCTACCCCTGTGGCTCCCCCTCCACTAATATCTTTGGGGACCGTGATTTGACGCGAAAAAATATATCACTTACCAAGATCTGCTTAGGAAGAGTGCCACACTCAGTAATGGGTAAAAGGCGTGATGATATATTTATTTATTTATAATATTTCTAATATTCTCATAAAAATAAAATTTTAGTTACTGATATATTTGTGAACGGGAATTTCTGCTATTGCAGTTTCATGTCCGTCAGTACGGTGGTGTGAATAGCGATATGGAATTCGAATCCGAAAATCCCGAGTTCGAATCTCACTCAAGCTAAAAATTATATAAAAACTATCACACTACGGCTCGGTGAGTGCGGACCCTGTACTGTAATTGGGATTAAGTTCCTGTTGTACAGTGTAACATAAATAAAAAATAAAATTTCAAGAATTGATAGTAATTCAGTGGCAGATCCAGAAAATTTTGTAGGAGGGCACATTAGGATTAGGCATGTTTCAAACTGATCTGAATGATAAATTACAATGGATTTATTTTAATTTAAAAACAAAAAAAATTTAAATAAATTAAATATATCATCACATTTTTTAATTGTTATTGGGTGTAGCATTCTGCCGTAGCAGATCTCGATAAGTTTATGCACATGAAGTGTTGTTACCTATCGGCAAATCACGGCCCCCAAAGATGTTAGTGGTAGGGGGGGGCCATAGGGGTAATACAAAACTAATATATAGAAAAATGAGAAAAGAATTATAAATAATTATTTTCTTATAAATAAAATAAATATAAATATGTCATCACGCCTTTTACCCAGTACTGGGTGTGGCACTCTCCCGTAGCAAATCACGGTAAGTGATATATTTCTTCACGTGAAGTGCAGTTACCGTTGTCAAATAACAGCCACCAAAGATGTTTGTTGAGGGAGAGCCACAAGTGTAGTTTTAATGTGGTGAAAATTGGTTGTCGAATGTGGGAATCGAACTTGGGTTCTCAAATCCACAGGCCGAATCGATACTGGAAAAATAACTCCATGTGCATGATCAATCGGTAAATATATAAAAAAAAGTATTAATAAAAAAGTATAGGTAAATATATTGTAAATTTAAACTAACAATAGTGTATAATTAAAGACGAAATAATTACCTAATGGCGTTGAAACTTCGCAATATTGTACAGAAGGGTTATTTTGTAAAGAAATAAAAATTTCACTTTCAGTGAAAATCCCGAATGAAAGATTGGTGAAATGGGTGTATGTTGTAGCAACTGAGAACAACCTAGAAATGAATGGAACAATATGAATAAGGATATCTTATTTAGAGCTATGGAAGGCAGTAGGTTAAATGACAGATTTAGAGAATAGAAAAACCAAATAATGCATCTTAAAACATTTCCCAAAACAATAAACTTGTACCCACCTCCGTTTCCGCTTCACCGCCATTGCAATAAATTCAGTAACTTCATCCAGAAGCGGACCACAGACAACATCCACGCTCACAAGAGTAGCCACGGCTCTTGAAGCAAACTGCAACCAAAAAGTCCACAATCAATCTTTGTTCAGAAAGATACGTGACTTGAGAACTATGTAGCCTTGCTACGTGCCCGCGTTGCGCGCCGGTGCTGCCCCTAGCGGCCTCGACATCACAAAGAACTAGAGAACTAGAGCTGTATTCTTAATTGTATCTACTCGTAGTTCACCAGAACGAACAGAACAGATTCAATGCTCGTGATTAGGAGGAAAATGAAACTGTTGGAAAACAATACCTAATTGTTGTAATTTGAATTAGATTTAGTGGTTGTTTTTTAAGGGTTGTAATTGGGTTTCGTGTTAAAATGAACACTAAATTAACAGCTATTATTTGCACCTAAATCTAACTAGCAAATTAATAACGTAAAACATGCATTAGGTGAAAACTGAAAAAGTTACATACATACATAACATCACGCTATATCCCGTTAAATGGGGTAGCACGAACCCGTCAACATTCTCATCCTGACACACGATACTTATTTCGATCACATTAACACGAACTCTTTCCTTCCTCACAACCAAAATCCATCATCACGCAACATTCATCCATTCGCTCCTGTACACCTGTTTCGTAAATCTTCACTTACGCCCACTTCTCTAACAACGAATCTATAAGAAATGAAGGCAGCATCACTTGCACTTGTTTAAAAATACATTTAACACAATTGCAGTTACACACTGCATAGTAAAAACTTAAAATAATAATAATAATAATAATAATAATTTATTACCTAACAGAACAATCCATTAACAAGGAAAAGTATAGTAATGAAGTAAAAAAGATGAGGAAGGAATAGAGTATCTCATGCGCTTGTTTTTGAAACTGAATTCCATACAATTGCAGTTGGACACTCTATAGTAAAAACAGAAAATGAATCAAAAAGATAAGAAAGGAAAAATGCTATAACTTTTAGAAAATAGTTATCATTTTAGTAAGCCAATTCCCCGAAAGATTGCGTTGAACGAAATACATAATGCAATAATATGAAACCTTTAGGTTCTTTGAAAGGTGACCTTTGTATTATAAACTATAAGCCCGTATTTATTTATATTACACTGTTTATTTGTTTATGTTACGCTGTACAACAGGAACTTAATCCCAATTACAGTACAGGGTCCGCACTCACCGAGCCGCAGTGTAGTAGTTTATATAATTTTTGCAATTTTAATGTGGAGTGTGTCTGCCGCGGGAATCGAACCAGATAAATAACAGTTATCAATTATTTAAACATTATGCAAATAACTAAATTTGACATGTCATATTTCAATTTGCATTTTATGCTTCAAAAAGCAAAAATAAACCTACTATTTAAACCTCCAATTATATTTATAAATCCACTACAAAAAATTCTGTTGGCAACGTAGAGATTTCCCTCATCCCTTCCAGCGGGTTGGAAAATCATGTCCGCGTACGTGAACGACATCCGAACGAGCTCGGCCTCGATGGACACTCGCGGGCGGTTGGGGGGACTAACAGGGCGGCGATATAAATCTGCGAGTTTAATACCCTCATAAATTGGTTGGTATGCGCGCATTATGGGCACCATAGGTGTCGGGAACGGAAGATACCGGCGGGAGAAAGAAGACCCGGAACCGGAAAGGAATTTGGAAACTGGGAGGACCAATATAAGAACAGGATTGAGGACAGAGAAGGATTAGATGAAAAATGTACGAGGAGTATTTGTTTATGGACACTAAAGTGAAATTTTGTGCAGGAAAAATTTTATACCGACGCTACTGTTTGTGTTTACTGAATAAACTGGATAAATTTCAATTAATTTATATGATAATCTATTGATTACTTATTCAAACAATGGGCTGTAAACATGTAGGTATTATTGAAAATAAATATTCCTAGGTAATGACAGTTTTACAATTTAAATTTGAGTTCAATTACAACAGCCGACAAACTTGACTCCATATTAAAAATACCATTTGAATTTTGTAAAATTCCGGTGATTTCGGTTCTGGACATCAGCGCCACTTCGTTCCAGTGGCGCTGAATGAAAGCAAACCATGCGTGCGAGTCCTTCCCTATACAGGATGTGTGATTTAAACCCGAGTTGTATGAAAGAAACCGGAGGACAACCACTCTAGACCTAACGAAAATATAAATTCTACTTTCGCGCAAATACCTCTCAGATCTTGCAACGCTACACACCGAAACTACCATCACTTCTTATCACTGGAATAGGTTTCATCAAAAGAAAGAAAAAGAGTATTAGCATATAACTTAAATAAGAAAGAGTAGACAACAAAATCTAAATTGAGACATGTATGAGAATCAAAATGATTTTTTTGTACTCGTAACCTACAATCTGGATCAAGTGCTTCCCGATCGACTCGACTGTAAAAATTGCAAAAACGCTGGCTCTTTGGAACATTCTAAAATAAATCTGTCGTGATAAAATAATCAAATATAATTTATAAAATACAACTTCCCAGAATTTTCCTTTATCCAAAGTTTGGGAAATACGAGTAATTTGTTAAAATTCTTTCAACATTTGTCAACATTATTTTTTTATTATCTAAACTGTCTTGGCAGATTCCGTCACGGAATCTGAGAAACGCTCAACCTATATTTTGTATTCCTCATTGTACCGCAAACTACTGGTTTCATGCTCCTTTATGGAGAATATGTCGGCGCTTTAATAGTTTAAATTTTAATATTAATGATGTAAACAGCGACTTGATTTCAACCACGTTAACCCGATTTATAGACTTAACCAAAAATATGCTATTAAATGATTTCTCCTGAGAAATGACCTGTATCCTATGTTACATGTGAAATGAAATATGTTAAGTCGTACTACTTATACGCACATATTGTATTTTTGGGCGATTGTCTGTTCGAATGAATAAATAAATAAATAAACATCAGTACCATTTATTTGACAACCTCTGAACTAAAGACGTCATTGATACAACTTGTTACAGATTGTAGTCAAACTAATACTATATAAATAATAAGAAAAAACACATATTGTGGAATATAAAAACTTAGTTTAATGGAAAAGTAAGATTATAACAACATAAAATGCTTAAATTAATTAATCTATTTTAGGTTAAGTTTGATATTTGAACTAAAAAACAATATTTTCAAATTGGGAAGAGCCACAATTGTTACAAGTGTTATTATAAACATTTATAGTAAAATTTTGACAATTAAAAATCGAAGTTCCTAGAACTGCTTGGTTTGCAATTGATAAAGATTGTATATAATTTGCAGATTCTGGTGTACTCACACAAGTTGAAATTTAAATACCAGTACTTGAACAAAAAATATTATACAAACTACGTGCGTGAAGACGTCTTCCGCTCATTCACGATATTAAAGACACTCGCTTCTTGCAGTCGCTCATGCAGGAACATCGTCTTCCCGCACTTAGTTCATAAATAACTATATAAGATTTTAACTTATATAGAAAAGTTTATTTGGTATCGAGTCGGTCTGTGGATCTTGAGAACCCTGGTTCGATCCCCACAGCCGACAAACAAATTTTCACCAATTTAAAAAAAATCTACCCCTGTGGCTCCCTCTCCACTAATATCTTTGAGGGCCGTGATTTGACGGCTGGTAACCTCACTTCACGCGACAAAATATATCACTTACCGAGATCTGCTTAGGCAGAGTGCCACACCCAGTAATGGGTAAAAGGCGTGATGATATATTTATATTTATTTATTTAAATAAACAAAATATTTACTGTGTCTGTTTTATTTCAGAAACAGTCCAGTTAATCAACAGAGGGGAGAACACAATTATTCACGGACCCAAAACATTGGAAATTGTTTGTCGGTTGTGGGAATCGAACCCGGGTTCTCATATCCACAAGGAAACTACAAACCACTGAGGCAACCAGGTATGTAGTATTTCTTTTCATTGTTTTATTTTTAAATGTGTTTTATTCTTTTGCAAAGCGGAGATAAATGACTGAATATGCAATAGACTTTAAATTGAACGTAAACTATAAACTATATACCTAGTATCGCGATTGCAGCACCGTCGATATCACAATTATCGAGTGCATTTATCTGTGCTGACACGTAAATAAAGAAACAACTTTTTACTAAAGAATAAAGTAGCGTAGTGAGCATTGATTGGCTAGCTAGTGTAGCCGTTGCTATTCTGCACCGAACTGTATATTCGTTTCGCGAGAATATAACAGAAAACAGAAATGCTGGGCGCAAGTTTGCGGTTCGGGTCCATGTTCAATAGCGAGTATTTCAAAAGGAACATTTCAGTTCCATTCATTCACGATAAATGAAGTTGGTGACCAAGTGAAGGCATTCACTGATCACTTGATTTTATTTTATTTTCAACTACCTCAGTTTGACCCAAGTCAACTGATGAAGGTTTACTGACACCTTACAATTTCTAGCAAAGAAATCATCTTTGTTATAAGTTCAACACGAAAAATTCACTCATAATCTTATGGTTGGAGTTTCAAATAGTATTTCTGCTTCAATTCAAAATATATTACTTAAAAAAAGTTATTTTATTTTTTTAAAGAAATTAAAATGAAGCCTCTAAGGAATGATACTGTAATAGTTGTATAAATTTTAAAACGTACAATTTTTATATTAAGTGCGAGAAATGAGTATTTTTTGTTGCACGTGAGAATGTTCAAGACAAAAGTCATTTGAACGCGCCTAAAAAACAAGAGTTTGGCCCACGAACAACATTTTTTCTACAACTGTCAAAAAAGAAGGAAAACATTTCCATTTCCATAACTCATTATTCATGTCGAAATATTATCGGCAATTATTATATCACTGTTTATAACATTAATGAAAAAAGTGAACATTTTGTAACAGTTGTAGAAAATAGTTATTTTTGTATCAAGACCGTAAACTTATTCCTTAATACTCAAGCACGATAATGGTGTAAGAGGAACAAAGACTCTTTACGCTCGTGATATTTTTTTCTACGATTGCATCTTAAAAGTATTGAAAACAAATTTGTGTGTATTATGACATGTTTTTGTTTTGTATGTATCCTTAATAATTATTGAATTAAGCGCGCATATAATATATTTTTCGCGCGTTGTCATTGGAAACACGCGTTTTAATATCCTTTTCAATCAACTTTACAATGACAAATTAGAGCGTAATTTTTAACTTTTCATAGCAATCGTAGAAACAATTTTTTTTCTACATTACTTGTGAAAATAACATTTCCCTCAGTGAGTGAGGAAAATGTCATTTGCAAATATAACTCCTTTATTCATATAAAATAATTATCCTTGTATCGCAAACGTAAAAATGTAATTTTCATATTTAATGTTGAAAAAACAATATGTAACACACGTGGGAAAGGGCCATTGTAAAACTCGTACTATTGGAACACACGCTGTCGCTCGAGCTCCAACTTTCGTACTCGTTTTGTAATTAAATCATTTCCTCACTAGTATTACAATATACTATTGAGATAAGTTGACTTTGGTTATTGGATTTTACCCTAGTAAAGCTTATTTGGTGGAATTTTGAAATATTTTAAATTATGTTTGGTTGAAAAACAGGTCAAGGGAAATTATCGATAAAATCAGAAGGTTTTGTGACAAAAAAACAAAGCTAGTTAATTATTGAGTAGTTAATTACTTCTTCAAATACTTGTAAAAAGCTTTGACGCCATTGCAAAGTTCTATAAATAGCACCTGCATAGCAATTTCTATGCCAGCAGGTGAATTCTGCGTGTGTGTCCGAATTTAAAATAACTAAATTAGAGCACACACGCTAAATTGGTTTCTGATTGAAGCGGCGGACACGCTGTAATTATAAACGTGTTTCATGAATAGAAAATGCGACGAGTTGCCACAGAGCCCCAATTCATTACTGGCAACTTGCTCGACATCTTGTCAATTGAAAATTTAATGTGATCGAAATATCCGATGCTCTTTCCAAACACGAATTTTGCGTTTGTGTTTTGTCCGGCCTGATTACATTTACATGAAATGGGAATTTATTTCATTTGCTATGCACAAACATGTGGATAAATATGAAATATTTTTTCCCTGTTTTAATTTACTTTACATGCACATACCATTTAGTTTATTTGGAACAAACATTTTATTTTATTATATAAAATAATTATAAGCATAAATTTACATTTATAAAATAATATAATTATATCACTAGTATTATTTCACATTCCAAATAATATTAATTGTTTCTCTACTAATACATTTTATTGATATGCAGAAAAGTTCATTCATGAAAGATTACAGTGAATGGTTGATGAAGGCATGTAAACTTATACCTGTGAACTAGAGTAACCCAATAAACTAAGAATACAGACAAGAGGTCCAAATCTTTTAGCGTTTGTTTTGCAAAGTTACAAAGATAAAATAATGTTGTCAATTATGATTTTGACTGTAAATAACTTTAATAGCTATTATGTATTATGTTAAAAATAATCTTTTAACACTCACAAATACACGTATACTGAAAAGGAATAAATAAGACAACGAGTACAGTCTATTTATAACGTCACACTATAATAAATGTCTTATACAATCTTTCATAACTTAGATAATAATAATAATCTTACAATTAAGTGCGCGAAATAAGTGTTTTTTTTTTAGAATGTCACTTTTAGTCGAGACCGCAGGTCGAAACGAAAAAGTCATTCGAATGCGCTACTGAAAGCCGAGGCAGACTGTTTTCTGAGCGTACTAAATCATTTGGGGCTGAAGTGTACACAACAATTTTTTTTATATTCATTAAAAAAATCTAAATTCATTACAAATTTTATTTTAAAATGAAGGTTATTATAAATATGATTGTGTAACCAAAGCAACGTTTCAAGAAAAAATTTGTTTGTTTATCGGCGGTAATTTGTAATCCTGTTTTTGATTGATTTAAAACAGGCCACTAGAGTAATTGATAGGCCGGTAATAAATTTTTGTCGATTTGTTTACAAAAAATTGTACGCGTAAAAGTCAACTCTGACAATGGCATAAAATATAAATACTTTTAAAATAATAAATAAATATATTATCACGCCTTGCACCCAGTAAGGGGGTGTGGAACTCATCACAACCCTCAAAGATGTTAGAGGAGGTACAGGAATGTGCTGAAAATTGTTTGTCGGCTGTGGGAATCAAATTCTGGTCCTCAAATCTATATTTCGACTCAATATCAATGTGCCACTTACCTTCTGTTTTGAAAGTGTATATTTTTCTTCTAGTAGGACTGTTTATACAATTTTCTATAAATACACAGTATTAAATGAATAGAAAAATAGTGTTGTAAAATGTAAATGATGAAGTTATTAATATTCTACCTGGAGGATCAGAAAAATATCCATAAAAATTAAATTATAATATATTTACCAAAATGAATAAATGTTTATTGATTAATTTTTAATTTAATACAATGTCAATAAATCTTTTATACTCCGGTCTTCTGCCTGATCCAGTTTCTTTGGGTGGTAACCTTGGTAAACATTCCCGGATTTCCAGGACTGGCACAAGGCTTATTTGACCAAGAGACTATACCAAATTGTACACCATTTATAGTTAGTGGGCCGCCAGAATCAGCCTAAAAATACATAAACATAACATTTCCATAGATATTTTTTAATATACAGGGTGTTTCACAATGGGTAGGTAAATAAAATTTGGGTATTTACCCGGTATTTACCCGGGGGTTATATTTATCTACCCAATTGTAAAAATTGTATGTTTATTTTTTGTCAGTGTCGAAAAGTATAATTTACTAAGTCTGAACAGAAATAATCTACAACTAGAAGTCTACAATCCTTTTAAAATAAATACTATGAATATAACATATATATATATATATATATATATATATATATATATATATATATATATATATAAAAAGGGTGTTTTACAACTTAGAGCAAAAAATTAAAGGGTATATTCTGTACGACGTGCTGATCATGAAACAAAAAGAATTTTTTGTAACTCGCTTAACTATTTTCCATGTTTTCCAGTCCAAAATTTTTCGTTGCCACTGGGTGGATGATTATGTTAAAGTTATTAATTAAATAAAATTCTATTATAAATAACTGCTAATAATTGAATTGTGTAATTATTCTTTCGTAGTTGATACCTATTTCATTGTTTGTGTTTAATAGGAAAGCGAATCCAGTGCAGTACTACAAAAAATGTTTTAGGTTAACAACCCTTAATTTTTCGAATTTCAAAAAAAATCTTTTTGTTTCATAATCAGCACGTCGTACAGAATATACCCTTTAATTTCTTGCTCTAAGTTGTGAAACACCTGTATATTTAAAAAGGATTCAATAATAATATGGTATTTTACAAATATTGTTTTATATTTTTTAAAGGAGCTGATGATGAACAAATATTTATGTTCGAAACGTCCTAATAATAAATATTAAAAAAAAAATAACATTGGATTCTGAAGCCTTTTATTTATTTAATATACATATATATGGATATTTTTTATTTATTGTTGAAATCTATTGTAATAAAATGCCACAAATTGACTTGTAAATTAAATTGCGATCAGTAAAAACTATCAGTACTGCGTTGAATCTAATTTAAATTGCAAATTATTAGATTAAACAAATATATAATTTAAAAATATTGATAAAATCATCTATAAAATATTTCATAACATTCATTTTATTCTTGTAATAATAGTTATCTATTTGATATCAAAATTTATTGACTGCTCCATATAAATTCTGTTACTCTTTTATCTTAGATGTGATAACCTATAAAATTTTATTAATGCTTCTACAATGTTACAACATATCTCAAGAGTTTATTGAATGTATTAAGCTCTCAATTACCAATAGAAAAGGTGGATAATAACTTGTACTTACAGTGCATTGCCCTTTTCCTCCCCCGTTAATGCCAGCACAGACGTTCATGTCTGAGTCGTATTTGCTGTCAGCGTTTTCACAAAAGTCGTCACTGAACCTTTTTAATAAAACTTTTTGCAGGAACATTTGAATCTTGCCTCCAGTCTAAAACATTTTTAAATAAATACTTTTGACGGTGAATTGATGTTCGCACCTAACACCGATCTTTTGAAACAAGATATTATAAGATAATATATTTTTGTTGTACATTAGAAGTTGATTTATTTATTTATGTTACTCTGTACAACAGGAACTTAATCCCAATTACAGTACAGGGTCCGCACTCACCGAGCCGCAGTGTAGTAGTTCATATAATTTTTAGCTTGAGTGAGATTCGAACTCGGGATCTCCGGATTCGATTTCTATATTGCTATCCACACCATCGTACTGACGGACGTTAAAGTATTGAAAAAATTTAAAGCATTATATTTATGTTTTAATAATAATGAGAAATATTTTAAAAATTTTGATTTAACTTATCAAAAAGGTATATTGTTATTGTGCAAGAATGACATTTTCTTTGCAAGGTAATACAAATAATGTTTCATTGCACAATCTGAAAGTAATATTTTCAGAAATAAATTAGAAATTTAGATAATAATAATTATTCTTTTGATAGATGTTACCTGTAATAAATCATGACCAATTACATTGAATTGCTCTTCGCTTATTATGGCCGTTTCATAAGTTATTAAAATTTCGGGTTTAAAATTTAGCTATCGTAACCTAACCTAACCCTATTTAATGTACGCAATTCCATTAAATGTATTTCATTTATTACATTATAATGGGGTAGGTGGCTCAGTGGTATCGAGCCGGCCTGTAGATCTTGAGAACCCTGGTTCTCCTAACCTAACCTAACCTAACCCTATTGAATGTACACAATTCCATTAAATGTGTTTCATTTTATCATATAATAATGGGGTAGATGGCTCAGTGGTATCAGGTCGGCCTGTGCATCTTGAGAACCCTGGTTCTATTCCCACAGGTGACAAACAATTTTCACCAAATTAAATCTACCCCTGTGACTCCCCCTCCACTAACATCTTTGGGGGCCGTGATTTGGCGGCTAGTAACCGCACTCCACGCGAAGAAATATATCATTTATCGAGATCTGCTTACGGCAGAGTGCCACACCCAGTAATGGATAAGGCGTGATGATTTATTTTTCAATTTTCAAATATTTTAAGGTTGCTTTACTTTAATATGTAAATATTTTATGGTTGTTTATGTAACTTTGCAGCATAATTACTTTCATTTAATTGAAATAGAAATAACTAGATTAATTTTATTTTTATATGGCATAACGATGGAATGAAACGGTCATAATAAGCGTTAGTTCAATTAAATTGACTATTAATAAAGTCTTTCTTTCAATTGAGGGACGAAATTTTATTTTTTATCAAGGATGTGGAAAAAGTTTTAAATTTTATTACCTTGTCTAGTCCCCAGCCGGCCAGAACAACATCAACATCAAATCCAGGGTCTTCGAAAGGTGTTGGCAGTTTCACTGGTTGAGCGTTCGGCCCAAAATTGAATTTTCCATCAATCTACAAATCAATATTCATTAATAATATGTTATGCATCAAGGGAGGGAAACAAGCGATTATTCCCGCGTGTGAAGTTGGCAAACCGAAGTCGAAGTTTGCCAACTTCACACAAGTGCACAAAAATTACCGTCTTATCGGGACAAATATTCATTAATAGTATGTTATACATCAAGGGAGGGAAACAAGCGATTATTCCCGCGTGTGAAGTTGGCAAACCGAGACGTAAGCGAGGGCCGAAAGCTTGAGCTGAAGTCGAGGTTTGCCAACTTCACACAAGGGGCAATCGCGCCCTACCGTGAAGCATATTATACTTTTCGTAACAAGTGCACAAAAATTACCGTCTTATCGGGATAAATGTCAAATATGGGTTGCGTAACTAGTTACCTAGGAAACGCCGCAAACAGCTAATAATCGTAGTCACTAGGGAGAGAAACATCTCTCTAGGGAGAGAAACATGCTACCAGGGGAGGAAAGCAGTGTTTCTCTCTCTAAAATTAGGGAATAAGAACGTGTTTCTTGTGCATGTGTTACGAAAATATTGTTATTACAATAAACTATAGTAGAAATGTTACCTCCATAACTGCAATATCATTAGGATACCCTCCACTGTGAACGTAATTTTCATGAAGAGTAATTTTCTTTACCGGAAGAACATTTGGTACTAGTTCCGAAATTTCGATGACTCCATATTGAATGCTAAAGAGGTCTGGTCGATGAGTCCTGAAATTAATTCATCATTTTAAAAGAAATAGTTTTTGCTGTTATATCAAACAATTTTCATCACATTTATAGTAACATTTTCGACAGCCGTGATTTGACGGATGGTAACCGCACTTCTCGCGCTTAAATATATCTGTTATGGCAGAGTGCCACATTCAGATAATAGTAAAACGCGTGATGATATATTTATTTATTTATATCAAAAGTTTTAAAAAACACAAATATTTTCTTGCTTTTGAAGTTGTCATATAAAAGAAAACAACAAAGTGGAAAACATGTTTACTTTTTCCTATTTTGAACAATGTACATTGTATTATCTTGTACTTTTCCAGAAAATGTGGATCTATAAAATTTTCAAACAATTTTCATATAAATGTATGAAATATCTGTTAAATAATTATTTATTGTTCGCCATTAATAATATTAATTAATACTGTAGAAAACAAAATGTCTGTCATTTAAAATTTAATCACTCAAATTTCAATTCAATTTGAAACCAATTTTCATACATCTGTCAATTATGAACTAAATTAATATCACGATTTTAATTTATATGAAATTACATATTTGTTACATACTCAACATCACGCTATAATAACATGAACTCTTGAAACATTTTTACCATACATTTTTATCATTATGGGGTAGGTGGCTCAGTGGTATCGAGTCAGCATGTGGATCTTGAGAACCCTGGTTCTATCCCCACAGCCGACAATAATTTTCACCAATTTAAATCTACACCTATGGCTTCCCTACCTACCACTAACATCTTAGGGGGGGGCGTGATTTGTAACTATCTACTCATCCTGTAATTGAACGTTTTCCTGACTTTTTAGGTAAATACTTATTCCTGACGTAAGGGAAACGGTTATTATCGCAACTAAATTAAATGAGGGTAAAGTAATTATTATTTTGAATACTGTAACCTAATTTGCAAATTTCAAAGTTACTATTCATCTAACTACGCATGGGCATGAATTCAAAAATTAAAGGAAAAAATTGATCATTTTTTTGCTTACAATAAAAATGGATATAATAGTTATTTATTATACAAGCGGTATAAATGTATGTTTAATGAGCGATAAGTTAAGCGCGTTAATACCGCGAGTTGAACATACATTTATACCGCGAGTGTAATACAACTTTTTATTCAATTTTGCCTTAATGAACTTCTCCAATTTGAGT
Source organism: Pterostichus niger (assembly GCA_947425015.1). Lineage (NCBI taxonomy): Eukaryota > Metazoa > Arthropoda > Insecta > Coleoptera > Carabidae > Pterostichus > Pterostichus niger. Next base: position 35,680,897 of record OX380338.1, read on the forward strand.
GTAGGATTTTTTTATATGAAGTCAAAATCTTGAAATGTCACTAATCGCTGATTGTGAGTTTTGTTGTTCCGTTGCCATGGGTTGTTCCAATTTTCTTTTCTTGTAAACAATTCAAGCCATGGCAACGTAACAACAAAATTCACAATCAGCGATTAGTGACATTTCAAGATTTTGACTTCATATAAAACAATCCTATACGCAAATTGTAGAAGTTTATTAAGGCAAAATTGAATAAATAGTTGTATAAAGTCGTGAACAACGAATTAGTGCTACGAGAAGTGTAAACTTTCGTATGTATAATTATATAATAAATTTTTGATTGATTTTAATTGACATATATTTGACATTTTTAAACCGCTAGTGAAATAAACATTTTAAACCGCTAGCGAAATAAAATTTTTAAATGGCTGTTTATAAAACAACAACTTTAATGGTCTGTATCCAAGTAATTAAACATGTGTTTATAACGCAAAATTGAATAATAGTTATTTATGGTACAAGTGTGTTATATTACAAATAAGTCACGCGAGAAAAATATTAGTCCACGAGGCCGTCAGGCCGAGGGGAATAATTTTCTGAAGTGACTTATTTGTAATAACACACGAGTGGCATACGAAATTTTATCCAACAACTACAATTAAGACATTAAAATATAAATTTTGACACAATTGTCTACATTTCAAATAATATTCTAGTTAGCCATACTTTCTTGTTTTGTTGTCTAGGTTACTCAAAAAGTCTAGAAGTTCCTATGAAAAAGAATTTCATATGTTTGAAGACTGGATGACAATTAGAAACGTCAAAGGTATGAATGAAAGTGATTTTCATAGGAACTTCTAGACTTTTTTGGTAAAATATCAACAACCACTTTTTCCGCTTCCTTAATGATTATTTCGGGAATAAAATTCTCGTCTTCCATTTCGAATACTACAGCTGCAACCTTTTTTCAACTTTGTTATATTTAAACTCAACAGTGAGTTACAAGTCATAATTTATGCTTGACTTATAACTTATAACTCACGTGTGACTTATAAGCCACTTTACTAATCTAAAATGACAACAATAATGACTTTATAAGTAGTGGGTGTTGGATAAAAAAATTTATCGTGTATACGGACTTGTCATTCACGCAATATCTCACCCATAATTTCTTCAACAAACATTTTCTGTACCATCTCAGTCTGCCACTTATTATATTATACACCAATGTATTCGGAACATAATTTTTCACTCACCCTGTATATACCCCAATCCCACAATATTTACAACCATACATAAAAGTTAAATTAAATATCGAGAACCAATACCATGAATAATATGAAAAATATAATGTTCCGAAATGAATAACCAATAATTACCAGTTATAAACGCAATGACCTGCCGTCAAAACGAACTTTTCATTGAGAATGGAGCCCCCACAACCGTGTCTGTTCAAACCACGAACCGAAACCTTTAAAAAACCATTCAATTAACTGCCGTTCAATTATCAACCCTAACTTAATTTAACATACAATGTAAGGAATCTCTCCAAGTGCTGCGTCTTCTCCGCCTACGATCCTGTCCTCCAGTTTCGCCGCAGCTGAAATTAATAATTATTTTATTAAACGGTTAACTTGGTGGTTATGGTTACAGGTGTGGTTATTGGTTATTACCGATTACACTGAGCGCGAAAGATAGAAATATCACTGCTTTCAACATTGTAGTAGCTACTGACTAATTGAAGCAGATATTTTCTTTTATATTACTGGTTTTATTGAATGATAAGGTATTTTTTAATTACTTGACTTTTAATTTATGATAAGATTGATGGGAAAGATAAGGCGGTGCATATAAAACGTTGTGGGGAAATTTTGTATTGGAATCGTTGGATCTTTACGATAAGATTAAATAAATTGGTGTTATGATGTTCGTTTATTATTCTTGTATGGTACTATATTTTTATCTACGATAATTAATTATTTCTTTGATGATAGTGAATCAATACTTTTCAAATAACATGAGCTCTAATATTTTACCGAGATACATCAAATGTAATTAATGAGGCAAGTAATTATATCTTTTGACGAAATGATCTAATAATGTACAAAATAAAAAATAAATAAAACAAATATATCATCACGTCTTTTACCTATCATATGATGTGGCTTTCTGCTGTAGCAGATCTCGGAAGGTGATCTATTATTACGCTTGAACTGTCATATTACGGCACCCAAAGATGTTAGTGGGAGGAAAGCCACAGAGGTAGCTTTAATGTGGTGAAATTTGTATGTCGGCTGTGGAAATAGAAATCCACAGTTCGATTCGATGTATCAAATGCTCTGTTAATCTAATAGTCAATGACTTGTTATTGAAAAAGCAAATAAATAAAGATTTGAAAAAGACGCGATGGATTGCTTCGCGAAAATAATAGTATGTTATGCATCAAGGGAGGGAAATAAGCGATTATTCCCGCGTGTGAAGTTGACAAACCGAGACGTAAGCGAGGGTTGAAGGCTCGAGCGGAAGTCGAGGTTTGCCAACTTTGCCTCCCGTGAAGCATATTATATTTTTCGTAACAAGTGCACAAAAATTACTGTCTTATCGAGACAAATGTCAAATATGGGTAGTATAACTAGTTACCTAGGAAACACCGCAAACAGCTAATCGCTCTAGGGAGAGAAACATGTTACCTATGGAAACATAATGTTTCTCTCCCTTGGGGAGAAAACAGTGTTTCTCTCTCTAAAATTAGGGAATAAGAACGTGTTTCTTGTGCATGTGTTACGAAAAATATATTTTTTAATTTATACTTAATGCTAAATACAATAGAGGGTCTGGCCTCACCGAGCTGTAGTAATAATAGCTTGAGTGAGAATCGAACTTGGACTTTTTAAATGCCGTAACGCTAACCACACAATTGAAATTAAAATTAAATTAATTAACTGGTTAAATTTGTCAATTTCTAATCACATGTTTGGCTCATATAAATTAAAAATTCAAATGCAAATTTTTGGTTGAAATAATTAGCCAATTAAATTTGTTCATTTATATGCGGACCCTGTACTGTAATTGGGATTAAGTTCCTGTTGTACAGCGTAACATAAATAAATAAATAAATATTCACATGTGCGAAATCAACCAATCTAAACATTATTATATTAAAACTAAATATGAAAGGAATAAAGAAACTTATATCTCAATGTAAACATAGTCCATTTTAATTTTTAAATAAATTACATTTCATTTTTGAAGATTAAACAGTTTACGTGTTAAACTCCTGTATTATAATAAATCCAATTTCTATAGAAAGGAATTTTTGTGAATATTCCTGGTTTTCCTGGACTTCCACAGGGCTTATTTGCTGAGGAAATAATACCAAATTGTTTACCGTTTATCATGGCAGGTCCACCAGAATCTCCCTGTAAAATTAAATAATTGTAAATGTAATTTAGTTTTTACCTTACGTACTCAATCAGCGTTATTATTTTGACAAATATCTGAAGTTCTAATATACTCTTGCAACTGTATTCATAAATGTTTATATTAGAAAAGCATTATACATATAGTTAAAGAATAAAAAAAGCAATAACAGAATAAATGATTTAGTCGCAGAATTTTGAAATGATAGTAATCTATAGATTAATAAGTAATCGGCAGTTCGGTGGTGTGGATAGCGTTACGGAATTTTGATTCGGAGATCCCGAGTTCGATTCACACTTAAGCAAAAAATTGTATGAACTACCACACTGCGGCTTGGTGTGTCCGGACCCTGTACTGTAATTTGAGTTCCTGTTGTTGGGTTAATTATCCATAACAGAATATGGGGGAAGGTAAGGTTTTTTTTTAACTTACTGTGCATTGTCCAGCGTCTCCTTTAACGATTCCAGCGCAAAACTGATATTTGGGAATAATTGTTTTTTCTAATTTTTGGCAGTAATAGTCAAGGTATTTAAATATCTGTGTTTCCATTACTTGATCTGCTGTTGAGCTATCAGACTACAACAAATATTTTTAAATAAAAAAATGTAAGAATAATTTATTGTTTCTGAATTGAATAATAAAATCTTTGTTAATTAAGATGAATCATGCCTCCAGCTGGGTTGGAACCACAACACTAATATATTTTAAATAATATTTTATTTTTATTATAAATGAAACATGATATGTATTGTACATATCTTTTAAGTTAAAGATTAAAAGGATTATAATAAATTTGAAAACACGAAATTTGTAAGTATGTAAAATTAATTAAAAATCATATTTTGGATGAACTAGAGTTGTAAACCAATTTTGATTCAAATCGGTTAAAAGTTTCAGAATGCACAAATTAAATATGTGAGTTGACGGCTGGTAACTGTACTTCTCGCAAAGAAATATATCACTTACCAATATCTGCTACGTTTCCAATAGCAATGCGCGTAAAAGATATTAAATGCGCGCTTATTTCAATAGTTACCAGGGATACAAACAAAACGGAAACTTGTCATATTGACGACAGTTGACTGAACGAATTTATTTTCAATATGTAGACGTTATTTCATAATTTGAAGATGCAATCGTAGAAAAAATAATGTATGCATCACAAGCGTAAAGTGTCTTTGTTCCTTTTACACTATTACAGCTCTCGCCTTCGGTTCGCACTGCATTTATCGTCTTCGAGTAACAAAGAATCACTTTACGCTCTTCATACACAAATAACTATTTTATGAAGTAATTTCACTTACATAAGTTAGTCCCCAACCTATTATATCAACTGTACTCCTTTTAGGCATCGGTTCATTCTGAGCTGCTAATTCCACTGGTTGTGCTTTTTCTCCAAAAATAATTATGTCCTCAAGCTAAAATAACAAATATTTTAATAACAATTAATGCACCAAAGTATATGCCCGAGAAATGGATGTCGCCTGTGGATCTTGAGAACCCTGGTTCGATCCCCACAGCCGAAAAACAATTTACACCAAATTAAATCTACCCCTGTGGCTTTCCCTCCACTAACAACTTTGTGGACCGTGATTTAACGGCTGGTAATCCTAACAAATATATTACTTACCGAGATTTGCTTCGACAGAGTGCCACACCCAATAATAGGTAAAAGGCGTGATAATATATTTATTTATTTTTATGATTATAAATGTTGTTTACCTCCAAAACAGCAATATCATGATACCATCCAGCACTGTTCTCATTCCACCATTCATGTACTGTAACTTTTTTAACGTTTATCGTATTCGGTCCTCTAGGGCTAATCTTTGATACTCCGTACTGGATACTTAAGGCACTAGGTATGTTAACCCTGTTATTACGAGTAACAAATTAAATTAATTATATGTATAATTGCATTTGAAAATTTAATTACACTGAGTCAACACAATGAGCAGCAGTTAAAACATATTTGTTGCTTATAATTGTTCCTGCACAATAATGGTGGCCTCTGTTTCTAACCGATACCTGAAAAATAAAATTGTGTTATAATTATTTCTATCTATGTATAGTATGTTTAGTATTTATTTGGAAAAATGACTTTTACATTCCTCCAATTCCATTAATAAATGCTACTGTTAAAAATTCTTGTTTTCAGACTAGTGATATGAGTTGGGTACATACCCAATGGGTAAGTAAATAAAATTTGGGTATTTACCCGGGGTTATATTTATCTACCCAATTGTAAAAATAGTATGTTTATTTTTTGTCAGTGTCGAAAAGTATAAATTACTAACTGAACAGAAATAATCTACAATCAATAATCTATAATCTAATGAATCTAACATATATATACAGGGTGTTTCACAACTTAAGGCAAAAAATTCTGTGATTAATTTATAATATTTAATTAGTATATTTTTATGTAAATACATACTTAATTAATATGAAATTAAATTCTAAATTGGATTAAAATCATATTAGAATTTCAGGCAACCTTGACTTAGTTTCTAGTAGTAGTTTGTTATTAATTTATAACGAATATTAAATTTTGTGTTGTCTATATTTGTAGTTTATGTACTAGTTTTATTTATCGTTTAAATTTTAGGTACAAATTTAAGTATACAGGATGTTTCACAACTTAGAGCAAAAAAATTAAAGAGTATATTCTGTACGACGTGCTGATCATGAAACAAAAAGATTTTTTTTAAATCGCAATACTATTTTCCATGTTTCCCAGTCCAACATTTTTCGTTGCCACTGCCACTGGGTGGATGATTATATTAAAGTTATTAATTAAATAAAATTATAAAATAAAAATATAAATATATCATCACGCCTTTTACCCATTACTGGGTGTGGCACTCTGCCTAAGCAGATCTCGGTAAGTGATATATTTTTGTCGCGTGAAGTGCAGTTACCAGCTGTCAAATCACGGCCCTCAAAGATATTAGTGGAGAGGGAGCCACAGGGGTAGATTTTTAAATTGGTGAAAATTGTTTGTCGGCTGTGGGGATCGAACCAGGGTTCTCAAGATCCACAGGCCGACTCGATACCACTGAGCCATCTACCCCATAAAATAAAATTATATTATAAATAACTGCTAATAACTGAATTGTGTAATTATTCTTTCGTAGTTGATACCTACTTCATTGTTTGTGTTTAATAGGAAAGCGAATCCAGTGCAGTACTACAAAAAATGTTTTAGGTTAACAACCCTTAATTTTTCGAATTTAAAAAAAAATCTTTTTGTTTCATGATCAGCACATCGTACAGACTATACCCTTTAATTTTTTGCTCTAAGTTGTGAAACAGCCTGTATATATATTATTATTTATTCTTACTATTTGTAATTACTAAATTTATACCCACGTGTGGGTAAATACCCGGGTATTTACTCTGGGTATTTACCTTGAAAAATAAATACCTAGGAATTTTGCATCACTATTTTAGACTAATGTATACTCTACGTATATATAAAAGATGAATAATGCTAAAAACTTTTCAAATGTAGCAAGTCTCAAGGCTATCTATGATACATAACAAAATTTAAAAAAAATCACCAGAAATGGATAACCGTTGATATCTCCAACAACATTCGCTTTTCTTCTTGTAGATTCTATTGGCCCCCCATTTAGATCGATTTGGTTTGAAGCCACTGTAAACGACGGAATACTATTATCATAATTATAATTTGAAAACATTATTGTCCTTGCTGATAATTCCTCTCCATTCAAATTTAAATCGACAGTAGGCTTCGTAAACGTAGGCACTATAGGTTGTATCATATCCGGAAGTATAGTCTTATCGGGTATAAATTTCCTGCTCAAATTGGAATTGGTTGCAATTTTATTGAACATTGTCCATAAATTTGCTAATAGAGCGGGCAAACCCGACCATCCTGCAAGTTATTTCATCTGTATTCCATTTGCCTCTTAGTTACTTAAGGGGTAAGGCCACTCTAAAATTTTTGAAAAATGCATTTTTTTTTATTTGCTTTAATTATAGTTTAAACCCTTAGGAATAAGGGACAATTAATTAAAATGCCGCGCGGAAGTTTTTCAGAGGGAAAAAAGCATATATCTATTAGTACTAGTATTTATATATATATATATATATATATATGACTCGAAACTTTAAACGCATTTTTCTCGAAATCATATTAATTGATGGATCGTGCTGAATCTTTTTATTTCTTATTCTAGATATAAAATACTCAAAAACTGCGGGGGCTTTTTTAAAAAGTGCTTTATTCATTTTTTATGGTCGTTTTTATACAGAAATTTAGTCCCGAATAATGAACTTTTTTTCAAACGTGCGCCATTTTGTTAAAAATCAAAATTTTCAAAATCAAGCCCGTAGTTTTTTAGAGTATACATCAGAGATTAAGAAAACATATCCCTTTTTGATCCAGGTCTATTGCTGTTCCCGGAATGTTTTCGCCCGATTTGCCCTACGCGCCGAGAGGAGTCGCCATTTTTTTAAATTTCTGACGACAATTTTAAATATTTTCTTTTAAAAAAAATTTTAAATAAAGTTAAAAGAGCACTAAATAAAGATCCAAAAACAGTTCTTAAGCAGCACGTTTAGATTTCGTTAAAAAAAATCTTGAAAATTACCCTTTTTTCCTTGTCTAGAGTGGCCTTACCCCTTAAATCAGTTCAAACAATCTGATTAAATAACTTTAAGTAAGAAACAGTTGAATTGAAATGACTTTGAGCTAAAGTTGCACTAACAAAAAAGTTTAAATAAATAAAAGAATATCGAATGTGACAGCAATGTAATTGATTCGATACGACATGTAACCTTCCATTTATTTTATTTAATTTCAATTAAGTTGCTGGTGCAACTAATCAATATTTGGTGACGGGATTTTGTCTATATAAAACTGTTCTTATTGGTAGAATTTTGAAATGTTTTGCATTGTGATTCGTTGACAACAGATCAAGAAAAATTATCATATATAATACATACAAAGTTCATAGTTACCTAATACTACATTTACAAAAAGGAAGATTGAAATCAGTACCAAATTCATGATTGGTGTACTATCAACTACTTTAATTACAAGTTTTTGACATATATTTATATATAAATGAACAATATACCTACATAAGAAAATTTAATTTATTTCTGTATCTTTCATTATGTGTAACAATAACTAAAGATAATTTTGTAATAATCTAATAGCGTGATGATATATTTATTTACAAAAAGTAGAAAAAGTAAGATTAAAATAATTAATTTTCGTTATGTATTTGTGTTCAATAAAAAATTTATCTTTTTAGAAATAATTTATTTAAAATACGTAATATCAATTTCATGGAATTAAATGTTATAATACATTATTATAATAATATTGATAGTTTTAAACAATTATTTTGAGTGAATATTTATTTTTCAATTGTTAGATTTAATGCAATTAATTATTGCAAATGACTTGAAAATTACATTATTGAATGTGTTTGCAGCACAAGATAACAGACTTAATTAATTTTTATCAAGCGTAGAAAATATGTAGGCGAATTCACATATGTATGTATCCACGGAGAAAACAAAAAGCAAAATACTATTTTACCGATTTCAGGATATTAAACCGATGTTTACATGCACAAAAGTAGGCTGGTAAGTAAGTAATAACTGTATTCTGTACGGTAATATTACCATACTGACTTGTCAAAACAGTCAAGAAAATGAAAATGAAACACAATGATAATATAACACTATTAATACAAACGGAACTCAAAACAACAATAATACAAAATTACAAAGATTACTTCTCCTGCTTATCATAATATATATTAATTGTGCAGTCTTTCAAATTAGAGATGACCACGTTATGACGTTTAAATAGAAAAATTATTTATAAATATGATACAAAACAATTGTAACCGCAATTGTTAAAAAAGGAATATTTCGGGCTATCCATTTGCATTTAAGAAAATATAACTTTAATTCCCCCGTCACATTCCCCTCATAATATTATTTTACCAGTCATAGAATTATGTCCCTCTCCTTGCTGTATAAGTTTGTGTATTTATTTAGTTTTCAAAGTTATTATTGCTTTAAAAACTCACCCTGTAGAGTAATTATGAAAAGTAAGGATTATCATTAATAATCGAATTACAAAATACAGACGAATATTTTATTGGAACAATCGATAAATTTTGTGACTTTCTTCTTATTAAATTGTATCTCCAAATTATTTTAATTTATGTGACAGATGAATAATTTCATCTTAATAATAATTATTGCTTTTTTAAAACTCCAGAAAGTTTCTTAGCCAGGCTCTGTATTCTACAATCTTTGCAAGACGTCAGGACGATTCAAACTAACACATGGTTTCGTTGACCAGGAAACGACGGCAAATTGTATGTCTCCAATTGTTAAAGGGCCACCTGAGTCTCGTTGGAACAGCAAACAAGCTGTTAGAAAAAGGATCAAGAAAAAAAGTCAAAGAAACGATAAATGTTACATATCTGTTACGAATATGTATTGCATTTTTATTTAAGTGGGAACTTCGCATAATTGGGTCTGGAGTAAACAACTTAACACTGATCTTTGTCATGTATAACTGTTGGAAACTTGTCAGCGGTCAAAATGTAAAGACCGGAATAATTTGCTTGTTTCTACTTGAACTGAAATGTGTAACTGTCAAATAACAGTTAGGGGATTTGTTAGCGGTAATAAAATATAGATCGAAGTAATAAACGAGCGTATGGTGTACCCCCTAATATGTCAATATATAAAAAAAACTGTGTACAGAATGTAACAAGAGAAAACAGAAGATGCAACTATTTCAATTCTTCATCTAGAGTTTATTCTGTTACAGATTTTGATAAATAAAAATAAATAAATATATCATCACGTCTTTTACCTATTACTGGGTGTGGCACTCTTCCTAAGCAGATCTCGGTAAGTGATTTATTTAAACACGTGAAATGTGGTTACCGGCCGTCAAATTACGGCTCCTGAAGATGTTACTGAAGGAAGAGCCACAGGGGTAATTTTAATGTGGTGAAAATTGTTTAGCTGTGGGAATCGAACCTGAGTTCTCAATTCCACAGGCCGACTCGATACCACTAAGCCGCCTACTTCATACATATTTTGATTTAGGTAGAATATAAGATTTAGGGCTGAGTTGTAAACCTGATTATTATTGTTTTTTTTTGTCATATGACATGACAGAAAGTACAGTGATGATGATAAATTTTATAGTTAAAGTTATGACAGAAAAATTCGGGTGATGTATGTATTAATTATTATTAATAATTAAGTGGCACAGTTGTATCGAACTGGATTGTGGATTTAAAAACCCGGGTTCAATTGCCACAGCCACCAAACAATTTTCATCACATCACACAATTATTTCTCTGGCTCTGCCACCACTAACATCTTTGAGAGACGTAATTAGATGCTTGGTAACCACATAAATATATCACTTACCAAAATCTACTACAGCAGAGTGCCACACCCGGTAATGGGTAGAAGGTGTGATGATATAAGAATTTGTTTAAACAAAAAGCTTGCTTTTGTTTTTATAATTGTTCTTCTTATTTATATAATAGCTAAATCATTTGACAGTCTTCTACTGTATTTGTAATGTTTATGCATAGTAATTTTTGCAACTGAGAAAATATTTGTCGTACTAGAAGATTCCATTGTTCCTTATTGTACTTTGAAAACTAAAGCATAGTATTGACTAAAAGCAAATAAATGGTTAATTATTCATGTGTGTAAATATTTATATAAAGAAAACTGTCAAGATGAATTTGTTGTTTAAAATGGTATCTCTCCAGAAGTGCTTGTTGTATTTTCGCACCGAAACTTGAAAATTAACTTAGCTAAAAGGAAATTTAATTTTTATTGATTTTAATTTCCTACCACGTAAGAAAATTCTCAATCTTTCGCATTTATGCCTCCTATAATTTTCCCTTCAAAAATTCAGCGTCGCTAAAAACGTTTAATTAAATAAAATCTTGTAAATAACATGTTTTGGTATAAATTAAATTTACCTATAACGGCACTAGATAGAGCCAATTATTTTGTTATGTTTTTAACATCTTTATATTTTGATAAAAAGTCACCGAGAAAATTTACAATATATACTGATATTTCAAGGTTGAAATTCATTAACATTTTTAATCTATATTAGATTAATATCAATAAATTTTTAAATAATTTTAATCAAATATCTAGACGTAAAAATACACGTTTTATATTAAATATTACTTGAATGGTATACATTGTTTTTATTCTTTATTAATATAAAATATGTTGTACTAGTTTGTTGATATTAAATAAATAAACAATAATTAATATCAAATTATCAATATAAGATAAAATAATTTTTCTACTCCTGTTATTTAAATATCATTTAATGTATTGGTTTCCATGGCGCTAAATAACATCCTCATCACATGTTGTCAAACTGTGGCTTAGAAAGTTTTAGTGATGGCTTGAAATTAACAACTGACACACGGGGCAAAGTTAACTTCCTGCATTTGTCATTATAACTTAACCTTACTTTTTAAATAATTCATAAAACTTTATATTTTTTTTGCGATCGCAGAAAAAGTGTAGTTTTATTTTATAAACTCTTTAGATTCTCGTTTTTTTAAATAAACTTTTAACTAAAGAGACATTTATAAAACTTGTTACATAATATACTATTATAAATATATTAAATAATTGATGAAATATCCATATTAATGTTCAGAAAAAATTAAATGTATTTAATGTAAAACATGTTCAAATATTAATTATGGTTTTTTCCACGACACATTTTTTTCCAGTTTCAAAACTATTATCTTAATTTTATGGTTACTACACCAGACAAACAATATTGATTTAACTTAAAATTTTTAGTATTTTTTATCTAAATGATTTAAATCCAGCTTCTAATCATAATTAAAAAATAATTGTCTTATCATAGATAAACCACATTATCTCTTATAACGCAATATACAATTCTAGAAGAACTACAAACATGATAATAGATTGATAACTATTTGTTTATTTAGATATTATTACATCTCACAATATACAATATTTAATTTTGAAATTCTATTATTAATTTAGATAAATATTTAAGTAGAATCATGTGTCTAATTGGGTCTGAAGGTGAAAAAATACTGATTTTTTTTATTATCTTCCTCACAACATTTTTTGGCAGATTGATTCAAAATTTTGAAATAGTTTTCTATTTTATTAAAACATGCAATGGCTTCCCCTCAACTAACATCTTTGGGGGTCGCGATTTGACGGCTGTAACCGCACTTTATGCAAAGAAATATATCATTTACCGAAATCTGCTATGGCAGAGTGCCACACCCAGTAATTGGTAAAAGGCGTGATGATATTTATTTTTTTATTTTTATAAAGTTTTACAACGCTTTTAAATTTTAACTTAAAACAATGTATAAATTATAATATGACAATTAAGTTATTGACATTAAAGTAGATATATACAGGCTGAGTCTGGGAAGACGAACCCCCCCATAACTTTTTTATTATAAGAAATAGAAAAATTTTCTTCATATGGAAGTTTTAGTATATTAAATATACTAATTTATGACACATATAGAAAAATTTTATAAAACCAGGTTTAGATGATACGACTATCAACTTTTATTTTTCAAATGGGAACCTAGAATTATTTTATTAAAATAAAAACCGCCATTTTTTTCTCTTTTCAACGATGTATTACTTGTTATAAATGTATATGAAAAAAAATCGAAATAAATAAGATAAATTTTTCTAATTCTTATAATAAAAAAGTTAAGGAGGGGTTCGTCTTCCCAGACTCACCCTGTATATATAAATTTTTAAAAACCACAAGCATTCGCCGAGATTTGAACTCTAAACATTACCAAAAAAATCATGAGTACTTTGCAGAATATCTGTAGCTCAAGTGGTAGAGCAATCATCTAGCGTGGGTTCAAATCCCGTCGAATGCTCATGACTTTTCAAAATCATTTATAAATAACTAATATAACAAAATAGTTTAGTTTAATTTGACTAATTCAAAATGAAGGATTAGTTAAAACTCTTTTAAAAATGGTGGTGTTTATTTTAGTAAATCTGTATATAATATTTAAAATAATAATTCCATCATTTCGTAACAATTTAATTGAGTTAAAACTATACTCCAGCAATTTTCTGTATCCATTCCCTGAACTTGACGACTTTGGCGAAGACCCCTGGGTGGTCGGGTGCAGCACACGGCTTTATTGACCAGGAGACGATACCAAATTGTTTCCTATCTACGGTAAGTGGACCACCTGAGTCCGCCTGAATCGCAAATAAATAACGAGAAGGAAAATTAGCAAATGCACTGCACGATGTACGATGAACACACCACTCTCTCGGTTTCGCTCGATGCTCGCTGCTAGTTTCATGCTAAATTATCACACGTCTTTTGTTTTATTCAGCAGGAAACTTGCTACATAATACTAACCTAAATATAGAAGTAATGTTTACGTTTATTCTCAAATTGTTGCTTTACTGAAACACATCAAATTTTAACATCAAACTAATTGAATATTTAGCTACAGACCGAGATTTTATTTTAATTGAAACGTGGAATTTGACATATCCATGGTTACGAATTTGACAACATTGTATTAGAGAGTGTATTTTAAAATTAAACACAGGAAACAATATACTTTGATTGAACGTTTATGAGAAATACAAATAAACAATAATTATAATATATTTTCAAAAATGCCCTAGTGTTTTTTTAACATATGACTTCGACTGAACGTACAGTAATGAAGATAATTTTTAGATATAGGAGTCTTTGGGATCGATGCTACGTTAGACACTATGACAGAAGAATTCAGTTGATGCCATACGTCGGACACAGGTGACGTGGTGTAGCGGTTAGCATATCTGCCCGGCAAGCGGAGGGTCCCTGGTTCGAATCCAGGTGTCATCCGAATTTTTCTGTCATACATTTAACTTTAAAAATTACCCATTCATATCATTAGATATTTAGTAATATTTCCAAACACGTTTTCAATTTGAATTTTTATAGCTTTATGAATACACCAGTATTAGTAAAATAATTTAAATTAAAAATAATATATTATCCAAAAATAATCGTTTTATAATAACCGTTTCCTCTGTTGAAGTACAAAAAATATATCTTTGTTTACTATTATGTTGTATTTAATAATTGATTAAAATATCAGTAAACACTACTTATCTATATTCAACAAATAATTAACTAGGTAAGTACTGGTACTTCACATTACAATATGTAATCTTTATTTTATTGTTATTACAAGTCCAGCAGATATCAAACTATATTGAGAAAATAAAAATGTTTATTTCAAAAGACTATTCCACAACAAATGAATGAAGCAGAGGACTACTGCTAAAATTTTTACCTGAAACTGACAGGAAAATAAATTTTTCCTAACTTTTAAGACTCAGGAAAGCTTTGCTTTGCATGCCTAGGCAGGAAAATAACATATTGCCTGCCTAGGAAGGTAATGAAAGAAACGTGAGTGTCTAGTTACTAAGCAACATAAAATACTGACTGAATATGTATCCGTCCATTATGACGTTGTCTTGGTTATGTCTTTTATGCGTGTACATTTTAAAACTAAACGTCTTCATTTATATTACAAGTAAAATTAATTAACATAAACAATAAAGTTTGTCTAAAATTATATTCATATACTCACATTACATTGGCCTTTTCCACCGCCAATAACTCCAGAACAAATTTGAACATTTTCATCAAAATATTTTTCTTTTTCTTTGCAGTATTCTTGAGAAAATACTACAACATCAACATGTTGCAAAATAGTTTGTACAACGCCATCTGACTGTAATAGAATTAAATTTATTTAATATTCATAATTTAATCTGGTTCGATCCCCACAGCCGACAAACAATTTGTGGCTCCCCCTCCACTAACATTTTTAGGGGCCGTAACTTGACGGCTGGTAACCGCACTTCACGCGAAGAAATATATCACTTACCGAGATCTGCTACGGCAGAGTGTCACACCCAGTAATTGGTAAAATGCGTGATGATATATTTATTTATTTATTTATATAATTACATAAAATAAATATATCATCACGCCATTTACTAGTTACTGGTTGTGGAACTTTGCCGTAACAGATCTCGATAAGTTTTATATTTATATGCGTGAAATGCAGTTACCAGTCAAATAATCTCGATTCTGAAAAGATGTTACTGCAAGGAGAACCACAGGGGTAATTTTAATGTGGTGAAAATTGTTTATCGCTTTTAGAAATCGAACTGACTTTCTACCCCATTGATACATTAATAATTTAGTTATCTACGACACAGAATAAGATGTTATGTTGTTGCTTTAAACTTCATTCGATTACATATAAATAAATAAATATAAATATATCATCACGCCTTTCACCTATTACTGGATGTGTCACTCTGCCGTAAGCAGATCGCGGTAAGTGATATATTTCTTCGCGTGAAGTGCGGTTACCAGCCGTCAAATCACGGCCCCTAAAGATATTAGTGGAGCGAGAGCCACAGGGGTAGATTTAAATTGATGAAATTTGTTTGTCGGTTGTGAAATCACCGAAAGTAGGCATTTCTTTCCCAATGGAAGAAAATATAATTTTCCTCTTTAAGCAATCCTGTGAGGATCGAACACATTAGCACATTTGGTAAATGTATACTTACACCATTTAATCCCCAACCAGTTAAAACTGCAGGTGCAAAATCGTTTGGAATTTCGGAAGCAGAAGGTAGTTGAACTGGTTGTACATTTGCTCCAAATTCTAATTCATTTTCTAACTATAAATCATTTAAAAGAAAATAATGATTAAAATATTTACCAAGTTACTATAAATATAAAGCCATGTCAAAGAAGAAGCTAATTATGTCATCATTATTAAAACCTTGACAGACACTCAGTTCTTGTTCTAAAATAAATGAATCAAAATAACAAACATAAATTATTGCTGTTTACTTGAGAAATATTAAAAATGTAAAGTTAAACTAAAACGTAATCCCAAAACAGAATAATCATAATTTTTTAAAAAATATATTTATATAAAATATTTAATGAAACGTCTGCTGATAATAATTTTTCGTAACACATGCACAAGAAACACGTTATTATTCCCTAATTTTAGAGAGAGAAACACTGCTTTTCTCACCTAGGGAGAGAAACATTATGTTTCTCTTCCTAGGTAGGATGTTTCTCTCCCTAGGTAGTATGTTTCTCTCCCTAGAGAGATGTTTCTTTCCCTAGAGACTACGATTATTAGCTGTATGCGGCGTTTCCTAGGGAGAGAAACATTATGTTTCTCTTCCTAGGTAGGATGTTTCTCTCCCTAGGTAGTATGTTTCTCTCCCTAGAGAGATGTTTCTTTCCCTAGAGACTACGATTATTAGCTGTATGCGGCGTTTCCTAGGTAACTAGTTACGCAACCCATAGTTGACATTTGTCCCGATAAGACGGTAATTTTTGTACACTTGTTACGAAAAGTATAATATGCTTCACGGGAGGGCGCGATTATCCCTTGTGTGAAGTTAGCAAACTTCGACTTCAGCCCTCGCTTACGTCTCGGTTTGCCAACTTCACACGCGGGAATAATCGATTATCCCTTGTTTCCCTCCCTTGATGCATAATATACTATATTGACGTATGTCTTGTACTATAAATAAAATAAATTAAAAGACGCCAGTATATCTTCTCTGACATGGCATATAAATACGTGTTTTCTATTTATTACTTCCAAAATGGCAACATCATTTCGTAAGCTTTCATCGTTCCAAAAATCTTCATGTACGTAAATATACCAAATAGGCACCAGGTTCTTGTTAGATGTTATATCTATGGTACCGTATTGAACAGCAAAAATGGTGGGATCATTATGACTGTCAAAATAATAAACAATTATCAATATCTAAATACATTGATATATTTTTTCTCAGCTCAGCTGATAAGTGAGTTGAGATGCGTACAAAAAGAACAACATTTTACATATAGAACGAGGACAAAGATGAGTGACAAAGTCCAATACCAATAATCTTTAATTTTTCAGTTTTATCAATACTTGAGCCAGTTATTTAAATTTAGGTTGTTTTAGTTACGATTTTAAAATATACTTTCATATGAATATAACCTACAAATTTAATAGTTCTTCTCATAACATAACTCTTTTAGAGCTAATATTATTCAGTTGTGTGATTATTAAAGGTAATCATACCTGTAGTTTTTGACTAAAGTTAATTTATATTATGACAGAAAAATTCTGATGACGCCTGGATTCGAACCAGGGACCTTCCGCATACCGGGCAGAGATGCTAACCGCTACACCACGTCACCTGTGTTCGAAATATGGCATCAACTGAAATTTTCTGTCACAGTATCTAAGCGTAGCTTCGTTCCGAGAGACTCCTATATAAGCATTGATAACCGGGTTCGTCTACAGTGACACAGTTTTTGATTATGAGGGAATCATACCCAAGCTTAGAGCTAATATTATTAAGTTGTGTGATTATTAAAGGTAATCATACCTGTAGTTTTTGACTAAAGTTAATTTATATTATGACAGAAAAATTCTGATGTCGCCTGGATTCGAACCAGGGACCTTCCGCATACCGGGCAGAGATGCTAACCGCTACACCACGTCACCTGTGTTCGAAATATGGCATCAACTGAATTTTTCTGTCACAGTGTCTAAGCGTAGCTTCGTTCCGAGAGACTCCTATATAGGCATTGACAACCGGGTTCGTCTACAGTGACACTGTTTTTGATTGTAAGGGAATCATAACTCTTTTTATTGAACTGAGTGGCTCAGATCTTTTCGAGTTTATTTCGTGGATGGTACAGTATGGATAAGGGGGATATTAGTTCTTTCAGTTCATCTCAGCTCACTTGTAGTATTAGGATATTGTAATACTAGTGAGGAAAGGATTTATTTGCAAAATGTGTATTAAAATTGGAGCACAAACAAAAACGAGTGTTCCAATAGTACGAGTTTTGCAATGGTCCTCTCCGACATGTGTTACTTTTTTATTTTCAAAATTACATTTTTACGTTTGCTATACAAGAAATTTAATAATTATTTTATATAAATCAAAGAAGTTGTATTTACAAATGCCTAACACGTTTCCTTGATCACCATGTCAAATGACATTTCCTTGACTCAATTTAGTTGTGATATTAACCGAAAGTTATTTATTTACATCACTAGTAAGGAAAACGGTTACTATCAGTCAACTAATTTGAGTGAGGGAAATGTAATTTTCACAAGTAATGTTAAAAAAAAACAATTTATTAAGTATATTTGAAGTGAGCTGACACTAACTGAGATTTTGAACAAATAGTTAAATTAAATTTTCAACTTGTTTTAAATATAACTTTTGGCAATACAATTGTTATTAATTTCTAATAAAATAAAAATCGTGACACTTACTCTCTGTCAACGCAATGCGCAGCAGTTAAAATATATTTTTTACTTAGAATTGAACCTCCACAATTATGTCTGTTATATTTTCGAAGAGAAATCTAAAGAAATTAAAATTATTTATCAGATAATACAAGTATTTAAATGTATGTAAAAAATACCATATATGGGTATTGTCCTTCGATAGAATCGTTTCCACCTACTATTTTTCCTTCTAAATTCGGAACAGCTAAAGAACATTTACTAATTAGTATTTTTATAAATAGTATCTAAAATAACTTACCTATTGCTGCCGAAAACAAAACTGTAAACAGTAAAATTTTAAACATATCTAAAGTCGTGAACAATACTTTATAATTGATTTAATTAATTGAACTATTTATATACAGATGTAGATATAGATTAAAAAATTTAGATTTTTATAACTATCCACGTAAAAGATAATTTTTATCATTGTGTTAGATAAATATATTACTGAAACAATTTGGGTATAAAATATATTTTTTAACATTTTCAGTGGTAGCAGCAAAGAAACCCAGTGCTGTACCCGAGTTTTGGGGCCCACCTAATACTGAAATGACAGGAGCAGGCTGTATATTTGTAATGAAAATCATAAATAACTACAATATTTGTATTAATAAATATCATATGAAATGTTATTAAATATTATTCCAATGTAGTAACAAATATGTAAGTACTTATAGTACAAAATAGAGTTTATGAGAAAATATACTATTAAGTTTTATTTAAATTAATAATTTATATATCCAGTTTGAAAATACCAATAAATGAGTTCAAAATTACCTCCATTTTTTAATAATGTCCTTGCCTAAAAATTCATATTTTTTAAATAAAATCATAACACTAGCGCCATCTATTGATAATATTATTTAAATTTGGATTCAAATGATACCCGTGGCTCCATCTGTTGACCAATAAACGAACTATCACAGCAATTCATGACGCTTACTAATCGGTAGACTGCTCTATTTAGGCGAATTTGTATCAGGAGAACAGCTTCTCGAGGAGGTAACTTGAGCAAAATTTAGTTTCAGCAGATTGGCAACACTGATTTTAAAATCAATAAATGGGCGGAGTTATGAATTTTTCTAGGGTGGACCTAAATCTACTTTAATTTAATTAAAATTGGGTTTAGCAAACGCCATTTTATTTAATACTTTCTTGTGTTTATAATACAAAATAATGTATGGGAAGGATAAATATATTGAAAACACAAACATTGCTTTATAAATTTGTTAAAATAAATGTTATTTTAACAAATAAATTCATTTAATTACAAAAAAGACATATTTATAACTAAATACACTGCCAACAGATATAAGTATAATGGTTTAATATCTACGTCTTAATAATTTATCAATTAACAATAAATATAACATAATCTAATATTACATATGCTGCAGGGAACAAATTTTAAACATTAGAAGCGAGAGAACAAATAACTTTTGAGATTTTATCATTATAAAATATTCCAGTATGGAGACATAACGTCACTTTTACATACGTCATAATCCCAATAAATATTGATAAAATTTAAACAAACCTAACATTATCTAATGCTAAATATCTTAGAGGGCCAAATATTCAACATTTGAAACAATAAAAACAATAGATTTTGAGATATCAACAAAATAAAATAGTCCAATATGACAACATGACGTCAATTTTACATACGTCAAAAAACTAATAAATATTTATAAAATTTTAAAAAACTTAACATTATCTAATGCTAAATGTCCTAGACGGCCCAAATATTTAACATTTGAAACAATAGGACTAATAGATTTTGAGAAATCTACAAAACAAAATATTCCAATATGACAACATGGCGTCAATTTTACATACGTCAAAAAACTAATAAATATTTATAAAATTTAAACAAACCTAACATTATCTAATGCTAAATATCCTAGAGGACCCAAATATTAAACATTTGAAACAATTGGACTAATAGATTTTGAGATATCAACAAAACAAAATAGTCCAATATGACAACATGGCGTCACTTTTACATACGTCATAAAAGCTATAAATATTGATAAAATTTAAACAAACCTGACATTATCTAATGCTAAATGTCCTGTATGGTTCAAATATTTAACATTTGCAACAAAAGGACCTTTAGATTTTAAAGTATTTTCAAAATAAAAATGTATATGATATTCTAAGCCTATCTAATAAATAAATGTCGTTGAACTTGAAGACAGGACTTCAGGAGACATGTCCAGGTGTGACACGGATCCAGGAGAAGACTCCAGACCAGAGCAGCTTCAGAAAAGTTGTCTTAAAAGCCTGTGATTGGAAATGCAGGTTCCTTATGTTAAACATTAGCCGATCAATACTTTAAATCCTGTGCATTGGTGATTTCTTCTTTGATCATATTGTCCCATTGAATATCTAAAATATAGAAAATAATATAAATAAATGTAACATATCCTAACACTAAATGTGCCCTAGCGCACATATATTCAACAACGAATAAGTAAACCTAACATTTTCTGATGCCAAATTTGCTGCAGGATTAATTTTTAAGCACAAAATGTATTCATATTAATTTTGGCCCCGAACAAATTTCAGTGATAAATAATCACAGATTTGATGAGCGTAGCATTGGCAGAAGAACTGAAGAAACATTGCAGAAGGTGATAGTGTATCCAGAAATTCTGCAAACGCACTATATAAGGCAAAGATTCGATCTTAGGTTCTTCAATCATAGTATTTTAACGCTGAATCCAATCATCCTTTTAAATATGTCATCTAGCGAAGCTTGCATCGGTCACCGATATCTTGTTAAATCTGTATTAAAATTGGCAAATATTTCCGAAGATAGAGGACGAAATACTCATCCTTGTAATCTAAAAATTAAACAGAAATATCAATGACACCTATAAAATAAGTAAATACTTACAGAAACTATGCAAATATAATATCTCCAATATCTGCTTCTCTTTCTACACACTCTTAGAGGCTCCTAAAATACTTTAAAACACAATTTCACTCTCAAACTTATAAAATCAGTTCAAAACATTTCAATCAGCACACAACTGTCAAAAATTTGTGTAAATTTAACTAATTAGTTTATAATAGTTCTTTGTTATTATCAACAGATGACTCTAGTATTTAGAATCAAATATGACAAATAATTTATTTTACAAAATAAACATTTAAAACATGTTTTTTAGTTCACAAGTATTTAATTTCAAATCAGAAGTTCTATTTTAGGGCTTTATAGATATTTATTTAGTGTATTTTATATATAATTATTATAATTAACTATGTACTGACGCCATCACAGAAAATTAATAAATTGGCGTGACTACGAAACGCTGGGGACGTAACGAAATTTATTAGTGACTAGTAGTTGAAGCCAATGTGCTGAAAGTAAAAAGACCGAATAGGTTTCTCAAATACGTGTTCTCCTGATACTTCAGAAACGAATTTTAGCGATTTTAATGAACGTTTCTTGTGTTTTGAGTGCACAAAATAGATGCTGGGAACGGATAAATATGTTAAATAAGCACAAACTTAGCATTTATTTATATTTATTTCGAAAACACAAGCCAAAAGACATATTTGTAAAATAGTTCAATTATAAAACGTTAAAAAAATTTGAAATAGCAACAACTAATAAACATGTATAATTTTTATTCATGGCGCATTTTATGTGGAATTCGATTGTTTTATATTTAAAACGATATCGCAAATAATTTTTGAGATAGAAGGAAAATAAAATATTTCAGTTTGATTCATATTGTGAATTTCGGCCACCAACAATTTCAATGACTTCTAAAACAACACAATTTTGCGGTTAATCTTTTTTACACCAAATAAAAGATTGCTATTTAATTATTTCTGGGTAATTTTAATTAGAGTATTTTGTCATTAAGGCCATCATATTTAAAATAGTCTTATATTTGCATGATTAAATAGTAAATATCTCCTTAACTAAGAACGGAATCGAAAAAAGTCTGAAATAAAACTTCTTAGTTTTTTTATTCTCTTTAAGATTTATTTAAAGTATTTTTCGATACAACCTCTCAGTTTCGAGATATTAACACCCTTATATAGTTCCTACAGTACCAAGAGATGGTGCCAACAGTCTCGTTTGAAATTTACTATAAATCATTTTTCCGATTTCTGCCTATATCTTTCACATTACAGAAAATTTGTACGAAAAGAAAATACTCCTTAATTTTGTGTCTATCTACTTTATTTGAAGCATTTTTTGATCAGACCACAAATTATTATTTTTTTCATATGGGGTAACAATAAGGAAACAACTGTAAACTGACAACTCTAATTAAACATATTTCAAATCAATTGTATTTAGAATAAGTTAAAAACATTATTTTATTTGAAAAGTTTCTTTATTTAACTGTAAGATTTAGAAAAAAATAATCTTTTTGAATAACATTTAAGACTGATTATTTTGAAAACGATGCACTTAATAAAAAAAAGTTTCAAATAAAACTTCTTAGTTATTTAATTCTCTATCACATTTATTAGAAGTATTTTTTTATACAACCCCTCAGTTCAGAGATATTCACACCCTTATATAGTTCCTAAATTACCAAGAGATGGTGCTAATAGTCTCGTTTAAAATTTATGCTAAACAATTTTCCCGATTTATGACTATACCGTTAAATTTACAGAAAAGTTTTAATGAAATAAAATACTCCTTAATTTTTTATCTATCAAATTTATTTGATGCATTTTTTGATTAAACGACAATTTATTATTTTTTTTACCCCGGTAACAATAAAGGAATAATTGTAGACTGACAACTATAATTAAACATTTTTCAAATTAATTGTATTAAAATATTGTTTAATTTGAAACTTTTCTTTATTTAACTACTAGATTTCGACTTATTTACTCTTTTTTGAATAACATTTAAGATTGGTTATTTTGGAAACGATGCACTTAATCAAAAAAAGTTTCTAATAAAACTTCTTAATTATTTTATTCTCTATCACATTTATTTGAAGTATTTTTCGATACAACCCTTCAGTTCAGAGATATTAACACCCTTATATAGTTCCTAAACTACCAAGAGATGGTGCCAATAGTCTCGTTTAAAATATACGCTAAACAATTTTCTCAATTTCTGACTATACCGTTAATTCAACTGAAAATTTTACATGAAGGAAAATACTTCCTAATTATTTTCCTACTGAAGTTATTTGAAGTATTTTTTGATTAGATGACAAATTATAATTATTCTTTATTTGGCTAGTACTAAATAATTATCTAAAATCTGGCAGCTTTAATTAAACTTGTTTCAAATTATATTTAGATTTATAAAAATTTAACCTTTTTTAAATAATATTTATGTCAAACAAAACTTCTATCGTATTTAGAATCTGGAAAAAATAAATGAATGGATATAACTGCGTGAGGAAAAAATGCGACAGAGCCTTTATGAAAGAAATTATGAATGTGAATTAAATATTTGGAAATATGTTAAGGGTTCGTGCTACTCAATTTGACTGGGCATACCGTCATCTTATTTTAAAATACAAGTTATATGTACCTAATATATAATAATAAATATAATATAATATAATAAATAATACATTTTGAAATATCATATCAATACAAGTTGTAGCCGTGAGCCAGAATTTTCAAGTTTATCCAATCTACAGACAGGCATAAGTGTCTGGAGATTGATTATTTAAATATTGTTTAGTCTTGACGCCGATCGATATTCTACTAATTAACAGTGACAGGCTTGGATCAAAATGGCGTCAGTATTGTAAAACGTGCATTGTTAGTGATATTTTTAGCATTTATCTCACAAATAGTGCCTCGAGTTTCAATGTACCGTTTGTTTTAGAGTGTTCAAAGTGTGTAGTTAATAATAATATGTCTTAAATCGGTTAAATACAAAGTGAAAAGAGTGTGTGAGTGTATATATCATGGCCTGTCAATGTTTGTGAATGTGAAGTGTATTTTTGTGAATATAAACTAACATTATTCCTGCTAGAAACTGCAGACTTCGTCAGCTGGACTACACCAGGACTCCCATATTCAAGGTAAATGTTATTATTGTGAAAAATATTAAAATAAAATATGTATAGTCCTGGCAGTATACATAGGAGAAATATCGCGAGTAAAAACCTAGAATATATCGGTGTCTACTTTCTTTTCTGAACATAGGAAATTCAATGTTAAAATTTTGATTTAGCGATATCTCTTTACCTATTAATTGTAGAACGAAAGTGTACTAAAGAAAAATGTTCAGAATGAAAAACTGCATTCATAGAGTATAAGCTTGTTGTTCAATTGTTTCTTATGTCCGAGTTAGAAGCAAAAGAAAATTTAAAACAATTATCAGAGTGTCATGAGAAATAAAACAAATTAAATAACTTAATAATAGGTATTTATTTGTCTAGATTATGTAGAAAAAAAATAGTTACTATAATTAATTTTATTATTAAATGCTGGAATAAATCTCCATTGACTGATAGGCAATGGCTTAATCTATTGTAGAATTCACGACGAACGGAACTTAATTGTCTTTGGGTAATATTGTTGCACTCTTGTATAATTGCATTTTTTAAGGATGCAATGTCGTTGTATGTTCCATGTTGGTACACTTTTTCTTTTTAAATATGACCACAAAAAGAAATATATTGTTTGATGTGTTTGAGATTAGAAAAAAATGTTGTTAAAAGAAAAATCGATTATTCTTAATTTTCGATCGTAGAAAAAATGTTGTGTTCATCTATTTTAAATTAATGATGATTCCAATAGTTTTTATACAACATATATTAAATAATAATTTAAAAATAATTACTAGAGATGGACGAATATCATCCCTCATAAGGTGACTTGGAGGCTGAATTTTGTGAGACTTAGCCAAGTGTTTAGTCTATATTTTATTAAACCTAGTTTCACCGAGTGTATGGATGACAATTAATTTGGTCTTTGTTGTAGAGATGGGCGAATATCATCCGCGAATAGTCGAATGCCGCGAATATTGACATTATTCGATATTCGAGATTTTCGAATATTAACGTCAGTATAGCGAACATTCCGAATACCTCGAATATGGCGCCATATGTTGACCTCAATTTTTGACTATGTTTTCCTTTATCATTTGTACATAAACTTAAAGCTATTACAATACTCTGAAGTTATTAATAACAAAGATATTTTGTTTCAAAACCATGAAGACGTACCATATTTCAAATTTGTTTTCGCCAACATCAGCCCGTACGTTTCACCTTAAATTTTTGAAGTTTTCGTCTTTTTCTTTTTTGTTTGTACTTTTTCTTTTAATTTTATTTTATCTTAACAATTTCATTCAAATAATGAAAAGGACATAATTAAATAATTATTAGTAATAAATGAATTAACTTTTAGGAGTATTCAAATATTCGAGTACCTCGAATATTCGAGATCTAATTAATATTCGTATTCGATATTCGAATTCGAGAAATTTGATATTCGCCCATCTCTAATAATTACCATTAAGCATGTATTTATATATTTCTTTATTAAAAAAAATATTATTTAAACTTGCATCAAACATATATACTAATTTGATGGCTTGAAATCGCCCAAAGATCTGCAATTGTAAATTATACAAATATTATAGGCGTAATATAGCATTTAAAATTTACAGACAACATTTTTCAAACAGATAGTAATATTTTAGATCGTTAAAATAATATTTATTTCAATTCTAGTCACCGAACGAAAACTATATAATTGAAATAGATAGTATGTAGTTGTAATCGCGGGACGCGACGTCCTAAGAAACAAGCTTAAACGTCGCTGTGACGTCATTCGTCGTCGAAGTTCGGCGATCAGCAACAAATTACCTTTTTGCCCAGCTGTTTGCATCTCTGTGTTTATGCGAGCCTGTTACATTCAAGCTAATTGCAGGTTGCTTCAGTTTGTAGGTCTTTCATAGCATATATAATAGAATCACTTTGTCTGAAAATGAACTATTTTCATAATTTTCCACTAAATTAAATTAATAAATAAAAATTTATTACTGTAATTAAATCTGCTCTGTTACCAATTAAATAAATGCTATTTTTATTAACGTCAATTGAAAACAATCTATCGAAATGACGAATTCTTTATGAGAACAAAAGAAATTTTTTCTTGTTAAATTCTTACGCAAAATATAATTATCGTATCACATGTATGTATTCGTTGAAAATTAAAAAAAAAATGGCCCAAAATCATGCAATTTGAAGAAGAGAAATTCAATGTCGTTGTGCGCATGTTCATATCTTAAAAACTAAACAAGATATGAAGAAGCGCTCAACGGCATTAAATTCCCCGTGTCCGAATTGACTTATAAGCAAATTTTTATGCAATTTTAAGCAATTTCATTTTTTTAATTATTTCCTAAGGGGCACCCCTTTGGTTTTTTCAGATTTTAGTACAATTTTACCAAAAATCCTTAATCGTAGGAATATTGAAATGAAAATTTACAAATATATGTATTTTAACCCACTGGATCCAGTAGTAAAATCTTCAAGGGCATATGTCGTTTACTTTTTGAGAAAATGTTAAAAAACCGTTTTTTGCGATTTTTTAGGCGAAAATTTGAAAAAATTAAAAATGTCTGAAAATTAGCTTAAAAGTTAACTGAAGCACGGGAAATTCAATGGCGTTGGTCGTAACTTCATATGTAGCTTAGTATTTTAGATATAGTTTCGGAAAAATAGAAAATCTCAAAAAAATGAAGAATCTAGCTTTTCCGGAGCGTATATCTCAAAAACTAAACAAGATATGAAATTGCGCTCAACGGCATTGAATTCCCCGTGTCCGAATTGACTTATAAGCAAATTTTTATGCAATTTTAAGCAATTTCATTTTTTTAATTATTTCCTAAGGGGTACCCCTTTGGTTTTTTTCAGATTTTAGTACAATTTTACCAAAAATCCTTAATCGTAGGAATATTGATATGAAAATTTACATACATAAGTATTTTGACCCTCTGAATCCAGTGGAAAAATTTTCAAATGCATATGTCTTTTACTTTTTGAGAAAATGTTAAAAAACCGTTTTTTGCGATTTTTTTGGCGAAAATTTGTAAAAATTAAAAATGGCTGAAACTTTGCTTAAAAGTTAATTGAAGCACGGGAAATTCAATGCCGTTGAGCTCAACATCATATATAGCTTATATTTTAAGATATAGCCTCGGAAAAGTAGAAAATCTGAAAGTTCGAAATCACAGCTGTTTCACATATGATTAACATGTTATTCAGCACGATGGAAACTAGTATGTTAAATAACATTAGAATGAGAGTAGAAAAGATTCATTTGTCTTAGTAATGATTATTTGGCTTAAAAATAGTTTTTGAATTATTCTTAACAAGGCATTTCATTTTAAAAATATTATTTTTGTTTATAACTTGCAAAGTCGCGATTGTAAAATGTGATATGAATATTTGTAGTAATTATTACTATTAAATTTATGTATTTAATTTCATTACTATGAAACAAACTAAACTACGTAACACAATAATTTTTTATTTCATATTGATCATTTAAGGCTTTTGTCTTAACGAAAAGTTGTTTAGAAGGTAATAACTAATTTAAAAATCGTGAAAAAAAAACAAAAAAGTAAATATAATAATTTTATTGGTTTAATGATACTTTTTTTTACAATTTTTATCATTTAAATTTTCCAAAATAATATTTAAATTTTGACATTAGTCAAAACAAATACAAATTTGTATCTTTATCTTTATAAAATCAATCTAATACCAATGAAAAAAAATGTGTATAACAATTAATGAAAGCATCTTTTTTATTACTAATTGTATAAATAATTATTGATGTTTGGCATTAATATAATTAGTTAAAATTTGAACATAAAAAAATATTTATACAACTTATGTTAAAAGTGTTTTTATTGTACTCGTAGATTTGTGCAATAAAGTGATACTTGCATAACTAATTATTACAAGGTCCTTATAAAATTCAGGTGCACGTGCAGCCAAAATGAAAACTCTACACTTTGAAGTATGAAACTGTTAAATAATATAATTATTTATCAATAACATAATAACAAAATAAAAACAATAGCTATTTATGAAACTAGTAAGGAAATTAAGGTTATTACTTTACGCATGTGAAATTTGCAGAACGAGGCTTAGCCGAGTTATGTAAACACATAAGTAAGGTAATAACCTTATTTCGTTACTAGTTTCATACAATATTTTTCTACTTCCGTTCTAATAAATACGAAAGAGCGTTTTTGAAATTATGAAATTTTGACATATTAATGACAGTTATAAATTCAAAAAATAAAAGAACAACACATCAGAATTCGTCTAGCAAGATATCTTATTTTTTTGTGTTACTATGTTACCTCATTATTTCACTAGTTAAATAATGCAGTTCATTACCTAACTCAAATAAGTGAAATAAAATGTCTATTTCCTAACGGAAGTAGAAAAAAGTAATACAATTGATTACATTTTACACTCCACTATTCTTCTTAATCCAATCCCTATAAGCAACAATACTGCTTTGAACACCCGGGTGGCCAAACGAAGCACAAGGATGAACAGCCCAAGAAACTAACCCAAACTGAACACCATTGACTGTTAAAGGTCCACCGGAATCACCCTACAATTAAACAAAACTCCAATACCGTTACATTTTCCTATATTTTAATAAAAATATAAGGTAAACACTTGGCTATGTTTCACAAAATTCAGCCTCCAAGTCACCTTATGAGGGCATTCTTCGTCACCAGCTTCTTCACATGAACTTTGTTCTAGGTAAAGAAGTGAGTTATACCATACTGATGAGCTCTAATAAGAGCGAAACGCGTCTATGGTTACTAACTGAACTGTGCTGGCCAGCCTCTGACAATGCCCTCATAAGGTGACTTGGAGGCTGAATTTTGTGAAACATAGCCAAGTGTTTACCTTATTTTTTTATTAAACCTTGTTTCACCAAGTGTTGGATGACAATTAATTTTGTCTTTGTTGCTATTTTCCTATATTTTACTTAAAATACTCACACTGCAAGATCCCTTTCCTCCTAGAGGAACGCCAACACAAAAGTTATAGTCTCGGTTGTAAAGTTGTTCTTTACTTTCACAATAACTATGAGTGAATAAAATTAAGTTTACTTTTAATAGTATGTTTGAGATTGGTTCATCTGTCTAGTAAAAAATAATAATTTATTAATTTGTTGTTATTTAATATTTCAGTATGGCTTACCCCAATTCTACCCCAGCCTATTAATACTGCGGTTGCATTATCGCCAGGGTAGTCTGTGTTGCTTGGTAGTTGAACTGGTTGTGCATTCACCCCAAATTTAATCTCCTCGGTTAACTAAAACATCATTTTGTTTGATATGTTTTTATTTCAATTGTTACTAGTTAAATGATAACATTAATTATTTTTGTAAATCATTTACTTTCGTCTCAGCCAAAGTGAAACACCATAAAAGAGTATTTTATTTGTCATTTGAATCATATCTAACTAATAGTTATTGAACCAGTTCACTTATATATTTGGCTGGTTCACTTTCATACTACTAGATTCACTGATCTGTATTTAGTTTGAATTAGTTTACTTCAACTATTTAATTTACTTCAATTAAATGGGGTAGGTGGCTCAGTGGTATCGGGTTGGCCTGTGGATCTTGAGAACCCTGGTTCGATCCCCACAGCCGACAAACAATTTTCACCAATTTAAATCTACCCCTGTTGCCCCCCCTTCACTAATATCTTTGGAGGCCGTGGTTTGACGGCTGGCAACTTCACTTCACTCGTATAAATATATAACTTACCGAGATCTGCTTAGGCAGAGTGCCACACCCAGTAATGGGGAAAAGACGTGATGATATATTTATTTATTTCAATTAGACAATCTATTAGTTTGTTTGTTTTTTAAGTTTATACAGGACGTTTTAAATTTATTGTAATAATAATGATTTGAAATTTGCAAATATATAAGGGTGTACTGATTACAATGTAAAAATAATTTTTCTAATATTTGCTCAAATAACTGTACATTACTAGAAGCAAACATTTTTTATACCACTGGACTGATAGGTTACAGCAATGAATACAAATTAGAAAACAACAAACATTAAAAGAACTGTTACTTCGATTAAATTAAATAAATATTAATAAAGGAAAATAATTTCAAAATATTTATTTAATTTCTCAAAGCATCTAATAAAATATTATGAAAATATGCAGTGTTTTCAAAATGAATCTGAATATGCAATAACAAATATGCTCCTAAATTCATCATTTATTCCGAAATAGATATCTTTGGAAATATGCTTTTATTTGCCCTATTATTTACTAATAAATAATTTAATTTATATTTACTTCTAAGACTGCAACGTCATTTGCAGGACTTATTTCTGGTCTGAATCCTTTATTTTTTATTACTCGTTTAACATCTATAATATTTGCGTTGCTCTTTCTATCGACTACTCCATACTGTATTTGTAATCCTGTAGGATCCTCTTCACTGAAATAATTAGTAAATTTTAATCAATTAGTAATTAGCACGAAATACTTATTTATGTAATAAGTCTGGTAAATATTGTACGAATAACATGTTTCTGTACGAGGCAAAGAAGAAGCTGAGTCTGGAATTTCAATATGGATACCGTAAAAAATTATTAACTGACATATGATGTACAACGTTTTACTTCATACTGTACCTTATTTAATTATTAATGAATATTTTCATATCCTAACCTTGAAAGTGACATCAAAAAGTAGTTATAATTAAATATCAAAAACTATTTGTCACTTCTTGATAACAGTACTATAATATTTATTACAGTACTAATACTATAAAGTCTCACTTTCCGAATTGAAATCACTAGTGTAAACATGGAAATACGATAAAGTATGCAATAAAAAATATAATGTTATCTTACAAAGCAAGAATGCAGTGAGCTGCCGTTAAGATGTAGTTCTTGTTAAGAATTGATCCTCCACAAGTATGGCCACCAAACTTTCGAAGTGAGACCTAGACATAAAAAATTCTTTTCGTAACACATGCACAAGAAACACGTTCTTATTCCCTAATTTTAGAGAGAGTAACACTGCTTTTCTCCCCTAGGGAGAGAAACATTATGTTTCCATAGATACCATGTTTCTCTCCCATTAGCTGTTTGCGATGTTTCCTAGGTAACTAGTTACGCAACCCATATTTGACATTTGTCCCGATAAGACAGTAATTTTTGTGCACTTGTTACGAAAAGTATAATACGCTTCACGGGAGGGCGCGATTATCCCTTCGACTTCAGCTCGAGCCTTCGTCCGTCGCTTACGTCTCGGTTTGCCAACTTTACACGGGGGAATAATCGCTTGTTTCCCTCCCTTGATGCATAACAACTAGTTAGTTATAAGCGTGTATCATTACTTTTCTTATGCCACTGGTTTAGTACTCCAAAACATCAAATAAAAATTGTTTAAATTTTTCACAAAATATCATAAAAGAAACAACAAATTAGAAAAAGTTTCACTTACCATATATGGAAATTCCCCCAATTCCGCTTCCGTTCCATCAACAATCCTCCCCTCATAGGAGGGAGCGGCTAAATACAATTAATTTCAATTATTTGAGATTCAATTTCAATAAGAAATGTCACCTACCCGTCACCGCCGCGATAACAGCAGCTAAGAATAAACCACATGAAAGCATCATGTTTTGTCAATTTAGATATACACTCTGACAACTTCTAAATTTTATACTTACTATGTATATTCAGATCAGTATCATGATATTGCGATAAATAATCTACAAGATAAATGTTACTAAAATAATATAAAATTTTTCATTGTTTCTTTTATCAAAATGATTATTAGAGATTTAGTTTCTGAAGAGCATAACGGTTTAAAATGCAAGGACAAATAATATGTTATCAATTGAAAATATTTTATTTTAACTTCATGTTTTAACCTTAAATTTTAGCAATAAATAGCACTAATAAAGTGAAAACAGGGTGCTTGCCACCTACTAAAAAATGAATTAATTTCTTGCAAAATAATTGATATTAAACTTATTAAGGAAGCAAGTGTTTATTTATTTAGAACTAATTGACTTTATAAGCCTAATTTTTTGAAGAATTTTAGCTAATCTTAAATTTTGATTTTGGCGAATTAAAGTAAACCATATTCTCAAAAAAGTTTATGTAAACTCTAATGCAGGGGTGGCCCATCTATAACATTTTATAATGGCGAAAGTAGTGATATTCAATGTATTAAAACATAAATTATTTGTGCACCCATATATTCTAAAATTAACTGTAAAAATTATGAGAAAAAATTAACTTTGATTTTAAAATAATATTGCAGGCATTTACAGCGTGGTACTCAAAAAAGTTTTAACTAATTCTGAACTTGGGAATAGTTAATTTTATTATGCTCCTATTTAAAATAGTTAATCCAAACCACTTTATATATTATAAGTAAATAAATAAATATATCATCACGTCTTTTACTCATTACTGGGTGTGGTACTCTGCTGTAGCAGATCTTGGTAAGTGATATATTTCTTCATGTGAAGTGCTGTTAACAGTCGTCAAACCACGGCTCCCATAGATGTTAGTGGAGGGTGAGCCACAGGGGTAATTTTAATGTGGTAAAAATTGTTTGTCGCCTGTGAGAATCGAACCCAGGTTCTCAAATTTACAGGTCGACTTGATACCACTGAGCCACTTACCACATTAAGATTATGAAAATACGTATTATTATGTAGTTGTTGGAAAAAGACTTCATGAATAAAGTAGGGTAATAATAGTTCTATTTTAATATTATACAGGTTGTTTCACAACTTAGAGCAAAAAATTAAAGGATATATTCTGTACGACGTGCTGATCATGAAACAAAATGAAAATTTTTTTAAATCGCAAAACTATTTTCCATGTTTCCCAATCCAAAATTTTTCGCTGCCACTGCCACTGGGTGGATGATTATGTTATTAATTAAATAAAATTCTATTATAAATAACTGCTAATAATTGAATTGTGTAATTATTCTTTCATAGTTGATACCTACTTCATTGTTTGTGTTTAATAGGAAAGTGAATCCAGTTTTAGGTTAACAACCCTTAATTTTTCGAATTTAAAAAAAATTCTTTTTGTTTCATGATCAGCACGTCGTACAGAATATACCCTTTAATTTTTTGCTCTAAGTTGTGAAACACCCTGTATAATTGATAGTTCTGTTAAAAATAATGCAATATTAATATTATCATTTTTATTATTATAAATACAAGATACATTTAATTTAAACAATATCAATAGGTAATTAACAAAACATCTAAAATAGTACAACAAAAACATTAACGTTAATTAAATGTACTTAAACTTAAACTCCACTGTTCTCTCGAATCCAGTCTCTGAAGGCAACAACACTGGAATAAATTCCCGGATGTCCATACGATGCACACGGTTTAACAGACCAAGAAACTATTCCAAACTGGACACCATTAACTGTTAATGGACCACCGGAATCTCCCTAAATTCAAACATAACACTCAATAGCCTTGAATTCCCTTAAAATGGTAGTGTAATACTCACGCTGCATTGTCCCCGACCTCCTTCAGGAACTCCGGCACAAACATGATTCGCTGGACTGTAGTCTGATTCTTTACTTTTACAGTAACTGTCAGTAAATAAGACAAGTTCAGCTTTAAGTAATTGTGCGGGTAGTTCATTTGTCTAAGAACAAAATAATTATTTTTAATCATTTTTAAAGGTTTGACATTTTGATTAATTTGCTAGTTTTATATTATAATTATTGTAATTATATTTTAAGGAGCTGATGATGAGCTAATATTTTTGCTCGAAACGTCCCAAAAATAAGTATTTAAAAAAAACATTGAATTCTGAAGCCTTTTATTTATTTAATATATTTATAATCATGTTTCATTAGATTTATAAAACTAGTTAGTTAATATTATCTAAAACTTCTTTCGATATTAAAGCAGATTCATAAAGTATGTTAAATTAATACTCTTCTTAAATCCGAATTAAATTAACTTAAGTTAGAGTAAAATATTTCAAATAAAAGTTTATCATTAAAAAAATACATTGTAAAATCATATTTTTATAATTTCTTGCTTCCCTTATTAATTTAGAGAAAAAGCTTCAAATGTTGTAGAGCATATAATTCTATATTAAAATCAATAATTAGAATTAATTTTGCATGCTTTATAACGGCGGAAATTAAATTGAAAATGTTGAAAATTAGCTTAAAAATTGGAATAGCCTGGAAAATGAAACAAAATTATACAAATGATTCATGTTTTATCTGTCATGCCTTGTTTTATAAATGTATTTCCAGTAGTTATTTATTAGTCTTTAATTTAAGTAAATTATCAGAAAAAATTGTGGATAATTACTTTAATTTCCTAGAAAGTATTTGTAATTTTTTTGCCTCGGTAAATAATAAAGTACATTATAGTTATTTGTGTATTAAGAGCGTAAAGTGATTCTTTGTTACTCGAGCACGGTAATTGCAGCGCGAGCCGAAGGCGAGAGCTGCAATAGTGCAAGAGGAACAAAGACACTTTACGCTCGTGATACACACATAATTTTTTCTACGATTGCATTTTAAAGTTATTAAAAAACGTAGGTATACGTCTAAAACTAAATTCGTTTTGTTAATTGTCAATATGACAAGTTTCTGTTTTGTTTGTATCCCTGGTAACTATTGAAATAATCTTTTTCGCGCGTTGCCATTGGAGACGCGCGAATTTAACGTCTTTTTCGCGCGTTGCCATTGGAGACGCGCAAAAAAGATATTTTTCGATTGTTCCACAGAAAACGTCAACTTTACGATGACAAATGAGAGCGTAATTGTCATCTTTTCATAGTAATCGTAGAAAAAGTAATTATTTTAACCCTGGTTCGATCCCCACAGCCGACAAACAATTTTCACCAATTTCAATCTACCCCTGTGGCTCCCCCTCCACTAACATCTTTGGGGGCCGTGATTTGACTACTGGTAACCGCACTTCACGCGAAGTAATATATAATTTTTATTTATTTATTTTAAGTAATTATTTTTATAAGAATAAAGTTAACATTATTTACCGGTTATATATAAAAAATATGATTTACCTCAGTTCTGCCCCAGCCTACTAAAACTGCTTTTGCATCATCTCCTGGGTAGGCCTCTGCACTTGGTAGTTGAATTGGTTTAGCATTGGGGCCGAATTTAATTTTCTCACTCAACTGAAACAAAATACTATTGTATTATACGCTCTGCAATTTCATATTTCAAATTCCATCATTGCTGCTATAGAGTTGGTAAGAAAAACAAAGATCGTTATAATAGGCATTTCTGAGTTTACCACAATCTGTGTCATTTTTCGTTGTTAATTATGGCAGATAATTAATTTCAAATTTATGATTTTTAATTTTATTGATAATTGTAACATTTAAACGGTATGGCTTTCACCGACAAGCAAAATAATTATATTTGAAGCAATTACATTTATTTATTTTTAAAAAAGTCCTTCTAAAGTGAACAATTGGTAACATGATTCCGTATCAATTAGGGCAGATAATTAAATAATTAATTTCAGACATACGTTTTTTTCTTGGTACGATTTGATGCCATTTTTAATCACCCGATATTTACTCCTTTTTAAATTCACCCACATTCATAATTGTTTTTAAACAAGTACCCAACATACCGAAACCAAAACAAATAACAAAAGACCAATCTAATTATTTCAATAATATTCTTCTTAAAATTACGATCATCGTCATTCATCATTATTCCTAGTATTTTAACCTCAAACTTAAACTTACTTCTAAAACAGCAACATCATTGTGATACCCATTTCCGGGAGTATAATCCTTCTTCTTAACCACTCGTTTAACATCGATCATATTTTCATCGCCATCGATATTAATTACTCCATACTGTATTTGTAATCCAGTTGGATCTGACTCACTAAAATAATAATGAATTTGTTATTAGAATAAAGTTTTATAAAATGTCATGTTATCTTACTATCCAGTAATGCAGTGAGCTGCTGTTAAAACAAAGTTCTCGCTAATAATTGATCCTCCACAAGAATGCCTTCCATTCTTTTGTAGTGAAATCTGCACAAGAAGAAATTGTTAACACTGGCGTTAGAAACGAAATTTATCTCTGCACAAATGTAAACAAAGACAGAACGGTACTAATAAATTGTCCGTCAGTACGGTGGTGTGGATAGCGATACGGAATTCGAATCCGGAGATCCCGAGTTCTAATCTCACTCAAACTAAAAATTATAAACTACTATACTACAGCTCGGGAGTGTGGAGCCTGTACTGTAATTGGGATTAAGTTCCTGTTGTACAGCGTAACATAAATAAATAAATACATAAATTGATCTATGGCTGTTGGAGAGTGGCAGCGAGCGTAGTGCACTACTCAGTATAATAATCCGTAAGTACGGTGGTGTGGATAGCAATACGGAATTCGAAACCGGAGATCCCGAGTTCGAATCGCACTCAAGCTAAAAATTATATAATCTACCACACTACGGCTCGGTGAGTGCAGACCCTGTACTGTAATTGGGATTAAATTCCTGTTGTACAGTGTAACATAAATAAATAAATAAATAAATAAATAAATAATGCTTTTAACACTGAATTAATTTAAAATAGTATTTTATGAAATAATTGTATTTCTTATTAATTAATACAAATAGGGTCCTTGTAATATTACTTTTTTAAGATACTATTCTAATATTTAATACCATTTTTCTCAAAATAAATGTTATTTTCTATCTAATGATCTAAAAAAAATATACCATTTAAAAAATACAATTTTGTTTTACGATTTGAGAACTACTTGTTGAATATGGGATGTATTATTACTCATAAATGAGCCTCTTATTCTAGATCTTTTTATGTAGATAACATTTTTTTGCAGTTATTAGTTCACCCAAAAAAGCAATGATTGTTTTAAAGGAAACAGCCTGTAGATTGTAGATTTTTAGAACGTACCCAATATTAAAAAATCGCACTTACCACATAAGGATATTCACCCAATTTCGCTGGAGTACCGTTAACAATTCTCTCCTCGTGCGAAGGTGCAGCTAAAAACAATATAATTTCATATATATATACAATTCAATTTCAATCAAATTAGTCACCCACCTGTCACCGCCGCCACAATGACCACTATGAATAAACCACTTGAAAGCATCATGTTTCAATTTTGATACAAACTCTGACAATTACTTCCTGAAGTTTCTCATATTTATATTCTGCCCAGAATCGTGATATTTTGATAAGACGACACGCGTCACAACTAGAACAAAGTTTTTATCTTTGTTTATTGTTTTTTAATCAAAATAATTATGGCAGATTTTATTATTGCCTGGAAAGGGAAAGGTAAATTAAAATTCTTCAAATTTTTTGCAATATTTCTGCTTGTCATGAAAGTTAACCATCATTAAAACAGAGTTTTGTCAATTTATTTATTTCGATGTTACTTGTTTATAGTTATATTTTGTTATTTATTATTTTCTTTCCTGGCAAAGTACACCGATACGTCGAAATAAATAAATTGACAGAACTTAAACCAAAAACTATTTCAATCATTAATTATGAATTCTGAAACTATATTTTCATATAAACAATTATTCTTTAAATATGTTGATTAGTACAAGAATAATTGTATCGTAATTTTTGCAATGAATTAATCTATTTGTCCGTGTATTTTCCCATTATCTCAAAATCTGTGAAAGGCAATATTTGAAAGTCATTCAAATGTTATCTCTAAACAATCTTTATGAATATAGGTACTACAATTTCATTGTGATGTAGAATAAAAAATTAATTAATTTATTATAAAAACAGTAAACATGAACTTTGTATGACATTCAATTATTTATTTATACTTTTAATAAGATGTAACAATGTCATATTTTGCCTCGTAATGAAATCATTAACAAAAGAAATAATTTTCCAATTTTTATCATATCTTGGGTTTTATTGACCTAAAAATAAATCATACGTACTTACACATTTATATTGTAATGTTTTATAAAAGTTAATAACTGTTTTACCAAAAATGGCGCCATGTCTTTAGTAGGAACAGAATGATATTACAACGCCAATTCCACCCATAACATTTCATC
Organism: Pterostichus niger; assembly: GCA_947425015.1. NCBI lineage: Eukaryota > Metazoa > Arthropoda > Insecta > Coleoptera > Carabidae > Pterostichus > Pterostichus niger. The sequence continues at coordinate 35,719,853 of OX380338.1, forward strand.
CAATCAAATGACAGTATTTTGCTGAATTGAACCAATCACAGGAATATTACAGCGAGAATTTCGCTAGTGAAAATTGTCGCAAATTGTTGCTTAGATATAACGTTTGTTAACTATTTTGAGTAGATGAATATTGTTGAATTATATTTGATTCTGTTTACTTTGCTTAGTTATGTCAAAAAATTAAACAATGTAAATTAATCACCAAGGTAATAGTAGTAATAGGTAACATTTTTTTGGAGTAAATAAAATATTTCGAGGAATTGTCAAGTCGAATACCATACGTGACTATGATTTTCCTTTGCTAATTTTTGCCTAGATCACTCCTGCTTGTTGCTTTAAGAAAATCTACACTCGCGCTATCGCACTCGTGCAGATTTTCGTCGCAATAAGCAGTCGTGATCATAACGACAAAAACTTCCGGCAAAATCATAGTCACTAATAGTATTATAAATGAAAATCGTACGATACTAATTAACAGCCAATAAAAACATTGTATAAGCATGGTTGCCATGGAGATAAAATAATTTCTTGGCAATTTTGCATTACTTGACTTACCTAAGTAAAATTCAAAGTGGAAAAACATGCTAACTACTACCCTCTTGGATCAAATAGTAAAACTGAATTTTCTTTGTCTAATAATACCAATATTCTCCAACAGAACAAGAAAGTACTTCTTTAAACAGATTTCTGGCATTAAATAATATTTTATAAAATATCTATTACTCCTAGATGTCAGAACAAGCAGTAAATACATAAAATTTGCCCTCTATATTCGTGTAGAATTTTCATCCCTCTCAGTTGAAATTTCCCTCACAAGAGGGTGGAAACAACGCACCCTGAATCAAAATCAATACCCACGAGTGTAACCTGAGCTCCAAGTGGCGAGCCAGAAATATAATTAAATTACAAATATCCTTTCATTAATAATGAAAATATTTTTATGATTCGTTAAACAATCAACTGTTTATTAAAACAGAATTTAATAATTTCCTTTTACACGAAAGTTCGAATGAATTATTTGTAAATAACAAAGTAGAAACATAATCTGATATGTTGTCATGGTTACGTTGTTTTCTTGTTAAATTTGCAACGGGTGGCCAACAAGCAACTAACTAGGTCAAATGAAATAATTATTTTATTAACAGATCATTCTGAATGAGTCTTATTATATTTTACCTGGAAAGCTTTAATTATTTGTCTTGAGAATTTCCTTCGAGTTGTATTTAAATGTAAATGAATTAATTGAAAATTTGAAAAGCTAAATTTGTAAGTTGCTTCTTCAGAAGGCATTGAATAAACATTTGCATTCAATTAAATGGAACTTTTTGTTGACAGAAATAAATTTGAAGGTAAATCTATTTTTCAATATAAATAAAAATAAATATATCATCACACCTTTTACCCATTACTGAATGTGGCACTCTGCCATAGCAAATCTCGTTAAGTGATATATTTCTTCACTTTAAGTTCGGTTACTAGCAGTCAAATCATGGCCCCCAAAGATATTAGTGGAGGGAGAGTCATAGAAGTAGATTTAAATTGGTGATAATTGTTTGTCGACTACAGGAATCGAACTTGGGTTCTCAAATCTACAGGTCGACTTGATACCACTGAGCCTATAAATATGTTAAATTCACGCAAAGAAATATATCACTTACCGAGATCTGCTTACGGCAGAATGCCGCACCCAGTAATGGGTAAAAGGCGTGACGATATATATATTTATTTATTTCTAAAAAAAAAAGTCGTAGAACGAAGATTATTTTGAAATCCAAATATAGTATCAGCTTTACGTTTCGTATAAGTAACGAAAAATGGAAATTGATGTAATACAGTTTTTGTTTTGTTTTCTCATTTGATCAATATATCTCAAGGGGTAGAAAAAAAATGAACTTACGATTGACCTGGTTCGTAAGCTTTTTTCCATTTATTTATTTATTAAATAATCGCTTCTGCTTTGCTTATAAGTAATAACAATATCTAGAAGCAGCTTATAGTATGAGCTAATTAATCATGACTGTGGAAGTGCCAAAAATAAATATGGAAATATATTGTTGTATATCAAATGCTAACAACCACAATTAATTGTGTTTATATTTATCTTACCCATCCGGACGAATGACTACATTCGCACCGAAGCATTGATATTTAAAATAAATAAAAATACATATTAATATAACACCACGATTTTTAACCATTACTGCGTGTAACATATTTTAATTACTTTAAAAATCTTATTGGTATTTGGTTGAATTCTGTGATTAATTTATAATATTTAATTAGTATTTTTTATATAAATATATACTTAATTAATGTAGATGAAATTAAATCCTAAATTCTAATAAAATCTTATTAGAATTTCAGGCAACCCTGACTTAGTTTCTAGTAGTAGTTTGTTATTAATTTATAACGAATATTAAATTTTGTGTTGTCTATAGTTGTAGTTTAAGTACTAGTTTTATTTATCGTTTAACTTTTAGGTACAAATTTAAGTATACAGGATGTTTCACAACTTAGAGCAAAAAATTAAAGGGTATATTCTGTACGACGTGCTGATCATGAAACAAAAAGAATTTTTTTTTAAATCGCAAAACTATTTTCCATGTTTCCCAGTCCAAAATTTTTCGTTGTCACTGCCACTGGGTGGATGATTATGTTAAAGTTATTAATTAAATAAAATTCTATTATAAATAACTGCTAATAATTGAATTGTGTAATTATTCTTTCGTAGTTGATACCTACTTCATTGTTTGTGTTTAATAGGAAAGCGAATCCGGTGCAGTACTACAAAAAATGTTTTGGGTTAACAACCCTTAATTTTTCGAATTAAAAAAAATTATATTTTTGTTTCATGATAAGCACGTCGTACATAATATACCCTTTAATTTTTTGCTCTAAGTTGTGAAACACCTGTATGTTACAGGTTTTTTTAGTAGAAATTAGTTCTTTTAGTATAATATTAGTTAATTATAGTTTTATTATTTTTTTATTGTAAATATAAGTTTTATAATCATTCATTTTTATTTATTTTTCAAGTACTTAGTCATTACGTTAGTAACAAAGTAGGTATATCATTGTTGTAGTTCCAATATTCGCTTCTATAGGCGATGGATGCAGTCCTACTTAAAAATCACAATATATGCATTCTTTTATTTTCAGTACTTATATATTTCCCTAATAGGCAAAGTGGCAGAAATTAGTAAAAGTTTAGTAATGGGGTAGGTGGCTCAGTGGTATCGAATCGGCCTGTTGATCTTGAGAACCCTGGGATCGATCCTCACAGCCGACAAACAATTTTCTCCAATTTAAATCTACCCCTGGGACTCCCTCTCCACTAATATCTTTGGGTGTCATGATTTGACGGCTGGTAACCGCACTTCACGCGAAAAATATATCACTTACCGACATCTGCTTAGGTAGAGTACCACACCCAATAATGGGTAAAAGACGTGATGATATATTTATTTATTTTATATTTAGTGTAGTGTCTGTGATATCCCTGGTGGATAGTCTACTCGTTCCGTTCTAACTCAAGTTGAAGGAGGGCAAATCCCGGAGGAGACAAGGATAAGCAAAGTAGAGATCTCCCTTAACATTTATCTCATCAACGATCCAAAGCCAACTGAGCCTGTAATACTTAGCTTAACATCTACTCCATGAGACGGACTTGGAGACTTGTTATAAACAATCACTTGACTGCAAGAAATTCAAATTCTGCCGGAATATTATCCATGAGAGATGTTGCAGAGTGAATGCTAAACATCCCGAGTTCGAAACCCACTCGAGCTAAATAATAACAAAGTAGCATAAATAAATGTGTACCCCCAAAAGTTAGATTTTAAACTTTAGTTAAATAAATGAAAGAAAATCAAATGTTTGACAGCAATTTGCTCTGTTTGAGTTGTAACTTTGCTCTGATTTTATTTATTTTAACCAAGTTTCAAATTTAACTTTTGGCAATACCAAAGTTCGATTAAATATAATATAATTTACTGATTTTTAACGAAACGAACATACTCGTATTTACATATTTTTTAAGAATACAGATATTTTTGTAATTTTTCAGCAAACAGTTTAATAAATGCTATATGTAAAAATATTGCAATGTAAAAGAAAGAACACCGTGCCAATTTAAAATGACTACACATATTTGTATGCATACTTCTGCATTCCGCAAAGCCACGTTAGAATTATTCCTGTGGCTCCCTCTCTACTAACATCTTTTACGGCTGATAATTGCATTTTACTCGCATAAATACCAAAATCTGCTACTGCAAAGTACCACACTCAATGACACGAAATAAAAATAATATCACTTCATTTTTAAAATTAAATTATAACATTTTAAATTAATTAAATAAATGAATAGTATACCTTGGTAAGTCATATATTTATGCGTGTGAAGTGCGGTTACTGGTTGTCAAATCATGACCCCCAACGATATTAGTACAGGAGAGGCCACAGGGATAATTTTTTAAGGTCGTGAAAATTGTTTGTCGCCTATAGCAATCGAACCCAAGTTTTCTTGAATCCGATTCGATACCACTGATTCACATACCCCATTTCCGGAGGAAGTTCAATAACAGAACTAACTAAAGATCTGTCAATAAATTCAGCATGCTTATTTTGTTAGAAAACCTTAATCCCAATTATAGTAGTTTATACTGGTATTCGAACCACTTATACACAATAGATTTTTGTGGATATAAGTTGAAAGATTTGTACGCACAACTTTTTGCTTGTAAATTAGTAAACGCAAGCAAAAAATGTCAAGTTTTATGGATTATTTAAAAATTAAGGTTAAGTTACAATGACAGATGCAGGAAGTTAAAACGTTCGAAGCCAGAGTTTATCAACAGGTGATTAAGATGTGATTTATCGCTATGGAAACCAGTTCGATAAATTATATTTTAATAATGCTAATAGAAAAATAAACTTATTTGCGATATTAATAGATTTACGAGTATTTTAAAAAGTGTCTGACATTTAGAATTTCGTGGTACCTACCTCTAATCTATAGTGTTATTTTAGTTCAATTAAAAAATAATTAGAGCAACGAATACAAACTGTTATCAGAAAAAGAAACTATAAAGTAGAAGAGCTAACGAACCTAATTGCAACGAAAATTGTAGAAAATTTCCTTGTAAAATGGTGGTTTGTGTAGCAAAGGAATTTGTATGCATATTTATATTAATTATATCCGTGACTTTCTTTCCATTATAATGCTTTCTTTTCATCTTCCACAAAATGCACCCTCGTCTCATTACTTCTTTTATTTTCCCTAATAAAAATTTCTTCGCACTTTTCAATTTTATTCCGTTACCGTTTCTCTTTTGTTCTACTATTATCATACTTCCTCAGTTCCTTCAATCTTTCATATTCTTTTTGTCCATTACAAGACACTTGACTTGAGATTTACTAAAATAGAAAAATTCTTTGGCTCTATACAAAATAAATCAATTAGTTTTTTTGTTGTATCGTGTAATTAAAGTGCATTGTTGTCCTGCATAAAACATGCCAAGGAGAGTGCAGATGTTCAGGAAATGAAAATTTATTCCGCCTTTTTATTTGATTCTCATATTTTTGCAACTGCCGCAATTCCGGAATATTTTTACTAGACTTCTTGGAATTTCTAATAATTCTTGTTACTTTCGGTGAAAAACCAGAACAAAAATTACATTAAATATAATCTTCATTGCATGACACAGTTTACTATTATTGATGCTCGTTATATCCAATTATATGTATGCTTGAAAAAGGTGTCATTCTTCCCTCGGTTGTTTTATATTTTTCACCTTCGCCTCGGGAATGAAACTGCACATTCGGGATGTAATATCTCACTTTCATCCCTTGATATACAAATAAGTATTAAAAATAAATTCACAAAATAGATAAAATTGCCCAAGTTTATAGAAAACTATTCTGTATTTGTTGCATATTTATCATCACGCCTTTTACCCATTACTGGGTGTGGCACTCTGCCTATGCAGATCTCGGTAAGTGATATATTTTTTTGCGTGAAGTGCGGTTACCAGCCGTCAAATCTTTCATATAAATTGTCAATTTATGAAACTATAGAAATAAATAGGAAAAGTGAAACTTGGCTGTTATTTTAACTAGCCTGGACACAAAATAAAAAGTGTCCTCGCTCATTTAATATTTCTACAAGAAAATAAATTTCTATAATTCTAAATTTAAAATATTTTACATATTTTGCATAAAACTATCATGGATTTCCCTTCCTTCTTCTTCTTTGAGTAAACTTTGTTTTATTTCATTCTATTTCAAGTACTAATTGAACCAATCAAATTTCTATGATTAGAACAAAAATAACCATTCAATTTTGATCTCCGGGGTAAAGTTGTTTAAATTCTGTCCATCCTAACGCAATTACAAGAAAATTTCACACACAATTATGCCAGTTTGATAAAACGCGATGTCTTGTAATCGTATTATTTCCGTTCGGCATACGTTCTCGTACGAATGTCGACGACGGCAACAAGGGCGACAGCAACAAGTTATGTTCCACCCCCGCCACCCCCAAACCCTTACAAGGGAGGATAGCGCCTCTGAAATGTCGTGTGAAAACTCAATATATAAGTTCATTTGCGATTTCAAATGCATTCGTAGCATCGCAGCTCGCGTCATCTTTAGATTAAGATGTATTTGCGCAAGACGAACATTTTAAAGTGAATTTCATTTACATTTAAGGTTTACTTCGTACGTTTCTTACTGCGAAGTATTGTAAAATCGAGTTCGAAACTCATCTCGTATTGGATGTAAATCTTTGCTTGGTCCTTAGAAAAGAATATGGAAATGTGATTCAATCAATTCTGTCAATTTCTTTACACTTTATATTTATTAAATTACTTATACTCAATGCTGAAATAACAAGCATTACGTGCATATTTTTATATTAATTTGAATATGAATTGTCTAATGTAACTTGTCCGTCAGTACGGTGGTATGGATATCGATATGGAATTCGAATCCGGAGATCCCGAGTTCGAATCGCACTCAAGCTAAAAATTATATGAACTACCACATTGCGGCTCGGTGAGTGCGGACCCTGTACTGTAATTGGGATTAAGTTTCTGTTGTATAGTGTAACATAAATAAATAAATATTAAATAAATGATTTGTGCAGCAGATATGCCGTGGAACATTAGATTTTTCCTATCCATGATAACGAATTTGACAGCAATATATTAGAGCGTTTATTTTAAAATGAAACATAATGTTGTAAAGTTGACATTTGTATTAATTAAACTGGATTTAAAATGAAGTAACGCGAATGATATCGATAATATAATAGTTATTTACGTGATCAGTAAATTAATTTTTACGGGCGAGCTGGGAAGTATGTGTAGCAAGCGATGAAGGAGCGAGCTTCCATAATGCACTGGGCCCAGTAAAAATTGCAAGTGTACCGCGTATAAAGTTTTATTTCTACCTTTACAGTGACTTTTTAAATAAATTTTTATTAGATAACAACAAAGACAAAATTAATTGTCATCCATACACTTGGTGAAACTAGGTTTAATAAAAAATATTAAATAAACACTTTGCAAAGTCTCACAAAATTCAGCCTCCGAGTCACCTTATGAGGGCATCGTCAGAGGCTGTGCTGGCCGGCCTCTGACGATGCCCTCATAAGGTGACTCGGAGGCTGAATTTTGTGTGAATTTTTATTAGTTTTACAATAGTATGTTATGCATCAAGGAAGGGACACAAGGGATAATCGCGCCCTCCCGTGAAGCATATTATACTTTTCGTAACAAGTGCAGAAAAATTACCGTCTTATCGGGACAAATATCAAATATGGGTTGTGTAACTAGTTACCTAGGAAACGCAGCAAACAGAAAATAATCGTAGTCTCTAGGGAGAGAAACATGCTACCTAGGGAGAGAAACATGCTACCTAGGGAGAGAAACATCTTACCTACGGAGAGAAACATAATGTTTCTCTCCCTAGGGGAAAAAAGCAGTGTTTCTCTCTCTAAAATTAGGGAATAAGAACGTGTTTCGTGTGCATGTGTTACGAAAAAAGATATATTACATTTTGTAATAAAAGGTTATTGGCGGTAGAACAATTTACAGCTAGACGTTGTCATAGTGTTGTAGTTGTTATGATGAAAAACCAACTACTGCCAGTGTCAATAGTTTCGTAAATTCTAGAAATAATTTGATATAATGGATTTAATGCCCGACGAAATCTTTGAAGGCGATTTTCTTGCAGTTCAAGAATATTTAAAATATTGCTAACTTTTAATTAGTTTGTATTAGTTTTTTTATGAGCATTGTAAAATTTTATGGGTCTACACGCTGAAATTATTCATTTACTTAGCTACCATGAATACTTATAAAATGTCATTTACATTGAAGGCGGAAATATAAATTTGAGTACTATTATCAACGATTGTAAATAATATATGCAAAACAGTTTCAAATATTTTTTAAAACCGAACAATTGAGAAATATAATGATATGCTAGGTCCTTTGGTCTAACACCACCGGATTCTTTTACTATGGAATTCTTATATCATGAACAATATTTCATACAGCGTGACAGAAGCTTTCTCGTACGAGACAAGCTTGAAATTTAACTTCATAATACAAGGAACAAAGCTAAAATTGCTCAGTAAAACTCTACTTACATTGTACGTGTACCGAGACGAATCGCAAATTTGAAAGCAAAATGTGAGTTTTCTTCACAAAATACGAGCGTATGCGATCGTAAAAAATTATATACGTGTACAAAAAGTTTTATATTTTCAAATAGAATATGCGTTCCTTTTATTTTTGTTGTGAAAATTGTCGAATTCAAATGGAATAAACATTTATTGACCCACAGAGCACTATATTTATAAATATACAAAACAAAAATTCCGTTCGTTACTTCATTATAAATCCAGCTTAATACTGTTCTTTTTTTTATTAGCAGTAATTTATTACATACCTATCACAAGACTTATATATTTTCTAAATAGAACAAAACTTAATATCTACTATTTAAATCGTAATACTCTTTTATAAAATCTATAAATAACGTGAAGGTATGATTTATTTTGAGCTCAATTATGAATTACCCTTAATCACGCACGAGGTTCGATTTGATTGAAATTTAAAATCGAAAAATGTCATCGGTGCGGAAATTGCTTTTTCATTAATGTTAAATATCACACGATTTTAATCACGTTCCAAATACCAACGTCCTAATTCTTTTACGTTGTAAAACATTCAGCACCCTTTTGTATTATCTTTTGCAGTAACGAACCGGGAAATTTATTTTTCACTCACAAATGTACTACGATATTTTCCCTGCAGCACTGATTGTTGTTTTTTATTTTCCATTTGAAGTCCACAATTTTGAAAAAAAAGAAATAAGCAAAAAAAAAAACTGCCATAACACATATTTCATTTGTGTAATTTACTGAGGTATCCTACCAACTGTTTTTCTGGATTTATTACATATTTTAAAATAATTTTTATTAGTACTTTGTACGTGAATGAAATGCTTTCAAATTTGTATTTTTACAAGTGTAATCGACATTTTTCTTGATTCGATTTCAATATTAAAAAAACGTATACGTACTGAAAATAAATTCGTTCTGTCAACTGTCAATATGACAAGTTTCTGTTTTGTTTGTTTCCCTGGTAACTATTGAAATAAGCGCTCATTTTTTTCGCGCGTTGCTATTGGATTCATAAATTCATTTTGGCAACTGTCAATATGACAAGTTTCTGTTTTGTTTGTATCCCTGGTAACTATTGAAATAAGCGCGCAGTTATAATCTTTTTCGCGCGTTGCCATTGGAGACGCGCAAAAAAGATATTTTTCGATTGTTCCACAAAAAACGTCAACTTTACAATGACAAATGAGAGCATAATTGTTAACTTTTCATAGCAATCGTAGAAAAAGATATTTTTTGATTGTTCCACAGAAAACATCAACTTTACGATGACAAATGAGAGCGTAATTGTCAACTTTTCATAGCAATCGTAGAAAAATAACTATTTTTGATAAACACAATTTTAAATTGTTGACAATTTAATAACTACTATGTCAATTATTAAAATACTAATTAAATCAGCCATCTTAAAACAACACAAGCGCCTTTATACTAGATTTACGAGTACATTACGAATTGCAACAATTTCAGTACAATTACAAACCTATAGCAACTAATCATTTGATAAATGTTGTAACATAAATCAATGTATTCTATTAATCTCAATGCTAATCATATTCACGATTATTGGATAATAGAATGATGATAATATCCTTCATCTCCTATTAATAGTCATTAAAATCTAATATTCTGTTTACAAAACACCAACAACAGACGAAATCAATTATGAACGAAGGGGATGGTGATATGGCAGCTATTATCGGATAATAACCAAATTAAGTAATTTATAAATGTCACGTATATTATTGGAAAGTTTTTAGTTGAGGATATATTAATAGGAATTTAATATCTGACTTTGAAAATATCACACCATGCTTGGTATTTATATAGTGTACTAAAACGACTAAGTTCTCTCAATGAAGACTTAAATGCCAAAAGAGGAATTCAACTCGGCTATAAAACGTGATCCGCGTATGTAAACCAAGGCTTCCTAGAAAAATTAAATATTACCAATTTATTTTCTTCTATTATTTGTGATGGGATTAAAATTAATAAACAAAATTAATTTATTATTTAATTTATGAGGTATCAAGTCAGCCTGTGGATTTTTGAAAATCCGGGTTCGATTTCCACAGCTGATAGAAAATTTTCATCAAATTAAATCTACCCCTGTGGCTCCCCTTTCACTAACGTCTTTGGGAGCCGTAATTTGACGGCTAATAAGTAGAAAATATTTCATAAAATCATAAATTTCGTTGCGATCTTGTTCATTAGTTACAGATTGACGGATCTACAAAACTTATTTCACTATTTGGGGGCCGTAATTTGACGGCTATTAAGTAGAAAATATTTCATAAAATCACAAATTTCGTTGCGATTTTGTTCTTTAGTTACAGATTGACGGATCTACAAAACTTATTTCACTATTTGGGGGCCGTAATTTGACGGCTAATAAGTAGAAAATATTTCATAAAATCACAAATTTCGTTGCGATTTTGTTCATTAATTACAGATTAACGGATCTACAAAACTTATTTCACTATTTGGGGGCCGCGATTTGACGGCTAATAAGTAGAAAATATGTCTTAAAATCATAAGTTTAGTTGGGATTTTGTTCATTAGTTACAGATTGACAAATCTACAAAACTTATTTCACTATTTGGGGGCCGCGATTTGACGGCTAATAAGTAGAAAATATTTCATAAAATCATAAACTTCGTAGCGATTTTGTTCTTTAGTTACAGATTGATGGATCTACAAAACTTATTTCAGTATTTGGGGCCGCGATTTGACGGCTAATAAGTAGAAAATATTTCTTAAAATCACAAATTTCGTTGTGATTTTGTTCATTAGTTGCAGATTGACAAATCTACAAAACTTATTTCACTATTTGGGGGCCGCGATTTGACGGCTAATAAGTAGAAAATATTTCTTAAAATCATAAGTTTAGTTGGGATTTTGTTCATTAGTTACAGATTGACAAATCTACAATACTTATTTCACTATTTTTTCTAACTTATCGATATTCTTTGAGATAATTTAAAATTATAAATTGACATTAGTCAAAATTATTTATAATTCCTTAAAATATAACCAATATGCAATAAACAGAGTGTACAATACATAATAAAAGTATATTTTTTCACTCATTTGATTGATGCACGAAGGAATGAAACAACATTACTTTCATTCTATAAATAACTAGCTTCATATATTCCCTGTAACTTTAATAGAATTAAATAAATATATCATCACGTATTTTACCCATTACTGGAGGCCGTAGCAAATATCAGTAACTGATATATTTTGGGCATGAAGTGCGGTTACCATTCATCAAATCGCGCCTCCCCAAAGATGTTACAGGGGTAATTGTAATGTGGTGAAAATTGTTTGTCGACTATGGATATCGAACTCTGATTCTCAAATCCAAATGCCGACTTGATACCACTAAGCCACCTATCTCATAAATGCACAATTAAATTCTGTTTTATACCAAACTTTATGGAGCCGATCATATTACTTCATTATAACCGGTGCACGATACACGCAAGTTACTAATTAAGAAATTTGTTATTGTAAACTTTTATTTCTTCCATGAAAATAAATGTTTAGTTTCTCGTTTTCTGTGGAAATCATACTTCTTCATTAAAACGTAATTATATTAGTGTTCAAATATTGTTTTATTTATTTACGTTACGCTGTACAACAGGAACTTAATCCCAATTACAGTACAGGATCCGCACTCACCGAGCCGCAGTGTAGTAGTTCATATAATTTTTAGCTTGAGTGAGATTCGAACTCGGGATCTCCGGATTCGAATTCTGTATCGCTAACCACACCACCGTACTGACTAACAAATTTACATATAGTATGTGTATTTTATTTTTAAAGTTCGTCATTATTTATCGAGCCCTCAGGATGCAATCACTTATGTTGATTTAGGTTTAGATTTATTTACTACTTTACATTTTATCTTTGTACTACGTCAATAAATACAAAATAAAAAAAAAATAGTGTGTTTCAGATCAACAGCCAAAGCCATGAAACATAAAATCCTCAACAGAGTAAAAACATTTTTCTAATAGAAACCGCTTTAAATAATGACACTTTAGTCACCACGTGTTATGCACGATATTTCATATAAATAAATAAATATATCATCACGCCTTTTACCCATTACTGAGTGTGGCACTCTGCCTAAGCAGATCTCGGTAAGTGATGTATTTTTTTCGCGTGAAGTGCGGTTACCAGCTGTCAAATCACGGCCCCTAAAGATATACAAGCGAAAAATTAGTTATTTAACAAAAGAAACTTCGCACTGCCAATAGCTTAGAATCACTTTATTTCCCTAGACTTTTGTCATTTTTATTTGCTTCGTGCCAATAGTTTTTGAATCATTTTATTTCCCCAGGGCATTTTTATTTCCCCCGGTCAATAATGAAGCACATTAAGAGGATTTGACGGAGGCTGGGCGAATTCAGATTTGGTGTGTATATGTTATAAGTTCGGACAACCGTTTGCAGTTCCTCCTCTACTTCTACGGTTCGACAACTTCATTTTGTACTGTTTCCGTTTGGTTCACAGTTTTCTTTCTCTGTCAGTGATTAGAAGGACCGCCTAATACAGCCGCCAAAAGTAATTTACAGTAATAATTCTGGTGGTTCCATGTTTTTTTATATTAAGATACGGCCAAGAATTGGGAATTTTCGAAATGGTTGAATAAGTTTCTGCTGAAAATTGGAATTTATATTAACCTGTTTCTTTCGGTGCTTCAAAAATGAGTTGCACTGTAATTATATTTGAAACATAAATGGATATTTTTTGTTGAATTGCTGATTGTTCTCTTTAAAGATTTATTTATCATTTAGTTTATTAACAATATAAATTGATACTACATAGCAAACGTTAAATCATTCCATATTGTTGAGTTATAAAGAAATGTAGTTTCCGTATTGACGTAATATCTGTAAATGCAAACTTAAATTAGTACTGTATAATTTATGGGGTAGGTGGTTCAGTGGTATCGAGTCGGCCTGTTGATTTGATATATCTTCTATCAAGGTCTGGTATTGCAGTGCAGAGATGTTTGGAAATGGCCAAAATATTGATGTATAAACATGCAATGTGAATTTTTGGTTGAATCAGTTCAAAAATCGAATTTAAAAAAAATATGTTTCTATATAGTTCGGAGCACGAGAAATACACTCGTTCAAACCGCATTTCAATATCTCTTTTAGTTTTTGAGTTACGGCGATTTTTGACTTTTTTAAAAACTCAACTTTGAGAGCCCATAACTCAAAAACTAAAAGAGATATTGAAATTCGGTTTGAACGAGTGTATTTCTCGTGCGCTACTTAACTTATACCGAATTTTTTTTATCTTTGAAAATTTTTAAACTTTTTTTAAAAATTTTCTTTTCTCAATATTTCAAAAAGTTGAAGAGATAATGAAAATCTGAAAACACCAGTGAATTCCTCGCGTGAAAGTACATAAGTATTCAGAATTTTTTCTCTACAGATAAACATTTTAGGACCAAAAATCTGAAAATGGCCTAAAATTGAAAAAACACCAAGAAATTTTCGGCAAAAAAAATTGTGATAAAATGTACTTTTTTTCACTTTGCCTCCCTATTTCTGACCCGTAGATTACGAAAAAATTATATAAAGTGGCGTCCGCGGCTTAGATTTCGAGATATCGACGATTTAAAATTTCTGATTTTGTGCCGCCCTAACTACATACCTCTGTATCTCAAAAACTATTAAAGATAATTAAGATCTGATTACACCACCGAATTTATCGTCATTTGCTTGCTATATAACCATAATTTTATTAAGTTTGCTTTATAGATCAAAATGTTAGTAGGTTATTAAGAAAAAAATTAAAATCATTAAAATTAGTGTTTTTCACACGCGTGTAACTTGTAAACAAAAAGAGATAATTTAAATCTCTTTCCATAGCTGAATTCAGCGTACTTTGATTAGTAAGTGTGCATAGTTTCATTAAAATATACCAAAAAATAAAAGTTTTAGGATCTCATGTTTAAAAAGGTACCAAAATGGAGAAAATTTTAGTTATAATCATATTTCCACCACTGTTACAAAAAAGTAAGCATCATTATTATATTCCTGAGTATTCCAATGTATTCTACATATTTCCAAATATACCTAACCCAATTTTCAATTCAATCCAATCATATTTAACACATGATTTTCACTCTACAATTCATGAATGAACTAAAAAACAATTTAGTATATTCTTCATCTATAATATTCCCGGAACAATTAATGAAATGAATGAAAACTCCATTATTCAAACCGCACTTCATGCGCATAAATATATCAAATACCGAGATTTGCTACGGCAGGGTGCCACCCTCAATAATGAGTAAAAGGCGTAATGATATATTTATTTATTCATGATTATAAAATAATTATAGTAGAACAACAACATGTTAATACTCAACGTACCAAAAAAATAGGTTTACTCTTCCAAAACAATTATTTGATCTCGAAATTAAATATATATTTATTTATTTTATATAATATTCAAGTTAAATTATTATGTTTTAAAAATAGATTGAATATTTTAATTAAGTGACAATTGTGTGAAGCGGCCATAAACATATATTCATATTAAAAACATACTCAACAAGTTGCCATGAAAATTCCCCTGTAGAACTTCCCCTAGCTCCAAGTTCTCTTCCCCGCTGAAACCACAACATCAGCAACAGGCCATGCACCACGTTGCGTCACGCCGCCCTTTCTGCCTCTGCGTAGTTAGCCGTGGCGTCCAGGTGTGCAGGTGTGCAGGTGTGCAGGGGCGGCCTTGACACAGCGCCGATGCCTGACCCAGATCCGTCGCCAGTGCGGTGCGTGAGGCGGGGACTTGCGCTGGAACCTGCGGATCTGAACGCAACGCGCCACCATTCGATTCTAACAGGTAACTGTGTTGCTTGGGAGGGGAGCTGTTGCATCGTTGGTTTGGTGCTTCGGAGGGTGGAATTACCAATAGGTATAATCAAGACTAGAAATATTTAAATATGAAATTAAATCATTAATGCCCAATTTTATAAAACACAGAGTATATTTACTTTCATACAAATGTATTTAAATTAACAAATTCGACAGAATTTTATTTATTTTATGGCATATATAATATTCCTGCTATATGGTATCGAGTCGGATTTGAGAACCCGGGTTTAATTCCCACAGATGACAAACAATTTTCACCAAATAAAAAGTACCTCGGTGGCACCTCTTCTATTAACATCTTCGGGTGATGTAATTTGACGGCTGGTAACCGAACTTCACGCGTGGGAATATATTACTTACTGAGATCTGCTACGGCGGAATGCCACACTCAGTAATGGCTAGAAAGCGTGATGATATATTTATGTATTTCCTTTATTTGTTAATTTATTTCTCATGTTTGATATGGAACCTTCGGACAAAAATGTTTCATTTTCTTAGACTAATGTAGTAATAACTATTATTCAACTGTATACTGTATATATACTTACTACTACAAAAAGTATTTCAAATAAAAGTTTGAAAATATGATTATGTAACCAAGGAAATGAAAACCAACAAATATTTGATATTGTAGCAGTTATAACAGGCGTTGTCAATAGCAGCGACCGATAAAACCATTTTAATGACCGTCGCTAATAAAAAAACACTATTCATTCACGACCTTAATATTTTAAATAAATAAAGAGCGAATTGAAATTTGGTTTTATTTTTTCTTCCCATAGCAAGGGAAGTAAAATATTATTAGCAACGAAACTAAAATATAATTTTTTCGTCATTTTTAACAACGAAATAAAACGCTTATTTTACTCACGTCCCTTTTAGCAGTAGCAATCGTCATGGCTAAAGTAGATTTTCTTTGAAATAATCGTATACGCAAATGTTAACTTTATTAACAATTTGCGTAACAAATATTATTATTAATTTATTTATCGTTGTAAATATATTATTCCTAAATGAACAATTCTTGCGAGCCTGTTCCAACTATAATACACCAGAATCCCAAATAAATAATTTCCCATCATCCCCTCGCGTCTATTCTATGCTGCATATTATACGTCCAAGGATCCACCCCAATGACACACCCTCTCTCGCAGGCGCGAAGCCAGACTCAGTGGCGCTAGACAAAGACAAACTCTCCCCTTGTGTGTGCGCAAGCGAGAACGTAGATCTCAGGGCAGGTAGCGTAGCCGGGCCGCGCCGGGCCGGGCTCGAACCGCGGTCCGCAGTCTGCGCACAGCCACCAGCCCGAGTCGACCCAGCCAGCGTCGCGACACCGACGCCGCCACCACCACCGCCACCGACGACGCTCGCAACAGGTAGGATCGGTGACGCACTGAGTTTACATTATGTGATGGGGGAAATAAGTGATATTACGGTAGTACTTTTTTATTTGGTTGCCAATTCGTTTAATCGTTTTAATTTAATTTATATTTTGACCTATATTACTATTAATTGGATTGATGTTTGTGAACAAAATGGATGGTAACAAATTTTTAAAAGTGTTTCAAAAATAGTTTTAAATAAAATATATATATTGTGCACAATTAACATAATATCGACACACCGAAAATTGTGTAGAAAGTGATACATTTTTCAGCTATTTCATAAATAGTAAAAATAATAAATAAGGAAATATTACATTTCAGTTTGAAATCTATCAAAATAATTTTTAATCTACATAAAATCAAACTAATATCAATATTTAAAAAATATACTTGTAGGAACGCGTAATGAGAGCATCTTTTATTCACTCATTTAATTAATAAATAACCTCCAGCTTCGTTGTCATGCATTAAACTTCAAATTCATGAAAAATTACTATCATTATTAGTTGTACAAATAACTATTTAAAAAATCGCTAAAATTCTATAATTAATTTATTGATATAAAAGTATTATTTTTTTTTACAAATTCCTCTTTGTCATTTATTTCATACAATAAAGTACCCATTATTTAAGATAACAACATTATTAATGGATGCAGTTCAAATTTTTGTTTACAAATTATTTTCATTTTCAATGAATTAATAGAATATATAAATATAAAAACAAAATTAGTATTTTCTTTTATATCATTAACAAAATCATTTTTGCATTTATTTAACTTCACAAAGTATCTATTATTACTACCATTACTAGTGAATAAAATTTAATCTTTTTAAAAAAATTATTTCTTATTTTCATGTACATATTAATCTTTTGCTTCGTGATAAATGTTATACTTTATTTAATTTCAATAAAATCGCATCAATTTGACGCTAATTATAACACATAATCCTGTCAAAATTAGACTGCCATTTGCCAAATTATATTTTAATTAATTTGAGAGGAAATTTTAAATAATTTATTGAACATCCAATAGCAAGTTACACCACGAATCCTTAAATTTTAAACTTGGTTTAAATAATAAAAGTAAAAGTTTGACAGAAACGTTAATTATTTTAAATGATATGCAATTTCACTTTTATTTATTTAAATCAAGTTTAAAACTTAAGTTTTATGTCCAATATTATAAATGACAAATAAATTTACTTCTAAAGTTAATAAAATTTATTTATTCAAATGGCAGTTGAACATTTGACAGTAATATAATAAATAAAAGAGATTCAAATAAAATTTATTAAGGAAATAAATTTTAACTAATATTTAAAAACGAATAACTTACACTATTACAAAAAAAGCGATTATTAATGGATTCTGTTAGGGGGTTTAGAGTTTATAGCTTAAGAAAATAGATATATAGCACAATAAAATAGTTCTAAATATTTTTTAATAGTACTAACAAATATGACGCAACTTAAAAACGTAGTGCATTTAAAAGTGTTTGAATTTTGGGGCAATTTGATTTGGTGTTATTATACGTTTGACCCATATCTGTATGTTGGTGATATATGCATTTTAGTAAATAGGTGTTAATTAAATCATTTTAATTAATAAACTTTTGCGATGTGTTGACGTTGAAATATTTGAATTAGGTAGCATAATTTCATCAATAAATCATTAACAAAACTTAAAATTAAATACAATCATAAATAATAAAATAAAAATATAAATATATCATCACGCCTTTTACCCATTACTGGGTGTGGCACTCTGCCGAAACAGATCTCAGTAAGTGATATATTTGTTCGCGTGAAGTGCGGTTACCAGCCGTCAAATCACGATGTTAGTAGGGGGTAGATTTAAATTGGTGAAAATTGTTTGTCGGCTGTGGGGATCGAACCAGGGTTCTCAAGATCCATAGATCCAATCATAAATCATAAATGTTGACTTTTAAAATAATATTCTTCGTTAATTTTGTGTTAAAATAATTAAATAATTTTAGATGAAAAAATCAATAAAGTACTTACATGGCATATGTATAAATTTCTGTTTGCTTGCTTTAATATTCGTGAATAAACGAAGCAGAATGAACTCACAAGAATTTTTAATTAAATATGAAATATAATTTACGTGTTAATTACTGTTATTATTTATATTAATATTGAAAGTGACAGCGTAAAATATTACTTTTGCTTCATCTATAATTAAATACTCGTATATTTTAATCGTCCACAAATATCAGGTTTCCAACAAGGATAAACATAATGAGATATCATTTTAAATAAATTATTGTTTTTGGTTTTTAATTTTGATATGCATACGTTCAAGTGAGCAGAACTAATTAATTAATTACTATGTTTAATATATTTTAATTGTGTGAAAATATTAAACCGATCTTAGGGGCAAACAAAGCAGAAAACAAAGTGTTAATTTTAAAATCGTTTTCAAACTTAATCATGTTAGTTTGGAAAATTAAATGTTTACGCTTTTAGAACAAACAAAAGTAATTGAAAATTAGTGGTTTAAGCTAATCTCAGATTTGAAGTTGTGATAAATTCTAATAAAATATAAAAGTCATCCCTGGAAATAAATTATGAATAAGTTTTATCAAAATTTTTGTAAGTATTCGAAACGTTTTTTTAATTTATTAGAAATTTTATTCTTTTTATCATATATGACAAAATGTTTTAATTATAAAAAGTTAATAGAATAATTAAAATATTTATACATTAGATTTTATCAACAATAACAATATAATGCATTTACCGAGATCTGCTTCGGTAGAGTGCCACACTCAGTAATGGGTAAAAGGCGTGATGATATATTTATTTTTTCTTTAGTCAATTGTCAAGAAACGTGATTTTTTTACACAAAGTTATTTTTTGCATATTGATTATTAAAGTCGTATTTTTTTTAACGAAAAATCATTAGAAAGTGACTAATTTTTTAATTGTTTTAAAATCGTAAACATTCTCTTTGGTTTAACTTTACGTTTACGTACAAAATTTTATCTAATTCCGCTAAAATAATGTTTAAAATACATAAAATTCTAGGTTTATGACAGGTCAGTATATTTCAAAATCAATAAATCAATTTACCAAAGCGTTGCCGTGAAAATAAATGAATAAAATGTTTAAGTTTAAAGCTTATGTCATCATTGAAAATGAGTTCTGAATCCGAGACAGACCTTCCTTCTGATATCGAAAAATCTTCTAATTTGCTCGTGAACTGTTTAATACCAGAAAAATTATTAAATTTATATAAATAAATTCTAAAAATTTTAATAAATAGTTTTTTCCGTTATTTGCAAATATTTTTGAGAAAGTTCAAACTGTCAACAATACTTGCTACATTTATTAGGTACGTAACTAGTTATGTAATGAATTCTTAATGAAAATATCTGATGTGGACACCACATGACTTCCTTGTACACGTATTAAACTATAGATATTTTTTTAATTGCACATATTTGACATTAAATCTTTTATTTTTTGTTCTAATCCATAGCAAACTTAATTTTTAAAAAAATCAAAAAATATATATAATATTTAAATTTAGATATCTCGTTTATGCAAAAAGCTAATTTAAAGACGCAGAATTTAATTCTCTAAAACTTTTATTTGCAGCATTCCTTTCTAAAATTAAAATAATACCATTTTTTTCAAGGAAAACTGTTAGCAGCTTCATGTAATGTGCCACTTCCGGTTAGTCTATTTTAACCAAAATCTATTATGTTATTTCCATTGATATAGTAGTCTTATATACCAAATTTGGAAAGTTTTAAATTATATTTGAATATAGTTTTTCATGAAAATCTATTATAGGCTTCAAGTAAAGTACCACTTCCGGTAGTTGTATAATAACCAAAAAGGGAGGTGCACAACTAGATGTTATAACAGTCTTAAATATAAAGTTTCAATTTTCTACGGCTTACCGTTTTTGAGTTATGCGAGATACGTACGTACGTACGTACGTACGTACGTTCATACGTACGTACAGACGGCATGACGAAATTAGTCAAAATGGATTCAGGGAGGGCCAAAACACCTATTTCCATTGAAATCTGAGAACCGAAAATTTTCGCGATTACAATACTTCCTTTACTTCGTACAAGGAAGTAAAAATTGACATTTCATAACCTTAAAAATTTATGTAAAATAGAACTTTTCATAAAGCAATAGGTAAAATTATTTTTAAATTAAAATTTGTCATAAATTATTAATTCTTTATATATACATAAAGCAGTTGCATAAAATAAAATTGGGTACACCTCATCCGTGATATATGTTTGGCATTCTCAGAATACCATCTTCTTTGGCCAACACAATCATTCTTCTGCACGTCAAACAGTCATTTTCGAAAAACTCAGTGGGTATATCTTATGTCTACAATGTTCATGCTTTTAATCTCAACTTATATCCAAAAAAATACGGCGCTCTCTGAGTGGTTTGGATTCAGCTATAAGCTACGATGATTCGGATTAAGTTCTTGAATAAATAATAGTTATTTACGTAAAAAGTCAGGAAAGCGTTCAATTACAGGATGAGTAGATAGTTTACGAATCCTGTATGACGCTTTACTGACGTGTTACGTATAACATTTTACCTGAAACTTATAAACAAATAATACATATTTTAAATTAATTTACATTAAAAGAAATATTTGACTTACATATTCAGTCAGTATTTTATGTTGCTAACAAACTAGAAACTCACGTTTGTTTCATTATCTGCCTAGGCAGGCAATATGTTATTTTCCTGACTAGACATGCAAAGCAAAGTTTTCCTAAGTCTTAACGGTCAGGCAAATGTTTATTTTCCTATCAGTTTCAGATAAATACAAATTTACAGGAAAAATGTAACCATACTTGTATGAAACCCATTTAAAAGTATCAGGAAATGTATTATTATTATTTCGAAAGGTGTAAATTATAATCCCATCTTCAGAGATAATCATTTTTTCCATCAAAAGCAACTGAAACATTTTTTGTAAAACTGGTGCAGCTTTCAAGATTCTCATTTCGAAAGTAATCAATCTCTTTCCGTGTCCTTACACCGAACTAAACATCGCACGAGCGACTCTCAATGAGCGACATCATCGAAGCAAGATGCGGCGTAGCGCGCAAACACAGAATAAGGACGAATGAGATGTCGCATTCGCGGAATTCAGAATTCAGGACTCAGTATTTGTGTTTGAAATTTCATTTGATGGTTGTTTGTTTCTGTTGTGTGAACGGAGTTTTTGTTGGGGAAATTGGTTCGCGTGATTTCAACTGGATAAGTGGTGATTGAGTTTTTTGTGGGTGCGTTAATAGGTTATGATTTTTCCGTGTTTTCATGATCTCATTTTTGGCATGTTTTTATTTGATTTTGTAAATTGGTTTGTTTCGGTTAACGTTAACATGGTATACTTGTAAATTCCGAAATGAATTATTATTTGCTACTTGCACCGACAAAACTTTACTTAAATTAATAAAAGTAAATCTAAATTTTATGTAAATAAATAAATAAATATATCATCACGCCTTTTACCCATTACTGGATGCGGCATTCTACGCGTGAAGTGCGATTACCTACCGTCAAATCACGGTCCTCAAAGATGTCAGTGGAAGGGGAGCCACAGGGGTAAATTTAATTTGGTGAAAATTGTTTGTCGGCTGTGAGGATAGAACCAGGGTTCTCAAGATCCATAGGCCGACTCGATAAACATTGGATATATACTTTTATTTTTGAATATTTTAAAATTTAATATATTTCAATCGCCAAACCAAATTCCTAATAAATTTACAAACAAAAGTTACACATCGAAAATGATAGTTAATTAATTTTCCATTGATCGTTCATTAATAGGTTTTATTAATGTACATAAAATCATACATTATTGACCTCTTTTACAGAACGAATTTTTTGGATGCATTCGACACACTTAAATAAATAAATAAATATATCATCACGCTTTTTACCCATTACTGGGTGTGGCACTCTGCCGTAACAAATTTCGATAAGTGATATATTTCTTCGCGTGAAGTGCGGTT
Organism: Pterostichus niger; assembly: GCA_947425015.1. Taxonomy (NCBI): domain Eukaryota; kingdom Metazoa; phylum Arthropoda; class Insecta; order Coleoptera; family Carabidae; genus Pterostichus; species Pterostichus niger. The sequence goes on from OX380338.1 coordinate 35,742,872, forward strand.
ACCACATTTAATTTAGCAAATATTGGCTAGTGCCAAGTAACAAAATTAAACGAAATGATTTTGACACTTTAACCTAAATAATATTCACGTAATGAATATAAACATTAATTTAAAAACGAAACACACGCTGATACTAACGTTAAATTAACTGAATCCATTCACTAAAAAATTATTGTCATCAATACATTTCAGACAGGTAGGTGGGCTCAGTGGTATCGAGTCGACCTGTGGATCTTGAGAACCCTGGTTCGATCCCCACAGCCGACAAACAATTTTCACCAATTTAAATCTACCCCTGTGGCTCCTCCACCACTAATATCTTTGGGGGGCGTAGTTTGACGGCTGCTAACCGCACTTCACACGAAAAAGTATATCATTTACCGAGATCTGCTTAGGCAGAGTGCTACATCCAGTAATGAGTAAAAGGCGTGATGATATATTTATTTATTTATTTACGTTATTAACCTAAAATAATTGTCTGTGAACTTCGATGGATTTCTTATCAATAAAGATATTCCAAACAATGAACAAAAAACACGTGCTTATGTTTGACAACATTTTCAGATTTGCTAGTATACGCAATTCACGCATCTATCATTCTCAAGTTATCGTGGCTATAACCTAACATATTTCTATGAGTAACTTATGTGTTAATCGGTGATTAATAATCTTGCCAATTAACACACTTGATAAGTAAATAACTATTTCATAATTTGAATTAAAATTTCGATGCATTATTTTCTGTTTGTTTTCACTTTGTTGCTAATATTATTCTATAAAAATTTTAATACATTAAAGTTTTTATAATAATATTGTTATAAATTTGAAAATAATCAATTAGTTGAGTGCTAGTAAAAAGAGTTTTCTTTAACCATAAATTTGTCTTTCAACAATTTTCAGTCAATCCATTTGCTTCTTGGATGTTGCGGTAACCTAACGTCATTTATCTTTTCAAAAAAAAATTGTCAATAAATTTATCATTCTGAATTCTTTTCGCACATTCAATCAAATTCTTTTTCAATTTATATTTTATCACGAAAAGAATAGATATAATTGTTCTCGTTAATTATATGCAAGTTCGTTGGAGCTGATTTACCAAACGAGTTATTACAAACTTTAACAAATGTTTTTATTGAGATTTATTCCGAACAATCTAAAGTGAGTCAGTAGAGTGCAAATGTTTCTAAGGTTTGTAGTGTTTTTTTCGTGGTTCCTGCAACACTCATTTATATTATTTACATATAAAATTATGTGATTTGACGGCTGGTCAAAGAAGCTTATCCAATAATAGATAAATACGAGCAATGTGAGTACAAATCTTTAAATAATAAAAATAAATAAATATATCATCACGCCTTTTACCCATTACTGGGTGTGGCACTCTGCCTAAGCAGATCTCGGTAAGTGATATATTTTGGCGCGTGAAGTGCGGTTACCAGCCGTCAAATCACGGCCCTCAAAGATATTAGTGGAAAGGGAGCCACAGGGGTAGATTTTTAAATTGGTGAAAATTGTTTGTCGGCTGTGGGGATCGAACCAGGGTTCTCAAGATCCACAGGCCGACTCGATACCACTGAGCCATCTACCCCATCTTTAAATAATAAATAAACAAATCAAAACCATCACAACATTTAAAGGTTAAGTTCATTTATTAAACAACAAATGTCAAAGTAATGTAATTTATCTGTTTAATTGCATTCTGCATATTTGAATAAAATTAGATGTATGGTCACTAAAACTTTTCAGCGTTAGCTAAGATAGAGAACAAAATTCTGGCTAATTTTTTGTGCAGATGGCACTAACAAAACGAATCTTTACAGAATTTCACAATTAATGTCTAACAGTAATGCAATCTTTGAGAATATTTTGTTGCTTGTTGCCATGGTTTCAGTCAACAGGACATCGACGCATTTTCATTTTAAAATTTAACTGTTTTTTCAATAATACGTGTTTTTTTATGGATGCGAAAAAATATCTTCCGTCCCACGACAATCTAAAGGCGTATTACATCCCTCAGCTTTTGCTGTTCTTGCTCACTACGTTTGTTCGTGAATCAGAAAACTTCGGAATATACTAATGTACTTATTTCAATTTTCACCAGTTTAAATCTACCCCTCTGGCTCCTCCTCCGCTAACATCTTTGGGGGCCTTGATTTGACGACTGGTAACCGCACTTCACGCGAAGAAATATATCACTTACCGAGATCTGCTTAGGCAGAGTGCCACACCCAGTAATGAGTAATAAGCGTGATGATATATATATATATATATATATATATATTTTCTATTTAATTCTTATCAATTAACGAAACTCGTAAATCATTTACTACTCCTGGTAATAGAAAACCCACAATACACTCGCTATGTTGTCCATTGTAAATCGGGCTTGCTGTCCCTCCAAAGTTTCAGTAAACTAAATATAGAATAACTGAACGAACTAAGAGTACGGAACAGACCACTAAATAATTATGTTGAATCTTTGAATACATATTTGTTTAAATTTCAAAGTAGCATCTGGAGGTCTCCCTCCAATGTCTTCGCGCCCCACAAACTTAAAACCCCTACCCTAAATGATATTATTTAATAGATACAAATTACTATCATACAGTTTTTCATATTATGTAGTTCAGGTAACTACAAAAAACAGAAAGAAAGTAATATTTCACATAATTCCGAAGAAGCAATTCTGTAGATTTATTCGCGCTACAACAATAATTTAGCGTTATTATAAGTATGAATTACCGTTAGAAGCACGCAACTTGAGTTTACTTGTCTGAGATTGTGGGTTTATGGATTCTGTGTTGATGGTAAAGCAGTGCATTCATGGTAGTATTCGTGCGTAGTTTTGTGTTGTGTAGCATGACGGCGTGAGAAGCGTGAGAAGCGTGATCAGCAGCAACTGTTGCGCGGTTGTCGTGGAAAGTAAACATTACAAAGTGATCACTCTGCTGTGTAATTTTACGAGTTGTGGTTTAATCACGCGTGACGCTCTTGCCTTCGATTGCGTTACAAAATGGCCGCGGAATTTTAGGAAATTCATTTCTCTCATTGACTTTTTGGATCAACAAGTTTCACATTTAAACGTTCGTAAAAATAAATACATAAATATATCATCACGTCTTTTACCCATTTCTAAGTATAATAACAACCCCTATCGTTCAAAAATTGCCCATTTCTAATAGTAATTTACGAAAATAAGACAACGCAATTATTTTACTATTTTTGAATAAATTAAATTAGCGATGTGCACTTTTCCCATTTGCCACATATATATAAACAGGATTAAATTATGATAGAAATTATTGAAAAAAAATTAAGGGTACTAATGGATTAATAAAAATTAGAAACCATTAAAATTTACTTAATTTAATTCGCTTACGCCCACTTCTCTAACAACGAATCTATAAGAAATGAAGGCAGCATCTCCTGCGCTTGTTTAAAAATACATTTAACACAATTGCAGTTACACACTGTATAGTAAAAACTGAAAATAAAGAAAAAAAGATGTGGAAGGAAGGGAGTATCTACTTGCGCTTGTTTTTGAAACTGAATTCCACACAATTGCAGTTTGACACTCTATAGTAAAAACAGAAAATGAATCAAGGAAGGGAGCATAATAAAATAAAAAAATATATAAACAGGATTAAATTATGATAGAAATTAATGAAACAAATGTAAGGGTACTGATAGATTAATAAAAATTAGAAACCATTAAAATTTACTTAATTTAATTCGCTTACGCCCACTTCTCTAACAACGAATCTATAAGAAATTAAGGCAGCATCTCCTGCGCTGTATAGTAAAAACTGAAAATGAAGAAAAAAAAGATGAGGTAGGAAGGGAGTATCTGCCTGCACTTGTTTTTGAAACTGAATTCCACACAATTGCAGTTTGACACTCTATAGCAAAAACAGAAAATGAATCAAAAATATAAGAAAGGAAGGGAGCATAATAAAATAAAAAAATATATAAACAGGATTAAATTATGATAGATTATTGAAAAAATGTAAATGTACTGATGGATTCATAAAAATTAGAAATCATTAAAATTTACTTAATTTAATTCAAGTACTGTAACAGTTCTTTAAATGTTTAATGTATTTGCTTCAAGAAATGTTGAATTATTTTTGAGAATTTTTGATAAATTCTTTTTGATTTATAACCAATACATAAAATAATATACACCCGTATTGTTTTACATGAATTTTAAAGCACCCTACATATTTCTTATTGTATTGATTTGTATAAATTGCAATGATTAGTTAGTCAACTAAAATGAGAAATAGTTTTGGGGTTTTCGAGGACAAATCGTTTATTTGAGTATTGATTTGTTGATTACAACTCAGATTTACGATGTCACCATATGATTTATTGAAATTGTAGTACACGACAAATTATTAAGTTTTCTTTTTTTGTCAGATATGGAACAAATTGCTTTATAAGATGATTGAATCTCGATAAAAAAGAAGCCTTCGAATATTTGAGTAGATTCTAAAAGCTTTAAAATTGTTATTCTTTTTCCGCTCGAATCTGTTTACTCAAATGTTTCGTAGTATTTTAAATAAATTTTTCATCATTTTAAGTGAAACATTCCAGCTATATATTTTCAGTTATTAACTTTTTTATTTTAATACATAGAATTCTGTTTGGAGAAAATTGTACTTTGTTCTTTGATTGATCAAATCGCGGACACACGATACTTAAATGTCCATCTCAAATTAATTTTTTTGTTTTTTTTGTTTGACAGTTTGACAATTTATATACAACAAATATGGAATAGCTGTCTATAAATGTGAAAAATATGATTTCATTTGAGTTTTTGTGTTTGAAGCGTTTTTTAAAAACCATTACCTTGGCTGCTAATGAGGTACTAAGTTCACCGATAGGTATCAAGTATCTGTTAATCGCCATTTTCTGCCAAATGCTGAAAACTAAAACATAGATTTGTAATCTAGTAACTATAGACAAATTTGGTACTCAGATTTTTAAATAAGAATCGCAAAATACCTTATTTTACAACGGCTTTAGTGAGTACAATTTGTTGTCGGAAGAAATGAAAACTATGAATGTATCTAAATTTAAAACTAAACTTAAACTATTGTTAATATACATATATATATATATATATATATATATATATATATATATATATATATATATATATATATATATATATATGTTTGTATTTATATAGCTTTTAGCTAAATAAACTAATTATTATTATTATTATATTGGCGAAAATTGGAACTACACAAATGTACACTTTGCTTCTAATCTGATAACTAAGTATTTGAAAATAAATAATATTTGAACTAATATTTACAATAAAGATGGTAAACAAACTATAATTAATTCACACTAAACTAAAAGAACTAATTTGAATTTAGAAACAGGTGTACATGAACGAATAGATGGATGTGAATGAAGGTTTGTTGCGTGATGATGGATTTTGGTTGTGAGGAAGGAAAGAGCTCGTATGGAGGAAGTCTTAATGTAGTTGAACCGAGTATCGTGTGTCAGGATGAGAATGTTCTGTGAATGTTTCAGGGTTTCGTGCTACCCTATTTAATGGGATATAGCGTGATGTTATGTATGTATGTATGTAAAAACAGGGCGACTTGCTCCAAATGTGGCCACAGAGAAAATATAACGATTCAAAAACACTGTTGAAAAGTAAAAATGTCCAAATTTATTTATGTTACAATGTACAACAGCAACTAATTTCCAATTGCAGTTCATATAAATCAAAGCTTGAGTGAGATTCGAACTAGGGATCTCCGGATTCGAATTCCATAACAGTACTCAAACCACCGTTCTAAACATGCATGTCTTGTATGAAGAGTGTTTAATGAATCTTGTGAATAGTAAATGTTGATAAATAAAGAGTTGTCAGGTTAGCATCAGTCCAGCTGCATTTGAAAATCCTGAAAATAAACTGTAAATGAATGTGATGCAGTTTTTAATGAACCCAAGCTGATTGAGTTAGAGCAAACTTGTTTCGCCTCCATTTCATTATGATCATGAAACCCGGTCGCTCTGCGCGTAACTATATTATCAACTTCACCTGCTTGCTAACGTCATCTGTGACATATTGTCAGGGTTATCTGTTACATTCCCAATCATGACACTCACGGTGGAAACTGTTACAATGCTGCAATATTACCTTTCAAAGATTTGAATGTCTTGTTCAAAATGAGGTCTTTCACTAAGTTGTATTATAGATAGATAGATATTTATTTAAAGCATAATACATACAAAGACGTTTAGTCAAGTCAATTAAAATAAATAAACAATAAACAGTAGTTTAAAAGTATTACTCTGTTGCCTGTGGATTTGAGAACCCGGATTCGAATTTAAAACTACCTTTGTGGCTCCTCCTCCACTAACATCTTTGGAGGCTATGATTTAACGGCTGGTAATGCGCATAAATGTATCACTTACTGATATCTGGTACAGTAGAGTGCCACACCCAGTAAGGGGTAAAAGGCGTATGATATATTTTACTTTCTGTTTTTTTAAGTGTGGCATTAATTTTACAAATCGGAATTTGTCGAATTATTTTGAATATATTCTTACTCTCTTGTAATATTATCATTGATAATTTCCCTTGACCTGTTTTCAACCAATTATAATGTAAAATATTTGAAAATTCAACCAATAAGCACAGTTTTATATTTATTATTTTCTTCATTACCTTACAAGCCAATCAGAGTTCTTCATTTGTACTAAAAGGACGATTTTACAGCGATATCATTTTGATAAAATCCCTGCATTATATCTTTCGCAATCTTTTGTTAATATTGAAAATTTTGCCATGTAAACAATAATTCAAAACGTAAATTCAGGAAATAATCAAACGAATATAACTCGAACCATGAATTTATGTAGTAAAATTACTTATAATTTCCGTGTAGAACACTTAAATCTCTCATGCTATGCTGTCGGGATATAATTATGTCATTTTTGACACTCCAGTGTCTGCAAGATTGTTCTTAAGTTTGTGGTCTGTATGTTTTTATTTAACGCCATGGTTACAATTGTTTTGTATCATATTTATAAATAAATTTTTTATTTAAACGTCATAACGTGGTCATCTCTAATTTGAAAGACTGTACAATTAATATATACGAGTATTATGATAAGCAGGAGAAGTAATCTTTGTATTATTGTTGTTTTGAGTTCCGTTTGTAGTAATAGTGTTATATTATCATTGTGTTTTATTTTCATTTTCTTGACTGTTTTGACAAGTCAGTATGGTAATATTACCGTACAGAACACAGTTATTACTTACTTACCAACCTACTTTTGTGCATGTAAACATAGATTTAATATCCTGAAACTGGTAAATCAATTTAACATGCAAATTTATTAATTGAAACTAAAATTCCAAGCTAATGCGCTACATTAGAATGTATATTGTTTTAATCAATTAGGATTAAATACCCTAATTAATAGAATTTCGCTTGCTTTTTCCAACAATATTCTAAATAAATTCCAAGTGATTTAATTTACATCCATTTAACAAAGTATTTAATATTGAATATAACTTCTTGCAAATCTTTTAATAAAAGTAATTTCGAACCGATCATTATTATCAATATTCTTTTGTAAATATCTTCTCTGCTATATCAAATATGAAATTTTAATAATGGCATTACAATAAAGACAACTGTTTGTTCTTGAAAAAGTTGATTGAAAAAGTTTCTTTGTTTTCTTTTCCTCGTTCTTTTTCTGTTATTTCCACAACATAAATTTTCGTATCTAAAATTTCATCCTGATATTGTGAAGTTTCTAAACACACTCTAAGTAAACAGAAAATATCTGCTTTAATTCACTTCTGCAAAATAAATACTTCATCCATTATCGCATTACTTGCTCTCTGAGTATTTCTTTTTTCCTTTTCAAACTTTTTTGTTATTTTTTATAGGAATTGGGTCAGATTTTAAGAGAAACAATATTTTTTACATTGACATTGAACTTTTTGTAAAATCAATAACACAGAGATGCAACAATTACAGTAAATATTAGTATGTTTATTCTTCGTTGTTTCATATTTTATTTATATTTCAGTTTAAATAAATAAAATCTTAATGTTAATTATTACTAAACATAACTTCAAAAAAATACAACAAATTCATCTCTAGAGGTATGCTTGCAAATCCAATGTTAAAAAGTACTTTTTCTCAAGATTCGAAATTAAATCAAATCGACAAAGAGTTGCATTTAATTTGCATTCCAGTTGCAAATCCAGATCAGTTAATACTAAGGAAATGTTGTGTAACAATATGAGTTATCTCATTGTTGTTATGTTGCGTTTATGTAAAATTGGTTTTGTGTAATTTGACACTCGTGACCACATGTGCCATTAAGGCTGAGTGTGAGATCTTTTGGTTTTCGAATATAGGGCATTAAATTATAAAAAGAGACAGTTATAGTTAATATTCTTAGAATTCCAACAAGATTTCATGTTCGCGTTATCTGCAGTGCCAGAGTGTCAGACTACATAACCAAAACATTTGAGACATCTGTGTCCACCCCGATGTGTGAGGGATAGATTCCAGATGTGGGTATCGTACCCAGGACAGCAAGTGTTTTGGTGGAAACCATGAGTCTCGTCCATCGACTCAAAGCGTGAAGATGTAGATCTTCACATCACGCGGCGTTCGCGTTCAATTAAGTTTCTACTTTGTTATTTATGTTAAATAAGCATTCGAGTGTGGTCAGCACAGCATACATTTAGAAGGGTGAATATGAAAATAAGGAAGCACATTATGTGGCTGTAAGGTGTGTCACTGTAGGGAAAAATGGATTGAAAGAAAAGTTAATAACGATATTGAAAATACCAGTGTTTTCGTCCGTGCCGCACCTCGTTTAATGACATGTTGTGTTTGCCTATCTGCACGCAAGGTTCACTGACATAAACATAGAACAATCCTTTGTCCTTTATTACATTCATGGGGTAGGTGGCTCAGTGGTATCGAGTCGGCCTGTGGATCTTGAGAATCCTGGTTCGAACAATTTTCACCAATTTAAATCTACCCCTGTGGCTCCTCCTCTACTAATAGCTTTGGGGGCCGTTATTTGACGGCTGGTAACCGCATTTCACACAGAAAAATAAATCACTTACCGAGATCTGCTAATAATGGGTAAAAGGAGTGGTGATATATTTATTTAGTTTATTATTTTATTAGATTTATGGGGTAGGTGGCTCAGTGGTATCGAGTCGGCCTGTGGATCTTGAGAACCCTGGTTCGATCCCCACAGCCGAGAAACAATTTACATCAATTTAAATCTACCCCTGTGGCTACCCCTCCACTAATAGCTTTAGGGGCCGTTATTTGACGGCTGGTAACCGCACTTCACGCGAAAAAATATATCACTTACCGAGATCTGTGCTACACCCAGTAATGGGTAAAAAGCGTTTATTTATGTTACATGCATTCCCTACGTATTTAGAAAATGGGGTAGATAGCTCTGAAAACCCGAGTTCTATTCCCATTCAAATTATCCTTGTGCGTCCTCTTTCATTAAAATATTTTGAGGGCTTTGATTATACAGCTGGTAAATACATTTCACGCAAAATAAATACCTCACTTACTGAGATCTGCTACGGGATATTCGATTCGCGATAGTTTTCACTGAAATCAGAAAAATAATTATTGTCATGATTCCAATTTCAAACAAAACCCCCTAATTTCTGATCATTTTATGTTTATATTTTTATTATTTTTATCAAAAATTAACTGCTTGTTTTAATGGAAACACCCTGTATTAATCTTGTTCCCATCAAAATATCCCTAAATTCCTTTCTGCTTTCAACTCCGATAGTAGACATTCGCAAACACAACAAATGCGCCAACAAATCATATTTTATTAAAACTTTCAGTCAAAAATCAATAACAGCCGTCTATTTTTAAAACATAACAAACACAAAATAACATACACTTCAGAAAATGACTTGTTATAATGTCGCATCATTCCATAAATGCTTGAAGTACATGTAGACATGTTTAATATCCTGTTATTTTATCGCAGCCAATGATTTAAAAGTTTCTAAATAGAGAGGATTCCTGTGAAGAGTTATTACTCTACTCATGGAGTATATTAGCTGATGACCTCGCTGAAATTTCATCCACAGGTATTTTTAGATTCAAAGGGTATTCAACCTCACGCCGAACTTTGCGTTTCGGACATATTTTTCAGCACAAAATTAAGCTTTCCTGCATTACACAACTTTTTGCGGATCCTAGAAAATATTTAGATATTTTCGTTAATTAACTTCAGCAGAAAATCGTAACTAAACAGATTTAAATGAGGCAAAACTTGCGTTTATTAATTAATAAGCAAAAGGCTGTACCTTCAAATCGCGATGACTTCAACATCCAAAATAGTTATTTGTGTATTAAGAGCGTAAAGTGATTCTTTGTTATTCGAGCATGATAGTTACAGCGAGAGCTGAAGGAAAGGGAAAAAGTGAGACATTTCAATCTGAACATATCGTTTCATTTCCTGATATCAAGATGAGAGAAGAATGATACTTTTTTCATGAGGTATACATATTAGTTATTTGTGTATTAAGAGTATAAAGTAGAGATGGGCGAATATCATCCGCGAAAAGTCGAATGCCGCGAATATTACATTATTCGATATTCGAGATTTTCGAATATTAACGTCAGTATAGCGAACATTCGAATATCTCGAATATCGCGTCATATGTTGACCTTAATTTTTGACTATGTTTTTTTTAATCATTTGTACATAAACTTAAAGCTATTACAATACTTTGAAGTTATTAATAACAAAGATATTTTGTTTCAAAACCATGAAGACGTACCATGTTTCAAATTTGTTTTTCGCCAACATTTGAACCTTAACCTTAAATTTGCAGTTTTCGTCTTTTTCTTTTTTGTTTGTTCTTTTTGTTTTAATTTTATTTTATCTTAACAATTTCATTCAAATAATGAAAAGGACATAATTAAATAATTATTAATAATAAATAAATAAACTTTTAGGAGTATTCGAATATTCGAGTACTTCGAATATTCGAGATCTGATTAATATTCGTATTCGATATTCGAATTCGAGAAATTGGATATTCGCCCATCTCTAGTATAAAGTGATTCTTTGTTACTCGAGCACAGTAATTTTGCACCACGAGCCGAAAGTTGCAATAGTGTAAGAGGAACAAAGATACTTTACTCTCGTGATATGTTTTCTACAATTGCATCTTAAATTATTAAAAAACGTATACGTACTGAAAATAAATTCGTTCTGTCAATTTTTTTGTTTTGTTTGTCTCCCTGGTAACTGTTGAAATAAGCGCGCATTTAATATATTTTTCGCGCGTTGCCATTGGACACGAGCACATTTAATAACTTTTTCGCGTGTTGCCTTTGGAGACGCGCGATAAAATTATTTTTCGATTGTTCCACAGAAAACGTCAATTTTACGATGACAAATGAGAGCGTAATTTTAAACTTTTCATAGCAATCGTAGAAAAAATAAATATAAACAAGCACCGCACATAAAATAAGAGAAGGAAATGCTTTTAGAACCTTTTCATTGACTTCAATTAAAATATTGTTTGAGATTAATTAATAATTATTTAAAATGGAAACATTATACAAGATATATTAGCTAAATAAGCTACCTCATATAACTTCTATGTTATTAAAGATACAATAAAATACTATAAGACAATCTTATATAGATCGAAGACCAGTGGTTCTCAAGCTACAACACAAAGTTATTTTTTTAATGAGATGGTATTTTTTTTAATTCAACCTTGCAATAATTTTACATCCTTAAATAACGTCAATAAAAATAGACGTTTTGAGCATTACCTTCTCTTAATTCTATGTGGTTAGTTATTTAAATTTGCAAAAGAGTATAAATAAGTAAATACAGTTGAATATTTCTGTCAATTCTGCGTGATACGAGTATATTTGTTTAACGTTTGGTGTGAAAAACAGACAAATAAAATCTCAATTTGAAATATGCAAATATTGAGAGTGTTAAACGAAGCATTGTGAATTGAATATTCCCGCGCTAATTAATCTCCAATGACCGTCCTTTAAGACACCAGAGACTTCGTCGAGACGGTGACCTTTTGAGTGTTGTCAAGTTGTTAGAACATCGTGAAAAGACCAATCTCTCACGTTCTATCCATGCCGAACAAATGTAATCACATGGAAACTTCTTCCATTTCCACGTTGAAGTAAATAGACCAGTTGTAAGTGTTCTTTGTCGATTTAAGATTTCTCGAGACCAAGATATTTTCTTTCAATTTGCTTCTGTTTTCTTCAAGTCAAACTTCCGTAACTGGGATAATTTACTCGCTGATATAATCTCATATCTGACTTTCAGTTATTTTACTTTGTGAATAAGCGATTGTCATTTGTTTGTACTTGATTTTAATCATAAAGGAACTTTTGCGCTTTGATTCAAACCCGATTTCTACTTATATTTTATACAATACTTTGATTCTCATAATATTTTAATTTAAAATATAAATATATCATCACGCCTTTTACCCATTACTAGGTGTGGCACTCTGCCTAAGCAGATCTCGATAAGTGATATATTTTTTCGCAGTGCAGTTACCAGCCGTCAAATCACGGCCTCCAAAGATATTAGTGGAGGGGGAGCCACAGGGGTAGATTTAAATTGGTGAAAATTGTTTGTCGTCTGTAAAATAAAATAATTCATATGTCATCACGTCTTTTACCCATTACTGGAAGTGGCAATTTACCGTAGCAGATCTCAGTAAGTGATATATTGTCCGGCAGTAGCGTTATGGAATTCGAATTCAGAGATCCCAAGTTCGAATCCCACTCAAGCTAAAAATTATATGAACTATTACACTGCGACTCAGTGACTCCGGATCTTGTACTAGAATTAAGTTCCTGTTATATAGCGTAATATTTTTTAAATTCGCTAAATTAAGGGTAGCATCCCTTAAGTAAACATTTTTAGTATAACTGGTTTGATAATTACTTCTTATACATATATTAATAATTAAATTATAATTATAAATAGGTGGCTCAGTGGTATCAAATCGGCCTTTAATAATAATAATAATAATAATACTAATAATATTTATTTACTGTAAAGCAATAATACATGCACAGTACGTCACATAATATAATAATATAAGAACAAATTTACATATATCAAAAAACAAAATGAAATTAAATATATATATATATATATATATATATATATATATATCATCATGCCTTTTACCCATTACTGGGTGTTCTCAAGATCCCACTGAGCCACCTATTCTAATTCAGGAATAAATTAATCACAGACCATAAAAATCTTTTCAAAATTCGCTAAATTATTATTAACATAATATAATTACTGGGTGTGGCATTCTGCCCTAGCAGATCTCGGTAAGTGATATATTTTTCGCGTGAAGAGCGGTTACCAGCCGTCAAATCACGGCCTTCAAAGTTAATAGTGGAGAGGGAGCCACAGGGGTAGATTTAAATTGGTGAAAATTGTGGCTGTGGGGATCGAACCAGGGTTCTCAAGATCCACAGGTCGACTCGATACCACTGAGCCACCTACCCTATAAAATAAATTAAAATTAGATTTTATTAAATTAAATAATACCTCTATAAAATAATACTAGAAATCCAATACGAGTAGCCTCATCAAATGATTGTTCTGCGAGTTCCACAACTCATCACTTAGAGTAACATGCACTCATATTCATTATAAATAACAGTGGCCGTGGTCAGCAAATACCAAGAGAAACATTTCATTCCCCAGAGCAGCAATATCACACTAATATGTTGATAACTTCGGAACAAACAAGGGTACAGCAATTTACAAGAAACATCACAGTGTGCTTGTTGGTTACGTACGAGAATAATGACTAACAGGAGAAAGAGAAACAGAACAAGAGTGATTAAATGCGTCATACGTTCTGTGTTATTCGTTATTTAAGTTAATCCGATTTCGGCGCGATACTGGATTTTGTTAATTAAAAATAATGCCGGTAGAAAATAGTTGTGCTGAGACCGGATTTCAATGGGATGAACAAAATTAAATGTTGATAACAGGATATATTGATGTAAATTTACAAAATTGGTTTAATAATATTGAGTAGTAGTTGTATTAGTTTGCTGATATTTCAGTAAAAGTGTCGCCTTTAATTTGTAAAAGATAAAATCTATTTATAAACTAAATTGTAATGATTGTAGCGCTATTTATATTGGACAGACAGGGAGATCTTTTAAGATTAGGTTTTATGAACATATGAGATCCTTCAAATTAAAAAAAAACTGACTTCAATATGGCGATACATCAGAATGAAAAAAATCACACCTGCAACATTGATAACCTGGAAATTTTACACTTCACCATTAAAGGACGTAGAATGAACTTCTTAGAAGCATTCGAGATTCAGAAAGCTATTCATAGCGGCTTAAATGTCCTCAATGACCAGTTGGATTTGTTTCATTCAAATACTATTAAGATCTTTGTAAATGAACTTTACCGTTAATCACTGTACTATACAGGGTGTTTCACAACTTAGAGCAAAAAATTAAAGGGTACATTCTGTACGACGTGCTGATCATGAAACAAAAAGAATTTTTTCTAAATTCGAAAAATTAAGGGTTGTTAACCTAAAACATTTTTTATAGTACTGCACTAGATTCGCTTTTCTATTAAACACAAACAATGAAGTAGGTATCAACTACGAAAGAATAATTACACAATTCAATTATTAGCAGTTATTTATAATAGAATTTTATTTAATTAATAACTTTAACATAATCATCCACCCAGTGGCAGTGGCAACGAAAAATTTTGGACTGGGAAACATGGAAAATAGTTTTGCGATTTAAAAAAAATTCTTTTTGTTTCATAATCAGCACGTCGTACAGAATATACCCTTTAATTTTTTATCTAAGTTGTGAAACACCCTGTATAAACTGTATGTAATTTGTATTTTAATCAGTCAACGTTCAGAAGATGGCCTAATAAGCCGAAATCGATCAACTTATTGTTAATAAATAATTTTTGTGAAACTACATCAAGTGTCTACGTTCTTTATTCTTAAAATCTATTTGTTCTTTTTGCTTAAAATATATAGTTCTGCATATATGTCAAAAATATATGTAAAAAAATTCATTGAAATTTGACCGCAAGCCCAAGAGATTTCTCAGGATAAAATTACTTGAAAGCGGGACCTTTGTGCGTTTCTAGCTTATATTACGCGCTTACTCCAGAGACTGGGACAGAATTCCAATCCGAAAATTTCAAATTCAGAAAATTCTTTACACGCATTCACTACATTACATTCTTTGCTTTATAAACTTAATATTCATCTTAATAATGATAACGGTTTTTTCAAAACTTGCAACATTTTTAAATGAAAAATGAATCCTGAAAGACGTTTTACTAACGTATTACAGTTGTATCTTAAATTATTAAAAAAAACGTATACGTACTAAAAATAAATTTGTTCTGTCAATATGACAAGTTTCTGTTTTGATTGTATCCCTGGTAACTATTGAAATAAGCGCGCATATCTTTACGTGCGTTGCCATTGGGAACGAAAAACGTCAACTTTATGATAAGAAACGAGATCGAAATTGTCAACTTTTCAAAGCAATCATAAAAAATAGTTATTTATGTAAAAAGTCAGGAAAGTGTTCAATTACAAGATGAGTAGATAGAAACAGCTTACAAATCCTGTACGACGCTTTACTGACGTGTTACGTATAACATTTTACCTGAAACTTATAAACAAATAATACATATTTTAAATTAATTTAAATTAAAAGAAATATTTGACTTACATATTCAGCCAGTCTTTTATGTTGCTAATTAACTACACACTCACGTTTCTTTCATTACCTGTCTAGGCAGGTAATATGTTATTTTCCTAACTAGGCATGCAAAGCAAAGCTTTCCTGAGTCTTAAATGTCAGGCAAATGTTTATTTTCCTGTCAGTTTCAGGTTAAATTCATTACTGAGCTGTTAACTATTTAACCAATCAAAATACAATTATAAAAGGCAAGCAATAAACAAACAAAATTGTTTAATAATAAAATATAAAATTTTTATATTTTATTATTAAACCTAGTTTCACCAAGTGAGCATTTAAAGACAATTAATTTTGTCTTTGTTGTTTTTTTAACCAAATTGTTATTTTTTTGTTGAAAAAGTCTCCTTGGTTACACATTCATATTTATAATAACCATAATTTCTAAATTAAATTTGTAATAAATTTTCTTTAATAAACATATTCAAATTTAATCTTGCTTAAAAGACTACAGTATTGCATACAGAGAATTAAAATATTTATTTGAGTAGTTTAATCGAATGAATCGTTTATGTCAGTGTTTAATTCTGATTTTGTTGTCCAACATAATTGTTTTATTCGAAATTCACGTAAAAAAAACTTGAAACTTTTCCTTTCAATATGTTCCTAATTTATTCTAGTCATTCTTGTTCTTTTTAACATTTCTTACTTTTCTTATCTCTTCTCGGTACGCACAGACTTCTACCATCTCTGTTTTTGTGTTCTCGCATGACTTATTCCGCCAAGTTTTTTTTTCCGTTTCATTTTATTTTTAGTTTCTTTTTTACCTTTCATTCTTTCGATAGCTCTTCTATTTTTATACACCTTGCTTTACGTCATAGTTTTTGAACGTCTAAGTTAAATATTTTATTTCTTTTTTTTGGCTTTAGTACCGTGGCTGTTCTTCAAGGATTACTAGGTCGCGTAAAAGCTCGCAGGATCTTTGTGGTTTATTCATTTAACAATATGACAGTAGCACATTTTACGCCCACTTTAGAATATACACCGACTACGTTATATACATATATATTTTATACTCATATCTAACTTCACATTTGACAAATTTCACACATTTTTATCGCTTTGAAAAATGTGGATAACACATTTATTCCACCTACTTTAAAGAAAGAAAATAATAGTTATCAGATTTAAATATACAGGGTGGTGATCGCGACACCGGAACATAGGACTTTAACATGGAAAATCATATTTTTATAATTTCTTGCTTCCCTTATTATTTGAGAGAGAAAAAGTTTCAAATAAATTTGCATCCTATTTAAAGGTGTTTACAGAACACCTAATAAATATCTGATGTTGTGTAATTAATAATTTTATTTAGTTAAATACAGCCCAAAGTACAGATACACGCTGGTATATTAGATATATATATATATATATATATATATATATATATATAATAAAAGAGATTAGATAATTTAATAATAGGTATTTATTTATCTAGATTATGTATAAAAAGAAAATAATAGTTGTTATAATTAATTTTATTATTAAATTTAATGCTCGAATAAATAAATAAATAAATAAATTAGAGTAAGCTTCCAATTCTGGTCCAATATGTCAAATAATGTCAGACACAACAAACAAATTATTATTTTATTTCTCATGGCATTCTGATAATTGCTTTAAAGCGTGTATTTTTTTTTTGCTTCTAACTCGGACATAAGAAACAATTGAACAACAAACTTATACTCTATGGATGCAGCTTTTAATTCTGAACATTTTTCTTCAGTACAATTTTGTTCTAAAATTAAAGGTACAGAGATAACGCTAAATCTAAATTTTTACATTGAATTTCCTATGTTCGGAAACAAAAGTATATATATATATCCAGTTATAGAATAGAGACAATTGCCATTGCAATTGTTTGATGATTTTGCCACCAAAATACTGTCTTAAACTTTTGATAACAATTTATACATAATGTATTCAAATAGTAAAAAAAGTTCAATACTTTCCTGAGAAGCTTGACAACAATGGATCAAGTTCTTTAACCTCTAAATTTCAATTCTCTTATAAAAGTATAGTACAATTTTAACAACACATTGATCTACGAGTTTCTATTTACATAAAACGTAAATACGAACGTTTAAATGTAATACGTGTATTAATAATGTTATTATATATTTATTTAGGTTCTTATAAATGTATATAAAATGTTAGTGGGAATTCTGACATCATCGTATTAGTAATTCGATTCATTGTTGACAAGAGGAGCTTATCAAATCCCACACATTTCATTGAACGCTTTCGAAATATCTCGCTTGAAAAAAATGAAGCTCCACCCTATTTCCAATATAGTCTTTCTCGTTATAAAATAAAAATAAACATTTTGCTAACCAAAATAAATGTTTGCGTAACACGCTTACAAATTTGTGTAACGAGTCGATTAGGGTTTAAATAGCTTGTAATTTTTCTCTTTTCGCAATTTCGTCTTCATCAATACCTGAATTTTTGCCTTACGAGTATTTCTCCCCTGGAGTTGTTTTCCGGTTTTCTTCGGATAACTCCGGTTAATTACGAAACTGGTTTCAATTAAATTCGTGGGAAGAATGAAATGTTCTTTATAGGCTCTTAGAATACAATGGAGTCTGATTTAATTTCACTACGCTAAAGGAATGCATTCGCCAAGAATTAATAAATACTTTATTATTGCCAAAGCTATTGTTACTGCGAAAATTTAATAGGCTTTACGCAGGTTTTTCTATCTCCGAATATAAAATCAGATAAATAAAAAAATATCGCATCGAAATCATAGTACAAATAATAATAATAATTATACTGATTGTGATATATGATACAAATAAATAAAATTAAATTAAATTAAAAAAAAAACTATATTAATTAAAAAAAGGTGTGTATATGTACTCATGTCCGACAAAATAAGTTTCATATAAATAAGTTTAAAAAATACATAGTAAACATATTTTTTTATAATTTGACAATATTAATATTGTGGGGTAGATGACTCAGTGGTATCGAGTCGGCCTGTGAATCTTGAGAACTCTTGTTTGATCCTCACAGCCGACAAACAATTTTCACCTAAATCTACACTTGTGACTACCCCTCTATTAACATCTTTAGGGGGCCGTGAATGACGACTGGTAACCGTATTTCATGCGAAAAAATATATCACTTACCGAGATCTGCTTAAGCAGAGTGCCACACCAAGTAATGGGTAAACGGCGTGATGATATATTTATTTATTTATAATATTGTACAATCTAAAAATACGATTATATCGGACTGGTTCCAAATCCATTCTAAGCTTTAGCCCTCTCCCAACCCTCAGTACTGTTCGAATTAAGTATTAATAGTATTAAATTATCGTCCAGAAAATTACAAATTATTACCAATTATCGTAATGTTTATTATACTTTTAATAGACAAACAAAGCTCATGTTTTACAAAATCGTGCATACCGCGAGATTCAGTCGTACTGGGTTCCGCCCATGTACACTCATCTACAGAAGTAAGTAGTAAAATAGTGTGTATTTAAGTATGCTGTTCAATTATGCCAAATTATTTTTCTATTTTAGTTCGCCATTTACACAGAACACGCAGAACTTTAGATGGTTTAAGCAGTATACAAACAATTTAAAAGATTATTAATGCATTGTATGGAAATAAAACATTTCAAAATTTATATTCACCCTAGTTTTTTTTTTTAATTATGCAAGAGGGATAGTTAATATTTGAAGAGATTGGTACACTAGAATAGTGCACGATTAGATGTTAAAAAACTGTTTGTTCAATAAAATATCAGTGTAAAATTGAGTCGAACAGCCGCTTGTCGGACGAATTTCATTATCTCCCAACGTTTACATTACAGGCAGAAAAGTAATTAACGTTTAATGACATTTTTAATTTTGTGGAGAAAATTGCAATTAATGTTGTTCTTGATTATAAGTATCAGTACTACAAAATTCTTTAATCAAAGTAGGATATTTTTAAAATATTCTCTTAATTATCTACATTTAATTTGTAATTTTCTCTCTCCAAATTATAACTGGGTCAGCAGAAGATAAAAATAATTGCAGATTTTAATCATGTTTTTTTACAACGGATATTTCTTTAAAGTATATCTCTTTATTGAACGGATAGCATCCAATATCAAAAGAAAGAATCTCTCTATTATACATATCTTATACAGGGTGTTAACTATGCACAAGGGTGCGTTAAGGCCTGTTAGTAACTTAGGTATTTTTTTGCTGCCATCTTGTAAACTCATAGTTACAATTTGATATTAACATAACAGTATATTTTTATTACCAAAAAAATTTAACTCTAGGAAAAAACCAAAAAGTTTTATAATAATAATAAAAAAGAAACAATTCAATAATATATTGTAATACTAGTGAAGAAAGTTTAACTGCAAAACGAGTACAAAAATTGGACCACGAGAAAAGTTATTACAGCATCTACAATATTTTATATATTTTCTTGAACTACAAGAAAATCGCCTTCTTCGGATATTAAATCCATTATTTTAAATTAAACAATTTTCACCCAGTTAAATCTACCTCTGTGGCCCCTCCTCCACTAACATCTTTGGAGGTCGTGATTTGACGGCTGGTAACCACACTTCACGCGAAAAAATATATCATTTACCGAGATCCAGACCCAGTAATGGATAAGAGGCGTGATGATATGACAAAATGACAACGTCTAACTATAAATTGCCCTACCGTCAACAACCTTTCATTGCAAAATGCAACGTATTTTGTTATAAAGCTAATTAAAATTTATAAACAACCTTTATGAAAATATAATAAAACTTTGTGCGGCACGCTAGCAATTTTTCAGCTCGCCTGTAAAAATTAATTTACTACGCTGGCCACAGTACTAGTACTGTAAAGACTCACTTTATAGACTAAAATCGCTACTGGAACATGGAAATACAGTACAATATGAAATAAATTATATAACCCATTAAAGTTTTGTGCATAGATATAGAAACATCCTGTATAATATATAGTCAAATAAATGTATATAGATGAAATACATTTGTATGCAAATGAAGAAAAATTGCACAAATTTGAATATGTCTGGGAAGTAAGAGAACAAAGTAATTATTTATTAAAACTACAGCTGAACGGAGAGAGAACTGATTACCAGCAGAATATATTCCGAAGTAAATTTACTTTACTCGAGAACTTTGTTCAATTTACTGAAAGATTAAATCATGAATGAAAAAAAACTTAACCGTACATTCTTCTCGTAACTTGAACTTTGCGTTTGTTAAATACTTTCAAACTAGATTGAATTCTGATAATACAATATTTTTATGCAAGATTGGCAAGAAACTAGCGTGTAGTTAGTCGTTCAACAAAAAACTACATTTTTCTTTTAATTATATAAAAATTATTGCACTAAACAAGTAGCTAATAAAAATTATAAGATTGTTGGGATAATTGAAAAATTTACATTTTAATAAAGCCATTTATTATTTTACTCAGTGGTATCGTGAAGGACTGTGACTTTGAGATCCCGGGTTAGATTTCCACAACCGACAAACAATTTTCATCACATTAAAATTATCCGAGTGACATTTAGCAAGATCTGCTACGGAGCAGAATATAATCACTTGCCAAAATTGTTAAGAAAATTAAAATAAAACACAATGATAATATAACACTATTAATACAAACGGAACTCATAACAACAATAATACAAAGATTACTTCTCCTGCTTATCATAATATATATATTAATTGTACAGTCTTTCAAATTAGAGATGACCACGTTATGAAGTTTAAATAAAAACATTATTTATAAATATGATACAAAACAATTGTAACTATGGCGTTAAATAAAAACATACTTACTTGATCACCTTCTAAAATTATGACAATGACGTTATTCATAAAAGAATTTCAAAAAAAGAATATTTATTAATGACGTTAACGTGTTTATATTCTGAAACCGGTAAACTATTGAACAAACCACGGATGTTATGAGTCATAACAGGCCTTAGATGTCTTAAAATCAAACTGACATCTGCGGCTGTAATGATACTCATAACATTCCTAGGTATGTTAATAGTAGAGATGGGCGAATATCATCCGCGAATAGTCGAATGCCGCGAATAGTCGAATGCCGCGAATATTGACATTATTCGATATTCGAGATTTTCGAATATTAACGTCAGTATAGCGAACATTCGAATAATAAAATATCAAACTAAACACTTGTCTAAGTCTCACAAAATTCAGCCTCCAAGTCACCTTATGAGGGCATCGTCAGAGGCTGGCCAGCACAGTTGGTAACCATAGACGCGTTTCGCTCTTATTAGAGCTCATCAGTATGGTATAACCTACTTCGAATACCTCGAATATCGCACTATATGTTGACCTCAATTTTTGACTATGTTTTTCTTTATCATTTGTACATATACTTAAAGCTGTTACAATACTTTGAAGTTATTAATAACAAAGATATTTTGTTTCAAAACCATGAAGACGTACCATATTTCAAATTTGTTTTTCGCCAGCCCGTACGTTTCACCTTAAATTTGAAATTTTCGTCTTTTTCTTTTTTGTTTGTACTTTCTGTTTTAAATTTATTTTATCTTAACAATTTAATTCAAATGATGAAAAGAACATCATTAAATAATTATTAATAATAAATAAATTAACTTTTAATTAATATTCGTATTCGAATTCGAGAAATTTGATAATCGCCCATCTCTAATTAATATTCGTATTCGATATTCGAATTCGAGAAATTTGATAATCGCCCATCTCTAGTTAATAGCTATAAAAGTACCATTGAAAAAGCTATGGTGCATCCTTCGATTCACCATCCTCTATACATATATAATTACAGCCCTTGGCATTTCTCTTCCTAGATGTGCAATATACAATTTTTTGCTTTTAGAATTTGTTGTAAATAGTTGAAACATAATACACGTAATGAAAGAACGTATTGAGTATGTATGTAAAATGCAGTACGACGTGTTGATGAACACTGAAAGCATCAGCAACTTCTGGACGTTCACATAAATGCGTGATTCACTTGACATATTGATTTGCGCTGAGCTTCCGTGATTGCAGACACATTGAACACGTCGCTATTTATAAATATATCAATACGTAGCAATCTGCTGCTCTGTTCGGACTCCACAACTAACATCATCAATTACAACTCTAATCATTATTATATTCAATATGCTTACATTGCTGACTCCTGATTATTACATTACACTGCAATCACACGATTATCTGTTTACTAAGTCATATTTCACTTTGACATTTATATACATTGCCGATTTCATCTATTGTCTCAATTCATAACTCGATTGATGGAACAACAATATTAGGATATTTAGTTACTAAATATCATCACGCCTTTTACCCATTACTGGGTGTGGCACTCTGCCTAAGCAGATCTCGGTAAGTGATATATTTTGTCGCGTGAAATGCGGTTACCAGCTGTCAAATCACGGCCCTGAAAGATATTAGTGGAGAGGGAGCCGCAGGGGTAGATTTAAATTTGTGAAAATTGTTTGTCGGCTGTGGGGATCGAACCAGGGTTCTTAAGATCCACAGACCGACTCGATACCACTGAGCCATCTACCCCATATTTAGTTACTGATCTACAAATTATCATATACTGCCGGTTTTCATAGTCAAATGCTACATTATTTAAGACGTATAAGTGACTAGCTTATAGCTTAACAGTATTTTATATTTTTACGACAAATCACACATTGTCGACAGGCGGGTTCGAACTGACGAACCTTGGTTCGGGTGACGTCACAGTATGTTAAGAGCTCGGCCACCGCGCCTATGATCTACAAATTATATGTACATTTAAAATTTTCCTTAAATTTTTTAATTCAATCTATAGAAAATAGTAACTGATATTTAAGTAAGAAACAGAGTATTAGTTATTTATTAAATTGAAGAACATTATTTTCGTAACAAATGCACAAGAAACACGTTCTTATTCTTATTATTTAGAGAGAGAAACACTGCTTTTCTCCCCTACGGAGAGAAACAATATGTTTTTCTCCCTAGGTAGGATGCTTCTTTCCCTAGGTAGCATGTTTGTCTCCCTAGAGAGATGTTTCTCTCCCTAGAGACTACGATTATTAGCTGTTAAACGGCGTTTCCTAGGTAATTAGTTACGCAACCCATATTTGACATTTGTCCCGATAATACAGTAATTTTTGTGCACTTGTTACGAAAAGTATAATATGCTTCACGGGAGGGCGCGATTATCCCTTGTGTGAAGTTGGCAAACCTTGACTTCACACGCGGGAATAATCGCTTGTTTCCCTCCCTTGATGCATAACATACTATTTCGTAACACATGCACAAGAAACACGTTCTTATTCTCTAATTTTAGAGAGAGAAACACTGCTTTTCTCCCCTAGGGAGAGAAACAATATGTTTTTCTCCCTAGGTAGCATGTTTCTCTTCCTAGAAAGATGTTTCTCTCCCTAGAGACTACGATTATTAGCTGTTTGCGGCATTTCGTAGGTAACTAGTTACGCTACCCATATTTGACATTTCTCCCGATAAGACAGTAATTTTTGTGCACTTGTTACGAAAAGTATAATATGCTTCACGGGAGGGAGCGATTATCCCTTGTGTGATACGCGGGGATAATCGCTTGTTTCCCTCCCTTGATGCATAACATACTATTCTTTTATGAATGAAATATTTTGCTGCGTTAATCTCCTCGTAAAAGAATTCTTTATTATCTGAAAATATCTAAGAAGGAAACTGAAGAACTTTGAAACAATTTGATGAATCTGTAAGTATTCAACAGGTTCACCCTAACATTTCAATTCATTACCACTAAAATCAAATATTCGCACGATTTGAGAAAGGATAAAAAGTTGGGTAAATATGAAAAAATTAATTCTATCGCGATATCTGCTGTAAGCTGAATGATCGCGTAACATTCTGACAGAATGAAAATCTGTAATTTCCTCTCGAACAAGAGGGTGCGACTGCTGGAAGGGGTGCAGAGGGGAAGAGACGCCAGCGATTTAATACGCTGCCTTTGCAAAGTCTAGATTTACCACTGATGCTCCCGAAGAGCGAGATATTTTTAGATCCATGAGATCGACTGTGGAACTCCATAACATTCTAAACATGAGCGCAGGACCGCAATTTTAACATTTTTCATTTCGTTTTTTCTTATAGTTTATAATATATCAGGCATTCATTTATGGGGTAGGTGGCTCAGTGATATCGAGTCGGCCTGTGAATCTTGAGAACCCTGGTTCGATCCCCACAGCCGACAAACAATTTTCACCAATTTAAATCTACCGCTGTGGCTCCTCCTCCACTAATATCTTTGGAGGCCGTGATTTGACGGCTGGTAACCGCACTTCACGCGAAAAAATATATCACTGATCTGCTTAGGCAGAGTGCCACACCCAGTGATGGGTAAATGGCGTGATGATATATTTATTTATTTTATTTTAGGCATTCATGCCCAGTAAATAAACTAAAACTTATGTGTAATAATTAACAAGCTCGAGGACGGGTGTTCAAATCTCGCTCACTTCAACTTATATTAAAAAAATACGACTGTGTTTAAGTGGTTCTGATTCCACTGAAAGTTACTGTAATTGGAAATAAGTTCCTGTTATGTATAATTACATTCACAAATTTCCAATTAGCAATTACGATTATTACATACATACATAACATCACGCTATATCCCATTAAATGGGGTAGCATGAACCCGTCAACATTCTCATCCTGACACACGATACTCGTTTCGACCACATTAACACTTCCTCCTTTTCTCTGTTTCTTTTCTCACAATCAAAATCCATCATCACGCAACAAACTTTCATCCATTCGCTCCTGTACACCTGTTTCGTAAATCTTCACTTCCATCCACTTCTCTAAGAACGAATCTATAAGAAATGAAGGCAGCATCCCCTGCGCTTGTTTAAAAATACATTTAACACAATTGCAGTTACACACTGTATAGTAAAAACTGAAAATGAAGTAAAAAAGATGAGGAAGGAAGGAATTATTGATTACATTTATCAATTAGTGTAACAGTGGAAGCGTTTTAAAACTTCCTCATATCAATCAATTCCTTTTATTATTGATGATGATCAAACTTAAACAAAACCTTTTGGAAGGTATTATAAATAAGCAACTGTGAGCTTGGAATGGAAATAAAAATACGTAGGAATCCAGTCAATATTATCAATGTATTTTTAAATAACAACAAAGACAAAATTAATTGTCATCCATACACTTGGTGAAACTAGGTTTAATAAAATATAAACTAAACACTTGGCTACGTCTCACAAAATTCAGCCTCCAAGTCTCCTTATGAGGGCATTGTTACTAACTGTGCTGGCCATCCTCTGACGATGCCCTGGAGGCTGAATTTTGTGAGACTTAGCCAAGTGTTTAGTTTATATTTTATCAATGTATTTTTCTAAGCCGACGTTTTATTGCCAAATGCAACTTCTTCAGGGCAACGGTGAAGAAACAGGAAGTTATAACACGAAGTGCAAATCAAAATACAAAACAATTAATTACTTAATACTTACAGCCCAAAAACAAGTGTAAATAAACTTTTGGTTATGTTATATTTAATCAGCACTGAAATAGTTATTTATACACATAAATATATCATCACGCCTTTACCCATTACTGGATGTGACACTCTGCCGTAGCAGATCTTGGTAAGTGACATATTTATGCACATAAAGTGCGGTTATCAGCTTTTAATATCGATCCTTAAAGATATTAGTGGAGAGGAAACTAAACTTGACTTAAATTAATAAAAGTAAATCGAGCTTATAATAAATATTTTATCAGTTTGAACACAGGCATTATTTGACATAAGATAAACAATTGCTCTTGTTAATTATAAGAACTAATTAAGTAGCTGTAAATGCATGTTTAGAAATAATTAATAGGTAGGTTTATTGACTCGTTAGTTTCTTTTACTTCAGCTACTTTGCTAGAGGCGTTATTTGTATTTTGTGTAACGTCTTGGCTACATTAATAGCCTCGTCTATGAAACACTATCCATGGCAGTAAATCTACTACTTTTTGGCCTAGTTAAACAAATAACTATTATTGATGTAGTTTAATTAACGCATAAGTAAATTAAATAATATTTAATCGTAGTAGCGTATCAGATAGTTTGGATAAAAATAAAAGTAATATTCATCCAGACTTCCAGAGATAAATTAGAAGTGAAGCAAGTATCCATTTAAAGGTTGTGTTAATTTTTTTGTAAAACGAAAATATTTAAATCCGGTACTGCATCCGGCGCTGAGATCGGATTACCATACTCCTGCTACTGAAAGAATCTATTCAACATAGGCCATCCTTTACGAATAAATGATGTAAATAAATGTGATTCTCAACCACTGCTCTGGTATAATGATGTCGTATAATACCAGAATCGATTCATCCCTCTCGTATCTTTCCATCATCTGTCAGACTACAATTATGTGCAAACAGAAGGAAGTAATCAACAAAATTCCTCTTATTATGTAACTCAAGTATTATCTGCAATTTATCGATATTTAATAATAATTTAGCGAATTTTGAAAAAATCTTTTTAGTCTGTGATTAATTAATTCCTGAAATAGAATAGGTGGCTTAGTGGTATCGAGTCGGCCAGTGAATCTTGAGAACCCTGGTTTGATCCTCACGGCCGACAAACAATTTTCACCAATTTAAATCTACCCCTGCGGCTCCAGTAATGGGTAAAATGCGTGATGAAATATTTATTTATTTATGTTAATAGGTCATATCTAGATATAACTTCGGATTAGAGATTAGCATCTTTTGATTGATCCGGATCAGCGGATCTCAAACACGAAAACGATCCGATTCATTAATTTGGATCTTTGAAACCCGGCACACTTTGTATTTATTTTTCTGATTTTCATCCATGCAGCTTTTCGCTCTGCCCTCAGCTTCTCAGCTCGGATGCGAATGAATGATTCAAAATATAGCTCTCTCTCTCTCTCTCTCTCTCTCTCTCTCTCTCTCTCTCTCTCTCTCTCTCTCTCAGATTGCACTTGACATTCCTTTAAATCTCGGCCCCCAAAGATATTAGTGGTGGGGGAGTCACAGGGGTAGATTTAAATTGGTGAAAATTAAAAAATATAAAATAAACACTTGGCTAGGTCTCACAAAATTCAGCCTCCAAGTCACCTTATGAGAGCATCGTCAGAGGCTGGCCAGCATTAAACCCTAGTTTCACCAAGTGTATGGATGACAATTAATCTTGGCTTTGTTGTTATTTGGTGAAAATTGTTTGTCGGCTGTGGGGATCAAATCAGGGTTCTCAAGATCCACAGGACGACTCGATACTACTGAGCCACCTACCCCATTAAAAAATAATATAAATAATAGGAATAATTTATTTTTATGATAAAATAAGGCTTATCATTAACTTTTCAATTGATATCTAATAGATAATGATCGAGCTCCAGAATATAGAGGAATTGATAAATGTTTTGTTTCTTTGTTGTGGATCATTCCTCCAAATTATTCACAAACTGCGTGACACAGATAGTGAAAAGTGAAAAACAATAGCAACGCGTAACATTGAAACAAAACACTCACGCACACCACGCTAATGTCGAGAAACAATAGATTGAGAAACGTAGCTGTTTTATCAATGGCGTCGACCGTATTGAAGTCACATGATGAGTTGCAACAGTTGACAGTCGGGAGTTTTATCGCTCGACGCATCAAGCTTGCTGTGGTTTGACTAAGAATATTGGTTTAACGTTTCCTCCAGTGCAGTACAGTCCAAGTCAAAATCCAAAGCAAATTACCACGAAAAGGTAAAACTTAATCCAAGGATTTATATTTCTTGAGTTGACATCATTTTTGAACAAATTACCCCTGTGGCTCCCCCTTACTAACATCTTTGGGAGCCGTGATTTGTCGGTTAGCAACCGCACTTCACGCGCATAAATATATTACCTACTGAGATCTGCTACGGTAGAGTGTCACACTAAATAATGGGTAAAGGCGAATTGATATATTAATTTTTTTATTTACTTACATATTTTTGTAATTGGAAGATTAAAAATATTGCAATAAATTTGAAAACATTTAATTTATATGTGCCACATAATTTTTTTTTTTCGGGAAATTGCAAGATATTTTTAGGTTGGTACAATTGAATGAATTTGAAAAATTACTAAAAACTAACTTAAAATATATTATAATTTGCTCCATGCATACATTTGATAGTGTAAAATATACTCGTATATTGGCGATTTCGAAAAATATATTACTTACTGAGATCTGCTTCGGCAGAGTGCCACATCCAGTAATGGGTAAAAGCCATGATGATATATGTACTCATTAAACAATAGCAAATAAATGACTGTGGCACTAAAAATATATATGTACAGTGTAAGAAATTTCTTAGTTTTGCAGTAGAAAGTAATCTATTGTAGCGTATCCAAAAGCAAAATCCATGCCAAAGATATTTGTTGATCAAAGTGCACTATTTGTATATAAGCATTTAGAAAAGAATTTATAATTTTTAACAGTTTTTCTATTTTAAAAACAGAGCAGGCAGCAAATATATAATTTACATTCATGAAAATTTTAAACGACCATTTAAAAACGTGTGATAAAGAATTTAAAATAAATTCGATTTTTTTTTATATTTTGGTATCTACCAAAAAATCAGAAACATCTAGAAACAAATAATTATAAAGCAATAGTAAAACTGTAATTAAAATCTGTAAAAGTTAAAACCATTCTCATTTCCGATTTCCGCTCCGAGTGCAAACCGGTAAATCACGATCATCCAAATAAAAGATGATTTCCGTGATTCATAAACAACCCGCTAATGAAATTCCAATTTTAATATAATGAAAGCAATTTGGGTAAATTGAAATCTCGTCGTCTCTTCCCGAGTTCATCCAGCTATTGGTTTGGAGGCAGCGCAGCGCCAGCGTTAGCCGCGGTGGTTATCACCGAAGTGAACCAACGTAACCAGGTTTTATTCGTGGGAATTATGTGTTTGCAGCACGCAATATGCCGGAAGTGACAGACTGTAAATTCATAAAGCGGTTTTAGGTTATAATTGACGGTGGCTGCTAAACGCGATGCTATGAAGATTGTGGTTATTGCTGACGTAAACGCTTTGCAAACGCAAATTGCATTTCTTAACCGCATATTTATAAATACCTACATTTTAATAAATATTAACAATATTTCAATAAAAACACCAATCAAGTTTTATAAATAAATATATCATCACGCCTTTTACCTATTACTAAGTGTGGCACTCTGACGTAAGCAGATCTCGGTAAGTGATATAGCCACAGGGGTAGATTTAAATTGGTGAAAATTGTTTGTCGCCTGTGGGAATCGAACCAGGATTCTCCAGATCCACAGACCCAATCATAAATCATAAATGTTGACTTATAAAATAATATTATTCGTTCATTTTCATATTTTTTAAATCGTAAACATTTTTAGGACTACAGAGTCCCAAGTGAATATGTTTTCCTGTTTTTGAAATGGATGGATGTTTATTGTGTGATGATGGATTTTGGTTGTGAGAAAAGAAAGAGTTCGTATGGAGGAAGTGGTCAAAACGAGTATCGTATGTCAGGATGAGAATGTTGATGTGCACTGATGCTCTATGAATGTATGTATGTTTTAAAATATTGGTCAAAAACTATTTCATGAGACAATTGCTGATAATTTGAATATAAGTTAATGGGAGCAAAAGAAAATCAATGTCGTTTAGCGCATCTGATGAATAAGAAGAATTTTAATTTTCCGAAGGCTATATCTTAAAAATTAAACAAGATATGAAGGTGTGCTCAACGGCGTTGTATTCCTCGTATCCGAATTGACTTACTCACAAATTTTTATCTAATTTGAAGCAATTTCATTTTTTAATTATTTCTTAAGGGGTACCCCTTGGGTTTTTTTAGATTTTCACACCGTGTTCTCTCAAATTCTTTCTCGTAGGAATTATGTAACGAAAATTTACATACATATGTATTTTGACCCTCTGAATCCAATGGTAATATTCCCAAATACATATATTATAATTTGCTCCATACATATATTTGTGTAAAATATATTGGCGAGTCAAGATTTTGAAAATCGGTTTTGTTCGTTTATTATCGGCAAAAATCCGATAGCTATAGGATTTGTTTATTATATTTAGTAGGTAAGATTATCAATTTTTAATAAAACAAAAATATCTGAACGTTAGCGAACAAGTTACAGCATATCTTACCAATTAGTTTCGAACCTTGAACGTTTGTTTGCGTCAGTCGTGTGCGAGTATTTGCAGTGATCGAAGTATTTTAGGTGTTTTGTGAGTGTTTTAGTGAATATTTAGTGATATTTTAATGTGTTAGTTGGCTTAAATTGTGCGTTATTGTGCGTATTAGTGAGTGATGTATAATAGAAACGTTAATATATATCTGGTAACGGTGTGGAATAGATTGGATGGACCTCACAAGATACTTGATACTGGACAACGTGGGATATGAACTACAGCTGGTTCCTGTTCAAAGTATGCAATAATATTATTGATAAAATTTCTGAATTTATAGTATACATACCTATGTATTTTGACCCACTGAATTCAATGGTAATGTTCCGAAATACATATATCGTTCTGTTTTTGCGATATTGGCCAAAAACTGTTTGAGTCATGAGAAATTATTGGCGAAAATGTAGAAAAATTGCTAAAATATTGTCTATAAATTAATTGAAGTACGAAAAATTCAATGCCATTGAGCGCATTTAAATATTTCGTTTAGTTTTTGAGATATAGGCTCAGGAAAGTACAAAATCTGCAGACTAGGAAAAATTTAACTTTTCCGGACACTATTTCTAGAGGGTGCTGTTCACAAAGATTTTTTCAATCTTGGTTACCGAAATTGATATTTCGTTAAATCCCGAGATATCCTTGGGATCGGCAAATTTTATTTTCATATAGAGCAATTTAATTATTTTTTATTGAAGAAAAAATACTTTACTTGTAGTTTATATATCGTGTTGATTTTTAAAATAAGTTTTTAAAAAACACAGAATATTAGTATTCGATACAAACGTAAATTTTTAGTTTTCTTATTCTTAATATAAAATCTTGTTGAATCCCAGAAGTCAGGATAAGAAAAATCTGCCAATTTTCAATCAGTAACATATAATTTACATAAAAATTATTGTGGGATTAAAATGAGATAATCTTTAGTTTACGCAATTTGAAACTATAATTATTTACCGAATATATTTCATTACTAATAAATTGATTTCACATGTTAAATATCAATATCTCGATGTATTTGAAACATGCTGTATATTTATTTATTTATTTATGTTACGCTGTACAACAGGAATTTAATCCCAATTACAGTACAGGGTCCGCACTCACCGAGCCGCAGTGTGATAGTTTATATAATTTTTAGCTTAAGTGCGATTCGAATTTCGTATCGCTATCCACACCACCTTACTGACGGTGTAATAATATACGAGTAGAGTATCAATTCATACATTGTCATATTTACAGTTTGCAATTATTTTTATTTGAGCTCGTTATTGAAAAATTGAATAATCAATAGTAATAACATAAATTATGGTATTGTGGAAAACCCATTCAAATAGATATAGGTATATGAAAAATGTAAAATCGATAGCGTATTTTTTATAAAAGAGAAAACTGTTATTTTGCCTTTTACCTGAACCAATTTTCATATTTTTCTCTTCACATCTGAAGTGCTTTTTTCTTTTTTTTTCTTTAGGATATTTTGTTTTTCACGACAGTTTACATATTTCACGCATCTAAAATTTTGCCTTAAATAACAGCAACAAAAAGAACGTTCATAGAATACAAAATGAAGGAGATTTTTTTTTAAATACATACACATTTATTCGTGTAATTCCTATTCAAAATTTTATTTCGATTTCTTATAACACAATCTTATTTCAACAAAGAAAATATCAAATATTAGAATCTATTGTGAAATAACTCGACAAAAATAAAAACGCAAAAATTTGAACCAATATCAGCATTCATATTCGATATATTGAGGAAACATTGACAAAAGAAATAAATGAAATATTAGAAATAATTTGAAATATTGTATTTTATGTTATAGAAATGACGTACGAGATTCTAAATTTAATTTTAAATTGTAACTAAATTATCTACTTATTATGGAACAAGATGTTACTAGCACAAGAAAAGCAACCTTCTAAGGTAAATAGGTTCTTAAATAGATTGTTTTAACTTTGTGGCTGTTCCAATAATATCCTAATAATAACATTGCAATAATTAGGTATAAGTACAATGTATATGTGAAAACTCCGGTATACTCCACCAAGATATTTTAATGTTGGCAATACTGAATTAATTTGAAAAGTTATTGACTCCAAAAATATAAGATAAATTTTACATTTGTAAACTATTAAAATAATGAATTTTTGTCACGCACATAATTGTCATATATAATACCATTAGTGACTATGATTTTGCCGGAAATTTTTGTCGTCATGATCACGACTGCTTGTCGCGACGAAAATCTGCACGAGTGCGACAGCAAGAGTGTAGATTTTCTCAAAGCAACAAGCAGGAGTGATCCATGCAAAAATTACCAAAGGAAAATCATAGTCACGTATGGTATTCGGCTTGACAATTCTTAGAAATATTTTATTTACTCCAAAAAATGTTACCTGCAGTATTTTTAAAACTACTATTACCTTGGTGATTAATTTACATTGTTTCATTTTTTGACAAAACTAAGCAAAGTAAACAAAGTCAAATAAAATTCAACAATATTAATCTACTCAAAATAGTTAACAAACGTTATATCTAAGCAACGATTTGGGAAAATTTTCACTAGTGAAATACTACTGTGATTGGTTCAATTCAGCAAAATACTGTAATTTGATTGGATGTCTTATTTTTATTTGAGTACCTAGTCTGATTTCTTATACGGTATTGAAAGGGATAAATTGTTGTGGGAGAAATTTGAGAAAAATGTATAGCAACAGTGAATTAGTAGATATACTGTTAGTGTATGGAGAAGCGGCGCAAAATTCCGAAATAAACCAGTGACACTAATAATGTTCGCTAGAAATGAAATACCCTAATTTTTTCGAATTTCAAAAAAAATATTTTTGTTCTATAATCAATATATCAAATTATACAGGGTGTTAAAAAAGGTCCGGGACGGTGAAATATCTCGAGAAATACACATCGAATCAAGAAACAAAAAAAACCACGTGTTTCATATTTTGCAAAAACCTAACCAAATCCCAACTCCTACCCCCAGGGGGTGGGGCGTGGGGCAACTTTGAAACCTTAAATGGGAACCCCCATTTTTTATTGCCGATTCGTATTCTGCGAAAAAAAAATAAGTTAATTTTAGACGAAACTTTTTTTCCAATTCGGAATAGATGGCGCTCTATGTTATTAAAGTTTCGTGCAGAAGTATAGAAACATCCTGTATATTAACTACCGCACTCCTGTTTGGTGAGTCCGAAGTATGTACTGTAATTAAGTTCCTGTTATGCAAAGTAACATAAATAAATATTTATTACAACAATATAACGTATGTCTAGTTTTTCTGTATAATGGAAAAAATTGTATATGCGAATATTTCATGCCTTATTAATTTTGACATAAAAATATAAAAAAAAATGTTTAGAATTGAAAAGCAGGGATGTGCGTGTAGTCTACTGCAAGTAATCTACGCGATTCTCTACGTGTAAACAATGATGTAGTCTACGTCTTCATTTTTCATGTAAACAATGTAGACTATGTAGACAATGAAAACACCTGTGTTCACTTAAGTCAGATTAGAAATTTTATCCCTAGAACTAGGAAATTTTAAATGTTAGAGATTTTTATTTTTATTCTAGGGATTACATGAAAAAAAATTAGTTGTGCAGGGCAAAACGTTCAAAATTTGTCAACTGGTTACTGTTAAAAATAGCGCCAAAGAAAACTCCGTCTGGTGAGATGGCGCGTTGATCGATTTAAAAAATATGACAGTTCGCCCAAGACCCAAGACAGACATTCGTCTAGTAATGTACGAGCACTTGCTTTATTAGTTTTATTATATAAAGACCGATAATGACCCGAGCTCACTAATACGAATATATGTAATAGTTACAAAAGAATAAATTTAGGTTATGTTGAATTTTACAACTGTCAGATGCATTATCTACATTGTGTACATTGTCTACGTCGCTAGAATTGTCGACGTATTGTCTACGTGTAGATGTAGACAATTAAAGATTACACGTAGATGCACATCTCTGTTAAAAAGTACAATTAGCACATTTTAAAAATAAAATATGTTTCATACAAAGATACATATTTCATAAATAATTTAAACGGTAATTTGTTAGTTTTTTTTATTATTTTGAATACTTTTTTATCTTTATAACTCACCCTAAAATTAATAGGATATAAACATGCAAGCAAAAGAAAATGTTACCATTTCCTTCATTCTCAGCAACTCTATTCAAAGCATCCAAGTTATAATGTACTATCTGATTCAGAGTTTTCTTCTTTTAGTGATATTATTATTTATACAGTTTTTCGACATCATAAAACATTTATCAAACAGAATAAACTTCTAAATTAAAGAAACTTCTGCAAAACACAAACATCTAGAACGAGTAAACAACTCCAGACAACTGACATCATTTTCGCCAGATTTGAGAAAAAACCGACATCCGCGTCATATGAAACTTTCACAATTGCTTCATATGGAATATGTGTGGAATAAGGCTGGTTCACCAGCGCCCTGGGTTGAGGCTGACGTATGGTGGTTGTTTTCTAACGTGACTTGCCGTTAACTAAAACTCGTTGCATTTTGTATTCCACGCAGTTTCATTATTCATAGCTTTCTATTTATATTTTAGCTAACCTACACCAAGTCAAATTGGCTACGACCTTGCTTTATGGCGGGTATTATTTTCTGTGTCTTCCTATTACTTTTGTTTCTATGGCGGAAAACTTTTTTTTAAGATGAAAAGCTAAGTCATAACTTTTCTATATAGCATTATCATTTTAAATATACTTTTCTTTCTTCTTCCGATATTAAAATGTCATTTAACGTATTGGTTATTAGTAATTACATGTTGACATTATGTCTTCGAACGTTTTAGTCACGGTGTGAAATTAATAATTGACATATTAAGAACGAAGTGAAGTTACCTGCTCGTATCTGTCATTGAATTTAACCTTACTTTCAAAATAACTAATAACTAATAAAACTTTACATTTTCTGTTGTTAATAATCGTAGAATGTATAATATAGATATTTTTCTACTTCCGTTAGGAAATAGACGTTTTATTTCACTTATTTGAGTTAAGTAATGAACTGCATTATTTAACTAGTGAAATTATGAGGTAACATAGCAACACAAAAAAATTAAGATATCTTGGTAGACGAATTCTGATGTGTTATTCTTTTATTTTGCGAATTTATAACTGTCATTAATATGTCAAAATTTCAAAAACGCTCTTTCGTATTTATTAGAACGGAAGTAGAAAAAATATTTAATGAAACTCGTAAGGAAATAAGGTTATTACCTTACTTATGTGTTTACATAACTCGGTTACGCCTCGTTCTGTAAATTTCACATGCGTAAGGTAACAACCTTCATTTCCTTACTAGTTCCATAAATAGCTATTTTGTATTAAGTGCGCGAAATAAATGTTTTTTTGTTGTTGTGAGAATATCACTTTCAGTCGAGACAAAAAAGTTATTCGAACACGCCAAAACTACGACAAATGAGAGTGTCAACTTTTCATAGCAACCGTAAAAAAATAAATTTTCTAATAGTTTGAATTAATGGTAAACCAAGTGATAAAAGTTGATTTATTTCTATAAATAATGCAGTAGTAAATAGTATAGCTGCTTTTTATGTAGATAGGTATGCAACTATTACCAAAAATAAAATTTCCTGTGTAAATTACAAATTGGTGTTTATACATGTATCGATAAAAATTCAATAGATTCATTTGAAACACGAAGTTGTATGGAAAATATACAGTTGACTAAATAGTGTAAATATGGTACTACATACATTATTAATTGTTGTTTTATCAATTAACCAACAACAAATTAATTACAAAACGATACAGTTGTACAATAATGAATTGTACAAAGCTGTTTTCAAGTCAATTTCCCTTTAATAGGTTCGTTCATAAACCCATATATGAATTTATAATGGTTTCTAACAAGTTATTACAAATTGCAATTTGCAAATTATGTTTGTGGCACAGTTATCGTATGATTTCATCAAATTTGTCAATGACAAAATGCTGCAACATTCAAATGATACTCCATTTCATGAGACAGCGTGATGTTATGTAAATAAATAAATAAATATATCATCACGCCTTTTACCAATTACTGGATGTGGCACTCTGCTGTAAGCAGATCTCGGTAAATGATATATTTTACGCGTGAAGTGCGGTTACCAGCCGTCAAATCTCATCCCCCAAAGATATTAGTGGTGAGGGAGCCACAGAGGTAAATTTAATTTGGTGAAAATTGTTTGTCGGCTGTGGGGATCTAACCAGGGTTCTTAAGATCCACAAGCCGACTCGATACCACTTAGCCATTTACCCCATTTATTATTATTATGATATTATGTACATACATACATGCATAACATCACGCTATATCCCATTAAATGGGGTAGCACGAACCCGTCAACATTCTCATCCTGACACACGATACTCGATTCGACCACATTAACACTTACTCCATACGAACTCTTTCTTTTCTCACAACCAAAATCCATCATCACGCAACAAACATTCATCCATTTACTCCTGTACACCAGTTTCGTAAATCTTCACTTACGCCCACTTCTCTAACAACGAATCTATCAGAAATGAAGGCAACATCTCCTGCGCTTGTTTAAAAATACATTTAACGCAATTGCAGTTACACACTGTATAGTAAAAACTGAAAATGAAGCAAAAAAGATAAGGAAGAAAGGGAGTATCTCCCGGCGCTTGTTTTTGTAACTGAATTCCACACAATTGCAGTTGGACACTCTATAGTAAAAACAGAAAATGAACCAAAAGATAGGAAAGGAAGGGAGTATCCCCTGCGCTTGTTTTTGAAGGTGAACTCCACACAATTGCAGGTAAACACTCGAAACATCTAACAAATGAATCTAAAATCAAGAATCATACGCTTGTCTTCATTCATCATATTTATCCCGCAATTAATTTTCTCCCAACATTCCTATCCTGACACACCACTTTTGCTTCAACCACATTCATAATTCTTTTCATACAAGCTCGTTTATTCTTCACGCTCAGAATCTTTCACTCACGCAACAACCCTTCAATCATATTCATCCACTTGTTCCTAAACAATATTGTGGATTTACATTTCCGTTAGTTTTGTCTATCATTGTAGTGAAATATGAAATGAAATTGGTTGAAATTTGAACATAAAATTAAACAATCATAATCATTGTTAACATTTTATTACCATCCACGAAATTGTAACAATGATCATATCAAATTCGGATCAACCACATTTTATTCAACCTACGTGTAGTAAGTAAATAATAGATTTAAGCAGTTGGTAAATGTTTTTAAATCTGCAGAATATTTTTGTAGATAATCCATCATATTCTTGCGCAAGATTCACATGCAGATTACATCCCCAGAGTCTGAGCCCGAGGCTTAGTACTCTGTGAGGTCGCTAGGGTGCAACAGCTGCGCCACTGCAGCCCTGTTCTATTTCCGCGAATCGCGAATGGTAAATACCTGTTGCAAAACAGGTCACAGGAAATTGTGCAATACGTATCTTAAATAACCCTTCTGTATACCTTTATCTCGTTAATGTTACCGCCTATTTAGTTTCACAATTTACTAATTATTTTTGGAATTTTACTGTAAATTAATTTGGAAACAAATTAAAATGATCTATTCATCTTACTTAGATCTATTTAAGGATAATTTAGGATAAGTTAGAAGACTAACTACTAGTAGTCATACAAATGCTGAAAAACATAATTTAATTTTATAAAATTTATGCTACTGTTATCCAATATTTTAAGAGATTTGCGTCCAGAGACTTGAACCGAAAAATTTTGGGGCTCGGTTACGGTTAACGGTGTTTATATCAGCAAAATGACGGTTTTGTTTATCAGTTACGATTTAAAAAAATGTTATATAGATTTCGACTAGTTTCAGTTTTTTTTTTAAATTAGACATTTCGGTTTCGTTTACGGCTTCGGGTAAGGCTTTTATGGTTTTGATTCAAAATAAATACATTTTAACTATAACTAAAAATATAAAAACTAATATTTTATATATTTTTTAGAACCGAAATGATATCGGCTCGGATACGATTTCAATCGCTGAATCAATTAAATTTTCGTTTTGATGTTATTTATAAGTTACTTCGAGGAATTCAATATTTTATTTAGTTTTTAAGATATAGATTTCGGAAAAGTTAATTTTTTTCCAAATCAGATTTCGAATTTTCCCGAGGCTATATCTCATAAACTGAACGAAAATATTCTCTAACGGCATTGTATTTCTCATACTTTAGTTATACTTGTAATCAAATTTTCAGCAATTTTTATATTTTACAAAAATTTCATCAACATTTCCTCATGAAACAATATCTCAAAAACTAGAAGATATATGCACTTGGGAATTTTACCATTGGATTCACGAGTTCCAAAATATATATGTATGTAAATTTTCATTACAATATTCGTACAATAAAGAATTTTAGAGCAAACAGTTTAAAATAGGCATAAAATCGAAAAAAAAACAAAGGGGAGCCCCTAAGAAATTTTCAAAAAAATTAAGTGGCTTAAAATTTACTTATAAATCAAATCACACACGAGGAATTCAATGGCATTATGAGCATTTTCATATTATGTTTAGTTTTTAAGATATATACTGGTACTCCGGAAAAGTTCAATTTTTCTCAAATTTTACTTATAAGTGAGCTCTCATTATAAGTAGGAAATATACATGAAAATAACATAAAATAAATAAAATGTCAGGGCAAATTGAAACAATCTATAAATAATTATAATAAATAAAACTTATCATTAACTTAAAGATCATTGTACTGTAACTGTAAGGATGAATTTCCTATTGAACAGATTAATATAAATTAATTAATTAATTAATTAATAGATACATAATGCTAAAATTACAGAATATAGGTAATCGTACGAACTAGTTCAACTACTAACGAAACGATATATAAATTTCTAGAAAGGAATTTCAAATTAAAAAGTAAATAAAGAAAAATAAAATCAATAATCAATTGTAGAGTTTTAATCAAATCAATTTAGTTCACATTTCAATGTAA
Organism: Pterostichus niger; assembly: GCA_947425015.1. NCBI lineage: Eukaryota > Metazoa > Arthropoda > Insecta > Coleoptera > Carabidae > Pterostichus > Pterostichus niger. The sequence goes on from OX380338.1 coordinate 35,783,044, forward strand.
TGAATATTACTGTTACATACTTATTGTTATTATTTTTATAAATTTATATACAGGGTGTTTCACAACTTAGAGCAAAAAATTATAGGGTATATTCTGTACGACGTGCTGATCATGAAACAAAAAGAATTTTTTTTAATCGCAAAACTATTTTCTATGTTTTTCCAGTCCAAAATTTTTCATTGCCACTGCCACTGGGTGGATGATTATGTTAAAGTTATTAATTAAATAAAGTTCTATTATAAATAACTGCTAATAATTGAATTGTGTAATTATTCTTTCGTAGTTGATACCTACTTCATTGTTTATGTTTAATAGAAAAGGGAATCCAGTGCAGTACTACAAAAAATGTTTTAGGTTAACAACCCTTAATTCTTCGAATTTAAAATAAAAAATTCTTTTTGTTTCATGATCAGCACGTCGTACAGAATATACCCTTTAATTTTTTGCTCTAAGTTGTGAAACTTCCTGTATATTTATAAATTACAACATTGGAAAATAAAGTAGAATGGCAACAAACCATTTAAAATTAATTTGAAGGTCTCAGTTCTCAGTTGTTTCTATAATTACGCAGCTCCAGCCATGTCGAAAGTTCGTGGTCAGCATATCCAGTGCAGTATTATCAAACCAATACAGTCACGTCCTAACAAACAACATACATGTAACAACATACACGTGCCTTCCATTTCTATTACTCAAAGCTTCGAATGTTACTATACACCGAACAATTACAATCATATATATGGGTTTATGATAATTTTCTATAGCTCTATTTATATCGTAGTGATTGCTGGATGAATAAAAGAGATTATGAGATATTTTTAGAGTTATATTGATGTATTTATGCGTGGGTCATGTTTGAATCATACATTATTTTCTTCATTTATTTCTGGGTTTGAAATATACTGAATTAATTCGCAGCAAGCTGGAATGGCATTCCGATTTGTGATATTATTGTTAATATTTCTTCGATCAGGTTAATTTTAAATAACTTCTGTTATTTGTTATCATATACAAGGCGACGAAATTAATAACTATTTAAAAAAAACTTTTTTTTCTCATTTCGAACCCTGAATTTATTTGTGTCATTTGAAGGTAAATATATATTTTTTATTTATTAGCAAAATTAAACAAATGATTAACGTTTTATCTGGCAGCAGAAAAATATTTTTTGTTACATGAATTTATTGCCAGTAGTTATTTATTAGCCCTTAATTTAAGTGAATTAATAATTAATTAATATTAACATCTTTGAGGGATTTGACGGCGGGTAACTGCACTTCACGCGAAGAAATATATCACTTACCGAAATCTGCTATGGTAGAGTGCCACACCTAGTAATGGGTAAAAGGTGTGATGATATATTTATTTATTTATAAGATAAAATGGTAGATAATTACTCAATTAATGACAGAAATTAATTTCTTTTACTGCAATTTATCATAAAAATTAATAATTCTTGTCTGACAATTTTGTTTCATTCCCAAGGCAATCCCTATTTTTAAGGTAAATTTCAACATTTTCAATTTAATTTCTGCCTTTATAAACCATTCATAATTAATTCTGTTTATTGATTGTGAATGTAGAATTTTATACAACATTTATTTGAAGCTTTGTTTCTGCAAAATAATAAGGGAAGCAGGAAATTATAAAAATATGATTTTACATGTTAAAGTCCTATGTTCCGGTGTCGCAACCACCCTGAATATATCAAGAGATATATTAATATAGCAGTTATAGACACTTTATAGAAACGTGTTAGAGAATTTTTGTTTGTTAAGTTTTTCCCAAAATGATGACGTTTATAAGCAAACAGTCTATACTTCTTGACACCTAACTTCAAGACATTTTAGTACAATTAGTATTAGCACTTGTCGGTCTGCTAAGCAGACTGGCTTTGTAAGTGGGCGTGAATAGACTCAAACTTTGCGAACTAAACTTCTGATGACAAAAATACAACTGTGATTGAGAAGTTCGGACTCTATTATTCACTCTGTTGTATTGTGATGGCGTACATGAAATTGAGCCACGTTTTGTTCAATTTTAATTATAATTAAAGGCAAGAAATAAATTATGTTAATATCTCTAAATTTAGTTAAACTTAACCTAGATTAACTAGTCTTATTGTTGTCCGATTAAAAAAAAAAGTATTTCAAATTATTTTCCGAAAACCAAATGTTTACAAATTATATTAATAATAATAATGAGTTCCATCATTCCGTTTCGGAACATAGGGGCCGGACACACCGAGCCGCAGTTTTTATACTGCCGTACTGCCGGTTTCTTAAATCAAATTATTTAAGGCGTATAAGTGACTAACTTATAGCTCCCGAGTGTGATAAATACATGTAACTGTATTTTTATATTTAACGACAAATCACACATTGTATTATATTAGTTCACTTAAACATTTATTAAGAATATTATTTAGCTTTATTTAACTAATCCAAAATTCAGGATTATTCTAAACTTTTTTGAGAAAATTTTGATGGTTTGAATTGTTCTACGTTTGGTTGTTTAATCCGGCACACTATATATAAATATAAGTAGCTAATTAATGAAAGTGATTAACTAATCTTCTTGAAACCAAATATTATTATTTTTATAAATAATACATATTATATGCATATATTTGAATTTAATATGGGGTAGGTGGCTCAGTGGTATCGAGTCGGCCTGTGGAACTTGAGAACCCTGGTTGGATCCCCACAGCCGACAAACAATTTTCACCTAATTAAATCTACCACTGTGGCTCTTCCTCCACTAACATAATTGAGGGCCGTGATTTGACGGCTGGTAATCGTACTTCACGCGAAGGAATATATCACTTACCGAAATCTGCTACGGGCCGTAGCCTACGGCAGAGTAATAAAAAGCGTGATGATATATTTATTTATTTATTGTATTTATTTGAAGTTGAATGATTACAAAATTTTAATAAGTTCTTTTTAAAGATTCATTAAACTTTCTGTGTTGCAAATAATTGTATAATGAATCATTTAGGATGTATGCCATTTATTAATTACAAAACCAATGATCAAACCCTAAGTTCAATACAATTTCGATTCCTTTCATGTCCACATAACACAAATCAGTGAATCTGGGAAGCCACACAGCACACAGCACAGTCTCGCTCCAGCAACAAACTGTTCTTCCCACTGCGTCTGTATCTGTTTCCAGAGTTCTCTGTTCCTCCCTATCTCATCTGTCCATGTCAGGGTGTGTGTGTGTGTGTGTGTGTGTGTGTGTGTGTGTGTGTGTGTGATTGTTGCTGTGCACATGTGCTTGTTTTGTGTGCAAACCGAACACTGCAGAAATTATACCGTTCAGGAGACAATGATTCATGAAACGTGACAAGATACGAAACTGGAATAGATAGTGCAGGTATGCAGGCACTACGACAATGCGGTGCATTGGAGCCCACTTAAAACTGGTGTCACATGGACAGTGTTTTCATCGTTTGATATAACTTTTGTATCACAAACATAAAAATGTCGTTTCGTATAAAACTCTAAATAGCAACGGTTCTTATTCTGTCATACATTTTGATTTGTTTTTTTATAATTTTGTTGGATTAAACACAATTATACGAGTACTCTAATTTTCAACATAAAAATTTATATATACGAGTATATTTTTCAACATTTTAAATCTACCCTTGTGACTCCCCCTCCACTAATATCTTTAAGGGCTGTGATTTGATGGCTGGTAATCGCACTTCACGCGAAAAAATATATTACTTACCGAGATCTGCTGCTGCAGAGTGCCACACCCAGTAATGGGTAAAAGGCGTGATGATATATTTATTTATTTTTATTTTATATTTTTCAACATACGACCATATATGTAAGTTCGATTCCCACAGCCGACAAACAAATTTCACCACATTATTTCTTCCCCTATGACTCTCCGTCCACTAACATCATTGGGCGACGTGATTTGACGACTGGTAATCGCATTTCATGCGCTTAAATATATTATTTATCTAGATCTGCTATGGCAGAGTGCCTCATCCAGCAATGGGTAAAATATCTGATGATATATTTATTTTATTATTTTGAATAAAATATGACAATACAGGTTCAAGTATAATTTATTATTAATTTCGGTTAAGCAATTTAATTTATTTAATGAACTTGTAAAATTAAAGCTATAATTTTCTATATAAAGCCATTTTTCGTTTGCTTGTTACTCTTGCATAAATAAACAATTGAGCAACAAGTAGACACTCATTAGATGCAGTTTTTAATACTTAACATTTTTTTGTATTTACACTTTAGGTTTAATTTCATTAGGGAAACAACAATTATCATATTAAACAAATACCATTGTATTTTCTAAGTTACATATATCAATTTGACAGTCGGTAGATTCGTATATCTATAAATAATGAACAAAATCACATCAATATTTGTTGATAACTAGAAAATATTTCATAAACTACTCATAAATTTCTTTGCAATTTTGTTCATCATTTATAAATTTATGATTCTACAAAACTGGATTTACGCCGAATAAAAATAAATAAATCTTATAAATTTCACCATTTTTTAATAATATTTAATATTTCATTAAAATCTGTGCTATTAGTTATTACAAATATACTCAAAAAATAATTGTACAATTAAATACATAACAATTTGTTAATTAAATTATTTGTATCTCTATTTCTACGATGTAGTTCATATTATTAAATTTTACACTAAATAAATACTCGTTTTCCGTTATCTCTACATAGTTTTCACCGTTGATAATATTCACATACGACTCGCAGTAAACAAAACTTCGAGGTACCGCTAAACGATAATATAACGAGTAAATGGACAAATGCAGTATGCACGGCGCTCCCAGGAGGGTTTGAATAAAACTGTTTGCTGAAAATAAATTGTCGTTCATGAGAGCAAAGGAAACTTTTGCTCAGAAGGTACAACAACAATACTAAACAGTAAAATTTCATAGGATGAGAATCGAAACATAGTCATAAAAAATGTTACAATTTTACAGTTTTAGAAATGTTATTTTATCCGAGGTTTTAAACACAAGAAAAGTATTTGTAGAATATTAAGTAAAAACTGTGCCATAGGCAAGTAACTTGAGATATAAGTATTTCGCTACCTTAGTTTTCCTGAATATTTTATTATTTTAGTTTCGAATACAAATAAATAAATATATCATCACACCTTTTATCCATTACCGGGTGTTGCACTCTGTCGTAACAGATCTCGGTAAGTGATATATATCTTGCGGTTATCAGCCATCAAATCACGGCCCCCAAAGATGTTAGTGGAGAGGGAGCCACAGAGGTAGATTTAAAATTGTTTGTCGGCTATGGATATCGAACCAGGGTTTTCAAGATCAACAGGCCAACTCGATACCACTTAGCCACCTACCCCATATAAATATTTATAATCGATAAAAAATGCAGAATACTTTTATATACTTTATTATTTCCAGTTTTAATAGATTTGAATGAAAAACTATATTAAAATATAATCCAAAACTTTGGTATATATATAAGACTACTATATCAATGGAAATAACATAATAGATTTTGGTTAAAATAGACTAACCAGAAGTGATACATTACATGAAGTTGCTAACAGTTTTTCTGGAAAAAAATGGTATTATTTTGATTTTAGAAATAAATGCTGCAAATAAAAGTTTTAGAAAATTAAATTCTGCGTCTAGCACATTAAGAATAATTAAATTAGCCTTTTGTATAAGCGAGATTTGTAAATTAAAAAATTATATATTTTTTGTTTTTTGTAATTAAGTTTGCTATGGATTAGAACAAAACATAAGAAAAAAATTAAAAATTTAATGTCAATGTCAAATTACGTCAAATATGTGCAATAAAAAAATCTAGGTAAATAGTGTAATACGCGTACAAGGAAGTAATGTGGTGTCACATCAAATTTTTTATTTAATATTGACATAATTCTTATTTGAAATATTAATATTTTCCTTTAGTTAAAGATCACCAATCCGTTTGACTTACTTATAATATCATTGTAATGTTATAAATAATAAATGTCAATAAAATAATTGTAACACTATTAGATAGGTTTTTTTATATTACTTGTTTGTTATTTATAACTACAAAGCTTCAAAGCTAATATTACATAAAAAGTCTCAACAATAATAATACTATTTTGCTCTATATTTCATTTTTTACATCGATACAATCTGTCATCATTCCACAATCATATCAGATTACCAATGAAACCACATGTTTATACATATACAATGGCGTAACTACAAAAAGGAAAAAGGTACACGTATAATTTTTAAATTCTTATAAAAATGAAAGAAACGAAGAACAAAGCACCATGCTGAAAACGGTATTTATTTCAGTACAAAGACGAGACGACAGCAATATATTTCAATTTTTGTTCGTTACCTTCTAGTTGTGAAATATAACGTTCACCTGATGTATATATATCATATGATTATTTCAACTAAAATGAAATTTATTGCGATTTATTCATATAGAAAACTATAAAAACTATAAAAACTATATGAGCACAGCTGCATAAAACAGAATTTTTAAATTTTAGCTTTCGTATAGTCAATTCAAAAATAATTTGAACAACTGATTTTATTTAAACATTAACCGATGCTAATTTTTCGTTTGCTATTCATTTTACGCAAATATATTCTCTTTGCAGTTTACAGGATATATACAGAGTGATCCAAATTGATTGACCCACACATGACTTGAAAATCGTTGCATTATTATGAACGATGTATAAACAATATAAATAAATAAATATAAGCAACGTTGCGCGCGGGGAGTATTTGGATGGGTGACCGTCCCGAGAAACCCGCGTTGCTGTTGACTCTAAGATCTAAAACGCAGGATCAGGGCGTAATGGCGGCATATGACCTTAGCAGTTGGTCCGCCAGGAAGCCAGAATAAAAAAAAAATAAATATATCATCACGCCTTTTACCCATTACTGAGTGTGGCATTCTGCCTAAGCAAATATCGGTAAGTGATATATTTTTTCCGCGTGAAGTGCGGTTACCAGCCGTCAAATCACGGCCCCCAAAGATATTAGTGGAGGGAGAGCCACAGGGGTAGATTTAAATTGATGAAAATTGTTTGTCGCCTGTGGGGATCGAATCAGGGTTCTCAAGATCCACCACTGAGCCACCTACCTCATTAAATATGAATTAAATAAACAAATAAATAAATATATCATCATGCCTTTTACCCATTACTGGGTGTGGCACTCTGCCTAAGCAGATCTCGGTATGTGATATATTTCATCGCGTGAAGTCCGGTTACCAGCCGTCAAATCACGGCTCCCAAAGATATTAGTGAAGAGGGAGCCACAGGGGTAGTTTTAAATTGGTGAAAATTGTTTGTCGGCTGTGGGGATCGAATCAGGGTTCTCAAGATCCACAGGCCGACTCGATACCACTGAGCCACCTACCCCATTAAATATGAATTAAATAAACAAATAAATAAAAATATCATCACGCCATTCACCCATTACTGGGTGTGCCACTCTTCTGTAGCAAATATATTTCTTCGCGTGAAGTGCGATTACCAGACGTCAAACCACGGCTCCCAAAGATGTTAGTGAAGAGAGAGCCACAGGGGTAGATTTAAATTGGTGAAAATTGTTTGTCGCCTGTGAGAATCGAATCAGGGTTCTCAAGATCCACAGGCCGACTCGATACCACTGAGCCAACTACCCTATTGTGTAAACAATATCTATAGTAAAATTAAATTTATGAGCAACGAAAACTATTAATTAAAGTAGGTCGTCACATTAAAACAATTTTTTACAAACTTATAACTATACAAAGTAAACTAATTTATTTCAACTCAGTCAACGCGAACAGTAAATATGTCAGAGAATTGCGCTATACTTTTCCAATTAAACTTAAATAATTAAAGCACCATTTATCATCGACGTTTTAAACTAACAACACCTGACACCACACTCCACACATAACTGAATAACGTTTCACTTCTTTCCGACAAAATCAATTTTCATTTTTTCGCAAAAACTCCGACCAGGTCTAGATGACAGCCACAGCCGCTGCCGCTGCCGCAGCTTCCTACCTCCAAATTTTCGCTGTTAGTTGATCACTTTTTCGCAACCGATAAATGGACAGCCGTTATCAAACTACGACAGACTGAAATGGATTTCACAAAGAGGTTTTTCATTTTATCTGAGCGTTGGTTTTCACGATTTAGTAGCAACGCTAGAATTGGTTGTTGATAGTGTTTTGAGAGGTTTGGTTTAGGCATTTTGTGGTCGATGGTGATGGACGAAACATCACTAGGGTTGTATGTGACATTCTTGCTTCAATCACTTGGGGATGTACTTGATTCATTTCATTCATTTCTTGTGGTTTGGTGAAATTGAGTCCCGAATTTTTACAAAATAGGATACTTCTTATTCAACAGGGGCGGATCCAGCGGGGGGGGGGGGTCATGCATGGACTTTTTTTAATGTTGGCCCTAATACATAATAATGATGTCATTATTTACGATAACTCAATTTGTTAAACAAATTAAATAGAACTTAAAATTCTAATATAATTAAGAAGTATTGTTTGATTTATTATTCTAATAAATAGCCAAAAACCAATATTTTGTGGGGATATTATTTCGACCCGCAGATGGGAGAGGTATTCTATTTAAGACCTAGTCAAGTATGTGACTACCGACATTTGCACTTAGAAAATTAACTTCTAATTCAATAAATTTTGTATTCTATCGAAGAAACGTTTAGATATTGATACTTATAATTAAAAAAGTGTTGGCGTTCTTAGGGGAAATTTTTGAGGTGAAAATTTTTTTTTGTTATTAAGCATGTTCTAAAGATGATTTAATGTTATTCAATGTGAATTAATGTGAATTAATGTGATTCCAAAGATGATTTAATGTGATTTAATACGATTCCAAAGACGATTTAATGTGATTGTAAAAAAAAATTTAAAGCAGGAATATAATATGAGCAAATACAAATGTTTTTTATATTTAGAAGATGGGCAATACCCTCTCCCCCCAGTGACAAAATTCACTCCATGACCCCCCCCGTAATTCGATGTCTGGATCCGCCCCTGTTATTCAATGAATACTTTACTGATTGTAGGCAATAATAGTCTAGATTATAGACTATTTTTAGCTTGGTTTTATTAATTAACAAGCAAGATGTCGTGTGTTCAAATCTCGTTCACTTCCACTTATATCTAAAGTAGACGAAAGCGTCTAAGAAGTAGTTAGGATTACAAGTTCTTGTAACAAGTACATAATGTAGAACTTTCTTGGACGAGTCTTATAAAGTCCCAATATGTACGAGTTACATACAAATATTTATGTTCAACTTTTTTGAAGGCATTATTTTTTCCTTGAAATATAATAATAACAAAAACTTATTGCTTTGTGTGTCCTTTATCTAATTACAAACAATTCTCTTTTCTGTTTATCCATTACTGGATGTGGCATTATGCCGTAACAGATATCGGTAAATGATATATTTTTTCACGTGAAGTGCGATTACCAGCCATCAAATCACAGTCCCCAAATATGTCAGTAGAAAAGGAACCATAGGGGTAGATTAAAATTTGTGAAAATTGTCGGCTGTGGGGATCGAACCAGGGTTCTCAAGATCTCTAGTCCGACTCGATACGATTGAGCCACCTACCCCAAACTGTCGAAAAAATAACGTTTCTGCATACAATTTTTATTTATATATTTTGTACAACAGAATGTACAGTATAGGGCCAAAAGTCTCCGAACTGCAGTGTGGTAGTTCATATATTCCTATCTTGAGCAGGATTCGAATACTGTGAAGCTAACCACACTCCCGTACTGCCGGAATAAATAAGGGTGATTAAAATAAATGGCATCAAATCGTGGCATGAAAAACAAAGATAATAATAACTGGTAATCAAATTATAATACTATGTGAAGTGTTGTTTATAGTAACATTGTAGGTACCTATTTTAAATTATATTATTTGTAATTTTGTAATTTCTGCCGTTAAAACAGATAGGAAATGAAATTAGTTTATTGATTTAGATGCAGAATTTAAACGCCTATGACCTGCTTTTCATGATATACCCGATATATCCCACCAAATTAGCCTCTGGACTGCAAATTTCATCATGTAAATATTGCGCCCATCAGCGGAATTATCGATTGTGCAACACTGCATTATTGCAAACACATGTGCTGTACGCTATATTATGTCCTACACCCTTCGGCTAATGTTATTTTAGATGAGATTTAGTAACACGCAGCGGCTCCTGCGGTTAAATTTACGATCACGAGGCTTTGTATCAAAAATATTGATTTGAACACCTACTGTATTAGTGCCCTAGTTATGACAAATATGATTTATATAACTTATTGTTAATATATATTTGCTTCGGTAATTCTTACGCCGCTATCGTCGTGGGTGAAATATGTGGGACGGAATATATAACAAGCTACGGAACTATTGAAGAGGAAAACTATTTTAAGAAAATATAAATTCAGTTTGGAAGGTTGATATAAAAGTAAAATGTAAAATGCATAAAGAGTTATTTGTGCAATAAGCGAAGGAAGTGATATATTTCTTCTCGAAGATGCAGTTTCATTTTCCGAGCTGAAGGTGCGATATAAAGCACCTGACGCGAGAATTACATTTTTTCACGAGATATACCTACAGGATTGCTATGAAAAGTTGACAATTACGCTCTCATTTGTTATCGTATAGTTGACGTTTTCCGTGGAGCAATTGAAATATAATTTTGTCGCGCGTTGCCATTAACATAATAATAATAGTAATAAATATATCATTGTCAACGGCCTTGGCTCAACTCGTTGGAACTGATCTATGCGATAACGCGAGTTAAGCAACGTTGCGCGCGGGGAGTATTTGGATGGGTGACCGTCCCGAGAAACCCGCGTTGCTGTTGACTCTAAGATCTAAAACGCAGGATCAGGGCGTAATGGCGGCATATGACCTTAGCAGTTGGTCCGCCAGGAAGCCAGAAGGAAAAAAAAAAGAAAAAAAATATATCATAACTGAGTATGGCACTCCCCGTAGCAGATCTCAGTAAGTGATATATGTATCACGGCCTCCAAAGATAGTAGTGGAGGAGGAGCCACCTAGGTAGTTTTAACGTTGTGAAAATTGTCGGATGAGTGACCTGAACCCGGATTCTCAAATCCACAGCCTGACTCGATACCACTGAGCCACCTAATAAGATTTATTACTTTCATGACAAATGTCACCTGAATGTTACTAATGTGACAGTACAGTGATGTGGGTACCGTTACGGCAGACGAATCCGGAGATCTCGAGTTCAAATCCTACTTATGTTAAAGATATATAAACTACCATACTGTGATTTAGGGAGTTCAGATCCTGTACTGTAAATGGGATTAAGTTCCTGATGTACAGAGTTGTACAAATAAATAAATAAATTTGTTGTTTCCATGGATATAGTTATACTTTTCTTTCCTAGTAAAAATTATAATCATGCACAGTATATAAAATTTTCTGCACATATTTCATATATAAAAAGTTGACATTTGGTGCCTACTTGTGTAGAAAGTGAGTTTTTATGTTTGAGTAAATTATTATAATCTTGGATATACAAAAACAATAAACTTTTTAAAAGAATTTCAAAACGGAAAAACTGCTAAGAATTAGTTTTCAATTTTTATAAAGTGTTTCTAAATGATCGAATAATAGTATATTATAATACAAGTATAGAAAGGATGTCATTGAAAAACGACAATTAACATTTTACACTACAAGAAATTGTTGAATAAATGGTGGTTGTCTCACTGCCTTTTTAGTATATATAACAACCAAAAACAATAGTGTCATTCTGTTGGCACTTAAGTGCTGAAAATATTCACTTTTCACACCAAATGAGTAGTTTCCGCACTATTGTAGGAAAATGATTTTGTGTGTATCATGAACGATAATAGAATATTTTCTACTATAGATACACAAACAACTATTTCTAGCACTTTCGTTTGCAAATTGAAGAAAAAAAATTCTTTCTGACAGGATCATAAAGAAATATTTATTTAACATCCAAAATTTTGCGTATTTTTATAATTTTATTAATTTATTTATTACAAATGTTTGTAACTCAAATGAAATAATAATATACTGAGATATGAATGAAAATTATAAAATAATATTTCATTTATTATTTTTATACAAATTTACAATATTTTCAACCTTTAACTTAAAATATAAATACGTACAGTACTTACATATTTTATATATTCTTTTACTTCAAAAATATCATTTTTCAGGTGGCTGCCTCAGCCCCAATTAGGTGCATGTTTTACCGTAATATAAATAAATCTAACTTGAACAATTATTGACCGATTGTCAGGAGCAGATTAACGCGTAAGCAAAGTAGGCCTACGGCGGCAAATTTTGGGGGCTGCAAATTTGTAGTCAGAAAAATTTTTAAAATCCTATTTGTAAATGGCTGCGTAATGAAAAATTACACTGAATCTATCCAAACGTGGATATTGCTCTCAGGATGTTTCCATGCACTCCGGCTTCAAATTACACTGCGGAGCGTTCCTTCTCTTGTTTGAAACGCCTAAAAAAAATTCTACAATCCACGATGACCGAAAGTCGTTCTTAACGCTTTAGCTCTGCTTTGCATCGAAGATAGATATCTACAAAAATTAGATTTATCTAAAATTATAGACAAATTTGCGGAAGGAAAGGCGCGTCGCAAAAACTTTGCATCCGTATAAATTATTAAGTTTGTATGAAATATCGCAAATAGTGTTTATTTAGAAAATCGTACGACACTAATTAACGACCAATAGAAACACTTATACGAGCATGGGTTACCTAGCAACGTCAAGATTTTCTTGGAAATTTTTCATTCCTAGACCAACCTAAGTGAAATTAATAAGTGGAAATTTTTATGTCAAATTTGACAGTTGGACAATATAGTGAAACGTCATATTGAATGTTTAGAAATTATAGTTTTATTTTAACGGTCAGTATAATCAAGAAAGCAGTAACTAACGCATATTAATTAAAATTAAAAACACAATTGTTATAAGTAATGCTTCCTTTGTAAGAAGAATCTGATAAAGTGTTAGCAGTAGAAGAACAAATGATACTACCAGATTCAGGTTTTTTTTCATTCCTCATGCTTTCTATTATATTTTTATGTTCTGCATCCATTTGCAAATAAAGCCGAATAGAATGCGCATTACTATGCCCTGTAACTTTGATGAGCTGTTCTTCTCCGACACCTTGCTTCGCCAAATTCGAGACCGCACTTGCTCTAACAGAATGATTGGTGATTTTAACTTTTTATCAATATTTTGTAATGACAGGGAACCAAAACGTGACATTTTGCTTGAATTTTTCAGTAATTGTTTTTTGTTGTCAATAATTTTATTACGTTGCTATAGTTATATTTGTATTCCAACTTGATTATTTCGAATAAAATTTAAATATTAATTTATGTATTTTTGCTTTTTGTAGCGGTGTCGTTACGATTTTCTTACCGAGCATTAATTCATATCCGGGAAATTTTTTGTCGTGCATTCCAACAACGTAATCGGGCCCTCGTGTTCCACTCGGGCCGATTAATACGTTGTTGAAATGCACTCCTAAAAATTTCCGGAAAGAATTAACGCTCTTATGATATTATAAGTGAAAATGAATGTGTTTATTTTATAAATGTATATTTGACTGCGCAATAAAACCATTGATCCACATCAATCTGCGTTTTTCTTCTTCAGTGGGGGCGGCAAATTTGTTAATCCGCCCTTGCCGATTGTCACTGCTCCACATACATTTAACACTACTTTCTTTTGTTCCAGGACCTTTGAACCACTCGCAAACAAGTTATTGACGATATGGCATCGGGTTCTAGTTACACCGTGAACACCGTAAACAGATAAATAATTGATCGCGTTGCACATGAAAGTTTCAAGTGCAGTAAACATCACGTTCCCCCTTGGGGATGGTGTCGTAGCGCAATGTCGCGAACGCGCGTGCACGTGGCCTGAACTGTGAAGATGTTCTCCAAGTTCAAAAGTGGGGGCGCTGCGCAAAGCCCTCTCGACACCAACCCCATCGGCCAGTTCTTCGAGATCGGCAAGCAGACTGCGAGTGCGGGTCCTGAGCTGGTATGGAAGATTCACGATGCCTATCGGAAAAGCGATGGAAAGGTTAGTGACAAATATCTTACACTAACTATAGTTATTTGTGTATTAAAAGCGTAAAGTGATTTTTTGTTACTCGCACATAAATAGTAATTGCAGCGCTGAAGGCTAGAGCTGCAATACTGACTAAAACTTAATGTTTAAATAAAATTATATGACCACAGCTGATAAGTTTATGTACTATTAAATTTATTGAAATATAAAAATGAAATAATAAATATTTACAAAAGTATAAAAGATACAAATAAATTGATTGACGATGACAAACAACAACAACGCATGAGCTTAAATTTTAGAAAGTCTTACTTGTTATTTATTGAGCTAACATGATTTTGGAAGAACGTAGACACTTGATGTAGTTTCACAAGATTTTGTGAAACTACATCAAGTGTCTACGTTCTTTATTCTTATTCATAATGTTTCACCAAATGCCAAAGGCTCATACTTTTGATATTAACATGATTTTATTTTTATTTTGTGACAGAATTAAGAAAATGTGAATCTCAAACAGTGAAGCTGACATATAATTATAGTCACACATCTGATCTATTTTATCACTTAGAAAAATGTATAAATAAATAATTACAAATGTGTAGAATAAATAAATATATATATATATATATATATATATATATATATATATATATATATATATATATATATATATATATATATATATACAGAGTGATTGAAAAAAGTCTTAACATATGGGAAAAATTATACTATTGATCTGGAAAAAAAATTTACAAAACAAAATAGCTTTGTTTCTTTTAAAACCTAAATATCAATTATGATATCATACTTATCACATACAGGTTGTTTAATAATGGAATTTTTGGAAATCTATGACAAAAGTAAAGTATCCAAATTGTTCGAGATACACAAAAAATTTATTTGAATTAAATGTTTATTCTCATCCCGTAAATCAATTTTGATATATGAAAGCTGTACTCAAATGTTTTTTATTTTAAATATAAAAAAATCTAGCATATTCTAATTTGATCAATCGTAGAAAAAATTTGTTTTATATTTTATATTTATATGTAAAGTTTGATTCACCTTGAAAGATTTTAAATTTTTTGCTGCTTCATTGATAATTTTATTTTAAAATGAATAATTCAAGGCTCATTAAAATTATATTTCTTATTAATATTTGTTGTTGATATAAATGAAAATGTAAATTACAAACCACCGGAGGACAAATTTTGTCACTGTTCATTATTACTTCACTCGCTCTAAAAAATTTATATGTACTCATAGAATAATGAAAATAATCTATTGAAAATGAATATAGCTTACAAAAATTAAAACTAATTAATTGAATTCATAAATATAATTACATATCTGATAATATTTAATTAATTACATTTTTTACCTACAAAAAAAAACACTATACAGTATTAAAAGACATGAAACACAATTTGAAACACTTCGCTGATTATCAAAATTAATTAAAAACTTTACTAATTAATCAAAGTTTAAAACAAAATTTTAATTTAATAAAAATCAACAGAAAGGTGCTATAAATTTTAAACGTACCTCCAAATTTAATCACAATTACAAACAAATGAATAAACAAACAAATAATTCTTACCAACTACAAAAATAAAACTTTCCAGTTAGTAAACAGTAATAAATCTTAAATTGCCGTATAAGTCCGTCCCACATACTTCCGAGGTTTTGAAACAAATACCTGCTTCCTTTTTGAAATATTTATAAAGTTGTCTGCAGTGGGTTCATGATAAACCGTCGAAGAGGATTTGTCACAGTAAAAAAACTTTATTTCATGTTTTCACTGACAAACAAAATGCTGGAAAAGAATCAAAAGAATTTCCGCATACGTCTTATTTCCCAGAAAATATTTTCATTTTCTTTCAGACTAAATAAAGTGTCTTTTTAGTTTTTCACTTATTTTTTTTTATATATCTCTAAGAGTATGACGTCGTTTCGCCTAACAACATTTTATATTTTTCCGGGAAAATTGTTTAAAACATATTGTTGACACGTGTACATATTTTATCTAATTATTTTGTTAAAATTAAAAATATTTAGGACAGAACTTTTTGATTCATCAGTTTTAAGGCAAACATTTGAAATAAACATGTATCAACAATTTAAACATTTTTATTTTGTAATTTTAAGTTTTGTATTATGATCACAGTGATAGCGAATAGGGCTGTAGATTTGAGATCTCGGGTTCGATTCCCACATTCAAATTACCCATGTAACTCCCCTGTTACTAACATCCTTGGAAGCCGTGATTTGACTGATGATAACTGCATTGCACACGAAGAAATATATCACTTACAGAGATTTGCTACTGCAGAGTGCCAGACCCAGTAATTTGCAAAAGGCGGTGATGATATATTTATTTATTTTATTTTTATACTTACTTAATATCAAGTTTTATCCCATGAAATGAAGTAGCACGAACCTTTGAAACATTTAATCATTAGATTCATTCTGTAATTAATCTTTACCAAATATTCCTCACACTATATTCACATTTATAATTACTTTCATACAAGCTTGTCAAGTTATATACACAGTGGTATCGAGTCGGCCTGTGGATCTTTAGAACCCTGGTTCGATTCCCACAGCCGACAAACAATTTTCCCCAAATTTAAATCTATCCCTGTGGCTCCCCCTCCACTAACATCTTTGTAGGCCGTGATTTGCCGGCTGGTAACCGCACTTCACGCGAAGAAATATATCACTTACCGAGATCTGTTTACGGCAGAGTACCACACCCAGTAAAGGGGAAAAAAACGTGATGATATATTTATTTATATATTCACATTTATAATTCCTTTCATACAAGCTTGTCAAGTTATATACGCAGTGGTATCGAGTCGGCCTGTTAATCTTGAGAACCCTGGTTCGATTCCCACAGGCGACAAACAATTTTCACCAATTTAAATCTACCCCTGTGGCTTCCCCTCCACTAACATCTTTGCGGGCCGTGATTTGACGGCTGGTAATCGCACTTCACGCGAAGAAATATATCACTTACCGAGAACTGCTTACGGCAGAGTGCCATACTCAGTAATGGGTAAAAGGCGTGATGATATATTTATTTATACATAAAATATAACAGAAATATTGTAATAATAGAACAATATAGTTGGTAAACATGCTATTCAAACTCACACCCGCTGATAGTAATTTTAATGTTGATGAAAACCAATTATATATAAAATCTATAATTTGCTGTAAAATTAAGCCACTGATTTCTATAGTTGCTCTGTTTTATAATTGTTCAATTCTAATTTTAGGTCAGGTTAAAATATGTAAATTAAATCTAGAGTAATTATATTTGCAAATTGATTACGCTCTCCGAACAACATACAGATTTAATTACTACTTTTACTAACTTTTTTACTGTTTAATAAAAAAATTATTTTGTTTTACACAATGCCAGCCCGGAATTTTATTGGAGAAAGCTTTTACATAAAGATGATCTTCAATATTAAAAAAATGTAAAGGGAGAAAGGGCCAAAATAGATTCACGTATACAAGGAGCAACTGTAATACAGGGTGAGTTTTTTTAAATAAACAATTAGTTTTGCTAGCTTTAGAGAGAAAATAAATACACATGCTTACACAACAAGGAGGAAGACATAATTGTATTAGTATATTACATAATAAGTCAGGAAAGTGATGCTTTACTTGACGAAGCGGTTGTTTGAAGTACGAGGCCGTAGGCCGAGTATTTTAATTCGCTGAGTCAAGTAAAACACTTTCGTGACGTATTATGTATACTATTTTTTCTGAAATCGTTCATATTTATATTTTATCAACATAATTAATAATAAATATTTCAAAATGTTTAATTTTTTGGTAAGAATCATATTGGGAGCAAACTACATATCCAAGGTGATAACAAAAGTTGTTGAAAACAATATCTTATGTGAAAAATCTATTGAACATATTTGTGTCAAAAGTAATATTGTTGACAGAGAAGATTTCTTTATAATGTTGACAAATATAGATGAAAATCAGTTTGAGGTGGTATTTTCAAGTTCTCCTCCTGAAATCTTAAATCAAGCAACTGCGGCTGTTGAAAATTTATTACCGAGCAAGTCCAAAGACCGATATGATAAAGAGTATGAAATTTTCATGGATTGGAAAAAGCAAAATAATTTGTCAGCAAATGTGCTACTTGCTTATTTTATTTACTGAATCTCCAATAAATTTAGCTTCAAATTCGCCAGTGTCATACATAAATTGTAGTAATTTAAGCAATTGTATATTTAGTATTAATATCATTGATAAAAATAAATAAAAATCTTATTAAATTTTTTAGCTATTTAGTTTATTTATTTGAGTCAGGTAAACACTTACTTTCCATACTAAAATGCGTCAGGAAAGTAGGCATTTTCTTGACGATTTCAGAAAAAGTATATTACATAACATCCTCAGATTTTAAACTGACATCTGCAGCTGTAATGATACTCATAACATTCCTTGGTACGTTACATACATACATACATACATAACATCACACTATATCCCTATAAATGGGGTAGCACGAACCCATCAACATTCTCATCCTGACACACGATACTCGTTTCGACCACATTAACACTTCCTCCATACGAACTCTTTCTTTTCTCACAACCAAAATCCATAATCACGCAACAAACATTCATCCATTCGCTCCTGTACACCTGTTTCGTAAATCTTCACTTACGCCCACTTCTCTAACAACGAATCTATTAGAAATGAAGGCTGCATCTCCAGCGCTTGTTTTAAAATACATTTAATACAATGACAGTTACACACTGTATAGTAAAAACTTAAAATGAAGTAAAAAAAGATGAGGAAGGAAGGGAGTATGTTAATAGCTATTATTATATCCCCATCCTTGCTGTATAACCCTGTGTATTTATTTTTTCCTTAAAGTTATTAGGTACGCAACAAAACTGATTGGTTGCTTAAAAAAACTTACCCTGTTTATATATTTTCAGATACTGTTGAAATAAATGTTATTATCATAATTTTTTATACTGTTATTATAAATTTAATTAACATGAAAATTTTGTTATTTCTTGATATATTTTACATTTTCTTTAATTAATATTCTAATTTGGTTTAATTGCTCAATAAATAAATTTATTAGAACCATTTTTCATTTTTTATTTTATATTCAGGTATAGTATTTGCTACTTTTAACTTTTGATATACCAATAAATATTTTGGAACGAATAGAAATATTTCAGCACGATCCGAAGACGAGCGTTGAATATCTACGAATTTTCTACAAACTAAAAAAAACACTAATATTTTATTATTATACAGATTGTTTCAAAAAGAATTTTTTCTACGATTGCTATAAAAAGTTGACAATTACGCTCTCATTTGTCATCGTAAAGTTGACGTTTTCTGTGGAACAATCGAAAAATATCTTTTTTGCGCGTCTCCAATGGCAACGCGCTAAAAGGACGTTAAATGCGCGCATTTCCAATGGCAACGCGCGAAAAAGATATTAAATGCGCGCTTATTTCAATAGGGATACAAACAAAACAGAAACTTGTCAAATTGACAGTTGACAGAATGAATGTATTTTTAGTACGTATACGTTTTTTAATAATTTAAGATGCAATCGTAGAAAAAATTATTTGTGCATCACGAGCGTAAAGTGTCTTTCTTCCTCTTACACTATTGCAGTGCGAGCCGAAGGCTCGAGTAACAAAGAATCACTTTACGCTCTTAATACACAAATAACTATTTCTGAAATCCAGTAGAATGAAAAATGTTTGCTTCAAATAATGTGCAATTATTTTTAAGAATTTCGAAAAATGTCATGTTGCGATATAATCAGTACATCATATAATATATACCCTTAAATTGTTTTGCAATAATTTTGAAGTACCCTGTATATTATTATAGTGACTCTCAAACAAATGGTGTAATTCTTGAACAATAGTTAACGTCTTGTTGTTAAAGCACATCTCATATAATCTGAAACGTGTGTTATTATTTCGAATGGCTGCTTTAACAGAACCTCTAACCTTCATTTCAATGCAAATATATATGTTTTGCCGATTCAATTCTCCACTGACCTAAACGTAACGTAGACGTAGATGTAATTTCAGACTTCCTTGCTACGTTAGACATTTAGTAATGCTTAATGCTTTCTACAAATTGTATCTTGCACTTATGTTTAAGAACCACATATATTGATTTGTTATATTAAATTAATTTTCGATAGATTTATTTATTATGTATACAGAGTGATTCTGTACCTCTGCACAAAAATTTAATGACATACAGAGTTTATCTGTACTTCGGAAAAAAAATTTTTTCTACGATTGCTATGAAAAGTTGACAATTACGCTCTCATTTGTTATTGTAAAGTTGACGTTTTCTGTGGAACAATTGAAAAATATCTTTGTGTAAAGACGTTAAATGCGCGCGTTTCCAATGGCAACGTGTGAAAAAGATATTAAATACACGCTTATTTCAATAGTTACCAGGCATACAAACAAAACAGAAACATGTCATATTGACAGTTGACAGAACGAATTTATTTTCAGGACGTATACGTTTTTTAATCATTTTAAGATGCAATCGTAGAAAAAATTATGTGTGTATCACGAGCGTAAAGTGTGTTTGTTCCTCTTACACTATTGCAGCTCGCGCTGCAATTACCGTGTTCGAGTAACAAGGAATACACAAATAACTATTTTTAAATTACCCCTCCTCTATCATCTTTGTGGTCCATAATTTGACGTCTGGTAATCGCGCAAAGATATATATGATTTACCGAGTTCTGTTTCGGCCGAATGCCACTTTCAGTAATGGATAAATGGCTTGATGATATATTTATATATTGTTATTTTAATAAATAAAACATATGATATTTCTTTCAAGAACAATTACAGTTTCAAAGTCACAAAAATCTTCGTAAATCCTTGTATAGAAAGTGTTTAACTGAAACTAACCAGTGAGTGAAGGAGAGTGCAGTGGAGCTAATTGCAAAAGATCTCATTAGGAGAGTCGGTAGACTTCCCGACGACAATTACAGAGGATAACACTCAGAACTCGGACTCTAACTAGGCAGATGTGATCGTATCTTGATTAGGCGGATGTTAATTAGATGATGCAGCTCCGGCTCATCCACTCGTCACTAATTTGTTTTTGTGAACCGGTCGACTTCGACAGCCTCTGCTTCTACTTCTCCGTCTTATTTCTGCACGAGGTGCTATTGATTCTGACGAGACTTTCGCGCACATATTTTCGCTTGTGTTGCTTCGGAAAAATGTGAGTCCGCGATTTATTTTTGGTGACTGCTTTGTCCAACTTTAGTCTACCTGAGAATTATTCAAATACTTTGAAATGTAATCGGTACGGAGAGAATATTGTAAAGGTGGAATTCAAGCAGCAAATTTACACGATTTGTTCTTGAAATCTTGAGGTATACTGTGTAGATAGTTACACATCAGTTATTTCTTATTAGAAACTACGTTATTTAAATGTAACAATCCGCCAAATTCGTAATTGTTTTCTTGAGACATATTTAAAATAACTGATTTTATTCCAATGTATTAAACGTGCGCTAAGTTCAACTTATATCCCAAAAAATATGATTGAATCCGAATTATTTGAATTCTACAATTTGCATTACTCGTACGGCTTTCATTAGATATTACATTTAATACTATATTAAATTTTAATTGTATCTGAAAATAGACTATAGTTATTTGTATACCAAAGTAATACATTTTTTCCTGCAGTCACCTGGCGGATGAATAATACTTTCTTCACGACGTATATTTTGGGTAAAATTGAACTTGAACTTAAAAAGAATAAGTTTGGTAAAATAAAGGAAAATTGAAAGGTATTTAAAAAAACAATAACTAAATCAGTTGATAAATAAATGTATTTTAATAAAATTGTTGATAAGGAAATTAAGAAAATGTAGACCCAATAAAGGAAAACAAATATAAATTTGTAATAAATTTTGAACCTTTTTTTAATAAACATAATACAGTTGCGTAAAAATTGTTTTTCAACATTTTTCCTCACGCAATTTAATTGTTATAATAAACGTTTCCCTTATAAGTGATGAAAATAAATTACTTTCCTCAATAATGAGGGAAACAGTTACATTTCCGTCACTCAATTTAGTTTAGTTTCCCTCACAAGTGATGAAAGTAAATAACTTTTTTAATATCAAAAGTATGAGCCGTTGGCACTTGGTGAAACATTATGAATAAGAATAAAGAACGTAGACACTTGATGTAGTTTTGTGAAACTACATCAAGTGTCTACGTTCTTTATTCTTAATAACTTTTTTTATCATAACTAAATTGAGTGAAGGAAATGTCATTTGACATGGAGACCAAGGACTCGTGATGTGCATTTGCAAATATAACTATTTTGATTTATATAAAATAATTATTCAATTTCTTGTATCGCAAAACGTAAAAATGTAATTTTTACATTTAATGTTGAATAAAATAGTATCTAACACACGTGAATAAAGGCCATTGCAAAACTCGTACTCGCCATTGCTTGTGCTCCAACTTTCGTACTCATTTTGAAATGAACCCCTTTCCTCACTAGTACTACAATATACTATTGTGTGCATCTCAAATTTGGTGCACTCAGAAAATACTCTGCTTCGACCTTCAACCTCGAGTGCCTAACTTTTTCTTCGACGCACGCAAACAATCATTTCAAAATTTATATATATAAAAAAAAAATAAAATAAATATATCATCACGCCTTTTACTCTTTACTGGGTGTGGCACTCTGGCAAAACAGATCTCGGTAAGTGATATATTTCTTCGCGTGAAGTGCGGCTACCAGCCGTCAAATCAAATAATATACAAATAATAATAATCGTGTAAAGTAGGATTAGAAATACCAAACATTTATTGGTTGTTCATAAAAATAATTAAAGTTATTAGCAGTTAAAATATATCAAATAAATGAATAAAATGTATGAACATATCCAATAACTAAGCGAACGGAGAAGGAAACCGTCATAAATTTTTATAGCTTCATTAAAAATTGATCAAAAAATAATTAGCCGTCATTCAATATAAATTTTATTTCTATTTGATTGAACTAAAAATTGTTCTAGTGAATAAATACGAGCAATGCGGTTGTCAGTTCATCATATTGCATAAAACTATTTTATGTTTCACGTAACCTATAAAAACTTCCATGTAACATTGACGTAAATTGAGAAAATAGTTACGTCAAATATTGTTTAATATAGCAATAGAAGTCAAAAAAGCAAAAGTAAGGTGTAAGAATGCCATCAAGTTCTTCTTCGTCTATTTACAGTTGTTGGCAGCGCGCTTATTCAATCTTCCGTGCAACTAAGGTTTTATTAACTCCTACAAGTTTCTTTTTCGTTGTAAGCGTTCTTCTATGACGCAGTTATTTGCTCGACTTTGTTTGCACGTCCTTATTTCTTTTTTTATTTTGCTGCAAATATCAGCTCATGAAGTAGAAATTAAATTCCTTCCTTTTAAAGAATTGAAAAGATAAATATTTGGATAATTTAAAACTATACTTCGTTTCATATAAGAATGTAGCAACATTAAATGTATTGAAAATATATGTGAAATTTTAATTAGCTATCAAAACGTTAAAATTGTGACAAGCGTCTACAAAATTATCTTGTAATTTTTATTTCATTTTTAACTCGACAATTTTTCGAGGCAAATATGCAAGAAATTATGTTAAAACTGCACTTTTTCCACGACTGGATGTAAAAAATTCATGACAAAAATAGTTATTTTTGTCACACGTGCACTGAAATTACCCCTTTTTAATGCGTGTATCGCAAATATGCAAAAAATTATGTTATTATGCATTTTTTCGTAACACATGCACAAGAAACACGTTCTTATTCCCTAATATAAGAGAGAGAAACACTGCTTTTCTCCCCTAGGGAGAGAAACATTATGTTTCTCTCCCTAGATAGGATGTTTCTCTCCCTCGACTTCAGCTCGAGCCTTCGGCCCTTGCTTACGTCTCGGTTTGTCAACTTCACACGCGGGAATAATCGCTTGTTTCCCTCCCTCGATGCATAACATACTATTTCACGACTGGATGTAAAAGATGTTTCTGTGGTAACAAATTCATGACAAAAATAGTTATTTTTGTCAAACGTGCACTGAAATGACCCCTTTTTAATGCGTGTTTCGGGAATAAAAATAGCCTTTTTCAAAAGGTTGACCGATAAAAATGTTATGGCATTAAAACTGACCGGTAAAAATTTGTCATAACCATAGCAATTGGAAAACGACAAACAAGTATTTTTGTTAATTGGCAGAAAATAGCGGCTGACAGTTAAATAAATATTTGAAACAATAAATTGAATTCGTTGAAAGAAACTATAACTAACATGCAGTAAGCGGCACTGTGAGAATTTTTGGTGAAAGCAATAATGGGCGAATGAGCAATTGTTTGTTTTGCATGCGGCGGTGCGATATTGAAACTCGGCTTTGATCGCACAACACAACAGAGCGAGTGGCGAGTGGCGAGTACCGAGTATACACTCCGCATTTCCATCGTCGTCATCGACACAAGTGGTCACTTAATATCGTGTTTGGAAAGGCTCTCGTAAACTGGAATCGCCGACAATGAAAATCGACCTTATTCATCGCGGCTTCGCAGTCTTAACGGCCGCTAACAACGTTATAAATAATTCAGACGTTATTAAAGCGGAAATGTTGTCAGGGCTGTCCAAAGTAATGGATGCGTTTCATGTTACCGACAAAAAATAACGCTAACGAATATAACACCTTGTAGGAAAATATTCGCGAGAATTTTCTAGAATCTAACATTCTACAAGTTTACTTTGTTTAACATTTAGGATTTTTTTAACACAATTCAAAAAAACTAATTTTTTAAAATATATTTTTATATCAAAATTCGAACTTCGTTGAGTGTATTTTCATATCTCCTTTTATTTTAATTAACCAACAATTTGGAAATGATTTTATAATCAAAATATTTTATTTATATATATACAAAATACAAATATGTTTTAGACTTTCAGAAAATGTCCAAGAAATATAAACAGGTTTTGGTTTAAGTTTACGTTATTAAATAGAAATTTAGAACTTCAAAACAATACAAAAAGTTGCTTTTAGAGTCTAAAGATATGTTTGCAAATGTTTTGTTAAAGAGATATTGAGATATGTAAATATGAATATGCAGATGTGAATTTTTGTTCAAAAACCGAAAAATTTTGAATTATGGTTCAAATTATCAAATGCCGTTGAGCGCATTCTAATATCATTTTTAGTTTATGAATTACAGCAATTTTTTACTGTTTTACAATCTCAACTTTGAAAGCACATTTCTCGTAAACTAAAAAAGATATTCAAATGCGGTTTGAACCAGTGTATTTCTCCTTATTAGTGATGAAAGTAAATTACTTTTCTTACTAGTAAGGGAAACGCTATCTCTCATGTGGCAATTAACTTATACCCGAGTTCGATTCCCACGGCCGACAAACAATTTTCACCACATTATAATTACCCCTGTGGTTTCCCCTCTTTTGGAGCCGTGATTTGACGGCTGGTAACCGTACTTCACGCGCATAAATACATTATTTACCAAGATTTGCTACGGCACAGTGCCACACCTAGTGATAGGTAATAGGCGTGATGATATATTTATTCATTTTTATTACTGAATTTTGAAATTTTGTAAAAATATTTCTTTTGAAATATTTCCGAAAATTGACAAGATAACAAAAAACTGTGAATACCAGTAAATTCCTCGAGTGTGAAAATAAATTTGCATGCTAATTTTTACAAAACAAATATCGCAGGGATAGTTTTTGTGTTACAGAGAAACAAAAATGGTATTAAACTTGAAATTTTTTAACTTTCGGTCTTTTTTACATTTTTTTGTTCTAGTATTATTATTCGTAAGACAAAAATTCGGAAAATTAGGATACATATGTATGTTCATACGAGCAATGCACTGGTTTCAACAGATTTTCATTATCTCATGTACTTTCTAAAATATTGCCAAAAAATTAAAATAAAATTTTCATAATAAGTTAATTGATACACGAGAAATCCATTGTTTCAAACTTCAAACCGCATTTCAATATCTTTTTTAACTTTCGAGATATGAGCTCTCAAAGTTGATAAACCTTACAAAAAAATTAAGAGATAATGGCTGGTAGCACAAGCTCTGTTTTTGGGTGTTCTAAGAGCATAGTTTTAACATGTTAGAGATAGCTAAAACACCCAAAAATACTGCTCTTAAAACAGGTAAAAACAGAGCTTGTGCTAGCAGCCATTAAGATCATTTTGAAAATAAAAATATATCAAAATTGATACGTTTGAAATGACAAATTTTCCATAAAATATCAAGTTTCTTTCTAAAATTAAAAAGCCAAGTATTCTCGCAATATCACGTTTAAAAGCATTCACACTTCAACACAAAAATAGAGATTAATCAACAATTTTCTAAAAAATTCGTGAACAAAAGCCGCATATTCCGGCATTATATTGATGTCACCATGATATATTATCAGGTAAAGAATTACATATATACAGCGTGTGTAAGAATTCAAAATACGTGCTTTGTTAGGTGTTGTAGTCGAGAAGTCATTAATCATTGTGTCCGCGCCTGCCTTCTCTTCAAGTCATTCTGACGGCGATTCAACCAAGCGATAAAAATTAGAACCCGTGAAATTATTACTTTAACGCTGTTTTGTTTGACTGACGAGGTAAAACCACTGATTGCTATTGATTACTGAAGTGCTGAAGTGTTTGTATTCGGTCAGGATTTTGCTGATAAGTTAATCTTCAAAATTTGAACAGTTTAAAATTATTAATTGTTTTGCTTCATTTTTTTACTGTTATCATATATTTCACCCTATGGAAAAATCGTTATTTTTCGCGAAATGAGTGCTTTTTTGTTGCGCGTGAGAATTTTACTTTTAGTCGAGACAAAACAAAGCCTTTCGGACGCGCCAAAAAAACAAGAATTTTGCCTACCAAATACAAACAAGATTTTTTCTAGAACTGTCAAAAAAGGATAATACAATAATTATTGATTTATTTAAGTAAATTGAAGGAAAACAATCAACAATAATATGAATGTGATACTATTGATGTGTTGTTACTAATGGAACCTGACAAAAAATAATTTGGGAGCGTGCACAAAATGTTCATTTTGCGCTCTAGGGTACAATAAATTGAACTAAACTATAATATATTCTTATTTTCGATTGTAAAGACAAGAAAAATGAATTGTAAGATTTAAGAAATACACTTAGAATCTATTTAGAATCCGTTTGGATTGAAAGGTGGAAGAGAAAATTGTCTGAAAAGTTATTAAAAATTTGCGATAAAACGTGGTTAGAATCTTTATTAGTTTGCTGTAATACCTAATGGATTTCTGAAGTAATCTTTCAACTATCTAGTTCAGAAAAGAAGTTCATTTCCTATCCTCGGATATTAGATCTATAATTATCGTAGACTTTTTTCTTATTTGATAGAAAATATATCAAATCTTATGCCCGGTTGCATAAAACGTTGTCAACGATGTTGTTAGCTCACAGCATGTTAAATGTTAATAATGGACCAAGATAGCAGATACCACATTTTATATATAATAGGGTAGGTGGCTCAATGGTATCAAGTAAACTTGTGGATTTTAGAACCCGGGTTCGATTTTTACAGCCGACAAACAATTTTCACTACTAACATCTTTGGAGATCGTGATTTAACAGTTACTAACCACACTTTACGCGAATAAATCACTTATCGAGATCTGCTACGGTGGAGTGTCACACCTGTATTTTTTTAACTCGATTATTTTAAATATTAATGAAATTTTTTTAAGCAAAGTTAATTTTAAATTTAAATGCCCACATATATCTGCTGTATAAATTTTTCTACAGGGTGTTTCATTTTCACGCAATGATATGCAACTTTATATTTTTAAATAAAACACCCTATATATTTTACAAAATCTTTTGTTTCTCTTTAAAACACTATATTACACATTATAGCTTTAAATTGACCAGCACAGAAACTATTCATGTTTTTATTAATAAATAAACATACATAGAAAGTGTGCTAAAATTCATCAAGAATAATAGTTAACTAATTCGTCTTTTTAAAATTCATTTTTACATAAACAAACTAAATAAATTATAACAAATAAAATTGATAAACTAAGTGAGAAAAGCAAGTAATAATTATTAAAGATTTAACTAATCTAATTATTTAAACAAATGAATTATGCCATACTTTCTGTGTGTGATTATTTATTAATAAAAACATGAATAGTTTCTGTACTAATCATTTTACGACTATAATGAATAAGAACTATTTTGCAAAAATATATAAGAAGTTCAATTTAAAAATAAAAAGTTGTATATCATTGCGCGAAAATAGAAGCTCCAGTAGAAAAATTTGTACTGCAGATGCATTTTAATTTTAAAATAAACTTTGTAATAAATATTTTTAGATTATATCTAAAATAATCGAAAAAAAAAGAAAATACAGACCAATGCACAACCTTGTATATATTTTATTAATTAATATTAGCATTGAAATGTTAGTAAAATAGCAATACTAAAATATAATTTGAAACAAATAATTATTAGATTAATGTAAACTAAAGAAAAAGAGTTGTCGACAATTTTGACATTTCATAGATGCGTTATTTATTTTAATTAAAATTTTTCGCGTAGTTGTAAATGGGCTTAAATTTTCAACAATAATTATGGGCACAGATAACTCATTGCAAACTCCTATACTCCACATTAAATTTACTCCTGTGGCTAACATCTTTTAAGACTGTAACTTGACAGCTGGTAACCACACAAAATATATCACTGAGATATGCTACAGCATAATATCACTCTCAGTAATGGGTAAAAGGCGTGATGATATATTTAATTTTGACAACAATTATGCAATTGCTAAACACGGCGATTATTTTTAGAAGCAGCAATGATTGAAATTGAAGGATTTTTTCTCAAATCTACGTTGTATAATAAGCAACCACTCAAAGACATCAGCCGCTGTTATCATTTCGAATGAGTGGCATTTCTTGACAGTTTTCATATTATTTCTTCGCTTCGTTGAGTTAGCGTTTTAACGAATATGTCAGATAAATTTACGGTTTGCTGTGTTGTACATTGAATGTACTATCGACAATATTCAGAATAATAATAATAATAAGAGTTTTTAATTTCTATTTATAACTGAAAATAACACAGAAATAACTATTAAGCTGGATTTATAATGAAGTAAGGTAAGAAGTAACGCAAAAAGTATCGGTAACGTAAAAAGTTAAGCGTGTACTACAGCTAGTAATGATTTATATTGAAGTAAAGTAAGAAGTAAGGTAAAATATGTAACGCAATAGTTGGCCAACATTCATCTTTCTACCTTACCTTAACTAAAACTTTCTACCGCTGACCAATAAGAAGTCAGCATTTTGAACGTTGCGCAGAAATCTATATTATCGACTTATCCACAATTCTTCATCTGTTTATCTGTCAGATTTCATTTTGTTAATCGAAATATTTTCTATTAAAAATAAATAATAGACCGAAGTATTAGCAAGCGAGTAGGTAGAAATATATAAAGGTAAAACTTGAGTTGATGGCCAAACCTGAAGTTGGCTGCAGAACAAGCTGTTTCTGGCTTGAATTCAGGAGTACCAATTAAAAAAAACATCCCTAACCATGCCAAACCTAGTACAGGACGCATTTTTATGATAAATATACTTGAAATGTGAATTTTATTACAAACAAAATTTTGTTTTAAAGATAAATTTTATGACAGAACAATTCGGATGGAGGATCTCTGGTTCGAATCCAGGCGTCATCCGAATTGTTCTGTCATAAAACTTAACATAAAAAAAAAACACCCCTAACCATGCCAAACCTAGTACAGAACGCATTTTTATGATAAATATACTTCGCATTTCAAATTGTCCGGCTTTTGACGTTAAGTTGGTATTTCTGAATTCAAGTCAGAAGCAGCTTGTTCTGCAGCCAACTTCAGGTTTAGCCCCCAAGTCAAGTTTAGCCTATATAAAATACTGTATGATAAGTCATCAAAAGTCATAAAACCCAATAAACAACAAATAACGTAACAAACGTTATATGATATGACAGAAGTACAGAAATGCAAACTTGATGCCGAAGTAAACGAAAAATACCGAAATAAATGTGAATTTTTTATAATATTACCTGATGGGCTAGCAGTAGTGGTACTACTTTTTAATATAAATCAACTATTTTCGCTTGCTTTACTTTCTACTTTACTGCAACTGCGCTACATTTTGCGTTACTTCATTATAAATCCAGCTTTAGTGTTATTCGTTTTAACTATTAATACCTTTCAGGGTGGTGATCGCGACACTGGAATATAGAACATTAACATGTAAAATCATATTTTTATAATGTAACAACAAAGACAAAATTAATTGTCATCCATATACTTGGTGAAACTATGTTTAATAAAAAATATAAACTAAATACTTGGCTAAGTCTCACAAAATTCAGCCTCCAAGTCACCTTATGAGGGCATCGTCAGAGGCTG
This sequence comes from Pterostichus niger, assembly GCA_947425015.1. Lineage (NCBI taxonomy): Eukaryota > Metazoa > Arthropoda > Insecta > Coleoptera > Carabidae > Pterostichus > Pterostichus niger. The sequence continues at coordinate 35,813,777 of OX380338.1, forward strand.
GCCAGCACAGTTAGTAACCATAATTATAATGTCCTGCTTCCCTTATTACTTTAGAGAAAAAAGCTTCAAATAAATGTTGTATAAAATTCTACATTTAAATTAATAAATAGAATTAATTTTGCATGCTTTATAACGATAAGTAAGTGAAGATGTACGAAACAGGTGTACAGGAGCGAATAGATGGATGTGAATGAAGGTTTGTTGCGTGATGATGGATTTTGGTTGTGAGGAAATTTGAGTTCGTATGGAGGAAGTGTTAATGTGGTTGAAACGAGTATTGTGTGTCAGGATGAGAATGTTCTGTGAATGTTTTAGGGGTTTGTGCTACCCCATTTAATGGGATATAGCGTGATGTTATGTATGTATGTAAGTATAACTACAGAAATTAAATTGAAAAAAAATTAAATTAGCTTAAAATTAGAGATAGTCTTGGAAATGAAACAAAATTTGACAAATGATTCATGTTTTATTTGGCAGCAAAAAAATATTCCTTTTTTTATTAATTTATAGCCAGTAGTTATTTATTAGTCTTTAATTTAAGTAAATTTCAAGAAAAACTGATTGATAATTACTTAATTACTGATAGAAATGAATTTCATTTACTGAAATTTATAATAAAAGTTAACAATTCAAAATTATTTTTTGTTCTGATAATTTTGTTACATTTCCAAGTCTATTTCAATCATTTCAATTTAATTTCTATCATTATAAAGCATACAAAATTAATTCTGTTTATTAATTTTAATGTAGAATTTTATGCTCTACAACATTTATTTGAAGCTCTTTTCTCTAAAATAATAAGGAAATTATAAAAATATGATTTTTCTTGTTAAAGTCTCATGTATATAATAACAACAATATTTTCTTTAAAAAAAAATCAGCGTTTAGGTGCCCAACTTCAGTCACCCAATTAGGCGCATGTTTCCCTTAAATTTTCTTTGCTGCAATATATAACAATTCTACGATTAAATTACCATGTTAAAGATTGGTTTAAAATTAATAATCAAGATATTAATCTTAGAAACAAAACACTTTTGCAAAGAGCAATTACATTAGCAGGTAATTAGAATCTAATATGATGAGACTGATGTGTGTATGGTACCTTGTGAAAATCTCTTGAGACGCTCTCGATATATTATAAACTTCGTTGATGTGAGTAAACTTGATATCAGCTCCGCTAGATGTAATGAAATAAGTTGTTTTCTCGTAACTTCATTCTACATAAATTCACATTATATTCAATTAAATAAGTCTTTGGCAACAGATGTAAGTGTTTCAATGTTCGGTGAAGTACGTGATGCGAGAACGTGACTTTGTTTTAGTTTATTGTTTCAGTGTTGCTTGTTAACGATATAATTGTCGAGTTTTTTTGCTTGTTACGCAAGGAACGATAACTTGAAAAGTTTTTACCCAACTCAAATTTCAGATACTAACAGAAATAATAAATTTCGCATTTTCTTAAACGCCAACGTGATATATATATATATATATATATACAAGGTGTTTCACAACTTAGAGCAAAAAATTAAAGGGTATATTCTGTACGACGTGCTGATCATGAAACAAAAAGAATTTTTGTAAAATTCGAAAAATTAAGGGTTGTTAACCTAAAACATTTTTTGTAGTACTGCACTGGATTCGCTTTCCTATTAAACACAAACAATGAAGTAGGTATCAACTACGAAAGAATAATTAAACAATTCAATTATTAGCAGTTATTTATAATAGAATTTAATTTAATTAATAACTTTAACATAATCATCCACCCAGTGGCAGTGGCAACGAAAAATTATGGACTGGGAAACATGGAAAATAATTTTGCGATTTAAAAAAAAATTCTTTTTGTTTCTTGATCAGCACGTCGTACAGAATATACCCTTTAATTTTAATATAATTTAAGAAATCTACCCCTGTGGCACCTTCTCCACTAATATCTTTAGAGGCCGTGATTTGACGGCTTACCGAGATCTGCTTTGGCAGAGTGCCACACCCAGTGATGGGTAAAAGACGTAACGGCATATATAGAGTGTATTTGTTATTTATTTATTAGGTAGGTGGCTCAGTGACACCGAGTCAGCATATGGCTTTGAGAACATGGGTTCGATTCCCACAGCCGACAAACAATTTTCACCACATTATAACTACCCCTGTGCCTCCCCTCCACTAACATCTTTGAGGGCCGTGATTAGACGACTGGTAAACGCGTAGAAATATATCACTTACCGAGACCTGCTACGGTAGAATGCCACACCTAGTAATGACAAAATAATTAAAATCTAACCTCAAACGATTATATTTTTTATACGTGGCAAAAAAAGTGAAGTGCAAAAAACATAATTAAGAGTAATCTAGATGTACTTAATTATACGAAGACAGAAAGACTTTCTTTAAATTCAAAAGAAATTTAAGAATAAATTACTTTTATCTGAACAGTCACGTAATCAAAACGATCCGCGGTTATAATTAACACACTTAAAACATTGGTAAAAATATTTTAAAATTTAAATATAATTAGAAGCTTTAGCTTTGTAAAACGTTCATATTGAGATTTGCACTTGAATAAAGAAGAAAAAGATCGTTCGTTTAGAATCGAGTGGTTGATTTGCCGATGTATTTTAATTAAAACGTGGTAAATAAACGGTGATTGGAACGTCTAATGAATTAAATCTTTACAATTGGCGTCGATATTTCACTTACAAGTAATTTGTTTTCAGTGCACGTGGCCTTATTGATACTATTCTGTTCTGAAACGTTTTCCTAGAAGCAATTTTCACGAGAACTACGAGCGAGAGGTATTAGGAAATTGTATGATTACGTAGGTTGTTTCATCCAGAAATGTAAATTTCTACAAAGTATTTAATAAACTTTTTCATCTATTACTCTACTGTTGTTCAAAATGGCTTATTCGGCAACTTTTATATGAATCATAAAATGTAGTTTGCTTTTAAAACCGTACTAGACTGTATTCTCTTATGAAATGACAGTACAAATATAGTGAGTGTTCGTATTTAATTTGAAGTTATGTCCATACTAAGTTACTAAATAAAACGGTATAAAGTCTGTAATCTAGCCGTTAGTAATGGTGGTGAGAGAAAAAGTTTATCTGAAATTAATTAGGTAATTATCTGTCATAATTAACAATGAAAAATATTACAGATTGTTCAATTTTTAAATGAAATAAATGTAATGATTTTGGTGGTCGATTCAAAACCATAAATTTGAAATTAATTATCTAGCACAATTGGTAACGAAAAATGTCACCGATTGTTATAAGGTCAGACATGCTCATTATATCTTCTTTTTTGTTTTTGTTATATCATTTAAAAATAAGTGCCAAAAGTATTAGTATAAATTTATTTATTGTTTTATAAATAGAAATATACTAAATTTGGTTGTGACCTGTTTCAATGAAATTAAATCAAATTTTTGATATATACTATGCACATAAATTTAATGTTTTAATAGCTAATTATGAAACTAGTAAGGAAATGAAGGTTATTACCTTACGCATGTGAAATTTGCAGAACGAGGTGTAGCCGAGTTATGTAAATACATAAGTAAAGTAATAACCTATTTCCTTACTAGTTTCATACAATATTTTTTCTACTTCCGTACTAATAAATACGAAAGAGCGTTTTTGAAATTATGAAATTTCGACATATTAATGACAGTTATAAATTCAAAAAATAAAAGAATAACACATCAGAATTCGTCTACCAATATATCTGTTGCTATCTTACCTCATTATTTCACAAGTTAAATAATGCAATTCATTACCTAACTCAAATAAGTGAAATAAAATGTCTATTTCCTAACGGAAGTAGAAAATAGTTATTTACGTATCAAGTGCAGAAAGATGGGTTTTTTTTGTATGAGTGGTCCGTTGCTGTATGAGCGAAGCGAATGCTGCAAGACCGCGAGTTAAAAAAAAACCCCTTTCTGCACGAGTTGCGTACACTATTTTTTGTACAACCATAAACCATATTTTGATAAAAATAATAAAACAATTTCAGTAATTGTAACATCTCTGAAATTTTGTATTAATTTAGAAACTTTAGAAAGATACCTGGTTTACTGTATCCATGACAACTGACAATGACAAACTAACTCAATTATTTTCTTGATAATTAGGAAAAAATTTTCCTTGCTTTCAATTTAAAAATTGTTTGAATCGAGTGGCGAACACGTATTAGATTCTATAGACATTATAGAAGAAGCAAATGCTGCAACATTAAATTTGCTTCCATAAATATTAATAGAAAGTATATTGTATAGAGTATATTTATATTAAATTACTTTTCTGCACTAGTGCAGAAATAATTCACATTTTTGTACTAGTGCAAAAATCTGCTACTTTCATAATAAAAATAAGTTCAAAAACACCTACTTTTTTTAATGGTTGTAGAAAAAAAATATTACAATACTTTCAACCTTTAACTAAAAAAAAAAAATAGGTTCAATATAATAATATGTTACCTTTATACTTACTTCAAAAGATCAATGAACAGGTACTAATTTCAGGTCCAATTAGGCGAATGTTTCCCTTTCTGACCAACTTAGATCGCGACTTTAAAAACAAAATAATAATTGATCGAACGGCCCGAGGGATTAATAAATGTTTAATTAAGATAAAGTTGTGTGTTGCATTATTATTGATGAGCTCTGTCCAGAATTGCAAACTTCGTAACAAAGCATTAGATCGTTTAATGTATTTACTGAAGTGCAGACAAATTAGTTTAATCTCTTGTCTTGCTCATCTGTGGAAATTGTGTGATTTCCTTCGTTGCCGATTATTGTAATTACTCAAAATTGGGTGCAGACATCTGTTTGTACAAGTGACCGCGCTGTTTGCAAGATGCTGCTTTCTTGGTTCTGGAACTGGCGTTTTGCACTTCCGCTTGGTTTGATACTGTAGCTGTTTCCGGTTCACAATTATGTCTAATCCGAACAAACTTGAAACGATAAGTACCTAAGTTTCCTGTTTGTTGTTAGCAAATTTTACTAAGGTTATTTTGGAAAGGTTACATACTTGTACATATAAACATGCATACATATCCCATTAAATGGAGTGGCATGAATCTTTGATACATTTTCTCAACATTTTTTCATTAGATTCATTACGCAATAAATTTTCGCCGGACATTCCTATTCTTTCCTTCAGTGATATTCATCTATCTTTTATCTTCAATGTCACCAAAATACACATCTTTCATCCAGGTACATACAGGGTATTTCACAACTTATGGCACTTATTTTAACTACATATAGTACCCAACGTACTGATTATTGCCAGATTTTTTTTTGTATTAAAAAAATTTGAGAGTTATTTCTAATATATTAATAATTAAATTACCATTATAAACACTACAATAGTCCATTTCAGATCAGATAAATACCTATTAGTAGTGTTATAATTATAATTTAATCATCTCAAACCAGTGGCACTAAAAAGTTTACTTCATGTAAAGTGTAACGGAGTCCTACATTATATTTTTTTTACTTTTTTATTAAACTTCTCTGAATTGAAAGCAATGTACAGTTCTAGAAAGTTTTACTTGATATTAATTAAACAGTAATAACGAAACAGGTGTACAGGAGCGAATGGATGAATGTTTGTTGCGTGATGATGGATTTTGGTTGTAAGAAAAGAAAGAGTTTGTATGGAGGAAGTGTTAATGTGGTCGAATCGAGAATTGTGTGTCAGGATGAGAATGTTGACGGGTTCGTGCTACCCCATTTAATGGGATATAGCGTGATGTTATGTATGTATGTATGTAGTAATAATTTTTATAAAATTTTGTGACGTCAGACTTAAGATAATGTGAATCTCAAACAGCGGAGCTCACATATAATTGTAGTCACATATATGATCTACTTTATCATTTGGAAAAATTATGTTTTATAATCGGTACATTCAGTATTATATGGGATTAAAATAACTGTCATAAGTTATGAAACACCCTGTATACAAGGAAATGAGTTACAGTACGATCAGAATGGTCTAGATTCCACTATACGAGTAGGCTGCAGTAATAGGAATTGAATCAATTCCTCTCGAACTCATTGCAAACGTATGAAATAAATTTTGACATATCATTTCAACTCGATATTAATCATATGCATTAAATGTTTGACAACTTTGATAGGTTATGAATAATAAAAAGTAATGTTATTACATATAAACATGGATACAAAATAATTCCTGAATAATATCATTCAATAAATAATGAATAGGGTAGCTAGGTAGTGGTATCGCGTCGGCCTGTGGATCTTAAGAACCCTGGTTCGATGCCCACAGCCGACAAACAATTTTCACCAATTTAAATCTACCCCTGTAGCTCCCCCTCCACTAATATCTTTGGGGGCCGTGATTTAGCGCCTGGTAACCGCACTTCACGCGATGAAATATATCACTTACCGAGAACTGATTCGGCAGAGTGCCACACCCAGTAATAAGTAAAAGGCGTGATGATATACTTATTTATTTATTTAATAAATAATGAATAGGGTAGGTGGCTCAGTGGTATCGAGTCGGCCTGTGGATCTTAAGAACCCTGGTTCGATCCCCACAGCCGACAAACAATTTTCACCAATTTAAATCTACCCTTGTGGCTCCCCCTCCACTAATATCTTTGTGGGCTGTGATTTGGCGCCTGGTAACCGCACTTTATGCGAAAAATATATCACTTACCGAGATCGGCTTAGGCAGAGTGCCACACCCAGTAATAAGTAAAAGGCGTGATGATATATTTATATATTTATTTATTTAATAAATAATGAAATATAAATGATTCTTGATATGACAATATTAACATTTGAATTAATTCATGCGAAAGACAAAATATGAGTCTTTTGTCACGAAAACAGAATTTACAATTATCACAGAGGACAAACGAGTGCAAATATTATCCTTCGCGTGGAAAAACATCCCTCGGCAGGACTACATGGACTAGCTAAGCCTGAGAATGGATTTCCGAGGCGAGAACCGATGTCGAATTTGACCTTTTATACGTTAGTGGAACGTGCTGGCATTTGAAATTATTGCGTGTATGGAAATTCGCCTTCTTCATTTAATTTCCTCACTTAAAAAAAACGGAACATATAATCCAATCCTACTATTTACATCCTTTTTATATTTAGAATTGTTTATAAAATATTTAAATGCGACATATGTTGAAGATTTTATTCGTGCAAATATTGCATAGATGTTTTGTACCTTTGTAATCTTATGAATGTTTTTATTTAAAATAATCTATTTCATGAAAATAATAGTAAATCTATTTGAAAATATACTCACATACTAAAATGAACATATTATTAAACAAATTATTGTATATTCCATTAAATAATCCGTGTGTAAAATTGCCAAATCGTGCGTAATAGACCAATGTAATTTAATTTGGAGTTTCATTATTAAACGATTTCTCTTAACAAATATCGTAGCAACGACAAATATATTCTTTTTTCTACTTCCGTTAGGAAATAGACGTTTTATTTAATTTATTTAAGTTAGGTAATGAACTGCATTATTTAACTAGTGAAATAATGAGGTAACATAGCAATAGATATCTTGGTAGACGAATTCTGATGTGTTATTCTTTTATTTTTTGAATTTATAACTGTCATTAATATGTCAAAATTTCATAATTTCAAAAACGCTCCTTCGTATTTATTAGAACTGAAGTAGAAAAAATATTGTATGAAACTAGTAAGGAAATAGGTTATTACCTTACTAGTTTCATAAATAGCTATTAAATCTTAGAAGCAAATACAACAAGCAAACGTCAAACTGAGTAATTTTGTCTATGGCTTTGTCGGTTTTGTCGTTCCTCGCGTGAAAATACATGGGTATGCAAATTTTTACAGCAAAATTTGTACGGATAAACTTTTTATTACAAAAAATTGAAAAATGGCCAAAATTCGTAAAAACGCCAAGAAGTACCTTAATTAGTAAGTATGCATAGTTTCAATGTAATATACTAAAAACTAAAAGTTTTAGGATCTCATGTAAAAAGGTACGCTGTATTGAACTATGTAAAGATATTTAAATTATCTCTTTTTGTTTACAAGTTACACGCGTGTGAAAAACACTAATTTGAAAGATTTTAATTTTTTTCTTAATAACCTACTAACATTTAGATCTATAAAGCAAACTTAATAAAATTATGGTTATATAGCAAGCAAATGACGACAAATTCGGTGGTGTAATCAGATCTTAATTATCTTTAATAGTTTTTGAGATACAGAGGTATGTCGTTAGGGCGGCACAAAATCAGAAATTTTAAATCGTCGATATCTCGAAAACTAAGGCTCGGACGCCACTTTATATAATTTTTTCGTAATCTACGGGTCAAAAATAGGGGGGCTAAGTAGAAAAAAGTACATTTTATCACAATTTTTTTTGCCGAAAATTTCTTAAGGCCATTTTCAGATTTTTTGTAATAAAAAATGTATCCGTGCTAATTTTGCTGTAAAAATTTGCATACCCATGTATTTTCACGCGAGGAATCCACTGGTGTTTTCAGATTTTCATTATCTCTCCAACTTTTTGAAATATTGAGAAAAGAAAATTTTGAAAAAAAGTTGAAAAATTTTCAAAAATGGCAAAATTTCGGTATAAGTTAAGTAGTGCAAGAAAAATTCACTCGTTCAAACCGCATTTCAATATCTCTTTTAGTTTTCGAGATATGGGCTCTCAAAGTTGAGTTTTTAAAAAAGTCAAAAATCAATATAACTCAAAAACTAAAAGAGATATTGAAATGCGGTTTGAACGAGTGCATTTCTCGTGCTCCGATCTATATAGAAACATAATTTAAAATTTTTTAATTTTTGAACCGGTTCAACCAAAAATTCACAAAAAATAAACATGCCTTCACCCATTCTGGCAGTGGCACTCTATCATTGTAGATCTCAGTAAGTAATATATTTCTGCTGTGAACTGCAGTTACCAGCCGTCAAATACATGATGTTATTCATGAATTTTTATATAAGCAAAGCAATTTCTCATTTCTGTAGTACGAGATTTCGCTCAACGGCATTGAATTCCTCTTGTTAGAATCTGCATGTAAGCGGCAAAATTAAAAATGAAATTCTGGTTATAACATTAATTCAATTTCTTACTTCATAGCAACAATAATAAGCAAATATTAAAGAAGTGATTCATTATATAACTATTTTCACGGTATATTACAAGCGTAACTATAAACTCTTTGCTATATTTCAATCTCAGCTTAACGGAAATGACGTCACGACAGTAAGGCACACCTTGTAAAATCACTCACTTGCGTGTTTTTGGTGTATTCACGAGCTGTGCAATTCCTCCAACGTACAAGCTTTCAGATCTATCTTTAGACGTTCCCTCCCGCCACCTCCTCCTCCTCTTCATTCTTCTTCTTCTTCTTCAGCAACAGCAGCAACAAGCACTTGCGCGTACTTCAGCTTCGTGTCGTGTGTGTGCTTTTCGATGATTTATAACGATAACGGATTGCACCTGCCTTCTTTCTACCGCCCCTGACATCGAAAGGATAATAGTTTTTTATGATATTGGACCGATGTTATAACACAAAAGGCAAAGAAGCAAAAGTTGAGAATTACTTCACGGTAAGAATAACTTGTTAAAAATGATGACTTGAGTTTTTCTTCAAGTTTGAAATCGAGATTTCTTATAATAGATACTTACCTATCTAGTGTCATTATATCTTTATAGGTTGATTTCCACAGCCGACAAACATAAAAAATACCTCTGTTGCTTCCCGTTTGGAGGCCGTGATTTGACTGCTGGTAACCGAAATTTACGTGCATAAATATATGACATACCGAGATCTGCTACGGGAAAACTGCTACACCCAGTAATGAGCAAAATGCATGATGAAATATTTTTTTATACTTGAAATTATATATAATTTTTTCCCAACCGTTTTAAATAAATAAATAAATATATCATCACGTCTTTTATACATTAATGGGTGTGATACTTTGCCGTAGCAGATCTCGGTTTCTTCGCGTAAAGTGCAATTACTGGCCGTCAAATCACGACCTCCAAACATGTTAGTAGTGGGGAAGCCACAGGGGTAGTTTTAACTTGGTGAAAATTGTTTATCGGTTGTGGAATCACCGAAAGTAGGCATTTCTTTCCCAACGGAAGAAAATTTAATTTTCCTCCTTAAGCAAGAAAGTAACTGTTTTTCTCTCTTAATCGTTCAGTTTACTTAACTTTAGCTATCACGGTTTTTTTTGTGTGTTTTGAATAATGTTTACATTTTTATATTTAATTTAAAGGAACGCTACTTGAATATTATTTAGCCGACAAATAATTTTCACCAATTTAAATCTACCCCTGTGGCTCCCTCATCACTAATATCTTTGGGTGCCGTGGTTTGACTTCACGCGAACAAACATATCACTTACCGACATCTGCTTAGGCAGAGTGCCGCACCCAGTAATGGGTGAAAGGCGTGATGATATATTTATTTTATTTAAGTTTTAAAATCATTTCGTACGGTGGTACGGTGGTGTGGATAGCGATACGGAATTCGAATCCGGAGATTCCGAGTTCGAATCGCACTCAAGTTAAAAATTATATGAACTACCACACTGCGGTTCGGTGAGTGCGGACTCTGTACTGTAATTGGGATTAAATTCCTGTTGTACAGCGTAACATAAAATAAATAAATAAATAAATTATGTTTAGCCAATACAGTAGAGCCCCGATTATCCGAACTAATTGGGACCGGACCTAGTTCGGATAACCGAAATGCAATATTTTTCGTGGTTTCAAAGAAAAAAAATTATTGCACAAAAAAATATGTCGTAAAAATCGAAATATATTCTCAAAACCAAATATAATAAGTATGAAACATTTATCAAAAGTATTCCGCATAATTTATTTTATGGCTTCGGTTGCATAAAACTGTCTATCTTCAATTGGCGAACGGTGGCTACACGTTTTTGAGCGGCCAAATGTCGCAAACGTTTCAGCAGTGTACGGATGAATCGAAAGGTCGTTCGGATAACCGAGTGTTCGGATAAATGGATTCATCGTTCGGATAATTGAGGGTTCGGATAACTGAGGTTCGGATAATCGGGGCTTTATTGTATTTGTATACACATCCAAAAAAATAATTCGATAGTAAAAATCTTGCTTTATAAGGGTCATTAAAGTATCATTATGTATACATGAATGAAATCCATTAATGAACGATGAACAGAAAAGGCAATATCACACTTTATCTTGAAATTCTTGACATTAGCTTCGCAGTTCGTGGATCTAAGCCACAAATGTGCGTGCCGCGTTCCAGACAGATAGACAGACAGATAACTCATCACACCACACGACACGATAAAACATCCATCTTCCGCGTACAGTGAACAAACAACCCCAGTGACTTAGATTCCTGCCGATCTCAGACCGCACCGCACCAAGACACTATCTTCACCGCAATCGTAGCAATGCAGGCAATACGACACGTACAGTTAATGACCACCGCACTTACGCTAATGTTACGATTCATTTAACACTGGTTATCAGGGAAACTATTCACCGTGTAATATGTCTTTAGTAAATTGAGAGATTTGTTAGAGATAATACTCGAATGATGTTTGGTAATTGTGCATTTATTTGTAATGTTGTATTGATTTTGGAGAATGTATGTACACGGTTTTATTTTATTGGATGCCTTGTGTTCAAGGAATCTACTAAAAGCGAGGTAATAAAATGGAATGGAAATTAGTTTCGCTTGTTTTGTTTTTATAATCTAGCGCGCTGATTTATACAGTGGATCAGCTATATCACTAGTTTTAAAATGCCGGGTGACTACTTTTAATGGATCATAGAAAATACGGTTTTGTTCAGACTGATTGACAATTTACTTATTTTCCCTGACATAAAATTTAAAACTAATTACAGATTGCCGTGGAAAACAATCAATGATCTGTATTATTACGTCATTGCATAAAAAACTTCCTCGGTTAATTATAAAAACATTGGCTGGTAGCACAAGCTCTGTTTTTGCTTGTTTTAAGAGCAGTGTATTTGGGTGTTTTAGCTATCTGTAACATGTTAAAACCGTGCTCTTAAAACACTCAAAAACAGAGCTTGTGCTACCAGCCAATATGTCTGTTTGAATAAATTGTATGTTTTGTTTTCCAGGGCATTCTGCAATTAGCTTTAAATTGTACGTTTTATTTTGCATTTTTTATGTGAATAATAAGTAAATTGTCAGTAATTTTAAACTAATTAAACACAGTATTTTAAACGCTTAAACACAGTGGCTGGTAGCACAAGCTCTGTTTTTGGGTGTTCTAAGAGCACGGTTTTAACATGTTAGAGATAGCTAAAACACCCAAATACACTGCTCTTAAAACAAGCAAAAACAGAGCTTGTGCTACCAGCCAATATGTACACTTGAGATGATATTATTACCATATAAATATTTTACTATGACCTATAAAAAGCAGACACCCTGTATGTATCGTAATTCGTAATTTACATCAGTATTTAAAAACTATTTATAGCTCATGTCGAATATGTTACCTCATTCTTATTGCAAATATTTATTTATTATTCTGCACAACAGAAATTTAATCCCAATTACAGTACAGAAGGCTTATAAACATTTGTCGTGAGTTTTTTACCTCAAATAATATCATCTAGTGATTTTTATTCTAATTAAATGAAAGTGACCACGCTGTCAAGTTACAAAAACAATCTTTAAATATTTGAAAATTAAAGTAAATCAACTCTAAAATATTTAAAAATTGAAGTTTATGTGATAAAATGAAATACATTAAGATAGGTTATGTTAGTAACGACGTATCTCGTCAGAGGCGCTAGTTAATGTGCTCGGTCTGTAAATTTGTAACTAGAAAGTTTCATGATATATGAAACGGTCATAATAAGCGTAGCGCAATTCAAAGGTTATGGTCTAAAAATAACTACTAAAGTTTGACGTTTATTATATAACTTCAAAAAATTATTATTTTCTTAAACTACGGCCTAAAAATACAGATTCTTGTTGAATGATCATGAAAAATATAAAGGAGACGTTTGTTTAATAATATGTTTTGTAATTGTTTGCCAGACACTTTTCATTTGAAAAAGAACTAAATTTTCTATTTTAATAGCTAATGTTTCTATTTATTTGGTATATACGATATAAGAAAGATAAAAAAAAGTTATTAGTATTTTCAAGCAGCCTCAACCGTATTTTACAAAGAAAAAGTCAAATAAATATTCACACAGTACAATTCCACGCATTTCGTTCCTGCTCTTTCCCTTTTGGATCCCAAAGCCTGTTCCTGGCGAGAGTGCCTGGGGGACCACACTGTTTATTCCATCCCAGGGTGCCGGGGTGCGTTGCCCTGGGGCCGTGGACCCCAGCAGCGCACCGAACAAGCGCGCGGTCCATTATCTCCTAACTTTGTTAGTCCGCCGCCTGCCACCGCCGCCACCGCCGCCGCCGCCGCCAGCGAGGATAGCGTCGTCCTCGGCCTCTGTCGAGTTAGTTTGACTGTTCACCACATAGCGCTGATGTATGACGCCGAGAGTAGAAAATATCCGTCGTAAACGATCGTAATTGGTAATTATGGACTTGTGGTGATCATAAGATGGTAGTTTGATAGTTTAGCCTTATTAAGGAGTTTTAAACTTGAGGTAAATTGTAAATGATTGTATGCTTTCAACGTGTTTTAAACAATTTGTTGACCACAAAGAAAACCACTAAAAGCGAACATCCTTCAAGTACGTTTATGTTCCAAGTTTTACAAGTTAATTAGGACAAAAAATGAAATTGCTTAAAATTGCATGAAAATTTGCTTACAAGTCAATTCGGACACGGGGAATTCAATGCCGTTGAGCGCAATTTCATATCTTGTTTAATTTTTCAGATATATCATATTTATTCAAATTTTGTACTTTTCCGAGCCTATATCTCAAAAACTACAAGCGATATGAAAATGCGGTCAACGGCATTGACTTTCTCGTGCTTCAGTTAACTTATAAACATAGTTTCAGCGATTTTTATTGTTTTTCCAAATTTCGCCAAAAAAAATCGCAAAAAGCGGTTTTTTGACATTTTCTCAAAAACTATAAGACTTATGCATTTAAACATTTCACCACTGGATTCAGTGGGTCAAAATACATATGTATGTAAATTTTCGTTACAATATTCCTATGATTAAGGATTTTTGGGAAAATTGAATTAAAATCTGAAAAAACCAAAGGTATATACCTAGGAAATAATTACAAAAAATGAAATTGATTAAAATTGCATGAAAATTTGCTTACAAGTCAATTCGGACACGGGGAATTCAATGCCGTTGAGCGCAATATCATATCTTGTTTAATTTTTCAGATATATCATATTTATTCAAATTTTGTACTTTTCCGAGCCTATATCTCAAAAACTACAAGCGATATGAAAATGCGGTCAACGGCATTGACTTTCTCGTGCTTCAGTTAACTTATAAACATAGTTTCAGCGATTTTTATTTTTTCTCCAAATTTCGCCAAAAAAATCGCAAAAAGCGGTTTTTTGACATTTTCTCAAAAACTATAAGACTTATGCATTTAAACATTTCACCACTGGATTCAGTGGGTCAAAATACATATGTATGTAAATTTTCGTTACAATATTCCTATGATTAAGGATTTTTGGGAAAATTGAATTAAAATCTGAAAAAACCAAAGGAAATAATTACAAAAAATGAAATTGCTTAAAATTGCATGAAAATTTGCTTACAAGTCAATTCGGACACGGGGAATTCAATGCCGTTGAGCGCAATTTCATATCTTGTTTAATTTTTCAGATATATCATATTTATTCAAATTTTGTACTTTTCCGAGCCTATATCTCAAAAACTACAAGCGATATGAAAATGCGGTCAACGGCATTGACTTTCTCGTGCTTCAGTTAACTTATAAACATAGTTTCAGCGATTTTTATTTTTTCTCCAAATTTCGCCAAAAAAATCGCAAAAAGCGGTTTTTTGACATTTTCTCAAAAACTATAAGACTTATACTCATCTATAATAAATTTGTTCCTTCATCTATAAACTGGAAAGTGAAGCAACACGTAACATATATCATGCTTCATTCCGGGTAGTTATAAATAAATTATTATTAATAATGTTAAAGTACAGTCATAATAAAACTGCTCAAAATTGTATTAATTTTATCAAATGTCAACAGATGACATTCATGTTTTCGGTTGCTATAAACACATAAATCTAATGTGGACACCACATTACTTCCTTGTACGCCTATTATACTATACCTACAGTTTTTTTTATTGCACATATTTGACGTAATTTGACATGGATATCTATAGCAAACTTAATTACATAAAACAAAAAATATATAACTTTAATTTAGGTATCTCGCTTATACAAAAGGCTAATTTAATCATTCTTGCTAGAAGCAGAATTTAATTCTTTTGCAGCATTTATTTCTAAAGTCAGAATAATACCATTTTTATCAAGAAAAACTGTTAGTAGCTTCATGTAATGTATCACTTCCGGTTAGTCCATTTTAACTAAAATCTATTATGTTATTTCCATTGATAGTAGTCTTATATATCAAATTTGAAAAGTTTTGGATTATATTTTAATATAGTTTTTCATTAAAATCTATTATAGGCTTTAAGTAAAGTACCACTTCCGGAAGTTATACTCGTATAATGACCAAAAAGAGAGGTGCACAACAAGATGTTATAACAGTCGTAAATATAAAATTTCAACTTTCTACGGCTTACTGTCTTTTGAGTTATGCGAGATACATACGTACGTACAGACGTCACGATGAAATTAGTCAAAATTAATTCAGGGATAGTCAAAATGGATATGTCTACTGAAATCTGAAAACCGAAAATATTCGCGATTACAATACTTCCTTGATTTCGTACAAGAAAGTAAAAATCAAAAAGGTCTAAAAATCCAATAACTGTTAAAAAAAGTTTACTTTTTTTCACTAATATCAATATGCGAAATACTTGATATACTCGCCATTTACATTACCATGACAAGGCACATTTCGCGCACTGTTTTGCACCCTAGTTCGCAAAATGTGTATTTCTCGCACGCTCCCAATTTTTTTGTTTTCGTTATAATAATGGACCGATTATCAACGCAAAGTATAAATATATTTTACACATTTTTAGCAAGTATTTTATTGCGAAATTTTGTATTTCCTTATGTCAATATTTTGCTATCTTACAGAATGAATAAAGAATTATTCCTTATGAATATATACGTCAAATAAACAATAAATAAATAAATAAATATATCATCACGCCTTTTACCCATCACTGGGTGTGGCACTCTGCCTAAGCAGATCTCGGTAAGTGATATATTTTTTCGCGTGAAGTGCGGTTACCAGCCGTCAAATCACGGCCTCCAAAGATATTAGTGGAGGAGGAGCCACAGAGGTAGATTTTTTAAAATTGGTGAAAATTGTTTGTCGGCTGTGGGGATCGAACCAAGGTTCTCAAGAACCACAGGCCGGCTGGATACCACTGAGCCATCTACCCCATAAATAAACAATCAATGTTCAAATTATAAAAGGTATATAAAGTGCAATTTTCTTATATATTTTTTTTTTAATTTGTTAAATAGATAAATTTAACAAGAACTTTGTTAGAAGATTAAAATATCAGTCCTTAATGTTTCATTGCTATATGAAAAAGTTTGTGATTCTCAGTTTTACAAACCACTTTTTTAACTTATGAAAATAACTAATGGAGATATATTATCACGTTAATAATTTCTTCTTAATCTTCATTTTTAAACTCTCCCCTAAGCTAAACCCTGACGTACTGCTACTGGAAAAGATTCATTTGCACTTTACTTCAACGCTGAATCTCCTAGACGCATAAATCGCGGAGTCACAAGCTTATAATTTAATCATCTGCGTGTATATAATATTTTAGAGAGCTGTAAACTCGAAGAAAACTTACAAATACAACACAACACCTCCTAAGTGTCACTACAAACAATAAAAACAAAAATTCCTCGAATATCTCCTTGGAATTATCAGTCTAGAAAGTTCTGGAGAAAGAATTAAAATGTCTTCAAAATGACACATATCAAGAGAATTTTCTTAAACTCTTTGTTGTTAAAGTAACTCTGAAAGTTTAAGAAAAATTGATTGTATTTACGAAGAACTATGCGTGAATTGCTAACAAGATTAATTAATCAGTTTTTATAAAAGTAAATTAAGTTTTAAGTATTCTGTTTTGTTTTTGTTCAGACAAAAGCATAATTATTTTTTCATTCTATGTGTTAATTTGTTTTGTACAAAATTTAATAATTAATTTGATGTTTCAAGAATTTAATGGAAGAGCTATAAAATATTCATTTGTGTTTTCATTATTAATTTTGATTGTGATACATTAAATATCAACCGATATATTTTCAAACAAAATTTTGCGAAATTAACTCGCGGAATTTAATCAATTCCTTTGTTATGTTCAGAGAAAAGTTACTAAATATTAATGTGGATGTAATTAGTCTCTAAAACATTGGAGAGAAATTTTTATTTGAAATAAGTAGGTTATGTGTTTTATTTCTTATTTTATGACAAGGTAATGTTTCAGGTCCCAACCCTCAAAGTAATATAGACATAAATAGAATATACTTAACGACAAGACATATATCTTGAAAGACATTAAATTTATTCTGACAATTACAGAAACATAAAAAGACATTTTTAATATTTGTTGTGATAGTATTGCTACTAGTATTTAATATTTTATTTCCACCTGTTATGTAAATGTAAAATTATAGGTATTTATGGTAACTAAGTAAATGAGTAATTAGAGCGCGTAGATTTGTAAAATTTTACAATGCTCATAAATAGTTATTTGTGTATTAAATGATTCTTTGTTACTCGAGCACGGTAATTGCAGCGCGAGCCGAAGACGAGAGCTGCAATAGTGCAAGAGGAACAAAGACACTTTACGCTCGTGATATACACATAATTTTTTCTTCGGTTGCATCTTAAATTATTTAAAAACATATAAATTATATAAAAGTTCACGACTATTGCCTTTTTAAAAAGCTTTATTTTGACAGAGGTTGGTTACAGGATGGCTGGTTATTACAGAATGGCTACAGAATGCCTTATCTTACAGATAACTACATATTTATACTCGCTTTTATGCTGAGCTAATGTCTACACAAGAACAATGGAATTATGAGTTGCTTATTATTATCTTCTTACTTTTAATCATATAACTTATACGTACTGAAAATAAATTCATTCTGTCAACTGTCAATTTGACAAATTTCTGTTTTGTTTGTATCCCTGGTAACTATTGAAATAAGCGCGCATTTACAATCTTTTTCGCGCGTTGCCATTGGAAACGCGCGCATTTAACGTCTTTTTCGCGCGTTACTATTAAAGACGCGCAAAAAAGATATTTTTCGATTGTTCCACAGAAAATGTCAACTTTACGATGACAAATAAGAGCGTAATTGTCAACTTTTCATAGCAATCGTAGAAAAAAAATATAAACTAATTACAAATTATTACATTCAGCATTTGCAATATTTTGTATATTTTCTTAAACTGCAAAATAATAATATATTCTATTATACAACCGTCAAAGAAAATTGATATTTACGCGCACAATTCAGTTTTTTTTAAAAGCTCGACAAAAATTAATTCTGTCAACTGTTAGAAAGAAAGTAATATTCATTAAAATATTGATGAAGACTTCAGTAAATTTTTGTTCCATTTGCATTTTGTTAAAATTTGTACACGACAATTGGTTCTAAATATCTGAATTTAGTATTTAATCTTTCCTATTGCAACGTTCACTAAAACACGAAAAAAAAACTATGAAATTAGTATGCTATTGTCGTATGCAGTGTCAAGTAGAAATTTGAAAGTGCGCTTTGAAGGTGACGGTTGAAATGAATTACAAATGTGATTAGAAGAGTCGGGTTAACTCGACGTGTTTAAAGAATACTGAATTAAATTGACGGGGTGAATTTGTTTGAATGAAATGTTGAAATGAAAGGATGAGAGGAGCTTAAGTGGATCAATATAATTGAGGGTGTTTGCAAGCGATTCCGACGGCCGTGGCCTCGTGAAATGTGAATGAGTGTAAATGAAGGAAGGATTTGTCAAGATAACTGCGCTCATTGTTACCGAATTATTTGCTAGAACCGTTTTTATAACATATTACTGATTTTTCTAAACCAGTTATATTTTGTGTAGAGATGGGCGAATATCAAATTTCTTGAATTCGAATATCGAATACGAATATTAATCAGATCTCGAATATTCGAGATACTCGAATATTGGAATACTCCTAAAATTATTAATAATTATTTAATTGTCCTTTTCATTATTTTAATGAAATTGTTAAGATAAAATAAAAATAAAACAAAAAGTACAAACAAAAAAGAAAAAGTGAAACGTACGGGCGAAAAACAAATTTGAAATATGGTACGTCTTCATGGTTTTGAAACAAAATATCTTTGTTATGAATAACTTCAAAGTATTGTAATAGCTTTAAGTTTATGTACAAATGATAAAGGAAGACATAGTAAAAAATTGAGGTCATCATATGACGCGATATTCGAATGTTCGCTATACTGACGTTAATATTCGAAAATCTCGAATATCGAATAATGTCAATATTCGCGGCATTCGACTATTCGCGGATGATATTAGCCCATCTCTAATTTTGTGTTTCAATTTTGGAAAGGAATATGTGGCTTTAAGATCCTTGAATAATTTTATTTATTTATTGGACGTTTAGATGGTTAACCCATCATCTTCAGCATTTATTTTTCCAATTCTAATAAATATCTAGTTTTTACATTGTCTATCTTTTAAAAATAGCTGAAATTAGCTTTACGGATGAGATTTAATTTAAAAATTGACAATGTTAAAAACCAGATGTTTATTAGGATTGGAAAAATAATTTTGTGTTAATAACTGCTGAAGATGATGGGTTAACCATCGAAACGTCCAATAAATAAATAAAACTATTCAAGGATCCTAAAGCCATATATTCCTTTCCTAAACCAGTTATAGAAATTAAATTATTACTTAGGTCATAAGAGGCAACGGTCTTAAAAATGAAATATTTATGCACAAATTTGAAGAAAACATATAAAACAATTTACTAAATAAAATAAATATATCTTCCCGTCTTTTACCCATGACTGGGTGTAGTACTCTGCTGTAACATTACAGCAAAACTACAGCCCCCAAAAATAATAACAATTTCGGTTAATGTCGTTGATGCAAATACACACATATGATATCGTCAGGAGAAATGACATAAAAATGTTACAGAAAAAAATATAAAGAAAACAGACAAATATCAACATTCAAGACGTATCCATTTAAGTAAAATTTCTGTATAATGGTCTTGCAATGTAAATAACTATTTTCTACAACCATTAAAAAAAGTAGACGTTTTTGAACTTATTTTTATTATGAAAGTAGCAGATTTTTGCACTAGTGCAAAAAAATGTGAATTATTTCTGCATTAGTGCAGAAAAGTAATTTAATATAAATAAACTCTATACAGTATACTTTCTTGAGTTTGTTTGTCATTGTCAGTTGTCATGGATACATTAAACCAGGTATCTTTCTAAAGTTTCTAAGTTAATAAAAAATTTCAGAGATGTTACAATTACTGAAATTTGTTTTATTATTTTTATCAAAATTTGGTTTATGGTTGTAGAAAAAATAGTGTACGCAACTCGTGCAGAAAGGGTTTTTTTTTAACTCGCGGTCTTGCAACGGACCACTCATTCAAAAAAACCCATCTTTCTGCACTTGATACGTAAATAACTATTACGCCATTTAAAAAATATAAAATTAAACTCTTTTCTACTTGTATTTAACAGTTTTTCCTTAAAAAAAGAAAATTGTTGCCTTAAACTCGTATTCGCTCAGTCTATAACATACAGTTCTCAGTTCTGTTTATCATTTATCATATCTGTTAAATATATATTAGGTAACGATACATTCAATAATGTAGAATATGTAGTTTTCATCAAAAGGAATACAGTAATTAGTACAAGTCAATACCCTTTCAAAGTTCTAACTTACCTTGACTAAATAATCTATACACTATACATTTCCAAGCTTACATAATTCATTGAATATCGTATTGAATATTGTCCTAAATAATTTAATCTTTAGTAATTTATAAAAGGAAAAAGACAAAGTATAAAAATAATATAAGTTATAAATAGAAAATAATTCTGGGAAAATTCGTCTTTCTTTTGTAGAAGAATGTTGTGCAAACTTCTTATTTGAATGGAAGAATGAATAAAAGGAAAATAACCTCAACGATCAGCCAAGATTTAATTAAGTTGAAGAGCAAGCGTAGTTAGTTTAAGTTGTAGAAAATTACTCAAGTTTTCTGTAAATCCCGTGTTTGTATTTCGAAAGAATTCGCATTTTGAGGCAATATCAGAATATTTTAGATTAATTATTTTATTAAATAGTCATCTTTTTGTTGATTTACAAACTTATTTTTGTATCTTGTAAACAACTTCTTATTCTTGTTACAATCCTTTCTTTATAAATAATTCCATTGTTGCAAAACAAATATTGCAAATATTTATTAGAGTAAAGATTAAATGCTATTATTATTATTATATATATTAATATAATATTACGAACAAAAGTAAATAAACTTAATTTTATTTCATACTGTATTATATTTCCATGATTACAGTAGTGATTTCAGTTCGGAAAGAACGACTTTACACTACTAGTACTGTAATAAATATTACAGTACTGTTATCGTTAAGTTGCGCTAGGTAACAAACAGTTTTTGACATTTAATTATAATTATTTTAATATATCACTTGCTCACAAAATAATGCGACACAGTATGAAACCAAACATTGTACGTCATACGTCCGTTAATAGAATATTGTGATACTAGTGAGGAAATGGTTTAATTTCAAAACGAGTACAAAAGTTGGACCACGAGTGAATAGTTTTGTAATGGCTCTTTTCCACGTCTGTTACATATTTTTGTTTTCAACATTTTTACAAGAAATATAATAATTATTATATATAAATCAAATAAGTTGTATTTGCAAATGCACATCACGTTTCCTTAGCCACCATGTTAAATGACATTTCCCTCACTCAATTTAGTTGTGAAAGTAACCGTTTCCCTCACTAGTGAGGAATAATTATTTATGTAAAAAGTCAGGAAAGTGTTCAATTACAGAATGAGTAGATAGTTTCATGCCGAGGTTGAAACAGCTTACGAATCCTGTACGACGCTTTCCTGACATGTTACGTGTAACATTTTACCTGAAA
This sequence comes from Pterostichus niger, assembly GCA_947425015.1. Taxonomy (NCBI): domain Eukaryota; kingdom Metazoa; phylum Arthropoda; class Insecta; order Coleoptera; family Carabidae; genus Pterostichus; species Pterostichus niger. The sequence continues at coordinate 35,836,080 of OX380338.1, forward strand.
CTTATAAACAAATAATAAATATTTTAAATTAATTTAAATTAAAAGAAATATTTGACTTACATATTCAGTCAGTATTTTATGTTGCTAAGTAACTAGAAACTCACGTTTCTTTCATTACCTGCTCAGACAGGCAATATGATATTTTCCTGACTAGACTGCAAAGCAAAGCTTTCCTGAGTCTTAAAGGCCAGGCAATTGTTTATTTTCCTGTCAGTTTCAGGTAAAGTTATTTACTTTCATCACTAGTGAGGGAAACGGTTACCATTACAACTAAATTGAGTATGGGAAATGCCATTTTTACAATTTTTGTTGAAACATAATTATTATCATTTAAAAAAATTCTAGATTCGGTTCCTTCGTCGCCTTATACAGAAACTTCATACTCATACCCTAAAAACGAATTTACTAGACTGTAAACCTATAATTTAATACAAGCTCAAAATATAAAATTAAAATTATGCCGCATGTTTGTAAATGCAAATTTGTGATATTAACACAATTTCATATTTACGTTGATATTATTTATTATTAATTAATAATTGCGACATTTTGATATTTATTATTAATATTCCATACGCATATATTTATTTTTACTTGATTAACCAATATTTGAAAATTTATTGTTTACATTTCCCCTTGCAAACAAAAATATATTGCATGATAAATATTTATTTTGAATTCAAACTTTTTAAAACAAACTTCATAAATTCTGTAACATCTTCAAAAACTCTATATTCACTAGATACACTGAATAAACTTAATATGAACTACTAGCTAAAACTTAGAATATTTGCAATTCATGGCTATTTTAAACATCATATTTTTCCTTTTCGAATTTATGTCTAGGAGAAATATGCAAAATTTACAGCAGTTACATATTCATAGCTTTTACATTATGCATGAAATGTTTTCGGCAGGTCACTCAAAATTTACAATTTACCTAATTTCTTTTAATTATTCGACGAATACGTTGCCAACAACGAGTATTTTTAGCTTTTATTAAAAATTAACATAATCTCCAATGTCGCACCAATTCAATTTTAAAATCAAATTTAATTAACAGATCATGTCATTACTATAAAATAAAATAATAGTAATAATATCAAAAGTATGAGCTGTTGGCACTTGGTGAAACATTATGAATAAGAATAAAGAACGTAGACACTTGATGTAGTTTCACAATTTTTTTTCTGAAACTACACCAAGTGTCTACGTTCTTTATTCTTAAAATAATAGTACTTTATTCTACGTGCGTGTTATGATAGCAATTGTCTGCCACATTAAAGAACTGGTGAAGTTAAATGATTAAATTCCCTAATTAATAGTACATGCTGTTTCCGAATATTGTTTCAATCCCGGGATATTATATAGAGCAATATAATTTTTCTTTTTAAGATAGTATTAAATTAAGATAGTATTAAATCAAGATTAAAATTTAAGTTTTGCTGGTACAACTATATAGCTATAATAGTTATTTACGTAAAAAGTCAGGAAAGCGTTCCATTACACGATGAGTAGATAGTTTCATGCCGAGCTTGAAACAGCTTTACTGACGTGTTATTTATAACATTTTACCTGAAACTTATAAACAAATAATACATATTTAAAATTAATTTAAATTAAAAGAAATAAATTTACCTGAAACTGACAAGAAAATAAACATTTGCCTCACCTTTAAGACTCAGGAAAGCTTTGCTTTGCATGCCTAGTCAGGAAAATAACATATTGCCTGCCTAGACAGGTAATGAAACAAACGTGAGTGTCTAGTTACTTAGCAACATAAAATACTGACTGAATATATAAGTCAAATATTTACTTTCCTAAGTGATCAAGAACTATTATATGAGAAACATTTTTCAAAAATTCCGAAAAATTTAAAATTGCTGAAATACAAGACAATTAATGTCGTTGAGCTCATCTTCAAATCTTGCCACATTTTCGTTGAGCCATCTTCATAATCAGAAACCTATATTAAAGAAATTTAAAGACATTTTTAATTTAGCTAAGCAGTTATATAAAATATATGCAAATAAGTTCTGAAAATGTCGAAACGTATTGAAAAGAAAAATTGATAATCTTCACTACACCTAAAGCAAAAATACGACAAACAAAGAAGATTAATTCCTGAAAAAAACACATTAAATAAATCTCTCTGGAAAAATATTGAAAAACAATACTTTAATGGTAGTTTCAACGGAGAAGGATATAATAATCAGCTTACCTAACGTGTACAAAAAGAACAATTCTCCAGGGATTTACATTACAAGTTGTGCACTTAACAAACAACCTACCAGTTTGTAAATAAATAAATATTTTACTAAGCATATTACTTTAAGTTTAACTAACATCTTTGTATTTTGAGGTTTTATATCTAAAATATGAAGGAACAATATTTCAATCTGTCAACAGTTTTTTGTCAAACAAACAAACAATATCTCATCGAAATTATAGTTCATATTATGAAACTTTTATTAACTGCCATTTTTTAAAGTACTTTTTATTTATTAGATTGTTAACGTAAAGTATAAAAAGAACTTCATCAGGAAATTGAAATATTGGCCCAAGAATAAAATGTTACAATGCACAATGTCTCAAAAACTATAAAAATTTCGCTGAGAAACCACTATAATCAGAAACCTATATTAAAAAAAGTTTAAGTCATTTTAAATTTAGCTAAGCATTTATATAAAATATATGCCAATAAGTTCTGAAAATATCGAAACGCGTTGAAAAGAAAAATTGATAATCTTCACTACACCTAAAGCAAAAATACGACAAACAAAAGAAGATTAATTCCAATATTTCTATCTTTTAACAGTTCTTAATCTTTTTTTTTGTCAAACAAACAAACAATATCTCATCGAAATTATAGTTCATATTATGCCAATTTTATTAACTGCCATTTTTTAACGCACTATTTGTTTTTTAGATTTTTAACGTAAAGTATAAAAAGAACTTCATCAGGAAATTGAAATATTGGCCCAAGAATAAAAATGTTACAATGTACAATATAAGTGTGTTAAAAAAGAAAAAAGTAATAAATGAAAAAGGTTAAATTTCGTGTTTATATCCAAATCAATTTTGATTCCAAATTCCAAGTACCTAATATTAAAAAGAGATTAATTATTATGTGTCGAAATGATGTTTTAAATATTTTATTAGGTACATACTTAGGTCACATTTCACACCAATCATTCTCCTGTCAACTCTCATGAACATTAATAAATAATGTAAACCTTTCACCCGCTTTAATTACATTTTTTGTGTATAGTTTCAATATATTAACCGATTATGATATTCTGCCTGCAGGAGTGTTCAGTCTTCCTGTTCGAGAAGCGCTGTGCAGAGAAGCTACACAAACCGAAACGGAAGGAGACGGTAACGGAGATCCTTCGTGGTTCGGTTCGCCAACTCGAACGTTTCCGACACCCCAAGATCCTGCACGTGCTACATCCTATCGAGGAGTGCCCCGAGACTTTGGCCTTTGCCTCCGAACCCGTCTTGGCTAGCCTCGCCAACGTGCTTGCCTTTCAGGTTAGAGATGGTGTTTTACTGATTTCATTTTAATATTAATAAGAATGTAGGAAAACAAAGACAAAATTAATGTCATCCATACACTTAGTGAAACTAGGTTTAATGCCATTTTATCGTTTATTAGAGATCTTATTCTCTGCTGGCACAGTTCTTCGTCATCAGCTTCTTCACCTGAACTTTGTTCTAGGTGAAGAAGTGAGTTATACCATACTGATGAGTTTTAATAAGAGCGAAACGCGTCTATGGTTACTAACTGTGCTGACCAGCCTCTGACGATGCCCTCATAAGGTGACTTGGAGGCTGAATTTTGCCAAGTGTTTATTTAATATTTTTTTAAGAATGTAGGAACTGCTGTGTCAAGCTAAAGGGGCCACGTTAGTAAACTGGAGTATTTATTATTGTTTTCTTCTTCTTTATTATCTAATAAATTGAGCAACCTAAATTCAACACTCCCTTAATCTCAGTATTTTTTAAAGAGAGAAGCCCTTTCTACTAATTATTTTTTCCACGACTTGGAGTTAATTTCAGTTTCTATGGCATCAAATATAAATAAATAAATAAATAAATATATCATCACGCCTTTTACCCATTACTGGGTGTGGCACTCTGCCTAAGCAGATTTCGGTAAGTGATATATTTCTACGCGTGAAGTGCGGTTACCTGCCGTCAAATATAATACTTTTAAAACTGCTGTGCCGTTTCTTAGAACGACGGGATTAAAATGAACTTTTTTTCACGTTACTAAGAGGCCAATTATATAATGCGTTACGCGTTTTTTCGATTTAATAACAATTTATTAAAATTAAAATAATTTTTTACATTACTTGTGAAAATGATATTTTCCTCACTCAATCATTTCCCTCACTAGTGATGAAAGTAAATAACTTTTCTTACTAATGAGGGAAACAGTTACTATCACAATTAAATTGAGTCAGGGAAATGTTTTTTTGAAATGGTGACCAAGCACACGTGATGTGCATTTGTAAATACAACTTCTTTGATTTATATAAAATAATGATTAAATTTCTTGTATCGAAAACGTAAAAATATAATTTTCACGTTTAATGTTGAAAAAAATATGTAAAACACGTGCGAATGGGCTATTGCAAAACTCGTATTATTGGAACACTCACAATCGTTCGTACTCGTTTTGCAATTAAACCCTTTCCTCACTAATATTACAATATACTTTTATAAATATTTAACAAGAACTCTCAGCCTAATCAATACAATTTTTCGTCTAAAGACACTAATTTTGTATACTTCAAAATTGTCCCAAAAAAGCATATTTCCGCCTATCAAAAAGTTCTCGATTTCGCCTTGTACTTTAATTTTATACGCCTGGAAAAATGATGTTCTTTTCTTCCTACTTCTATTTATATTATTCATAAGTTTTTATTTATCGTGTCTGCCGCGATAGACTGTTGCAAGCAGAATATTTTCTTGTAATAAATACTCAAGTTGTTTTTACAAAAACAAATAAAAAAAAAATAGAAAACAGACAATAGAAAATATGAACTATGACAATATATATCTCCACATTTTTATTTCATTTATTACCCGGTGAGAAATGGCGACACTTTTTATTGACAAGACAATATTTTATATGTGTGTAGGAAAGCACAGGAACGCTAACAGGTGGAGCTCCTTCAACGGGGGCTTCGCAACAACCAGTTGCCCCCAGAGCTGCGCACGCCCGGGAATATCATTTCCTGGATATCGAACTCAAGTATGGAATCCTTCAGGTTCGTACATTATTTATACAATTACATTACAACTGAATTATAAACTCATTTATAATTTTTATGTCAATAATTAATACCTATTGGTATTATTATTTGAAGAGCACTAATCAACGTGTCATACATTTTAATTATTGTTGGAATTTTGAATTGAAAAATGGTAGATTGCAGAAACGTTACGCATTTTAATCAACTCAATAAAATAGTCAAATAATTTTCGTCATCATTTAAGAAAATTTTAGTTTCTCTATTGACCGGGTGCACCAACTAAACTTAAAATTTAAATTTGGTTTAAATAAATAAAAGACAATCGAAGTTACATGTTAGGTAGAATCATTGATATCGCTGTCAAATATTCAATAAACTTTTAGTTATTTAAACCAAGTTTAAAATTTAAATTATAAGTATATCTTGTTCGTCAGTACGGTGGTGTGGATATCAATACGGAATTCTAATCCGGAGATCCCGAGTTCGAATTTCACTTAAGCTAAAAATTATATGCGGCTCGGTGAGTGCGGACCCTGTACTATAATTGGGATTAAGTACCTGTTGTACAGCGTAACATAAATAAATAAATAAATATCATGAATAAAAATGTATGTCTGAAATTAATTAGGTAACTATCCGTCATAATTGATAATTAAAAATGTCAACTTAGCGGGAGTTTTTTTAATGAAACAAATGCATTTAGTTTAAATATCATTATTTTTGTAGTCGGTGAAAACCAAACCATTTAAATATTAAAATAATAGCTTTATTCTCACAACGATAATGACAGTATTGGTTAAAATGCACACACGTGATATAAATAAAATATTTCATTGGTTTTAAGAAATGTACAGGGTGATTAAATAATTGTGTCATGAAAAAAAGTATATCTGAAATTAATTAGATAATTATCTGTTATAATTGACAACGAAAAATGTTATAAATAAATATATCATCACGCCTTTTACACATTACTAGATGTGGCACTCTGGCATAGCAGATCTCGGTAAGTGATATATTTCTTTGCGTGAAGTGCGGTTACCAGCCGTCAAATAACGGCCCCCAAAGATTGTTAGTGGAGGGAGAGCCACAGGGGTACATTTAAATTGGTGAAAATTGTTTGTCGGCTGTGGGGATTGAACTAAGGTTTTCAAGATCCACAGGCCGACTCGATACCATTGAGCCACCTACCCCATTATATTATAGATTATTCGATTTTTAAATGAAATTGGTTCAAATATTTTGGTGGTCGTTGAAACCCATACCGTTTAAATGTTCCAATAATCAATAAGATTTAATATCAAAATTTGTATGTTGGTGAAATTGAGGGTGAAAGTTTGCGTGGACGGCCTAGGAACAAGTGGATGAATATGATTGCAGGGTTGTTGCGTGAGCGAAAGATTCTGAGCGTGAAGAATAAACGAGCTTGTATGAAAAGAATTATGAATGTGGTTGAAGCAAAAGTGGTGTGTCAGGATAGGAATGTTTGGAGAAAATTAATTGCGGGATAAATATGATGAATGAAGACAAGCGTATGATTCTTGATTTTAGATTAATTGGTTAGATGTTTCGAGTGTTTACCTGCAATTGTGTGGGGACCATCTTCAGAAACAAGCGCAGTGTACACTAGCGAACGGATGAATGTTTGTTGTGTGTTAATGGATTTTGGTTGTGAGAAAAGAAGAGTTTGTATGGAGGAAGTGTTAATGTGGTCGAATCGAGTATCGTGTGTCAGGATGAGAATGTTGACGGGTTCGTGCTACCCCATTTAATGGGATATAGCGTGATGTTATGTATGTATGTATCAAAATTTGAAATTAATTGACAAATTATCTGTCCTAATTGACAATGAAAAATATCACCGATTGCAGTAACCTCAAAAATGTTCATTATATGTATCTTTGTTTTTTATGGCACAATTTGTTTCCATTTTTTTAATCACTCCTTACACATTTGACAGTTTTCCTGCATCGCGTTATACTCTAGTGATAATAGTATAGAATCTACAGAACGCGTTTCCCACAATGTTATGTTCCATTACGTTTTACATTATGGGTTTTATTGTACACATCTCAGACTGCGACATAACATAACGTTTCCGATACTTCTCAAGTTCTCGCGTTACGACGATTGTGCTTGTTATCGAATCACTTTTCCAAGTCTCGCACTGCGTATTCTTCGCTTATTTGATAGCACTACGGGAATTGTATGGTAAAAATTGGCTCACATGACGAATATGAGAATGTGACTATAAAATACCGAATTATTTATTTTTTATTTAGGAAATAGGTAAAGATTGATTTTATAGTTTTATATAAATAAAATAAATATATCATCACGCCTTTTACCCATTACTGGGTGTGCACTCTGCCTAAGCAGATCTCGGTATGTGATATATTTTTCGCGTGAAAATATTATTGCGTTGCAAAGATTTACAGTTTATTGGGAATTCGAAATCTTATAAACAAAATTGAATTGTAGCAGATCTCGGTAAGAATATATTTCTTTGCGTGAAGTGCGGTTACCAGTCGTCAAGTCACGGTCCTCAAAAACGTTAGTGAAGGGAGAACCACAAGGGTAGATTTAATTTGGTGAAAATTGTTAATTAATAAAATGGGGTAGGTGGCTCAGTGGTATCGAGTCGGCCTGTGGATCTTGAGAATCCTGTAGCTCTCCCTCCACTAACATCTTTGGGGGTCGTGATTTGACGGCTGGTATCCGCACTTCACGCGAAAAAATATATCACTTACCGACATCTGTTCCGGCAGAGTGCCACACCCAGTAATGGGTATAAGGCGTGATGATATATTTATTAATTTATTTATTTAAAATTGTTTGTCGGTTGTTGGAATCGAACCCGGGTTTATAAATCAACAAGCCGACTCGATACCACTGAACCACGTATTATTATTATGTTATTAGTTGTTATTACATTCAGTTCTGATCGTTTTTGAAACGAGCGTGTTGCCTATTGATCTACAACTACCAGTTTAGCTAAAACAAAATTTAAAAAAGTAATAAATTTTGTGCGTCTCTGTATTATAATTGAGTTTCACTTCTTGTTTCTCTGCACAGAATATAAATAAATATAAAATCGTATTTTTATTTTAAACCATTTCCATGGCCGACTTCTTGTATTGAAGATAAATCAATTAAAAAAGCTTTTAAGCTCATAAATAAAAAAAATACTCAGGGAAAGCTCTAGGGATAAGATAAACAGACATATTACAAATTTCTCGTACATATGCAGATTGTCTCGTCGTATAATCCTCTACCACCAGGCATAACCTTTGACCTGGGGCAGGTCACAATGTGAACTATGTAGCAGGCGCGTATCAGATGCAACTGTTGTGCACACATCTGTTCACCTGAATTGCACATCACGCATTAAGTGTAATGATGTAATATAATGCTATCAGCGTCGCGAACATAATTATTATCGACAATCGATATTGCCTTCGGAGAAAGCGAGGTAAACATCTCGATAGCAAGGCGATCGAATATTTAATAAACCTCGGGGAAATATACATTTAGATCTTAATCGGGCTCATCTTAAGAATATCACAATATTACTGAATATAAATAATAGTATGTTATGCATCAAGGGAGGGAAACAAGCGATTATTTCCGCGTGGGATAATCGCGCCCTCCCATGAAGCATATTATACTTTTCGTAACAAGTGCACAAAAATTACTGTCTTATCGGGACAAATGTCAAATATGGGTTGCGTAACTAGTTACCTAGGAAACACCGCAAACAGCAAATCTCTCTAGGGAGAGAAACATCGCCCTAGGGAGAGAAACATGGTACCTATAGAAACATAATGTTTTTCTCCCTAGGGGAGAAAAGCAGTGTTTCCGTCTCTAATTAGGGAATAAGAACGGGTTTCTTGTGTATGTGTTACGAAAATAAATATATCATCACGCCTTTGACCCATTATTGAGTGTTGCACTCTGCTCTGTACAACAGGAACTTAATCTCAATTACAGTACAGGGTCCGGACTCACCGAGCCGCAGTATAGTAGTTCATGTAATTTTTTAGCTGAGATAAGAACTCTAGATCTCCGGATTCGAATTCTGTATAGCTATCCACACAACCGTACTGCCAGAAATAAAGATACTGTCCATCAAAGGGAGGTACACAACATTTTTTCTACAATCGGATAATAAGTTTTATCTATTTTAAATTTTAATGAATAAAGATTTTGAGTGTAGGTAACTTTAAAAACAATAAAAAACAAAACAAAAATATAAAATTGATATTTGTGATTATCAAAAAATTCCATTGTTATATGATATTTAATTTTCAGTATCACCCTGTATATATTTCATTTTAATTATCTGTTTAAAAAATACTCAAATAAATTTACCAAGAACGCCACTGGAACCTTGCACAACGATGAAAATTTTGAAGATTTTCCTGGTAGAATAAAACCGCTTTCATTATTATGCATCTCATTCCGGAAATCTATTTTGGATTTAATTTTTCTGCGGAAATTAGAATTTTCCTTTAGTTGCACGTCAGTAATTTAACTCATTTAATGAAAACTGCTCGAAATATTTAGTAAATATATTTATGGATATTTCAATAAATTCATATACATTTAAATAAACAATAATTTATGACAGATCACACATACAAAGCTAACAAACAAACAAACAAAGAGAAATATACTCGTATGGACTTGCTGTTGATTTACCGTTTTGCTCTACAAAATAAAACTGTTTTGAAATATTCATTTTGTGAAAATATTGTCCTGCTTTCGACTTTCCACTGCGCCGCATAAAACTGCTTCTTGTAACTTCGTTCTTCTTTTCATTTCCTATGATAATCAATCTCCACAGAACATTACAACAAGTGGATGCTGCAATGATGTTACGTTTTTCGAAGCTAAATGTTTGCACATATTTCAGTTGGAAATAAATGTACATTTTTGTTTCCTCTCTATTTGATATTTTCGAACACAGTATTATAAATAAAACATTTGCACTATATACGAGCTTTGTCCTACATTATTTTATACAGTTTCAATATTTTACAATTTATGATATAAAATTGGTATAGCATTTTAATCCAGGTACTCCAAGCCTTAAGCCGACTCGATACCACTAACTTTTTAGTATTTAATATACAGAGTGTTTCACAACTTAGAGCAAAATATTAAAGGGTATATTCTGTACGACGTGCTGATCATGAAACAAAAAGTTTTTTTTCTTCAAGCATACAACAATATTCATATTATGCTACTACACACACTATGTAGAACTAAGTCATTATGTTATTAGTACAATAATGAAATTCATTATTTTACTAGTACAATAATGTTATTTATAAAATATACCACAGGCAGCAGCACTTGGTAGGGCAGCCCGGCTACTGGCTCAACGTTACCAATCGTACGATAATTATCATACATGTAGGATAATTAGGGGAATTGTACGATGTGCGATAATAAGTTACTATCGTACAGCGTACTTAAAATGACAAAATATATATAAAAAAAAATATCGTGAACATAATTAGGAGTCACAACCCATAATTTTGAGTGTTCCGTACGACAATTTCAATATCTAATGTTGGCAACTGAAGTGAAGTGAGGTTAACTGACTGACAGCCAGTAGTGATAAATATCGTTATTTGTTTCACAAAAAAAATGTCTCAAGAAGTGGATGAAATGCAATTTACACCTCCAGCAATAGCAGAAATCGCAAAGTCAGTCATTCAAACATTGATTCCTGAAAAATCACGTAAGGTTTATGATTTCGCTTATGAGAGATTTGTCAATTGGACTAGAGAACAAAATGTGAAGAATTTCTCTGAGAATGTTATGCTAACTTACTTTACTCAATGATTAAGGCTGAATTAAATATCAAACATAACGTAAACATATGTAAATACACTAAACTAATAGCATTTTTGAAAATATTGAGTTATTTGATACTTCGACAGAAATGACTTGCAACATACCTGTTACATTTGGAAGTAACCAAGGTACGGAAATAAACAATGAAATTTATACAGCTTCTATCTATTAGGATATTGGAACTATCGATACAAATACTGCCAGTAGTGGTTTAAATATTCAAAATTGTAAAATAGAAAACTGTACATTTAACATAACTGTTAATAAAGCGAGTTAGGGAAAAAAATTAAATAATTTATATTTTATTCTTTAAATTTACGTTAGAATGCTTGAAGAAAAAATAGTATATGCTACTCGGAGTAGAATGCTCTTTTTTCTTTCGCTCAGTTTGCATCGCCTCGGCTACACGCCTCGGCCGCAAACATCTGAGCTCAATAAAAAAGACTGCTTTCTACTCCTAGTAACATAATATACTATTTTTTAATTCGAAAAATTAAACAATTTTTGTAGTACTGCACTGGATTCGCTTTTATATTAAACATAAACAATGAAGTAGGTATCAACTACGAAAAAATAATTACACAATTCAATTATTAGCAGTTATTTATAATAGAATTTTATTTAATTAATAACTTTAACATAATCATCCACCCAGTGGCAGTGGCAACGAAAAATTTTGGACTGGGAAACATGGAAAATAGTTTTAAGATTTAAAAAAAATTCTTTTTGTTTCATGATCAGCACGTCGCGTCGTACAGAATATACCCTTTAATTTTTTGCTCTAAGTTGTGAAATATCCTGTATTTAATATAGAGTAATAAAAATGCAATTTCAGATAAAGCGAGATTGAAATATTGATCCTAAGTGATTTCATCTTAAGGCTCAGTCTTTCTACTTGTTTCCATTTCTAAAATAACCACAGAAAAGTGATTTTACATCCTCAAAAAAAATCAATTGCAAAAATGACATCATTCCGAAGTTTTACCAGAAACATTCTCGATCTGTTTGACCTAAATAGGACAAATGTAAAGAAATTTAAACTTGTTTCATTGGAAAAAGAAATCTTTGTTCTGATAAAGAAGAAACCTTAAATTCTAAGACAAACATTTTAGTTAATTGCACTTTTCTTTAGTCGTACAGTTTCCTCTGCTCATGTAGCGCAGCATAAAACAAATACTTAAAATGTAAAAGAATTATCAACAAGTCGAAGTTGAATTTGCTGCTACTAGGCACAGATGTTTCTGTGTTTAAACTTGTTCGCATTCTTCGGCATCTTAACACTTTAGTGTTCATTTTTAGTCATTGTTCTGGTGGTATTCAGGTACAAGCTTTGTGCGACTCATTGTGTCCGCTCATTATTTTGCTGAATGAAGTAAGTGCTTGGAATTAATTTAACTTAACTAGGTTTTCTTTGAAAACAAAAGAGCGTAAATATACTCGGTTAATAATATCAAGATAGCGTTTTACAAGGTGGTATTCATGTTAGAAGGTAACTTCTTTTTAGTATTTCTTTATTTGTGTGAAAATCTTTTAAATTGATGTTGTTGATAAAAATGTAAAGTAAACACTTGGCTATGTTTCACAAAATTCAGCCTCCAAGTCACCTTACGAGGGCATCGTCAGAGGTCAGAGGTCAGAGGTCTATGGTTACTAACTGAATTGTGCTGGCCAGCCTCTGACGATGCCCTCATAAGATGACTTGGAGGCTGAATTTTGTGAAACATAGCCAAGTGTTTACTTTACATTTTTATTAAACCTTGTTTCACCAAGTGTTGGATGACAATTAATTTTGTCTTTGTTGTGATGTTGTTGAATTATAATCTCTCGTAAAATGAAAAGATCTGAACGCTTTCTTTTTCTATTCTTACAGCACTTGAATGAGAGCTAATAAAGAATTGTAACACGAGCAGAGCTGGGTGAATAAGTCAATCTTACCGGATTGTGTCAATTGTAACACGAAAGGAATGGAAGCAGTCTTGAAATTTTATTCACACATTGCTATCAAATATTTTTATACTTATTGTAACACGAAACGTTATAATTGAATATGAGGATGGAAACAGAATTATTATTTAAATTAAATTTTTATTAATTATAATACTTAATTTACTAATCTAGTTTCAACCAAAATACTTGCTGTCCTGGGTACGATACCCACATCTGGAATCCATCCCCCACACATCAGGGTGGACACAGATGTCTCAAGTGTTTTGGTTATGTAGTCTGACACTCTGGCACTGCAGATTACGCGAACATGAAATCTTGTTGGAATTCTAAGAATATTAACTATAACTGTCTCTTTTTATAATTTAATGCCCTATATTCGAAAACCAAAAGATCTCACACTCAGCCTTAATGACACATGTGGTCACGAGTGTCAAATTACACGAAACCAATTTTACTTAAACGCAACATAACAACAATGAGATAGCTCATATTGTTACAGAATCTTTCTTTCATTGTCATTAATATATCGATCAATTATAGATAATGTATAAGTGTGTGTGGATATACTAGAAGAGATCGTGTCCGGAATACATTGGTGTATGATGAATGTGAGATTGGGAAGAATGTTGTAAGAAGAGTGGGAATAAGTCAGTTGAGATGGTTTGGTCATGTAGAACGTATGTCGAATGACAGATTGGTGAAACAGGTGTATGTTGGTGAAATTGAGGGTGAAAGTTTGCGTGGACGGCATAGGAACAAGTGGATGAATATGATTGAAGGGTTGTTGCGTGAGCAAAAGATTCTGAGCGTGAAGAATAAACGAGCTTGTATGAAAAGAATTATGAATGTGGTTGAAGCAAAAGTGGTGTGTCAGGATAGGAATGTTTGGAGAAAATTAATTGCGGGATAAATATGATGAATGAAGACAAGCGTATGATTCTTGATTTTAGATTCAGGATGAGAATGTTGACGGGTTCATGCTACCCCATTTAATGGGATATAGCGTGATGTTATATATGTATGTATGTATGTATAAAATAGAGGGTAGTTCTAAAAAAAATGAATCTAAATTTAGCAAATTGAACTGGAATAGTTGTAAGTACACTACGATATTGATCTGTGTTCATTTGACCCAAAACGGAATATACATAGACATCAAATAACGTTTTAGGTAAAATTGGATTTAGTAAACCTGATCCTTAATGTATCCCTCCGGAATATTGCCAAACCTTTCAAATTTCACACAAGTTCAATTTAACACTATTTAAGAAATGCGACGAAACCCATTCTGCAAACATTGTTAAATGAATGATAAAGTTTCTTTGTTTTTAACGGGCTCATTATAGTTTTTATTTCCACATTTCACGAGTTAAAGTTTTAATAATAATGCGATACCTACTTACTTCTCCAGCGACATGAAATTTAATTAAAAATGTACAAAACAACGTTGTCACCTATTTCCCTGTCCAGGAAATAAACATGTAAAATAGTAGAGAGCGTTGAAATAGTTTTTGTCATGGTTTTTGTTTATTTTCTCTGTTAATTAACATGAGTATGTAGAGTGCTGAACGCGTGGGTAAAAAGATCGCGTATGGAAATAATGTTTAATATTTCATACTATTCGAATGCGAATTTTAAAATATAAATAGGGAGAACATTCAGATGTGGAATATTTTCATTTATTTAGGTCAATTGATAATTAAACAGTTATTTTAATATACAAATGATTAAAACAACACAATACTTTTACAAATTGCATAAATACACAAAATAATACATTTCATACCTAATATATTGTAATTTTTACTGTAAAATCTTATAATATTATAAATAAATATATCATCATACCTTTTACCTAATTACTGGGAGTGGCGGTCTGCCGTAACAGATCTCAGTAAGTGATATATTCATGCACGTGAAGTGCGATTATCAACTAATTTGCGTAAACTGCAACAAATCAAAGAATACAGTAAAAATGTGATTAGTTATTTGCTACAGGAACTTCATTCCAATTACAGTAGTTTAAAATGAAATCCCTCAAATATAATCGTACTTTTGATCGTAAATACGGAGTAGATGGCTCAGTGGTATCGAGTCGGCCTGTGGATCTTGAGAACCCTTGTTCGATCCCAGGCCCGACGAGAGGGGAGGGTAGGTGGGGTAAAATACCCAGGGCCCGTGGAATTCAAAGGGCCCGGATGTGATGCTATTTTATAAATTGCTTTTAATTTTCTACTATTTCACCAATTTTTTATATTCTTTACTAAAACATGTATAACGAATTGTCTGATACACGTTTTCTACAATTTATTACATTGTATATAACACACATAGGCAAAGGCTCTATACATTTGTGCGTAGTGCTGTTTTGGTATCCCCTGCATTTATCGAATATGCAACTAGATATTAGATAGTCATACAGTGAGTATACAATACACATCGCTGCACCAATTAACTCAGAATTTTGTATTTAATTTTATTTACATTGTTATAACTTTATTTAGATATTAATAATTCTTATTGTTGTCATACATATATTTATAAATATATTTTTTTTTGGTATCTTATATTTAATTAATAAATATTCAAAGTTAAAGGAGGCCCGAATTTGTTTTTTCCCGGGGCCCGCTTTTTCTCTCGGCGCCCCTGTTCGATCCCCACAGCCGACAAACAATTTTTAGCAATTTAAATCTACCCCTGTGGCTCCCCCTCCACTAACATCTTTGAGGGCCGTGATCTGACGGCTGATAACCGCACTTCACGCGAAGAAATATATCACTTATCGAAATCTGCTTAGGCAGAATGCCACACCCAGTAATAGGTAAAAGGCGTGATGATATATTTATTTTATTTATTTAATTCAAGTCTGCAAGATTTGAATAAATGCTCAAATTAATTATCCAGAACTTGGGTTCGATTCTGACAGGTGACAAACAATTTTCACCACATTAAAATTACCCTTGTGGCTCTCCCTTTGAAGGTCGTAATTTTACGACTGCTAACCGCTTAAACATATCACTTACCGAGATCTGCTTCGGCAGAATGCTACAGTCAGTAATAGGTAAAAGGCGTATTTATTTATTTATTTTTATTTAAAATTGCTTGTCACTTGTGGAAATCGAATCCGGATTCTGAAATCTAAAGTTCTACCCCATTTAAATAATATTTGTTTCACATTTTTGTAAATATAAATATGCAGAATGTCAACTATGGGGTAGGTGGCTCAGTGGTATCGAGTCGACCTGTGGATTTTGATAACAATTTTCAGCAATTTAAATCTACCCCTGTAGTTCTTCCTCCACTAACATCTTACGGCAGAGTGCCACTTCCAGTAATGGGTAGAAGGCGTGATGATATATTTATTTATTTAAAAAACAACAAAGACAAAATTAATTGTCTTTAAATGCTCACTTGGTGAAACTAAGTTTAATAATAAAATATCAAACTAAACACTTGTCTAAGTCTCACAAAATTCAGCCTCCAAGTCACCTTATGAGGGCATCGTCAGAGGTTGGCCAGCACAGTTGGTAACCATAGACGCGTTTCGCTCTTATTAGAGCTCATCAGTATGGTATAACCTACTTCTTCACCTAGAACAAAGTTCACGTGAAGAAGCTGGTGACGAATGACTGTGCCAGCAGAGAATAAGATCTCTAAAAAACGGTAAGATGACATGAGAAGTTCTGTCGAACCAGTAATGCCATCTACCGGAAAAAGCAAAAGCTACGAAATAGCAATTTAAATAAAAAACAACAAAGACAAAATTAATTGTCTTGCCCTCATAAGGTGACTTGGAGGCTGAATTTTGTGAGACTTAGACAAGTGTTTAGTTTGATATTTTATTATTTATTTATTTATTTATAAAATGTCAACCTTTGAGCTTCATGGAAATCTTAAACCCTACGTTTAATACTAAAGAATACATTCGATAGATTTAACTGTCGGTTCTCGTTGAAACATTTTATAATAAAATTAAATTAAAAAAACACTAGGTTAGTTTCTATCTATAGATTTGTACCGTTCACCTTTAATACGTCCGCTTTAATCTCTTTACAACTAGGTTTAAAATGTAATTTCCATCCAAATAATTATAGTTACCTCTTCGGTCTGATCTTATCTTATTTTCTTCCAACTATGGTCATAAATGTATTTTTCCCAAAATAATTGTACTTACATCTGTTTTCAATCATGTATCTCCCACTTCTTGTGTCAGAATTCTTGTGTATACTATTTATAAGTCTTACTCTAATGTACAAATTCATTCATTTCTTGTTCACCTGATGATGGTCTAGTCGACCGAAATACGTATTGTAAAATAAACTTTACATTATTTGAAACTAACCTAGTGTTTTTTTTTTAATTTAATTTTACTAAAGAATACATCTGTTGTCAACTTCTCAAGTTCTAATTTTGACATTTTGATCAACCAATCAAAATCAACTACATCCTATACAATGACACTGTAATTTCCCACCGAACAGACTGCCTGTATTTATTTGAAAAATACAGCATGAAACAACGTCATTCAAACAAACAAAAATCAATTCACCATTTTTAAAAAAGAACCTAAATCCAATAGTTCTAAATTGTCAAACTACATTAGAACGTTTACCAAAAGAAACTGAAAACTAAAGCAAACGAAAGTCCCACGTCGGTTCTCATCTCTTCCTCTGTTATTCCCCAGAGAAATAGCGAGAACGAGAATGTCTGAGAGAGAGAGACAATCGATTAGTTCTGTCCGTGTTGTTTCCAGATAACGGAGGCGCTGTCCTTCTTGCACTATTCCGGCCATGTGTTACACCGGAACGTATGTCCCAGCAGTATATTAGTCACGAAGAAAGGCACTTGGAAACTCGCGGGCCTCGAGTTCACAGGTAAGATAGACTCAGCACGTTTCTCTGTTTTTTTTGTTTTATGTTCGGAAAAATAGTAAATAATGAGTTATAGATGATCTAGTTCAAGTCAGATATGGGCTAGAGATCGTATCTGTCATAGCAATTGCATTTAAGAAAGTTTAAAGTTAATGCAGTTTTCTGAACTAATTTTACTGCATAAGATAACTTCATGCCAATTTCTAAAGTTGATATCTGGATATTATAACTTAGTTCATCAGTTCGCGGCCTTCCCATTTCTATTGAAATATTATATTGATTTTTAAATACAGACTGATATAATAAAAACCTCAAGTATATAAATTTAATGATGTTTAAAAAGTTGACGTTTTTAAAATATATTTTTAAGAGAAAAAATTTTAAAAGTTCTTTTCTTATTTTAATAATATTAAAATACTTTTATTACGATATTTCAAATGTTGTGTTTTGAAAATGACTATATAATTTCTATTAACCATAAAAATTAAAAGTAAAATTACAAATAATAGTTCGCTAGTAAGTGTTAATAGTATATTGTAATACTAGTGAGGAAAGGGTTTAATTGCAAAACGGATACGAAACTTGTGTGTGTGTGTTCCAATAGTACGAGTTTTACAATGGCCCTTTTTGTATGTTACATACTATTTTATTTTTAACATTTTTACGTTTGCGACACAAGAAATTTAATAATTATTTCATATAAATCAAAGGACTTGTATTTGCAAATACACATCACGTTTCCTTGGTCACCATGTTAAATGAAATTTCCCTTATTCGATTTAGTTGTGACAGTAACCGTTTCCCTCACACTAGTAAGGAAAGTTATTTACTTTCATCACTAGTAAGGAAAACGGTTAAAATCACAACTAAACTAAGTGAGGGAAATGTCATTTTTATAAGTAATGTTAAAAAGAATATAATTATATGGTACTAACTCGAATTGGAAAGAAAAATTAAATAATACATAAAAGAGAATATATAAAACAAAATAATTACAAACAAAAATACTAGTACATTAAGTAACGTCCGTCAATACGGTGGTGTGGATAGCGATATGGAATTCGAATCTGGACATACCGAGTTCGAATCTCACTCAAGCTACAAATTATATGAACTACTACACTACGGCTCGATGAGTGCGGACCCTGTACTGTATTTGGGAATAAGTTCCTGTTGTACAGAGTAACAAAAATAAATAAATAAAAGTTACAGTTAAAACCTGAGATAACTTTTAAGTTTCACGGATCCTTTTAAATCTTGTCACGGACCTCCAGTTAAGAATGACTGTATTAGATGATTCTATTCGATGTTGAATTAAATAAATGAAACTACCACCAATACCATAAAGAAAATCATGTCTGGTAACTTAAAATCAAGTTTAATAAAAGTATTTTCCATTATTATGTGCACATAACGTAATGTTATCAAATATATTACAATACTTTCAAGCTTTAACTCTTTAACTCCAAAAATATAGACAATAAAATAATATCTCGTTTCTAAAAGATTAACAATATTCAGTTGCCAACTTCAAACCCAATTAGGCGCATGTTTCATCTTAAATTCAACACAGCTAGAGCCATATTCCAGTCGAGTTTTAAATATTAATTACTTTCATCTCAAATGTTTTGTATATCAACAACTTGTCTTTGAAAGTCAAAAAAAATATTTGAATCTAAAAAATGTTTATATAAAACCTTGAAAAAATGTGAGAAAATCCCGCTATTTACAATTCAGTAAATTATCCATGCAAAGAGAATATTAATGCGGCAATATTTCACTCAGCGTAGAAATTTTTTCTTGGAGAAAACTGCACATAATTCTGAATATATTACAAAGATATTCGTCGTTGTGGTGACACAAATCTCAGCGAAATCTCTTGTAAGTAAATAAACGTAGCTTTGTGCAATGTAGTGTATTGGCAGTTTCAAATAACGCTGCGAACCTATCGAAAACTGCCAACCTCTGTAAAAGAGTCGTCTCTTTCGGTAAAAAGAACCAATATCGCTTGTAAGAAATCGTGGAACTGTACCTGCATTTAGAACGTTTTCCTAAGAAAGTATTTCTTATTCTGCTTCGTACAGCAGTGTATTTCCCTAGAGGACAAAACCCGTAAATTAACAAAAAATGTTTTTATTTGTATTCTAAAAATGTTTACGATGGTCGATAGATAAAGATATTTTTCTCGGTTGTACCATATTAGAAATTGATCTGAAATATTTCTAAATATAACTGATGAAGGAGGGAGAAATTCTTCTTACAATGATTCGCGAAATCAAGTTAATTTAAGAAAGACAATTTAATTATAACATCTTGCTGATAAATGCTTGGAATTGGTTCGTAGTTTATTGAATCGTTGTCGCGAAAAGCAATCAATGAAATTTTATAATCAACAATTTGTACATATACAGGCTGTTAAAAAAATTGGTATTAAAGATTTGTAGAACATAGAGAAAAACTCAAAATAATTTGCTTAAAATTAGCTAAAAATTTGTTTATAAATCAATTTGGATACATAAATAAATAAATATATCATAACGTCTTTTTCCCATTACTGGGTGCGGCAATCTGCCGAAGCAGATTTCAGTAAGTGATATATTTCTTCGCGTGAAGTGCGTCAAATCACAGCCCCCCAAAATGTTAGTAGAGGGGGAGCCACAGGGGTAGTTTGAATTTGGTGAAAATTGTTTGTCGGCTATGGGGATCGAACCAGAGTTCACAAGATCCACAGGCCGACTCGATACCACTGAGTCACCTACCTCATTAATTTGGATATGAGGAATTCAATGCCATTAAGCGCAACTTCATATTATATTTAGTTTTTAAGATATCGCCTTCGGAAAAGTTTAATTTGTCTCCAATTTCAGGTTTTGTGGTTTCCTAAAGCTATATCTTAAAAACTAAACAAGATATGAAGATACGCTTACCAGCATTGCGTTACTCGTACTCCAATTAACTTTTTTAATTTGTTTTTTATTCAATTTCCGCCAAAATTTTCTCAAAAACAGTTTTTTAATAATCAAAAACAACAAGATATTTCCTTCCACGCATTTCATCCTTGAATTAAGTGGGTCAAAATATATACAAGTGTTAAAGAATAAATGTTATAAATAGAGAAGAAATCAAAATAAGTCTAAAACTTTTATACAACTAAAGTTAAATAAATAAATATATCATCACGCCTTTTACCCATTACTGGATGTGGCACTCTGCCAGGTCAGATCTCGATAAGTGATATATTTCTTTGCGTGAAGTACGGTTACCAGTCCCCAAAGATTTTAGTGGAGGGTAGCCCCAGGGGTAGATTTTAATTTGATGAAAATTGTTTGTCAAGATACCACTGCGCCACCTACTCCATAAAGTTATAGTTGGAAAAGTACTATTATAACCACAATAGATTTTTTCTAAAGTAATTGTAGGCCAATGGATAAAACTTGCGTTTACTTATTACCAAGCAAGAGGTCCAGCGTTCAAATCCGGGTGACCTTCTCATATATCCAAAATACGATTGAGCCTGTTGAATATTAAAGATAAAATGAACTTTAAATCAGTTTAATGATCGACTTAAATTTGATTCTGAATTAATGATACTAAATATGAGATTATAGACTATATTCTGATAATCTTCTGATAAAATTTTTCGAGTGTAATTAGCAGAAAAATAATGAGAAATATTTTAACAGCCCACGCATTATCAAAAATTTATGTTAAAAGTTTCTATTATAAATTTCATTAAAATGTTCACTGAGTTTTTAATTTCGTTTCATAGTTGAGTAGTTATTTTTAAACAGAAAGTTGTACATTGAAAACCGATTTTTAAAAGTAAAAATATAATCTGACAGGTCTTAATTACAAATGGATTATTACGTAACTCAGTTCAAATAACCTGGACTTGTAGAACAAGTTTTTAATCCACTATAAATGATCTTTTAATCCTGCAACTTCATGATTTCTGGATTTTGGATTTATATTAAAATTAGTGTTTTGACTGAACAATCAGCAACTTTCAATGTCAACCACGATTAAAATTATTTTCTTAATTTATTTATTTTAATAATACGACTGAGTTTGTACCGATTTCTCAATTTCAATCAGATAAGCTTAAACAGGCGCGGTGGCCGAGCGTGTTAAGGCACATCTCTTAACATACTGTGACGTCACCCGAGCCAAGGTTCGTCAGTTCGAATCCGCCTGTCGACAATGTGTGATTTGTCGTAAAATATAAAATACAGTTACATGTATTTATCACACTCGGGCGCTATAAGCTAGTCACTTATACGTCTAATAATGTAGCATTCGAAAACCGGCAGTACGGCAGTGTAAAAACTGCGGCTCGGTGTGTCCGGTAGGCCCAGGACCGATCTCGGTCTGTAGCGCCACAGATGATGATAAAAGCTTAAATTAGTAACTTAGCAAAATAAAAATCCGATAAAAAAATTATTTCTAATGTTACCTAGGATATATGAATGTTTCCATGGTGATAGATTTATTTATTTTCCGCGAATATTTTTAATACTTGTATGAATAAATTGTCATTGATGGTTACAAAATAGTTATTTGTGTATTAAGAGTGTAAAGTGATTCTTTATTACTCATGCATAACGGAAAGCAACAACCACGCAAGAGGGGAAAGGATACTTTCTGTTCGAGGTTCACAAATTTGAAAACAGTTATAAAAGAATTTAAAATCATATTTATTTTATAATAAACAACAATGTTACTTTCCATTGTTAAATGATTGTTGAAATTAATTAAATCCATTATTTTTTATAAAATATAAAGTAAACTCTTGGCTATGTTTCACAAAATTCAGCCTCCAAGTCACCTTATGAGGGCATCGTCAGAGGCTGGCCAGTACAGTTCAGTTAGTAACCATCGTATAAGAGCGAAACGCGTCTATGGTTACTAACTGAACTGTGCTGGCCAGCCTCTGACGATGCCCTCATAAGGTGACTTGGAGGTTGAATTTTGTGAAACATAGCCAAGAGTTTACTTTATATTTTATTAAACCTTGTTTCACCAAGTGTTGGATGACAATTAATTTTGTCTTTGTTGACATTATTTTTTATTTTTTTCGAGTCGGCATGTGGATCTTGAGAACCCTGGTTCGATCCCCACAGCCGACAAACAATTTTCACCAAATTAAATCTACCCCTGTGGCTCCCCCACCACTAATATCTTTGGGGGCCGTGATTTGACGGCTGGTAATCGCACTTCACGCGAAAAAAATATATCACTTACCGAGATCTGCTTAGGCAGAGTGTCACACCCAGTGATGGGTAAACGGCGTGATGATATATTTATTTATTTATTTATATTTTCAAGCATGTGTCAAATCATGAATAATTTGTTATTGATAGTCAAAAAAAAACTGGCCGGCCTCCGACGATGCCCTCATAAGGTGACTCGGAGGCTGAATTTTGTGAGACTTTGCCTAGAGTTTTATTTAATATTTTTTATTATACCTAGTCTCAAAAAGTGCATGAATGACAATTAATTTTGTCTTTGTTGGTATATTTTGTTGTTTTAATTTGGTACAAAATAATGTTCACCAAATTAAAATTACTCCTATGGCTCCTCCTTTACTAACATCTTTGGGGGCCGTGATTGGACGGCTGTTAATCGCACTTCACACGAAGAAATATATCACTTACCGAGATCTGATACGGCACAGTGCCACACCCAGTAATGGGTAAAAGACGTAATGATATATTTATTTATTTATATATACTATAAGACGTACTGATCATGAAACAAATATAATTTTTTTTAAATTCGCTAACAATTTTGCATCGTATTTAAAGGCAACATTTTGTTAGCCACTGGTTGATAGTTATTTTTAATAATGTTATTTAAATCTTCTTACAAGTAATGGTTTACACAACACCAAACAAATGTCTGTTGCTGTGTAACATTTCATAAAAGTCTCTTTATAATCTATTAAGTTTTAGAGATAAAAAGTATTACTTTTTTCTCTTGATTGAGAGAAGAAAATTTTACTTTCTGATAAGGTCGGGTAAAAAACAAGAGAAGACAAGTAACTTTCAGGACTTGTTACGTTGATAACTACCTATTAACAAACATAGGTAACATCAACAGTAAAATAAAGTAGTATAGCGTACCAAAAAGATTAACTTTGTGAATGAATCACGTATCTAAATATTATTTTTTTACAGTTGTATGAAAGAATAAATTGTGAATATCTTGTTATTCGAAGCTTGAAGTAAAATGGAGTGAATCAATTACTAGTTAGATACTTTTAATTAGCGTTTATAGTATACTCGTTGGTAATTGTGGTCGCAATTCAATTAGCAAATAAACAAATTCAACAAGTTACGCAATATGCGTTGAAAACTTCATTAAACTTTGTAAAATTCATACAAATGTAAATTAAACGTTAACTTTAATCAATTTTCTTTATCAAGTATTATTTACATTACAATTACATCAAGTTAATTTTCTTTAGCCCAGCAAGTTGCAATTAGATTTAATTAATAATTTAATTAAGATTGTAAAGAAATCTATAAAATGTATTTGTATTTCTTTCTTCTTGTAATTTTCTTTCCAATGCTTTTAATGGCGTTTTCATTTTGTGCGCTGACCGAAAATCTAAAAACGAAAATAAATTTCTTCAAGCATTTTAGAGCTTATTGTTTTGTTTACGTCAATACAAGATATTTTTCTTTGGCTCTTTATTAAACAAGGAATAATTTAATTGGCGCTAACTAATATTCTCACGCATAGTCAGTAACATTTTAACTGAATGGGTTCAATTATCTTAATTACATTAATAAAACTAAATAATTAATGAAATCTAAAACCTTTCAAGAGAAAATTAACGATCAATGTTCGATCTGGCAGCCGTATTACAAGAACGACAGTTCATTCCGGTAGAACGGAAAGCTCCTTGGAAAATGGAGCTTTTCTTTTCTCCTTCCTCGCGGCAACCAAGTTCCTGGAAAATTATCCAGAGTCGTATTACAAACATTTTCACACGATTTACAAGTTTTCTCGTATATTCATAGTAATCCGACATTTACAACAGCTAGAAGCATTTCTTTTATGGTCTTAATTTGCTTTTCTAGTTGTTAAAAAGCCGTAAACGGAAAACTAATTTTCCAACATAATCCGTAAAGTAGATAGATGGCAAATTGGTGGTTTTATAACAACAATAATAAACGTAAATAATTTAAAAAATTAAATAAATATATGTATATGTCATCACGCCTTTTACCAATTACTTTGCCGTAGTAGATATTGTAAAGTGATACATTTTGTATCCTCCAAAGGATTATACGTTAATTTATACAATCCATGTTTTTCAATAGTTATTTCTTCAAAATGGCTTATTTTCCAATAGTT
Source organism: Pterostichus niger (assembly GCA_947425015.1). Lineage (NCBI taxonomy): Eukaryota > Metazoa > Arthropoda > Insecta > Coleoptera > Carabidae > Pterostichus > Pterostichus niger. The sequence goes on from OX380338.1 coordinate 35,861,389, forward strand.
TTGTAAACCAAAAGCAAATTTTTCAATAGGTAACTTTTTATTTTCACTATTTACATATATACAAAATAAAAAGATATCAAATTACCTTGACTACGAAGAAACAATTGTTTGAATAAACAATTTCATATAAAAATGTCTAAAATTATTTAAAATCTTGAAACATTTTAATCTTTAGTAAAAATTGATGATGATGCTGATGAGTCCAATCATTCCGTTTCGGAACATAGGGGCCGTGCACACCGAGCCGCAGTTTTTACACTGCCGTACTGCCGGTTTCTTTAGTCAGATTATTTAAGGCGTATAAGTGACTAGCTTATAGCGCCCGAGTGTGATAAATACATGTAACTGTATTTTTTTTATATTTTACGACAAATCACACATTGTCGGCAGGCGGATTCGAACTGACGAACCTTGGCTCGAGTGACGTCACAGTATGTTAAGAGATGTGCTTTAATACGCTCGGCCACCGCGCCTACAGTAAAAATTAATGGTAGTAAAATATACATATTATTTGAATAAATTAGGTGAAAAAAGGGCATAAAAAAAAATGAATTTAAAAAAGTTACTCTCTTTCCCTCCAAATATATTGGTGGATGAAGAACCACAGTTTTAAGTGTTTAATAATTATTTCTGTATTTATCAAAATAACTTGAAGCTTAGGGAATAAATATTTGTGAGACCCACCCTCTTACCGTTTCTTAATTTGTCTTTGTATCATTGACGTCACAAATACCCAGAGGGATGATGCTAAAATTATCTTGTAAACAGCAAAATACGCGTTCATTCGAATCGAATAAATACGAATTTCTTGATCAGTGAAAGATACCTGTTATATCATCGCATTGCTGTATTTTATAAATAAATTTAACTTTTCTTATTCATATTTTAGGTATGTATACAGTAATAGTTGATTGTATATCAAGGACAGAATGAGGTATTTTCGTTACTCTTTCAGAAAGTAAAATTTTGGGAAATAAATTAGAAATTTTGATAAGATTTATTATTCTCGCAGGTAAACTGTAAAATGAGCCAATTTCAAATGTCAGAAATCTCGCCGCCCACTACTTTGACTTTTTATTGAATTTTGTGATTCGGAAACTTATTTTAATCTATTATATTTGACATTTATTTTTTATTTTGTTTTATTTGTCTTTCTTCATAATATGAATCATTTCAGAAAAGGTCAGGTTCTTGGTACTTTGATATTTTTTTTTAAAGAGAAGTACTAGGTTTTTATATTTTCTTGTCAATTATTTTACTAAATTACATTTTTCAATTTTCTGATTTACTAATAATATATTTATTTATTTAATCTAAAGTAGGATTTTCTTTTCTCATATGCGGGTAGGAAGTAGGTGATTCCCTCCCAATGAGACTTTTCGCCCATAGTTAAGAAAATAATGTTTTCCGTCCTTATTTATAATTGGTTAAATAGCAGGGTTCGAAGATATATATCGATCGATATATATCATGATATTTATTTTGATATATATCGTCATATTTTTGCAATGATATATATCCATTATATAAAAATATCAAATAGTTTTTGTGATATAGCCTCCGGAGAAGTGAAATTTTTCGTATTTTTCAGTTTTTCTACTTTTCCGAGGCTATATCTCGAAAACTAAATGTGATATGAAAACGCGCTCAACGGCATTAATTTTCTCGTGCTTCAGTTAACTTATAAACATAGTTTCAGCGATTTTTATTTTTTTCAATTTTCCGCCAAAAAAATCGCAAAAAGCGGTTTTTTAACATTTTCTCGAAAACCAGAAGTCATATGCATTTGAAGATTGCACCACTGGATTCAGTGGGTCAAAATACATATGTATGTAAATTTTCGTTTTAATAATCCTACGATTAAGGATTTTTGGGAAAATTGAATTAAAATCTGAAAAAACCAAAGGGGTATACCTTAGGAAATAATTAAAAATATTAAATTGCATAAAATTGTATGAAAATTTGCTTATAAGTCAATTCGGACACGGGGAATTCAACGCCGTTGAGCGCATTTCCATATCTTGTTTAGATTTTGAGATATAGCCTCCTGAAAAGTGAAATTTATCGAATTTTTCAGTTTTTCTACTTTTCCGAGGCTATATCTCGAAAACTAAATGTGATATGAAAACACGCTCAACGGCATTAATTTTCTCGTGCTTCAGTTAACTTATAAACATAGTTTCAGCGATTTTTATTTTTTTTCATTTTTCCGCCAAAAAAATCGCAAAAAGCGGTTTTTTAACATTTTCTCGAAAACCAGAAGTCATATGCATTTGAAGATTGCACCACTGGATTCAATGGGTCAAAATACATATGTATGTGAATTTTCGTTTTAATAATCCTACGATTAAGGATTTTTGGGAAAATTGAATTAAAATCTGAAAAAACCAAAGGGGTACCCCTTAGGAAATAATTAAAAATATTAAATTGCATAAAATTGTATGAAAATTTGCTTATAAGTCAATTCGGACACGGGGAATTCAACGCCGTTGAGCGCATTTCCATATCTTGTTTACTTTTTGAGATATAGCCTCCGGAGAAGTGAAATTTTTCGAATTTTTCAGTTTTTCTAAATGTGTACAAAAACTAAAATTAAAAAATAAATATCCAAAAAGTGATATTTATCTGATATATATCCTATATATCAGATATTTTGATATTTATTATAAACATCATGATATTTACGAACCCTGTTAAATAGTAACCGTAAGCACAATCTTAGATATTTATTTATTCATAGAAAGTAAATATTTTTAAAATTTTTATTTAAATAAATGTAAAATAAATAAATAAATATAAATATATCATCACGCCTTTTACCCACTACTGGGTGTGGCACTCTACCTAAGCAGATCTCGGTAAGTGCGCGTGCGGTTACCAGCCGTCAAATCACGGCCTCCAAAGATATTAGTGGAGGAGGAGCCACAGGGGTAGATTTTTTTAATTGGTGAAAATTGTTTGTCGGCTGTGGGAATCGAACCAGGGTTCTCAAGATCCACAGGCCGACTCGATACCACTGAGCCACCTACCACATAAATAAATGTAATGTAATAATACACTTTTCGCGCACATTATACAAATAACTATTTATTCCTTGAGAAAACAAATATGAAACTATATCCATGGCAACTATAAAACAATAAAATGATTTGACATTCAGGTGATCTTTATCAGTAGACTAATAAATATTATTTTAATGAATTTCTGGAAATTTTACTTTCTGATAGGGTACTGAATTTAATTTTCTACGATTGCTATTAAAATTTGACAATTACACTCTCATTTGTCATCATAAAGTTGACGTTTTCTGTGGAACAGTCGAAAAATAATTTTGTTACGCGTTGCCATTGAAGACGCACAAAAACGATGTTAAATGCGCACGTGTCCAATGGTAACACGCGAAAAGGATATTAGATGCGCGCTTATTTCAATAGTTATAATTGATACAAACAAAACAGAAACTTGTCATATTGACAGAACAAATTAATTTTCAGTATACGTTTTTTAATAATTTAAAATGCAATCGTAGAAAAATTATGTGTGCATCACGATAGTAAATTATCTTTGTTCCTCTTACACTATTGCAACTTTCGGCTCGCGCTGCAATTACTGTGCTCGAGTAACAAAGAATCACTTTACGCTCTTAATACACAAATAACTAATACACCCATACCTCGCTTTACGGCCTAGATACGTTCCATGAAACTTGGCCGCAAAGCGAAAAGTCGTATAAGGAATCAATCAATTCTAATACAAATTCATACAAATTCAATGGGGAAAAAGTTTTTTTGCCGTTGTAGCGAAACATTTTAGTCCGTTAATCAAAAACGTAAATTAATTGCCGTATAAAGAGCGGCCGTATAGCGAGGTATGTATGTATGTATAGCTCATGAAAAAAGTATCCTTCTTCTCTCATCTTGATCTCAGGAAATGAAACGATATGTTCACTTTTTTTCGTGGATCTACAAAATATCTATACCAGATTATCCCCCATTAAATCAATACCAGCAACAGTCAGGATATCGCGTCCAGTTTCCAGTCTAGATATTCCATCTTCTCAATAACAATGCCGACACGAACACAGGTACATATTATAGTTCAGCAATATAACGCGTGAAAGCTTCGAGCTTTTCATCAAGCTCGGCCCTGCGTACATTAACGCTAACGCAGCGTTAAGACAACCACTCTGTTTAAGCTGTATTAACAGTGTATCACGGCATGGCGACCAGCGACCGAATTTCACTACCGTTTAACGCTATTGAATTATTAATCACGATCACGGTGTACTGATCACGTGGTGTTGTGTTTCAGAGCGAGTGAATGACGTGGATGGTGTCGATCCTGTTCCTTGCCAACCTTGGACTTCCAGGTTGTCCAAGATGGCCCAGCCTAATCTTGATTACACTGGTGAGTATTACTTTTTTATTATATACAGGCTGTTTCACAACTTAGAGCAAAAATTAAAGGATATATTATGTACGACGTGCTGATCATGAAACAAAAAGTTTTTTTTTTAAGTCGCAAAACTATTTTCCATGTTTCCCAGTCCACAATTTTTCGTTGCCACTGTCACTGGGTGGATGATTATGTTAAAGTTATTAATTAAATAAAATTCTATTATAAATAACTGCTAATAATTGAATTGTGTAATTATTATTTCGTAGTTGATACCTACTTCATTGTTTGTGTTTAATAGGAAAGTGAATCCAGTGCAGAACTACAAAAAATGTTTAAGGATAACAACCCTTAATTTTTTTAATTAAAAAACAATTCTTTATGTTTCATGATCAGCACGTCGTACAGAATATACCCTTTAATTTTTTGCTCTAAGTTGTGAAACACCCTGTATATCAGACTAACTACTAAGGTTATATGTCGAATATATTCTTTGTAAATGGCCGTCACGGGTGGGACTTCATCCTACGACCTTACGGTTGTTAATCAGGCCCCAGGCGGGACAAAGAGTATTACTTATTTCCTGTATTGTACAAATTAGATTTTTTTTGTGTGATCAAAATTGATTGATTTTATACTGGACCTTGCAAAAATAGCACCACGATGTCAGACATTAGTAAAGGAAAAACTTATTTGATAAACTTCCTGTTTCTAGTAATTTAGTAACTTATTTTTTACTCATTATCTAGACCAGAGATCCTCAAACTACGGCCTGCAAAAACTTTTCATTCGATCCGTGAATATTTTTAAAAATAATACATATGTATACATATATAATACATCTGAATAAAATTCTTGACAATTTTTATTAAAAAAGACTATGATTATTTATAGTAAACTATGTCTACTAAATTTAAATTTATTGTTCTAAATTGTATTTAGAAAATTACATTCCTACAAAATGAACTTAATGAGCGATTCTTAGATTTTTAAAGCAATGAAAAATAATTTATTTTATTTCAAATTTCTTATAGATTTTTGTTGATGACATTGATGCAAATTTGCTACTAGAATTGATAGATTTGCAATTTGACAATAAGCTAAACTTTACGGACTCTTATGTCCATCAGTAAAGTGGTGTAGATAGCATAACGAAATTCGAATCCGGAAATCCCGCGTTCGAATCGCACTTACGCTAAAAATTATATAAAACTACTACATTGCGGCTCGGTGAGTGCGGATCCTGTACTGTAATTGGGATTAAGTTCCTGTTGTACAGCGTAACATAAATAAATAAATAACTTTGAAATACTATTTGGCGTTTTATATATTGAATATTTTGTTCAGTTACGTTACGTGAATTCTGAATCCACCTTAAATCAAATTAAATGTCTGACGTGATGTAAAGCAGACAAATTTAAAATTATTGTTGTTGGGTTTTGTTACTTATCACTCTTTCTATATGTAAAATGTTATTATTTTAATGTATTTTAAATCGGTTTATCTCAATTCACTTTTCAACTGAGCTGAGCAAAAATATTACAAAAAGAATACAGCTATTACCTTCTCATTTCGCATCATTATCAAATCAAATAAATAACTAATTAAAATATCGATTTTAATATTGAGAATTATGTGTACATACTAATGAATAATCCGTTGTTCTTAATTTGGAGGCTTACAATATTGCCAAAACAATTACTTGATAATCTTTAAGTACGCGCTTACGCATTTATCTTTGCGTTGAGTATTTCTTGTCAACTAAGCGAATCGCAAGACCGAGAGGAAACAAACAAGAGAGTGATTTTTCGCGACGCACAAATCGATACCGATTATTTTCACGTGCCCACGGCTCTAATAATAACGGAAAACAATGCATGCGTAATCCACATAGCACAGATTACAGTCCTAATTGCTTCTCTAGCGCGATACGTAATTGATGGGCACTAATCCCAATATGATCTGAAATTGATTTTGTAGCAAATCCTTTGTTGAAAATCTCATTGTTCACATTTGCTTCTAAGAGATCAATTGTGTATCGGTTACTGAATTAATTAACAACTTATTTAATTTTTAACTTTACGCTAAATCGCTAATTAGAACATACTTTGACACCATTATCATAAATTTGCTTTTCTACACTTAAAAGAATTTATTTTACAACTGTTAAAAAATGTTCACTTATATTCTCTAGTATCAGTACGCGAACTACGTGATTTTTTTATCAATTACATTACCATGACAACGCGTATTTACATTACCATGACAATGAGTATTTTGCGCACTGTTTCGTATTCTAGTGCGCAAAATGAGTATCTCGCGCACGCTCCCAAATTATTTGTTGTCAGGTTTCATTAGTTACAACACATCTATAGTATCAAATTAATATTATTGTTGATTGTCCTCCTTCAATTTACTTAAATAAATCAATATTTATTGTATTATTCTTTATTTACAGTAGTAGAAAAAATGTTGTTAGTATTTCGTGGGCGAAATTCTTGTTTTTTGGTGCGTTCAAATGAATGTTTTGTCTCGACTAAAAGTAACATTCTCACGCGCAACAAAAAAAACACTCATTTCTTGTTACTCTTGCATAAAAGACAATTGAGCAACAAGTAGATACTCATTAGATGCAGGTTTTAATACTTAACATATTTAGTATTTCCACTTTTGATCTAATTTAATTAGGGAAGCAACAATCATCATATTAAACAAATACCATTGTATTTCCTATGTTACATATTCCAATTCTACACGCGGTATAGTTGTACAATATTGATATAATATAACAAACTTGTTGTACTTTACAAGATAATTTGAGATGAATATACAATCACAATTTCGAAAATTGTACCTATAAAAATATATTTTCTCTCAACATATTTCTAATAGTTTCATTTTAAAAAGAATAAATTTCATTAAAAAAATAATTTTTACTATGTAAGTACCTAATCCATATTTGATAGCAGTATTAAATTTTCATTGCTAGCACTTTAAAGCTCTCGATGAAAACTATAATAATTTTACCACCATTTCTCTTTCAACTAAAAGTTGTTGCCGTAAATGAAAAACTAATTTAGAAGTAGTGTTGTTTGTTAGTAAAAAACTTTTAAAAACATAATCAAAAATTTAAGATTAATAATGATAAAGTAGTTGATTTATCTTCTTTTTTCGCTATACTAATATCAGTTCATTTGTTACAATTTACAAATAATTGCGAAATTAAAAAGTAAATAACAATTTTATATATTTTGCGTTTATGTTTCTCGTACCATAATAAGTGAAAATTATGAAGAAAAATATTAAAGTTGAAAATATAAGAACGAGGGAATAAAGTAATAAAGTGAATTAAAATTCCTGCAAAAGAATATTCGCATAGAACGTTATTAAATTCTTGATCAAAAATAAACAATGATTACAGCGACATTTCCGATCAAAGACTTGAAATAAATTACATCATTATCGAATAGAAATGAAAAGGTTTAATTTATGAGAAAAATGTTATAAAACGTATAAATTTTCAACAGACATCGACAAGAAAAGTAGCCAAGCTTCACCGCAAACTTTAAACCGGCGACTTCTACTTCTAAATTTCGCGATATCGAAACGTAAACCCCGGTTAAGCCAGGTTAATAGTGCCTCTGGGGGAAAACTTGCGAACTTTGCCAGTTGGTGATGTTGGAAACGTACTATACCACAAAGAACCAAATGTTTTCTCGGAACATAAAAACTTAGAAGTTGTTATCTACGATTGCTCTGAAAAGTTCAATTTTATGTTCTTATTTGTCATCGTAAAGTTGATGTTTTTTGTAAAACAATCGAATCATAATTTTGTTGCGTATTGCCATTGGAGATATTAGATGCGCGCTTACTACAATTAGTTAGCAGGGATACAAACAAAACAAAAACTTGTCATATTGGCTGAATGAATTTATTTTCAGTTTTTTAATAATTTAAGATGCAATCGTAGAAAAAATTATGTGTGTATCACGAGCGTAAAGTATCTTTGTTCCTCCAATTACCGTGCGCGAGTAATATACAATCTCGCTCTTAATACACAAATAACTATTTTGCAACTCTGTCAGAAAGTGAAATTTTCTTCCCTTAGTTAAGAGGAGAAAATGATAGTTTTCATCCCTAAAAAAACAATAGTATATTGCGTTAAAAGAGTAATTGGAAAGCGTTTCTGTAAGTTTTCCAATGGTGTTTTAACATATGTATTACATATTATTTTTCCTATACCTAACAATAATAAAAATAATAATCTAATTTTTAGATCTTTTTTATTACATATTATCAAATATTGTTGTAGATTCCTTATTTCATTTTTTATATTTATGACAACCAAAAACTATAATATCATTCTTACTATACTTGAGTGCAGAAAATAACCACTTTCCACACACAAATGACTACCAAAAGTGAGTACTTTCTGTACTGTCGCGAGAAGGAAAATCTAATTTTTCTTTCCTAGAGAAGAAACTGGAATTACAACAGTAGGATTTGACATTAGTCTTACACTATTGCAGCTTTCGCCTTCGGTTTGCGCTGCAAATACCGTGCTTGAGTAACAAAGAATCACTTTACACTCCTAATACACAAATAACTATTGTGTATCTAAAGCAACAGTAGACTATTGCCGCCCATAAAAAGTGTACAACTATTTAGAAGCGCTTATAATATAATTTCTTAACTATTTTTGACAGTTTTCTGTTTGGAAATTCATTTAAAAACGTTAACAGTTTTCAAATATCCATGAATACGATTAAAGGCTGGTTTTTCCATCTCTGTATAAAGTTCTCAATAACTTATCAATGGGTAAATTTAAAAAACATCATATCGAAATTATAAGACAATTGGTAATGATTATACTCAATGCCCTTTTGTTTATATGATATTTTTTAATTTATTCTACGGAGATAGAAAACCGGCTCTTGCTATGAAAGCAAATTTATTCTGTCCTTTATAACAAAATGTTAGAGTCCCTAATATAATGTTTCAATGACCCATAAAGTATTTGCGTAACGTAGAAAACTGTAAACTGAATAATTTATGTTAAACGAAGGAAACAATTTTTCGGTTGATGTAAAATTGATTGTTGCTCTTCTAAACTTAAATCGAATGTAAATTCCCTGTGGATGTTGGTTGCATTGTACAGCGCCGGAAATGCAGACACAATCAATCTGCAGCATCCTGAGCGACATGTTCTCACTGGGCATGGTAATCTGCGCCATCTTCAACCAGGGGAGACCGCTCATCCTAGCCAACAACTCCAGCTCCGCCTATCTCAAGCAACTGGAAGTGGTAAGTTTTTAACGACGTTCTAACTTTTTCTCCTTGTCCCCGGGATGTGATGACTTCATCATCTGCTACTGCGTTTAATTTCAAAACAAGAAAAATCCACTTATGTCTACACTGTAAAAAAGTACTTAATACGTAGAACGTAGAATGCTCCAACTTTGAAATAGTCATTTCAACTTTAAACTCTTTGAATTATTAAGGATAGTTTCAAATGATTTTATTTTCTGGAAAGGACGATGGAGTTGTTATCTTAAAGTTTGTAGACTGGAAACTATTATCATTAAATAAATTTTATATATGAGCAATGAACAAGAATAACTGAAAAGTTTATGTTCTTTCACTAAATGAAAAACATTTAACTTATTTAGAATTTTTAATATACTTATGTCTCGAATAAATACAGACAAATTGACAAAACATACGACTGCATTATAATATACTGATTATAATACAATTATGCGAATATAAAACATCACTTTATAATACTAGTAAAATAATAGTATGTTATGCATCAAGGGAGGGAAACAAACGATTATCCCCTTCGGCCCTCGCTTACGTCTCGATTTGCTAACTTCACACAAGGGATAATCGCGCCCTCCCGTGAAGCATATTATACTTTTCGTAACAAGTGCACAAAAATTACTGTCTTATCGGGACAAATGTCAAATATGGGTTGCGTAACTAGTTGCCTAGAAAACGCCGCAAACAGATAATAATCGTCTCTAGAGAGAGAAAAATATTTCTAGGGAGAGAAACATGCTACCTAGGGAGAGAAACATCCTACCTAGGGAGAAAAACATAATGTTTCTCTTCTTAGGGAAGAAAAACAGTGTTTCTCTCTCTAAAATTAGAGAATAAGAACGTGTTCCTTGTGCATGTGTTACGAAAAGTAACTTTATTTTACTAATATATATGAGCTTGTCAACATTTTTTAAATCGTAAATCGGGTCCTTTTGTTTATTATCGGAAAAAACCAAAAGAAACAAATTAAAATCATAATATTTGAAACTAATTACTAACCTAAACTATAACAAAAACCATTCAAAACAAATGGCAAACGAGGGCGAAATCCAATCCACTTAAATTAAACTTAACCACGAACCAAAACTGAAACGTTATTTCTTTCTTCTTTCTTCTTGAAATTGTGCACAAAGTTTCTATGAAAGTCTGGATTTAAGAAAAAGAATTTCCATAAAAATACCTCCATGAGTCGTCGTAATAAATTTTAAGAGGCCGCAAATAGCACCGGTACTTTAATTTGAAGAGCAAAATAAATTTTTACAAACCAAGAGGTAGAAAATATAGAGGAAAATTAACTGTCTGTATTTGTAGAGAATTCTTTCTACGGCAACAATACAAACAAGCACTTATTGCTTTCTTACACCCGGTAATATTAAATGAAAATAATGGTCGCACTATTTTACCTCCAGACACCGTATACTTTAAGATTAAATTAGTCTTTTGTAATATATAATTCAGGATAATCGCGCGAGACGAAAAAACAGTTACATGTTTTTCTTCGTTGTATACCTTTAACTTTTAGATTGTCTTTAATAGACTCAAATTAATTACTTTAATTTATTTTGCATTCCTTGTAAGTATAAATACTAAGTTTAGTAACAAATTTTAAAGGACAAAAAACAATTTGGAATTTATTTAATAACCAAAATATTATGGTTATTTTACAAAGAAAGTACGAATAAAAAGCAATATCCATTCGAGAAAAGTATTTTAACCTGAAACTGACAGAAAAATAAACATTGGCCTGATCTTTAAGGCTTATGGTGATATTCTGTAATTTTCTATAACGTTAGATCTATAAATCTGAACAAAAGCGCACCATATTTGATTGTCAAATGGCATTAAATGTATTAATCAATAAAAATTTATGAGCTTTTGTTCAAATTTACAGAACTGTAGCGTTATAGAAAATTACAGAATAGCATCATTAGTCAGGGCAATAACAGATAATGAAACAAACGTGAGTGTCTAGTTACTTAGCAACATAAAATACTGACAATATGTAAGTCAAATATTTCTTTTAATTTAAATTAATTTAAAATATATATTATTTGTTTACAAGTTTCATGTAAAATGTTATACGTAACACGTCAGTAAAGTGTCGTACAGGATTCGTAAGCTGTTTCAAGCTCGGCATAAAACTATCTTACTCATCCTGTAATTGAACACTTTAGTTTTTTATTCATTTCAATACATTTCAACATATATGTTATAATAATCGAACAAATAACACTAGCACATTTTTAGAAAAAGCATAAATTGAAATACTGTCAAAATTTTAAACTGTTGTAAATAAATAATAATTTAAAAAGCTGTATCAATTTCGCTTTTCAACTAATTTAACACTTCAAAATAATTAATACCGAGTGATCTATTTTAATTTGAACATTCACAATCCAACTAAATATTTCAACTTTGACCTATATATACACATCCATCAAATTTAGTTCTACCTTCACTGATCAATATTAAATTAATTACAACAAAAAAAAACATGATTTCCGATTGTAGAATCTTGTAATAGTGAGCACAGCACTAGGTATGTCGACACTAGTAAACCGCACTAGGTATTCATCAATTATTGCGTCAAAACAAAAAGGTCCCCCTCTGTTGGGACTCTCGCACATTGCTGAATAATTCCGCGGTTGCTGTGGAATTAGAGCCAGATATTAATAATTTCTCCTGCAACATAACAACGCCAGCGCTAGCTTTAGCTACAATAATGTACTAACACCTTCGTAGAAGTGTGGTTAGAATACTTGGTAGTGCGAATAAATTCTAGGAAAACCTGATAACTATTTGATTCTGATATTAATTTGAATCATTGTGGAGAAACTGTTATACAATAGTTTGTAGTTTCAACGTTCAATACTTTAATTGAAATAACAGGAATTAATGATAATGGATTCCTCAACTATTTTTTAAATTATTCTTTTATGAAACTTTTCTAATTTGAAAACAATATGCAGTTCTAGAAAGTCTTAATTGATATCCGTGTCCGTCAGTATGGCGGAGTGGATAGCGATACGGAATTCGAATCCGGAGATCCCGAATTCTAATCTCACTCAAGCTAAAAATTATATGAACTACCACACTGCGGCTCGGTGAGTGCAGATCCTGTACTGTAATTGGGATTAAATTCCTGTTGTACATCGTAATATAAAGAAATAAATATTCATTAACTAAAGTTAATTTATATTATGACAGAAAAATTCTGATGACGCCTGGATTCGAACCAGGGACCTTCCGCATACCGGGCAGAGATGCTAACCGCTACACCACGTCACCTGTGTTCGAAATATGGCATCAACTGAATTTTTCTGTCACAGTGTCATTGACAACCGGGTTCGTCTACAGTGACACAGTTTTTGATTATGAGGGAATCATACCCAAGCTTAGAGCTAATATTATTAAGTTGTGTGATTATTAAAGGTAATCATACCTGTAGTAACTTTAGTCAAAAACTACAGGTATGATTACCTTTAATAATCACACAACTTAATAATATTAGCTCTAAATATTCATTAATTCTCATTCATATTTCAAGTACGTACTAGATAACCTAAAAGTTATTCATAACATAATTTTATTATAAATAAAAATATAAAAGATCTTAAAGAATAATAAATAATGTTTTACATAAAATAAATTATGATATAATAATATTAAGGCAATGCCAACCATACAATTTTCCGCTATTACTGAATATATTACTGGTATACAGCGTATCATAACCATGTAATTACTGATATAATACTTTATTAAAATACTACGTAACATGCAAAAAATAATAAGGTATGTAAATAAATTGCTTCGCTCAGATTCATTGTCAGCCACATTAACAAAGACTGAAGACTTTATTACTCTCTACAGTGACATTATTGTGAGTAGAGCTAGCTTTGATGTTTTCACGCATGTTTATGGCACGTGTTTTAGTCCGTGGATTCGTTATCAACCAGAGTTTCACGAGCTTCACGCGTGGGGAACTGGCTGAGGTTCATTTTCATTTAGTATTCTTAAAGGTTGGATAATTAGTGATATAACACGCGGGAAATACAATTATGGCAATTTATTGAATACCGAGAATGTATGTTTTATTTGTAAACGTTATACATTTGGGTTTCTTGTATTTGTATCAAACTGCATTAATTAGTTATATTTATAGGCTTTGCAACATTTATTTTGAATTTCTTAATTAGAGTTATGCAATTTTAATTGACAACAATTTTTTTTTATTGCTATTAGTCCAATTATTATAAAACTTGACAAGGAGAAATCACAGAGATTTAATCGCTAATCAAATTACTGTTACATTATTTCAGGAATAATGCGCCTTATTTAAACACATTCTTAACAAAATATTATTGTTCTACATTGTATATTTCAAAATTTTACATATTTGAATTTAATACTAATAAAATAGTAATACAAATTTAAAATTATGAGCAATTAAAATTGGATCAGTAATTAAACAAAATAAATTTATATTATAAATAAATAAATAAATAAATATATCATCACGCCTTTTACCCATTACTGGGTGTAGCACTCTGCCTAACCAGATCTCGGTAAGTGATATATTTTTTTCGCCTGAAGTGCGGTTACCAGACGTCAAATAACGGCCCCCAAAGATATTAGTGGAGGGGAAGCCACAGGGTAGATTTAAATTGGTGACAATTGTTTGTCGACAGTGGGGATCGAACCAGGGTTCTCCAGATTCACAGGCTGACTCGATACCACTGAGCCACCTACCCCATAAAAAAATATAAATTATAAAAACTATTAATCAAAGGATAACCATGTTGTAATAATTACCTAATTTATAATTAATAAGTATTTATGACTGAAGTGTGTGAAGTGAAGTAATTTAAAATACTGCAGCAAATATTCATAACTGATATCAATAGCAGAATATTTGAAATATTTCTTAAAATACAAAAAACGAAGAAATTTCTTTTGAATTGATTCAAGTAGCGCAATATTATTTATATGCATGAATTGCAAAGTTTAAGACACGAGTCGAAAATGAGGGTTTAAATCGCAAGTTCATAAAAGCCCTTCACACACTTGTATCATATAATAGTTTATCTATGAACTAATTAGAATAAAAATAAACATTTGAACTGATTTAACAAACAATTCACATCAGTGCAATGTCTCTTAAACGATGTATTTGCGAACATAACTCTGAAAGATAAATTTGTTTAAAAATTTAAGTTTGGTCCTTTTTGTACATCAAGTTTAGTGACAAACTTTATGAGTATTATATTTTGGTGCTTTAAAACAGATTCCATTTCTACAAATAATAAAAACAGAAAGTAAATGAAACAATCGTTTTTTATTCACTTCATTACATTTCAACATATGTTATAATAATCGAACAAATAACATTTTTAACACATTTTTAGAAAAAGTATAAAATGAAATACTGTCAAAATTTTAAACTGTATAACTGTGTCAATTTTATTTTCGCTTTTCAACAAATTTAACCCTTCAAAATAATTGATATCGAGTGAGCTATTTTAATTTCAACATTCATAAGCCAATAAAATATTTCAACTTTGACACATCCATCAAATTTAGTTCTACCTTCACTGATCAATATTAAATTAATTACAACAAAAAACAAACATGATTTCCGATTAGAGAATCTTGTAATACTGAACACAGTACTAGCAAACTGCACTACGTATTCAACTATTATTGCGTCAAAACAAGTACAATATATTAGATAATTTTTATAAAATTAAAACTACCCCTAACATCTTTGGGAGCCGTTATACATACTTAAAACTGTAGAAATGTTACGTCATTTTTATCAAGTTAATGACACAATATTAATTAGTTAATTTTTTGTAGCAAAGTAATATTTTTACGATTACAGCGCCACCTGTTGGGTGTACAAAAAAAGTTTCCGAATAAAACCAACATACTTTTTTAAGCTCTTTCTGAATCTGCAATAACAAATAGGGGTTCCCATTTAAGATTTTTAAGTCGACCCCCTTTCCATCCCCCCTCCTAGGAGTGTGCGGGGACCATCTTGTCATAATCCGATGTCCCTCCCCAAAACTATGAAGGTTTTAATTCGGCACACTTGTTGTTAAGATGCATTCTTTTCGATATATTTAAGAACGTAATGTTATTTGGGACAGCTTGTATATCACTTACTGGGATTTATTTCAGTAGAGTACTACATCCAGTATTGAGTAAAAGGTGTAACGATATTTTTATTAATCTTGCGGGAAAGTTTGAGCAATTTCTTTTCTTAATTATTACAGGAAACAGAACATATTTCCACACAGTTAATCCATTTAAAATTCATCACACAACTTGTAGTTTCATCCATTCCCTATTCCAGACTATAACTTCAAAGTTGGATAACAAAGTTAAAGTTTCATTAAAACTCAACCACGTATCATATAACATACCTCTATATTCTACCTTATAATCTCCACATATCCAACAGCGTAGCTGAATCTCGATAGTAACACAAGATCTCTTGACTTGCAGCTAGAAGATCAAGTACACAACATGCTCCCGAGGGTTCCAGTGCCCCTTCAGGAAGCCACGGTGAGGTTGCTGAGCAAGGATACGAGGCAGAGGCCCACTGCACAGTTACTTTCACTCATCAAGTACTTCAGGTGAGGACTGTTAAATTATTCTTTGATATTGTTTACTAAAATAAAAATCGCTAAAAACTTGCTTAAAGGTCAATTGAAAAACGGGGAATTCAACCTTTCAGATCGCATCTCAATATCTTGCTTAGTTTTCGAGTTATAGCCTCGGGAAAGTTGAAAATCTGATTTTGAAAATTGTTTGAAAACATCAAATCTTCTAGGGGCTATAACTCAAAAACTAAGCAGGCTATTGATATGCGGTTTGAACGAGTGAATTCCCCGTGTCCGAAACTACTTGTATACAATTTTTTTTTAGCTCATTTAAAGTAAATTAACTTTTTTGAAATTTTTTAATTTTTTCCAAGGACTCGAGTTTTATCTAAACTGTGTTCAAGGAAAATGTCTCAAAGTTGAACGGAAAAAATGAGTACAATAAAATCAAACTGCAAATTTTATTCCTTCTGCTTCGTTCAACTTTGAAAATCTTTATAAAATAAAATTCACAACGATTAGATACATCAATATTAAAAAATATTAATCTTATCTAATTTCACGACATTCAATAAATCTTAACCTGTTTCAAATATTAAAACTTACTAAACAATAGATCCTTTATTAAAATAATTATATATTAAAATAAATATATCTTTTAACCAACTTCTCTTTTTGGTTGTCGAAACTCTTTTAAATCTTGACCGTTAGGGTTGCCAACCTACGCTCGGGGAAAAGAAAACACACCACTTGAAAATGTACCAAAACTACCAAATATTCAGACAGCCATAATTCGGTTGAATTTGGTCGAAAATTGATTAATCTTTGAGTGCCGAATTTTTTTAAGTTTTCTCTTTAAGTCATGCAAATTAATGTATCGCCAAGTCCATTTTTTTACAGTTTTTGTTCCAATATCTTTACAAATTCCTAATATTTAAATGTATAGTTTTGGAACTGAAATAATGTCGGTTCGGTTACAGAATCAATTAAAGTTTTGTTACAGATTTCGGTTTTCATATTTTAAAACAAGAAATATCTGTTTTAGTTTTCAGTTTAATAAAAAGGTAAATATCGGTGTGGTTTTCTGTTACAGTTTCGTTACGGTTCGGTTTTGTAACAAAATGGCTGTTGAATTTAAAATGTTGTGAATTTCTGACCTAATCGAATGGGACTACAATTTTAGTGTCTCTCTTGCTCTCTATCATTCTCCTCTCATTTTCACAGACATAATCTCTGTCAAATAATGCGCAGGAAATTACTGATTTCGCGATTCGAAAACTGAATTGGCGACGTATTGTTCATGAGGGAAAATGAAATAGGATTTTACGTGATAATTTTGAAACACATCAAAAGAATTGATTTTTGTTACACGTGGCATATTTTTTATTAAATTTTGGTCATTTTTTAACTTTTACACATTTGATTTAACCTCAATTTAAATTTTATTAGTGATACGAAATTTATATTTTAGGTTGAAATATTTTTTACCAATATTAAACGTTTTCTGTTTTGTATTTATGACAGTTTTATTTGGTGAATTGTTTAACAATGCTCTTTATATACTAGCATTTGTTTGTATTGATATTTGAATTTCCTCGTTCATACAATAAACATAAAACTCAAATAGTCAGCTCATTTTACAATCAATACAATAAAACTATCGGAGATATGACATACCTAGGCTAGTGAGAGTTTAGTGTATTATCGAGAGAACTTATTAGTCAAGGTAAACGACATTGTGAGAACACAATATTTATTTATTTTCTTATGTTACTCTGTATAAAATGAACGTAATCCCAATGACTGTACATAGTCCCTGATTCACCGAGTTACAATATATATTTTTTTGTTTCAAATAATGTGAATTTTGGAAAAATTCTTTTTACGTTTTAATTAGCACAATAACATATATCCTTCATTTTGAAACACCCTGTATAATAAGTTTAATACTTTGTTCCTACTTTAATTAATTTATTAATATATATATACAGGGTGAGTCTGGGAAGACGCCCCCCCCCCCTTTAACTTTTTTATTATGA
This sequence comes from Pterostichus niger, assembly GCA_947425015.1. Taxonomy (NCBI): domain Eukaryota; kingdom Metazoa; phylum Arthropoda; class Insecta; order Coleoptera; family Carabidae; genus Pterostichus; species Pterostichus niger. The sequence goes on from OX380338.1 coordinate 35,879,753, forward strand.
GTAATAGAAAAAAATGGTTCATATGAAAGTTTTATTATTTTAAATATACTATTTGATGGCAGATGTAGATATTTTTTATAAAATCAGGTTTACAAGATACGACTATCAACTTTTATTTTTTAAATAGCAACCTATAATTATTTTACTAAAATAAAAACCGCCATTTGTTTCTCTTTTCAACGGTGTATTAGTTTTTATTAATGTATCTGAAAAAATTCGAGAAAAATAAGAAAATTGAGAAATACTAGAAATAATTTTTATACAAATATTATAGGTGGCTATGTGAAAATAATTTGTTTTAAGTTGTTTTTGTTACTGAATTTGTTGCTTTAGTTTGTTAAGTTGTATAACACTGTTACATTTTGTTTAGTTTCACATAGCCAACTATAATATTTGTATAAAAATTATTTCTAGTATTTCTCAATTTTCTTATTTTTCTCGAATTTTTTCAGATACATTAATAAAAACTAATACACCGTTGAAAAGAGAAAAAAATGGTGGTTTTTATTTTAGTAAAATAATTATAGGTTGCTATTTAAAAAATAAAAGTTGATAGTCGTATCTTGTAAACCTGACTTTATAAAAAATATCTACATCTGCCATCAAATAGTATATTTAAAATAATAAAACTTTCATATGAACCATTTTTTTCTATTACTCATAATAAAAAAGTTAAAGGGGGGGGCGTCTTCCCAGACTCACCCTGTATATATATATATATATAATTATTTTCAGAATTATTGTAAAAAAAATAAGGATATATATTATTGTATGTACCTATTAATTACAACGCAAAAGAATTTTTCCGAAATTCACATTACTTGAAACAAACATTCTCGTGCCACTGGTCTGATAGGTTACAATAATGAATAAAAATTAGTAATCATTAAACAATGAAAGAACACAACTTTAATTAAATAAAATAAATTTTAATGACCACTAATGTTTATTTATTACTGTAACCTATCAATTCAGTGGCTCGAAAATTATTTGCTTCTAGTAATGTGCAATTATTTTTTCTACGATTGCTATGAAAAGTTGACAAGTACACTCTAATTTGTCATCGAAAAATATCTTTGTTGCGCGTCTCCAATAGCAATGCGCGAAAAAGATGTTAAATGCGCGCGTTTCCAATGACAACGCCCGAAAAAGATATTAAATGCGCGCTTATTTCAATATTCAGTATATCAAATAATATATAATCATGACTTTTTTTGCAATAATTTTTATACACTGTGTGTACATTTCTAGATAATACAGAATAATGAAGATCGTGTTGAATAATGAGCCATTACTCACTTTTAAGGCCAAAAAATTGCGGCTAATACAATAACGACATTATTCAACACTTTTTAAGCCAATAAATCAATCAATCAATTATTGTTATTATCATATTACTCGTATTTAGAAACTATTGAAGTTTAACACTCCTCATGTAATCTCTAGAATTTATTATTTTCCTCAAATCACGACCTAAAAGTGCCAGTTTCTGACGAATGGTCATGGAAAAAGTTTAGTTTTCAATTCGCGTGTTATAGCAACTATTTATTCGGATGATTACGGTCCTGGCTTATGCGGGCTTGTGCTGCAAATTTCATCCTCATGAATAATTGCTATCATAACACGCTCGTTGAATAATATACTATTATATGAAAAATGAGGACGGTTGTTCAGCAATATCATTTCGTATTTTGTGAAAAGTGTGTAATATGCAAAAGTGCTTTTCCAGCTTAAAAAGTAATTTCACGGTTTCAGGTTTTCGTTTCACCCATAAAACTCATTTTAAACAAAGATTTCATCTCTCTTATCTCCGTTATTTTTATTGTCCATCCACATTTACTATCTCATTTCACTTATATTAAATCGTTATCATTTGTAAACGACGACCATTTTGCTTCAATGTCAGAACTCACAAAATTCGTGGGAAGTTTTCGAAATGAAATGAATTTGAGATTAAATTCGTATTAGTTATTTTGAAATATTAATTCGGAATTTTTCACACGAAAATGTTGAAGGAAATCTCACGAGAGGTTTCGGCAGATTTGCATTTGTTACGCCCTCTGAACCGAATAAAGGTTTCTCATAACGTAGGGCGGTTTCAGTTAACACGAATACAGTGATTGTCAAACTTTATACATACACTCCTATTTTTACACATTCTCACAATTATCATACAGGGTATACATTAAGTAAATTATAATTATGGGGTAGGTGGCTCAGTGGTATCGAGTCGGCCTGTGGATACTGAGAACCCTAGTCGATTCCCACAGCCGACAAACAATTTTCACCAAATTAAATCTACCTCTGTGGCTCCCCCTCTACTAACATTTTTGAGGGGCCGTGATTTGACGGCTGGTAACCGCACTTCACGCGGAAAAAATATATTACTTACCGAGATCTGCTTAAGCAGAGTGCCATACCCAGTAATGAGTGAAAGGTGTATTGATATATTTATTTATTTATTTTATTTATAATTTTATTAAAAATATATTTTTTCTACGATTGCCATGAAAAGATGACAATTACGCTCTCATTTGTCATCGTAAAGTTGACGTTTTCTGTGGAACAATCGAAAAATATCTTTTTTGCGCGTCTCCAATGGCAACGCGCGAAAAAGACGGTAAATTCGCGCGTTTCCAATGGCAACGCGCGAAAAAGATTATTTCAATAGTTACCAGGGATACAAACAAAACAGAAACTTGTCATATTGACAGTTAACAAAACGAATTTACGTTTTTTAATAACTTTAAGATGCAATCGTAGAAAAAATTATGTGTGTATCACGAGCGTAAAGTGTCTTTGTTCCTCTTGCACTATTGCAGCGCGAGCCGAAGGCGAAGCTCGAGTAACAAAGAATCACTTTACGCTCTTAATACACAAATAACTATTTTATTCATAATCTTTTCTGTTTATAAAAATAAAATAAATAAATATATCATCACTCCATTTACCCATTACTGGGTGTGGCACTCTGCCGTAGCAGATATCGGTCAGTGATATATTTCTTCGCGTTAAGTGCAGTTACTAGCCGTCAAATCACGGTCCTTAGAGATGTTAGTGGAGGGGGAGTCACAAGGGGTAGTTTTAATGTGGTAAAAATTGTTTGTCGGCTGTGGGAACCGAACCTGGGTTCTCAAATCCGCAGGCCAACTCGATACCACTGAGCCACCTATCACTAATTTAATAGTAATTTATATATCAAAGATATTTTCACCACATTAAAATTAGTCCTGTGGCTCCCCCTGTACCAACATCTTTGAGCTGCTTGTAAATAAATAAATATAAATATATCATCACGCCTTGTACCTATTACTGGGTGTGGCACTCTACTTAAGCAGATCTCGGTAAGTGATATAAAGATATTAGTGAGGGGGGAGCCACAGGAGTAGTTTTAAATTGGTGAAAATTGTTTGTTGTTTTGGTTAGCCAATCAAAGTCAAAATAAAATAGGATCTATACAACCACACTGAAATCTCTCTTTCGGGCTTCAATTCCTTCCAGTAGCACTGTATAATTGAAAGAACTTCTAAATATAATAATAATAATAGAAGCCTAGATTCTACGTGTCCATATGGACAAAGGCGTCTCAAATTTCTTCCAGTTAGTCCTACGGCCGCTGCTCTCATCCATGAACTTCCTGCTGTCCTCTTGATGCTGTCTTCCCATCTTCTTTCTTGTCGTCCCCTTCTTCGTTTCTTGTCTATTGGTAGCCAGGTTGTAGTCCTTCTTGTCCATCTGTCGTCACATGACCTACCCACCTCCATTTGGTTTTCTTGATTATTCTTTCTACATCTTCTGCGTTTGTTCTTCTTCGTAGTTCTTCATTTGATAATTTGTTCATTAGATTTAACCTTTTAACTTTTAGTTTTAGCATGTTCTTGGAGGTTAAAGATTAGTAAAGGGGGAGCCACAGGGGTAGTTTTAAATTGGTGAAAATTGTTTGTTGTTTTGGTTAGCCAATCAAAATCAAAATAAAATAGGATCTATACAATCATATTGAAATCTCTCTTTCGGGCTTCAATTTCTTTCAGTCGCACTGTACAATAGAAAGAACTTCTAAATATAACTCTTGTCAAATTCTTATTTCTTATTGGTAAATATAGTATCAGTGTCAAGTTCTCAAGTTTGAGAATCACTCTGAGCTGAAGCGGTCACGGGTCACGCGCACGTCCTCGCCACGCACTCGCCCACGCACAACGCTGTTTCGTTGACGGATAGTCGCATCTTCTGCCAATATGTGTGAGAGTGTGTGTGTGTGTGTGTGAATGTTGTGTACCTAACCCAGACTGTTTACCTGCTATGATTACATTGTAATTTCATGAGATCGATCTTGGTAGTTGCCAGCGAGTGAGAGACGCGAATTGTAGAGTAAACTACAAGTCGAATCTCGGATCTGACACATGTTTAACTAACGTGAAATGCATCGGGTTTGTTGTGTTGTTTATTTAGTAATTATTGTGGTGGTTTAGTAATTTGGGGCGTATACATAAATATTTTGATTATGGAATTATGATATTGAGAAGAGTAAATTTATTCTACCCACCTAAATTAAATGTTTGTGTAACTAATTATATGAAATATAGGAATTGGAAATAAATATATAAATAGATCATCACGCCTGTTACCCATTACTGGGTGTGGCACTCTGTCATAGCAGATCTAGGTAAGTCATATATTTCTTCGCGTGAAGTGCTATCATGATGACCGTCAGTACGGTGGTGTGGATAGCAATACGGAATTCTAATCTCACTCAAGCTAAAAATTGTATAAACTACTACACTGCGGCTCGGTGAGTGCGGACCCTGTACTATAATTGGGATTAAATTCTTGTTGTACAGAGTAACACAAATAAAATAAATAAAAATTATCCCCAAAGATGCTAATGGAAGGAGAGCCACAGGAGTAGTGAAAATTGTTTGTCGGCTGTGGGATTCGAACCTACAGGCCAACTCGATACCACTGAGTCACCTACACTATATATAGTAATTGTACTAGATATAAATTAAGAGGAAGTGAGTGGAGATTGTTTTTTGCTCGTAGTTAACTTGCAGAATAAACAAATCTACAGAATCTCTAAACGATATTGGGTGACTAAAAACGTGGCATCAAATCGTGCCATTAAACAAAACCGTATGTCTTAAATTAATTAGGTAATATTCTGTCATAATTGAAAATGACAAATGTCAACGATTATTTAATGTAGAAGGATTTTTTTATGAAATAAATGAAATTGGTTCAAATTATTTTGGCGGTCGGTGAAAGCCATGTTGTTTAAATATTACAATAATTTATAAGATTCAAAATCATAAATTTGAATTATGAAAAGTTGAAAATTACGCTCTCATTTGTAGGTGGCTCAGTGGTGTCAGGTCGGCCTGTGGATCTTTAGAACCTTGGTTTGATCCCCACAGCCGACAAACATTTTTCACCAATTTAAATCTACCCCTGTGGCTTCCCCTCCACTAATATCTTTAGGGGTCGTGATTTGACGGCTGGTAACCGCACTTCACGCGAAAAAATATATCACTTACCAAGATCTGCTTAGGGAGAGTGCTACACTCAGTAATGGGTAAAAGGCGTGATGATATATTTATTTTATTTATATTTGTCATCGTAAAGTTGACGTTTTATGTGGAACAATTGAAAAAAAAACTTTGTCGTATTCGTATTGTTATTTCATGGCACTAATGGTTTTAAGAAAGTTTTCAATTAACTTAATTTTTTCGGTTACAGGTAACAAAATAACTGAAAATATTGCAATTAAAAATTTATATGTATTTATGGTTTTCGATATATTTTTTGCTACTTATAATAGTCTTGTAAAATAAAAAGTTTTAACTGTCAACATTTTATTGTTTCTCTTTATCATTAATTAAATTAGATATATATACGTTTGTTTTATTTAATCTTGAATCGTTATCCGTTCTCCAATCTCTTTAATACATTTGCAATTATTTTTACCTTATTAAAATTTCACTTCCAAAGTCAAACTTATTATTTCATATAATTTTAATTCTGTTTTAAGCTTAGATGACAGGCATTGAAATGAAAAGAATATAAAGAATACGCCTAATAACTTTTCTGTTGTTGAAATTTCATAATAATACTTTCCCGCCAATTCCTCGTATCTGTGATTCCTTTTCACAGGATATTAACTTTCCGTACCCCTAAACAATCGAACATTTATTTGTTTGCTCTCGATTTTATTTCCTTTCAAACCGTATTGTGTTGTAGAATCTTTTCGCATCATTTTCCAAATCTATTTACAAGGCTGAAACAGAAATCATTTTAATAATAATAAATTGCGTCTTTTGTGTCTGTAATGCACAAGAAAGTGACTTGTTTTGTGGCATCAACAATTGATTATTTTAACTTTTGAATGACTGTGAGCAGGGCCGTTTAAAATCCTTCTGGACTCTTGTAAAAAATGATTGACAAGCTCTTTTTTTCAAGTTTCAACACAAGAAGGAAACCTATTTTTTTTCAACATTACTTGTGTGTTCGTCAGTACGGTGTTGTGGATAGCGATATGGAATTCGAATCCGGAGATCCCGAGTTCGAATCGCACCCAAGCTAAAAATTATATAAAACTATCAAACTGCGGCTCGGTGAGTGCGGACCCTGTACTGTAATTGGGATTAAATTCCTATTGTAACATAAATAAATAAATAAATAAAATGACATTTATCTCACTTAATTTAATTGTGTTTATAACCGTTTCCCTTACTAGTGATGAAAGTAAATAACTTTCCTCACTAGTGAGGGAAATGGTTACAATCACAACTAAATTGAGTGAGGGAAATGCTATTTGACATTTTGATCAAGGAAACGTAAAATAATTAGTAAATTTCTGGTATTGCGAACGTAAAAATGTAATTTTCACGTTAAATGTTGAAGTAAATAGTGGAAAAGGTTTATTACAAAACTCACTGTCGCTCGTGCTCCAACTTTTGTATTCGTTTTGCAATTAAATGTTTTTCTACGATTGCTATGAAAAGATGACAATTACGCTCTCATTTGTCATCGTAAAGTTGACGTTTTCTGTGAAACAATCGAAAAATATCTTTTTTGCGCGTCTCCAATGGCAACGCGCGAAAAAGACGTTAAATTCGCGCGTTTCCAATGGCAACGCGCGAAAAAGATTATTTCAATAGTTACCAGGGATACAAACAAAACAGAAACTTGTCATATTGACAGTTAACAAAACGAATTTAGTTTTAGACGTATACCTACGTTTTTTAATAACTTTAAGATGCAATCGTAGAAAAAATTATGTGTGTATCACGAGCGTAAAGTGTCTTTGTTCCTCTTGCACTATTGCAGCTCTCGCCTTCGGCTCGCGCTGCAATTACCGTGCTCGAGTAACAAAGAATCACTTTACGCTCTTAATACACAAATAACTATTTCCTCACTAATATTACAATATATTACTTTTACATACAAACAATAAAAGATATGTATTGTCAAATGTTTATAATAAAAGTTTAATCGAAGAACGTCAACTTTACGATGACAAATGATGGTGTAATTGTTAACTTTTCATAGCAATTGTAGAAAAAATAATTTTGCAATCTACTATTACAAAATGACCGGCCTCCAATATTTGTTTATTTTATTTAATTGTACAGTTAACCCTGGCCAAATGGATTATAGTTACAATTTCAATCGCTTTACAAAATCAAAGGATAATAGTACATTGATTATAAGTGAGTGAAATTAGTCATTACACGCGAGTGTGATTATTCTCACGAGCTTGCTTATAATGATATTTCACTTATGTGTGATATTATAGGGTTGTGCCGTGGTCAATTGACCAAAAATATTTGACTGCCAAATAAAACGGTCAAATAATCTAAATGGAACCGCCACGACATCTGTTGTTCAATAAAAATAGCTACATACTATTATTACATGAATATATCTAGTTTGGTATTCTGGGTTCTGGAGAATTTGCTTACTTTACTTTACAAATAAAATAAATACATATTATTTCATTTCATTACGTCTTTTACTGTATTTTCCCCTTTATTTTGAATTTGATGTGGTTTTGTTTATTAGTTGTTGTTGGTTTTTCATTTTCAGTAATATTGGATGTAGTAAACAGTACTATATAAATAAATTACAATTTTAATTGTGATTTTTATTAAATGTTTCTTGGTCAATTGACCGGTCAAATAGTCGGTCAATTGACCGAAAAATATTTGACTGGTCAAATGCACAACCCTAGTGATATACAACATTTTATCTTACAGAAACTGATTATTACAATAATAATAGAAAAAATTCAATGGAGTTGCTGTCAAATAAGTGAAATATTACTATTGTCAGACTGTTACATTGGTTTAAATTGTTATTTGTTTAAAGTTGTCACGGATTTAAACATAAAAAATCTCTAGTGTAAGATAAAAAGTATTGTAGAATAGAATTGAATGTAGTTGAACTGATTGATGTGTGATCCACAGTGATCCAGCCGTGCACGCCCTGCAGTTCCTCGACGTGATCAACATGAAGGATCCGACGCAGAAGGCCCACTTCTACCGAAACACATTGAAAGATGTTCTGCCTTATATCCCCAAGGTATGTGTCACTTTCCAGCGGATCCCAATCACTTATATTCTCACACTGAATATTTTATTTGCAATTTACCAGTGAATTCCACTAGATATATCAATTTCCGTGCTAAAAGAACTGCAAACACTCGTGTCGGGTTCATGGGACGAATTTGTAGTTATTCCAACATCTGTCTCTCGTCTCTAGCTCTGACGTTGAACGTGGTTACGAATTGATGATGTTGCCATCCACGGCACCAATTTTTTTTATATACCCAAAGAATTTATTAAAAAAATATCAAATAAAATAAATAAATATATCATCACGTCTTTTAATTCTAACTGGATGTGGCAATCTCCCGTAACAGATCTCAGTAAGTAATATATTTATGCGTGCAAAGTCGTCAAATCACGGAATCCAAAGATATTAGTGCAATTAGGATCACTTTTCTCTTGTGCACAGTAGTAAATAAATAAATAAATAAACATATCATCATGTCTTTTACACATTACTGCGTGTAGCACTCTGCCATAGCAGATCTTGATAAGTGATATATTTTTTCACGATTACCAGCCATCAAATCATGGCCTCCAAAGATGTTCGCGGAGGGAGAGCTACAGAGGTAGTTTTAATGTGAAGAAAATTATTTGTCGGCTGTGGGAATCGAACCCGAGTTCTCAAATCTACAGAATAACTCGATAACACTGAGTCTCTTACCTCAATAATTTCTTTATTGTTCATATCACGATTTGATGCCATTTTTTTAAACGCCCAATATTTATACCGAATTGCAGAATAATTTTAATAAGAATATAAATGATTCATTATACAGGGACAGGGGTAGTTTTAATATAGTGAAAATTGGAATCGAACTCGGATTCTCAAATTCACAGACCGACTCGATACCACTGAGCAATCTACATATCAAAATATATATGAATATACACAATTAATTATCATTATTTATATAAAATTATCTAAATTTTGAATCCTACTCAAACTAAAAATATATGAAGTACCACACTGCAGCTCGGTGTGTACGAACTCTGTACTGTAATTGAAATTAAGTTGTTGTATTAAGAAATAAATATTTATATCTTTTAACAAAAATTTGCTTAGTGCAACGCATTTTTCGGACCGATCGTTCCACAAAATCAAGTCGTTAAATATAACTTTAACTAAATAAATATTAAAAGTATTGCAGCGTTCTATAAATAAAAATTAAATGGGGCAACGATATGAGCCTTCGCTAAAAAGCAATGCAACGCCCCTGACGTAATACATTTTACGCGCTATGGAATTTTATGGAATGGCTGTGACAAGTATTATTGCTTTGTGGGAAATTGATGGTTATTTGTCGTTGAAATATGAGCGTCAAATGTTTCCACTCAAATTATAATTATTGTTATAAATCACTCGTTTTTGAAAACAGAAGATTTTGAACAGAACACATGTAATATAGCTGTTATCATCAATTTTTATTTTTTAATTCTAAATGAATATTAAACTACCCATGTTGCTCTCCCTCCACTAATATCTCTGAAGGCCGTGATTTGATAGCTAGTAACCACACTTCACCCAAAGAAATACATCACTTGCCGAAATCTGCTACGGCAGAGTATCACACTCAAGAATGGGTAAAAGGCGTGATGATATATTTATTAATTCTGTAGAAACAGTTTCCTAACGAAAATTTGCCATTTCGATAGATATTTTTCAGTTAACTTTTATTAAAATAGCAGTTCTTTTATTGGTAACCAAGGAGATTTAATTATCAATTTCTCTAGTGGAAAATAATCAAATAGCTTTCATTTCATTGGTTCATTTTAAAACAAATTTGTAATTCTATTGGTTTACGTGTAAAATCACTGTTTTATATTTTGAGTTTGAATGGATCAAATACAAATATCTTGCATTTCCATTATTTACAAAATGTAACAATACCAAGTAATGACAAAAAAATAAAATAGTTAAGAAAGAGAAAGAAATACTACGACTTGCAGACTTGCCAGTTGCATAATTTTAGGCGAGTTACATATTGAATTTTACATCTGTCAATCCAGTATATATCCTATTATAACTTAGTGGTTATGTATTATGCTTGGAAACAGATTTCGTGGCTGTAACAAATAACATACAAAAATGTAGAATACCCGAAGTTTGACGTAAAATAATTAACTTTACTAACTCGTTTAATAAGTTAAACAAGTACGTTTAACTTTATAAAGCAGCTCCCGAAAGTTGAATTGAAATCGCGGCTACATTCATCGCGTATAGTAAAACAAAACGCAGATAAAAGAAGCGAAATTGACTGACATCTAAACATCCGTGTTCTGTGGTGAATCCAGAAGGTATGTACTCGTAACTACGGATATGGCAAATCCCATGTTTCACATACAAATAATCGCATGGTTCCTATGAAAATCGAAATACATTTTTCGTAACACATGCACAAGAAACACGTTCTTATTCCCTAATTTTAGAGAGAGAAACACTGCTTTTCTCCCCTAGGGAGAGAAACATTACGGTTCTCTCCCTAGGTAGAATGTTTCTCTCCCTAGAGACTACGATTATTAGCTGTTTGCGGTGTTTCCTAGGTAACTAGTTACGCAACCCATATTTGACATTTGTCCCGATAAGACGGTAATTTTTGTGCACTTGTTACGAAAAGTATAATATGCTTCACGGGAGGGCGCGATTATCCCTTGTTTCCCTCCCTTGATGCATAACATACTATATAGTACGTACAGCTATCATTTGACTTAAAATGACTTTTAATTTCCTCCATTCACAATAATCGATACTACTGTTATACTTGTATGCTGCACCTAGATTACAAAATACATCTAAGAAGGATGAAAATTGCTTGAAACCTATTCAAATACAGATATAGTTACTAATCCAAGAATAGCAGTAACTCTATCTATATTTTAAAAGTTTTCAAGCAATTTTCATCTGTCCTAGATATATTTTGTAATCTACGTAGAGCATACATTTGTCTGAAAACAATTTTTTTTACCAGTAACATCAATTAGTGTAGATTTAATACTATTTCTATCGTTCTTCGTAAACATAAATAATCTGATGTGGACACCACATGACTTCCTTGTACGCATATTAAACTATAGATTTTTTTTAATTGCACATCTTTTATTATTTATTTTTTGTTCTAATCCATAGCAAACTTAATTTCAAAAATAAACAAAATATATATAATATTTAAATTTAGATATCTCGCTTATGCAAAAGGCTAATTTAAAAATTCTTAATGTGCTAGACGCAGAATTTAATTCTCTAAAACTTTTATTTGCAGCATTCATTTCTAAAATTAAAATAATACCATTTTTTTCAAGGAAAACTGTTAGCAGCTTCATGTAATGTGGCACTTCCGGTTAGTCTATTTTAACCAAAATCTATTATGTTATTTCCATTGATATAGTAGTCTTATATACCAAATTTGGAAAGTTTTAAATTATATTTGAATATAGTTTTTCATGAAAATTTATTATAGGCTTCAAGTAAAGTACCACTTCCGGTATTTGTATAATGACCAAAAAGGGAGGTGCACAACTAGATGTTATAACAGTCCTAAATATAAAGTTTCAATTTTCTACGGCTTACCGTTTTTGAGTTATGCGAGATACATACGTACGTACATACGTACGTACATACGTACGTACAGACGGCATGACGAAATTAGTCAAAATGGATTCAGGGAGGACCAAAACACCTATTTCCGTTGAAATCTGAGAACCGAAAATTTTCGCGATTACAATACTTCCTTTACTTCGTACAAGGAAGTAAAAATAATTGCAAAGTATGAAGAATATTGTTGGCAATGAGTTCTTTTAACGAGTGTTGTTGACATGTCGTATTGACATGAAATCTAGGACTACCTGTAACCGGAAGGTCGTTAAATGTTGGTCGGTTCTCTTTGATCTGCGCTCATGACTTCCAAACTAGATTCAACAGCCCAATTTATCCCTTGTCGGCAACACAAACAAGGCAACGTTAATCGTTTTGGTGGACTGTAGTTACTTATTCTGCCTGAAGGCGTTTCATTGAAAAACCCTGACAGCTCTTTGTGTTAATTTCACACGCTGAACAACCAACAACTATATTACTTTCACAGAAATTACAAAAAAAAAACTAAACAAACTAGAAACTACACTAGAACATCGTTTTTAACACTGGTGAATCCATAGGGTACCAGGAGGTGAATTTCTCTCCCTCTCGCGGATATAAAATTAGTAATATGTATAGGATTTTATGGTGATTAATAAAATAGCATCAAATCGTGCCATTAAAAAAACGTATGTCTGAAATTAATTAGGTAATTATTTGTCATAATTAACAGCAAAAAACTGTCACCGATTATTCAATTTACAAGTATCATAAAGTTTTCTAACAGAAAACGTTTTTTTGGTGGTCGGTGAAACATACCTTTTAAATATTACAAATAAATAAATATATCATCACATCTTTTACCCATTACTAAGTGTGGCACTCTGCCAAAGTAGATCTTGGTAAGTGATATATTTTTTCGCGTGAAATGAATGTACTTTACACTGATTATTAATAGCTACTGTTGCTTTAAACAATTGTTTTTATTTGTATTATTAAGATATGTCTTTCTTTTAAAAAAAAACATCAATACGTTAATATTTCAAAATGGTTATTACAGCACTTGTATAAAATATTATTATCATCATCGTAAATACGTTGACGGAAACATAATCCGTAATATTCTCTTCGCAAAAAGCGAATTCCTGTAACGCGAACAGTATTCGATATTGATTCACCGCACAACTAAACTTTTATGAAAAGAAACAATAAAATTGAATTTACTAACTCACATATATGGGGGGTAGATTCTATATAAATTCACAACGACTGAATTCCCAATACCCCTCAAGATATTTTTATACAATTTCCTACAAATTGTAACCTACTCTCGTACGACTATTTCTTTTTATGTGGTACTATTGTTGAAAATTGGCCACGCTTTAAAAAGCGTTTGACAATTGATATCGCTTTACAACTTCACTACTTTTTTATTTTTATTGCTATATTGTTATATTTATCACAATTGTTTTTATTTGTTATTACCTACTTCAGAATATAGCCCATTATGAAACCTATATTCTCGGAAAAATTTTTTTTCATATTGATTTTAAATATCATAAAGAAAACTATATACAGGGTGATAAAAATAGTATTAAATCGTGTCTTGAAAAACAAAGATAGATATACAACAGAACCAGTGTTAGATTAACCAATAGGCAGTACTAGGTAATTGTCTAGGGGCCCCCGTCAAATAGGGGCCCCGCAAAATTAATTTTTAAACAAATAGTACAGTTCAGTGAGTTGAAATGCAGAATACGCTTCTTCAGAGTTAACCGTTGGAGTTTATTTTTCTTTATGAATATTTATGTTTATTTGAATTATGAATAAAGTAAAGGGAGCTGGGTGGGGGCCCTCGTTTGCGATTGCCTAGAGCTCCGCCTAGTATTAATGCGGCACTGAACAGAACGCACCCGTTATTGGCGAAAAATAAAAGCTTCTAAAGTTGACAAAGAAAAACTAAAATGAAAAAATACGCTAACATGAAATGAGACACAAAAGATACGAGTGAAATGAGATACGTTCGTTGAAAATAGAGGAGCCTCTATTTTTCCTCGATGACGAGCGCGTTCAGTTGTTTCATTTGATGCTCTTCGACCAGTGTGCCATAGGCATAAGGGTCTGTGAAACTTAACACATATCTCTAGCTTTAATTGTATCCCTACCTATTAGTGTTTTTATCTGTAATGATTTTGTTTTATATTTTATTTTCGTTCGAATCCGATTTAGTAGGTTTTTTTGTAATTTATTATAGTAATATAATATAAATTATATAACCGTTTTCAAAGCTAGATATTTCATATGTTGCAATAATTGTATTTTACCATTATCAGAGTGAGGACTTCATTTTCTCCCTTAAAAATAGAGATGTTTTAAAAACGTAAACTCTTTTAAATATTATTAAATTTATTTATTTGAGATCTTTCAATAGAACCTGAAGGGCCCCGTAAAATATTTGAACAATTTGGGAGGTACACGATGACAAGTTTCTTTTTTTCTGCATGTATCAAAACAAATAATTTCGTTGTCATTCATGTACAGAAAGTAACATTTTAATAAACGATTTGCTGCGAAAGGTCAGACAAATCCAAAACACGTCGTAACCCGTAACCGTAACGCAAAGCTCAGCTGCAAAATCCTTTTCTATTAAACAAAATCCACTTAACCCAAGAGCTCCGCTTCGAAGTCCGTTCTCTGGATCTGCCAGCCAGTCAACTCGGTCTCTGGCTCTCGCAAATGGCGCAGTTGCATTACGTTGAAATAGTCACGTGTTACGTGTTCTTTTAACGAACACAAAGTGATGTAACATCGCGTAAAAAAAGCCGGACGACATTAATTAATGAGAATCCCTCGAACAATGCGCCGATACTAAAATCTTTGACAGTTTAGTTATATTAAACGCTGCTACTTTTAACTGACGCTTGCGACTGATATTTCAGGACAAAAGCGCCATATTGCACACGATGTATTTTTATTTTTACTCGTCACCGCGCCACAGAAAACTATAAAAATGCAAAGTTGGTTAAATTGCCATATTACGTGCATAAGGCGGAATATAGAAGGTTTTGTATCTCAAAAACAAAATTACAAATCAAATTAAATTTAAAAATTTTATATACAAGGTGTAGAATTGAAATGTGGCGTATAGAGATTTCAATGTTATTTTTTAAATATTGCTGTATCTCTTTACCTATTCACGTTAGAGCAAAAGCGTAAATGCAAAAATTGTTCAGAAATTAAAAACGCTTCCTATAAAGTAAACTTCATTACATAAATGGGCATAGTTCACGAGATATTAATTAATGAAATTCAAAATTTTTTCAAATTTTTTGGGAAATTAAACAAATGAACTGAATATTTGACAAATTGTAAAAGAGTTTGACATTTGTTTGTTACAGTGTTGTAATATTTGTTGAACAAGTTTTTGAAGAAATTTACTTTATAGGAAGCGTTGTTAATTTCTGAACAATTTTTGTATTTACGGTTTTGCTCTAAAGTGAATAGGTAAAGATATACAGCAATATTAAAAAAATAACATTGAAATCCCTATACGCCACATTTCAATTCTACACCCTGTATATAGGATTAATGGGGTAGGTGGCTCAGTGGTATCGAGTCGGCCTGTAAATTTGAAAACCCGAGTTCGATCCTCACAGCCGACAAACAACTTTCACCAATTTAAATCTACTCCTGTAGCTCCCCTTCCACTAACATCTTTGGGGCCGTGATTTGACGGCTGGTAACTTCACGCGAAGAAATATATCACTTACAGAGATTTGCATACGGCAGAGTGCCACACTCAGTAATGGGTAAAAGGCGTGATGATATATTTATATTTATAGGATTTTTGTCGATTTTAAGCCAATTTCATGTCGTTTTCTCTAAAACTCCTTCTCGTACGACTATTGTAACGAAAATTTACAAACATATGTATTTTGACCCCCGCTGAATATAATGGTTAAGTTCCCAAGTTCCTTCCTGTTTTTGCGTTTAGTCAAAAACTGTTTTACAAAAATAAATTTGCGAAAACTTTGGAAAATAAAAAATTGCTGAAAATTTTTTTACAAGTAAGATTGAAGCACGAGAAATTCAATGTCGTTAGACGTATCTTCATATCTGTTTTAGTTTTAGAGATATAGCCTCCGAAAAGTAGAACAGAAAAAATATCTCACTTTGTTCCCTCGATATACAAATATCTATAATTTTTCAAGATTCTCGGTGAATCAACTAATAATACAATTTCTAGTATTCAATTAAATGGAAGCTCTCAAGTTTAATTGCAAAAGCATGGTTCAAGAATATCTACTGAAGAAATGTGTATTGCCATTACCTTGTTCGTTCGCTTCTTCGAATTTGCAATATTTGCAAAACTATACCGCGAATAAATCCTGAATTATGTACAGTTGTTCATGTTCTTCAATTAATCGTATAAATTATTTGTGCAATATTTATTTGATTTAATACTCGCAGTGATATTTTTAGAATACTGCAGTTTCATTTCAAATGTGCACAGGAATTTTAATTAAAAGCTTAATGTTTATTCCTTATTTGTTTGGAAACCCAATTCTAAACATTGCTTTTATTGATAAACAAAAATTATCATTTTCACCATTTCGCTTGTGCGCGACAAAATAGAAAAAATGTTCGCTCTTCGAATGTTTCTAAATGGTATAGAGAATCCGGGTTCGATTCCTACAACCGACAAACAATTTTCGTCACGTTAAAACTACCCCTGTGGCTCCCTCTCCACTAACATCTTTGGGGGGCCGTGATTTTATGAGTGGTAACCGCGGTCACGCGAAGAAATATATGGCTTACCGAAATCATTTTTTCAAATGTATAATAGTTATTTACGTAAAAAATCAGGAAAGAGTCTAATTACAGGATGAGTAGATAGTTTCATGCCGAGCTTGGAACAGCTTACGAATCCTGTACGACGCTTTACTGACGTGTTATATATAACATTTTACCTGAAACTTATAAACAAATAATACATATTTTAAATTAATTTAAATTAAAAGAAATATTTGACTTACATATTCAGTCAGTATTTTATGTTGCAAAGTAACTAGACACTCACGTTTCTTTCATTACCTGCCTAGGCAGGCAATATGTTATTTTCCTGCCTAGGCATGCAAAGCAAAGCTTTCCTGAGTCTTAAATGTCAGGTAAATGTTTATTTCCCTGTCAGTTTCAGGTAAAATAATATTTTTTTCAATAATCTAGATAATACAATTTAAATTTTCATAAAATGTATAATAATATAAATAAAGCGATACATGCGTAGGTTTTAAAATAATATGAAATTGATAGCCACGAAATATGTTTCAGTAATATATAATCAGTTTTTAGGGGATCAGACAGATTCAAGTTAAAAATCAATTCAATTTGAATCTGACACATCTTAATACTCGTACGTCATGGTACAAAAACCTAACCCATCGATCGATTGCAAAAAGAAATAGCATCGAAAATCGTCAAAACCAAATTGACTTATTTCGTGAAATGATATGCCAGAGGAATATTAAAAAGTAAACTTTATTAAAAAGATATATTAATATCTACATTTTATAGAAGCTTTCACTAACAGAATTTTTTTGATATAACAAAGTTTATAAAATATTTACATGAAAGAATTTTACAAGCAACCAATTACAAATTCTAACCTTAAACCAAAATATTGATGAAATAAACTTGACTATTTCCAAATCTATTTAATAACTTACTTTGTAAAATGTCCGCACACGAAAATCTATATGAAATTGCGAAAGTTTTCTTCTGCTATTACGTCTATTCATATGTTTCTTTCTAGTTTCATCAAATGTAAGCTTATAATAAAAGGCAAAAAAACTCTATATCTTTTAAGATAGATAATCATTGTATGCGAGATATTCAATCGTTGTAAATGTCTTTGTACAGGCGGAGCTATGAAGGAGCTGTTAGAGCTCGGGCCCCGGGCCCTCAAATGCGAAGGGCTCCCCTTACGGTGTAATCATGAATTATCATTAGGCATCAAATTATTTTTTTATTATGCTATAAGTAGACCATTATTAAACTGATACAAATTTTGCACTCAATAACATAATTAACAAATACATTTTATTAATTCGAACTAGAAAATTATGTGTTAAATATGATTGGATTGAATTAAAAATTAGGTTAGAAGTATTTGGAAATATCTAGAACGTAATGAAATACCCAGAAATCTAATAATTGATGTTACTATTATGTAACAATAGTGGAAACATTAATAGAACTAAAATTTTCACCATTTTTGAACCTATTGTAGACATGCGGTCCTGATACTTTTATTTTTTAGAACATGATAATGAAACTATGCATACTTACTAACTAAGATACGCTGAATTCAACCGTGTAAAGAGATTTAAATTATCTCTTTCTGTTTACAAGTTACATGCATGTGAAAAACACCAATTTTCGTGATTTTAATTTTTTTTATAACAACGTTAATAAAGTTTTTATCCATTAAGCAAACTTAATAAAATTATGGTTATATAGCAAGCAAATGACGACAAATTCGGTGGTTTAATCAGATCTTAATTATCTTTAATAGTTTTTGAGATACAGAGGTATGTAGGTAGGGCGGCACAAAATCTGAAATTTTAAATCGTCGATTTCTCGAAAACTATGCTTCGGACGCCATTTTACATAATTTTCTCGTAATCTACGGGTCAAAAATAAGGGGGTTAAGTGTAAAAAAGTCCCTTTTTTCACATTTTTTTTTGCTGAAATTTTCTTAAGGGGTACCCCTTGGTGTTTTTTCAATTTTAAGCCATTTTCAGTTTTTTTGTTCTTAAACTTTTATCCGTGGAGCAAAAATTATGAAAATATGCATACCTATGTAGTTTCACGCGAGGAATTCACTGGTGTTCATAAATTTTTAACATCTCTTCAACTTTTTGAGATATTGTCAAGAGAAAATTTTGGAAAAAAGTCTAAAAATTTTCAAAATTTTCAAAATTTTATATTAGGTTAAGTAAGTTACGAGAAATACACTCGTTCAAACCGCATTTCAATATCTTTTTTAGTTTTTGAGATATGGGCCTTCAAAGTTGAGATTTTCAAAAAGTCTAAAATCGCTGTAAGTCGAAAACTAAAAGAGATATGAAGATGCGCTCACCGCCATTCTATTTCCCGTGCTCTGAATTATATAGAACCATATTTTAAAAAAATTAAATTTTTTAACTGGTTCAGTTCAAAATTCCGACTTTTTTATGTAAAATTACTAGGGAAGTGAATAATTGAACATTTAAAAAATTGCTATAGTGCGTTGTTCGGTTTATCATCTTTATATATTTACATGAAAGCAACCAATTACAAATTCAAACCTTAAACCAAAATATTGATGAAAAAAACTTGACTATTTCCAAATCTACTTAATAACTTACTTTGTAAAATGTCCGCACACGAAAACCTATATGAAATTGCGAAAGTTTTCTTCTGCTATTACGTCTATTCATATGTTTCTTTCTAGTTTCATCAAATGAAAGCTTATAATAAAAGGCAAAAAACTCTATATCTTTTAAGATAGATAATCATTGTATGCGAGATATTCAATCGTTGTAAATGTCTTTCTACAGGCGGAACAACGAAGGAGCTGTTCGGGCCCTCAAATGCGAAGGGCCCCTTACGGTGTAATCATGAATTATCATTAAACATAAAATTATTTGTTATTATGCTAAAAGTAGGGCATTATTAAACTGATACAAATTTTGCACTCAATAACATATTTAACAATACTTTTTATTAATTCAAACTAGAAAATTATGTGTTAAATATGATTGGATTGAATTAAAAATTAGGTTAGTAGTATTTGGAAATATCTAGAACGCAATGGGATACCCAGAAATCTAATATTTGATGTTACTATTATGTAACAGTATTGGAAACTTGAATAGAACTAACATTTTCACCATTTTTGAACCTATTGTAGACATAAGGTCCTCATACTTTTATTTTTTTAAATATGATAATGAAACTATGCATACTTACTAACTAAGATACGCTGAATTCAACCGTGTAAAGAGATTTAAATTATCTCTTTTTGTTTACAAGTTACATGCGTGTGAAAAACACCAATTTTCGTGATTTTAATTTTTTTTATAACAACGTTAATAAAGTTTTTATCCATTAACCAAACTTAATAAAATTATGGTTATATAGCAAGAAAATGACGACAAATTCGGTGGTTCAATCAGATCTTACTTATCTTTAATAGTTCTTGAGATATAGAAGTATGTAGTTAGGGCGGCACAAAATCTGAAATTTTAAATCGTCGATTTCTCAAAAACTATGCTTCGGACGCCATTTTACATAATTTTCTCGTAATCTACGGGTCAAAAATAAGGGGGTTAAGTGTAAAAAAGTCCCTTTTTTCACATTTTTTTTTGCTGAAATTTTCTTAAGGGGTACCCCTTGGTGTTTTTTCAATTTTAGGCCATTTTCAGTTTTTTTGTTCTTAAACTTTTATCTGTGGAGCAAAAATTATGAAAATTTGCATACTAATGTACTTTTACGCGAGGAATTCACTGGTGTTCATAAAATTTTAATATCTCTTCAACTTTTTGAGATATTGGCAAAAGAAAATTTTGAAAAAAAGTCTAAAATTTTTCAAAATTTTCAAAATTTTATATTAGGTTAAGTAAGTTACGAGAAATACACTCGTTCAAACCGCGTTTCAATATCTTTTTTAGTTTTCGAGATATGGCCCTTCAAAGTTGAGATTTTAAAAAAGTCTAAAATCGCTCTAACTCGAGAACTAAAAGAGATATGAAGATGCGCTCACCGCCATTCGATTTCTCGTGCTCTGAATTATATAGAACCATATTTTAAAAATTTTCAATTTTTTAACTGGTTCAGTTCAAAATTCAGACATTTTACTTTTTTTATGTAAAATAACTAGGAAAGTGAATAATTGAACATTTAAAAAATCGCTATAGTGCGTTGTTCGATTCATCATCCTTTATTAACTAACAAAGAATTTAACCCCTTTTTTCTTTTTTAGTTAGTTCTTAGCCTTAGATTTTTTACATGTATTTTAATTATTTGTATGTTTCAGAAACTCTGGTACCAGCACGTATGGCCATGTTTACAACAAGAAATGCGAACCCAGGAAGTGCTAGCTGCAGTATTGCAACCGGTATTGTATCTCGTACAAGAATCTAGTATAGAAGAATATGAAAATATTATTTTACCGTCCTTTAGGTAAGTCATTTTTATTGTAACATTTTGAGAACATTTATTTATTTTCAGTTTTGATGAAAATAAGGTTAGGTTTACAATCAATGCTCATTGTTTGCATTGAATCACAAATCGTTTTATGATTGTGAAAAATCAGAGTCATTATTTTGTTTACTGCACAATTCTTCCCCGCTTTTCGCAAACCTTTCATCTAATTTTTTTCAACATATCAACAAGAGCAAAATTATTCTTCGGTTGAGTCTATCATTCCATTTAACAATAATTCAAGTAAAAATTTCTGTGATAAGTAGGGCTATATGGAATGACATTTATATACATCAAAGAATATTATTGTATGGCCTTCAACCAAATTTGGCCATTTGTATTGTCCATTCCTTTGATATGTCACCGGCGGATGGCGGATGGTCCGTGTAACTGCAGGCTCGTCTCCTGTCGCACAAATCCTTTTGTGGCGTGTTCACAATCGCCTGTATTATACCAGCACACGTAAAATATTCATGCTAGTGTCATCGCAGACGAACTGAACGTAAGGGATTGGCTATTTCATATTCTGCTTTCAAATTTTCCGATGATGTTTTGCATTTCTGACCTTATAATCTTAAACTCGAAATAGCTACTGCGGAAAGAAATTTTATTCATCTAAAAATTAGTTTACCTTATATTTTGATGTAGGTTTATTTTCGAATATGTTGAATAGTTATATACCTGTATATTTTTCCGTTGATCGTTCATTAATAGGTTTCAATAATTTTTACTTTCATGCTTTAATTACAAATTTAAAAAAAGTTAATTTAAATATTCCTTATTTTATTCTCGAATGGGGTAGGTGGCTCAGTGGTATCAAGTCGGCCTGGTTCGATCCCCACAGCCGACAAACAATTTTCACCAATTTAAAAAATCTACCCCTGTGGCTCCTCCACCACTAATATCTTTGGAGGCCGTGATTTGACGGCTGGTAACCACACTTAACGCGAAAAAATATATCACTTACCGAGATCTGCTTAGGCAGAGTGCCACACTCAGTGATGGGTAAAAGGCGTGATGATGATGATGATGATGAAGAAGGCGACATTTCGGCAAAATTATTTAGGCCATTTTCAAGCAGAATTAGTAAAAATTAACATTGAACAAATAAATTTTACAATTAAAAATTGTAACTGTTACAATTTGACTCTAGAGGTGCATATCTCAAATATGTTTTATTATTTTTCTAACTTTCGAAAAACGTATTTTTTTATTGTAAAATTTATTTGTTCAATGTTAATTTTTACTAATTTTGTTTGTAAATGGCCTAAATAATTGTGCAGAAACTTCATCTACATCGAGAATAAAAAAAAAGGAATTAAAATGAATATTTAAATTTACTTTTTTTATATCTGTAATTAAAGCCTGAAATACAACTAAAAATTATTAAAATTATATCATTCGGCTTATTAAAAAGAACAAAAATCTTTTTGATTTTAAAATTTTATAATAGGTTGCAATTCTATATACCAAATCATATATTAATGAATAATATTTATTAATGATTGATGCATAGCAAATATTAACTAGCGCTAAGTTGTAACAAAATGCTAATCAGAATCGAACGAAATTATTTTGACACTTTTAGCTAAATAATATTCATGTAAAATTCCTTTTAAATGAATAAAAAAATATAAACATTATTCTAAAAACGAAAAACAACTGATGCTAACTAATGTCAATTGATCGCATCCACTAAAAACTGTTGACATTCTATTGTAAGATTAGAAAATGAATTAAAATATAAGAAAAAACGGGAAAATCATTCTACGCTTGTTTTTGAAAGTAATTTTTTGCATTATCATTCAAATAAAAATTCTGGCTGCGACCTTGACAAAAGGGATGAAACCCTGATAAATATAAATTCAATAACTTCTATATTTATCTAATAATTTTAGTAAGATTTCGTCTTTGCAAAGGGGATGATAATTAGCTAATGAATTCATTTCTATAATAGGCTTTAAGAGAAATAAGATTTAAATCGTTGAACCTTGAATGGAAATTATGGTTTTCATGTAAACATAAATTTTACAACCAATTACGGTGGCATTGAATCTGCGGCTGTTTGATAAATTAATTTCTATCCTCAATCAAATTTAACCCGCCATTTGTTTATTACAAGAGAGAGTCATAACTGTTGTAATTTTCATGAAACACCGCAAATTAATCCCAAACATTGAACAGATTTATGGCATTGTCATTTCAGTCATATATCCTGAGGAATGAAATGTGGAATATATTGGTTACATTTGGTTATTGGTTTTTTCTTTTCATTATTATTATTGTACATAATGAGTAAAAAACTCTATATTTTCTATTAATGAATTGACAATAAAATTGTGCGTGAAATATGATTTATTATCACAATTAAATTGTGTGAGGGAAATGTCATTTTCCCAAGTAATGCTGAAAATAGTTATTTACGTATCAAGTGCAGAAAGATGAGTTTTTTTGAATGAGTGGTCCGTTGCTGCATGATCGAAGCGAATGCTGCAAGACCGCGAGTTCAAAAAAACCCCTTTCTGCACGAGTTGCGTACACTATTTTTTCTACAACCATAAACCAAATTTTTATAAAAATAATAAAACAAATTTCAGTAATTGTAACATTTATTAATTTAGAAACTTTAGAAAGATACCTGGTTTAATGTATCCATGACAACTGACAATGACAAACAAACTCAAGAAAGTATACTGTATAGAGTTTATTTATATTAAATTACTTTTCTGCACTAGTGCAGAAATAATTCACATTTTTTGCACTAGTGCAAAAATCTGCTACTTTCATAATAAAAATAAGTTCACAAACGTCTACTTTTTTTAATGGTTGTAGAAAAAAATAATTTTCACATGGCTTTATTTATTTTCACCAAATTAAATCTACCCCTGTGGCTCCCCCTCCACTAATATCTTTGGGGACCGTGATTTGAAATATATCACTTACCGAGATCTGCTACGTAGGAGTGCCACATCCAGTAATGGGTAAAATGCGTGATGATATATTTATTTTGCTTCTATTTAATTTAACCCAGTCAAAATAATATAATTTTCTTTATATTCTTCATGAAAGGAGGTCAAAAATAGAGTCTTAAGAGTGGTTGAGAAACAGATTTAAACATTAATAAAGTACATATTTATCGAAATGTCAACTCACAATTTATTTATTACAAACTCGAATCTATTTGGAAATTCAATATAAGCTCTAAAAATATCTGAAGAAGTCTGAGCACTTTGGTTCCGGTAAATTTTATTTTAATATCCGCATAAAACAGCTCTCCAATAATAGAAATAATCAAGTAAGCTGTGGCAGGATGAGGTCGGTCGCATCAACAAGTGGCTCTCTGCTTACAGGAGTGTGTTTTCCACCCCGAAATCGATACAGGCGACGGTAACGCTCCTGGAAAACCTCCACATCATCCTGGAGAAAACTCCCCGGGATGACATTCGCACCGAGGTTCTGCCGATGTTGTACAGCGCTTTTGATAGCACCACCATTCAAGTGCAGGTGGGTAGAGAAACCAAGGAGATTTCATTTGTTTTCAATTAAATTCGAAACTTGAGTTGTTATATTTTTATAACAAGCTATTCTCTTGAGAAAGGTTTATCTTTTTTTTCTTGTTTGGTCAAAGATATTTATGGTCTTGGTAACTGTCACCACAGTAAATCTTTTTTTTTTCGTTTATAATTCTTTAGTTTATTTATTACATTTTATCTTTCTGTTCTATATTTATTCTGCACTAGAGCGAAATAAATAGAGAAAACCCAATTTTCAATGCAGATTGCAAAAAGAAGTTAGTAAACAATGCAATTTTTTTTTATTAACTGTGTTTATTGTTTACTGGGAATAAATGATGCATTATTATAAAGTAGTTTTCCAATAATTTATAAAGATAAAATAGAATTGCTATTAAAGAAATATTACATCGTTGACAAAGTTGAAATTGCTTATTTAAAAGTGCTCAGAAAACTTTCATAATGATTATTTCTGTTTGAAATTATAGTTTACCAAAATAAAAACATATAAATATTTTTATAATTATAATATATTTTTAGTATTTCCCTATTTTAAATATTTAACGATTCAAATGTTACTTCATTTAAAATGTTCAATAAAATTATTTTTTTCACGGCCAAGAGTATTTGACCGTTTCTATGATACACAAATCGGGACGTAATATACTATTATTCTTAGGGCGATAATGTGCACATTATTCCTCTAGAAAATTAATATTATTTTGACAGAATAGCTGTCAAATAAAATAGAGTACAATGAAACAAATAAAACCTAAGAACAGTTGCAAAAGTTGCATTAATAATTTTTTGGAATTTTTCCGAGATTCCTCGCAGTTTTCTTGGTATTCCAATTTAGAAATAAACAAATTTCGCTTTGCCAAAGAATTTTCTACAGTCTACAAAGTATGCATTTACGCTTGCATTTGTCAACGCAAAAAGTTACTTTGGCGCTTGTGCGCGACAAAATGCTCGTTCTTCGAATGTTTCTAAATGGTATAGAGAATCCGGGTTCGTTTCCCACAACCGACAAACAATTTTCGTCACGTTAAAACTACCCCTGTAACTCCCCCTACACTAACATCGTTGAGAGCCGTGATTTGACAGCACTTCATGCGAAGAAATATATCACTTACCGAGATCCGCTACAGGGAAGTGCCACATCTAGTAATAGGTAAAAGACGTGATAAATAAATAAATATATCATCACGCCTTTTATCTATTACTCGGTGTTGTACTCTATCGAAACAGATCTCGGTAAGTGATATATTTCTTCGCGTGAAGTGCGGTTAGCAGCCGTCAAATCACGGCTCCCAAAGATGTTAGTGAAGGGTGAGCCACAGGGGTAAATTTAATTTGGTGAAAATTGTTTGTCGGCTGTGGGGATTGAACCAAGGTTCTTATGATCCAGACGTGATGATATATTTATTTAATTTATTTATCTATGCTAGAAAAAAGACAAAGCAGTGTTTGTCCATTATCGTCGCGAGAATTGTTTATTTAATTTTGAAACATTCTCCACCGATCGTGTCAATAATACCTCATAAACATTTCAAGTGTGAAACATTTTTCCCATCGAAAACACCTACAAACAGAACAGAGCGGAAGCAGTGAATTGTGCGTGTGTGTTTGTCGACAGCGCTTTCAACATTTATAGGTTTTATGTAAAACGAGCGAGGGCCGCGGCGACCTCGAGTGATACCGCGGCCGGAAGTCGCTTTCTCTCACTGCCGATTGCTTCCGTTTCATCTCGCCCGATTTGAATGACGGCGGGAAGCACTCGATGAAGTGAATATACGTATTGACGTCAGGGAAAATGGATTCAGACTTCCGGGAATCAAATGAAAATGATGATGAAATTTTCTGTTGTCTGATATCAATTTATTTTAATTTCAATAAATAAACAATAATTATTTTCTAAGCGCACCGAATCAATTCACAGCCGAGATGCACACAAAATTTGTCATGTTCTTTAAAAAACTTCTAATTTTGTTACAAATTTAATTTCCAAATTACTATAAGTATGAATTCGTAACCAAGGAGACGTGTTCAGAAAAAAACAGTTGTTTATTTATCGGCGGCATTTTGTAATCATGTTTTTGATTGGTTTAGAACAGCCCGCCAAACTAGGTGACAGCCCACTAATTAATTTTTATTTCCATCTTCTATATAAATGACAATGACAAGTATTTATAGTAAATAAGTAAATGATTAATTACAGCGCATAGCCTTGTAATATAATATAAACTAATTAAAAGTTATTACTTGCAGCATCTGCAATATTTTGTATATTTTTTTTTAATTGCACGAAAATAGTTTTCGAAGTATTCGTCGAGTATTAAATCAATTATTTCAAGTTATTTATTTCTAGAATTCACGAAACTGTTGACACTGACAGTAGCTGTTATTTCATCACAACACCATGACAACGTCGAGCTATAAATTCTCCTACCGCCAACAAGTTTTGATTACAAAATTTATTTTATCTTTTTATAAAACTAATAAAAATAAATTTTAAAAAATGTTGTGAAAGTGGAAATAAAACTTTGTACGCGGCATGCTTACAATTTATATTTATAGCTCGTCTGTAAAAATTAACTTACTACCCTGGCCACGTAAATAACTATTGTCGGGCTATTGACAAAAAAGTGGAATTTTACGGGCTGAATTGTGTGCGTAAATGTCAACTTTGTTTGCTGCACTTCAATTAACAATCTATGCGTCAACAGCAATAGACTACTTTCTGCTCTAGGTACACAAATATTCTTCTTCGCTAGGGACGAAAAGTATCATTGAGGGAAGCATATTTTCTCAAATTTTCTTTTTGATAAGATTGTAACGAATTGGCAATAAAATTTTGCAGTTTGTGAAATATGATTTATGTTCTGCATTATTCAACAAGTTCAGTCTTTTACCAGGAGCGGATCCAGACTTCGAATTAAGGGGGGGGGTCATGGAGTGAATTTTGTCTCTGAGGGGTGGGGGAGGGGGTATTTTTTTTCACCTCAAAAATTTCCCCTAAGAACGCCAACACTTTTTAAATAATAAAGTTTCAATATCTAAACGGTTCTTCGATAGAATACAAAAATTATTGAATTAGAAGTGTAAATGTTGGCAGCACATACTTGACTAGGTCTTAAATAGAATACCTCTCCCATCTGCGGGTCGAAACAATATCTTCACAAAATATTGGTTTTTGGCTATTTATTAGAATAATAAATCAAACAATAGTTAAAATTATCTTAGAATTTTAATTTCTTAGATAATATTTTCTATTTAATTTGTTTAACAAATTGAGTTATCGTAAATAATGACATCATTATTATGTATTAGGGCCAACATTTAAAAAAAGTCCATGCTTGGGAGGGGGTCATGACCCCCATGAGCCCCCTCCCTTGGTCCGCGCCTGTCTTTTACACCAAACTATAATTTCATGTTCGAGATAGATAACTAACTAGATAATATTTAAAACAAAGAAAATTCATTAGATAAAAAAAGATAATAAAAAATATTAAATAAAACTCTAGGCAAAGTCTCACAAAATTCAGCCTCCGAGTCACCTTATGAGGGCATCGTCGGAGGCCTTTGAGACTTTGCCTAGAGTTTTATTTAATATTTTTTATTATACCTAGTCTCACCAAGTGCATGAATGACAATTAATTTTGTCTTTGTTATAAAAAAAAGTAAGTTTTCAGTTGTCATTCGATTATCCGCCAATAATTTGACGCTTTCATTTGGCCCCATTAATTCCGAATAATGTTCATTTCCAAAAGGTCTTCTGCATAAATTAGCAATAATGGTCGCGCTAATTAAATAGCAATTTATGCTTCATGTTTGTGCGTACGTTTATCATCATCAATCGGTTACCAACGTTGACAACAATTGCGAGCTCGGCCCTTCACGTTCCACCCTCTTCGTTGCTGCTGTACGCAAGCACCGTGTAATATCGTCTACCCCGCAATTTTAATTGAGTTAATGATTTCCAAAATTCACTGTCAATTGTCTGCCACGCGACAGCAATTATGAAACTGGCGAAGTTAAATTATCAAATTCTCTAATTACTCCTAACTCACAGATGAATATTCAATATTTCTGTTACAAGAAAATATTCATTTCATGTTGATGCTTTGTTTTAACCATATCGACAATTTAAATTATATAACAAAATTGAATTTACAAAGTATGATAAACCGCGAATCAATTTTGTAACAATATGAGCTATCTCATTGTTGTTATGTTGCGTTTAGGTAAGATTGGTTTCGTGTAATTTGACACTCGTGACCACATGTGCCATTAAGGCTGAGTGTGAGATCTTTTGGTTTTCGAATATAGGGCATTAAATTATAAAAAGAGACAGTTATAGTTAATATTCTTAGAATTCCAACAAGATTTCATGTTCGCGTTATCTGCAGTGCCCGAGTGTCAGACTACATAACCAAAACACTTGAGACATCTGTGTCCACCCCGATGCGGGAGGGATGGATTCCAGATGTGGGTATCGTACCCAGGTCAGCAAGTGTTTTGGTGGAAACCAGCAGTCTCGTCCATCGACTCAAAGCGTGAAGATGTAGTTCTTCACATCACGCGGTGTTCGCGTTTTATTTAATTTTAAACTAGATTAGGGAATTACATTATAACGTTTCGTGTTCAATTCAGTTTAAATTTTAATACCAGTATGTTTTATAAGATTTTAAGACTGCGTTTTTTCCGCTTAAATCAAAGACGACTTTTATGATAGGTAATATGTAGAGATGGGCGAATATCATCCGCGAATAGTCGAATGCCGCGAATAGTGACATTATTCGATATTCGCGATTTTCGAATATTAACGTTAGTATAGCGAACATTCGAATACCTCGAATATAGTGCCATATGTTGACTTCAAATTTTGACTATGTTTTTCTTTATCATTTGTACATAAACTTAAAGCTATTACAATACTCTGAAGTAATTAATAACAAAGATATTTTGTCAACAAAAACATAAAAATCCACCTACCAAATCAAGTCACAATCTCTACTGCCGAAGCTTACAGCATCCTCGCCGCACTTAAAGAAATACAAACAAAAAAACAACGACAAGAAGAATACATTATATACACTGATGCGCAAAACGTCAAACAAGAAATACAAAACAGTAAACAACCAATAATACAAAAAAGTCAAGAATGTATCCATAACATCACACAACACAACAAGGTATCAATAATGTGGATACCAGGACATACAGGTATAGGAAGAAACGAAGAGGCAGACCAAGCAGCGAAAGAAGTTATACAACAAGAAGAAGTAACACAAATTCCCATCCCAGTCCGAGACTTCCTCCAGATAATAAAAACACAAACAAAGAAACAATGGGATGAACTATGGACAAATACGACAGGGAACAAACTCAAAAACATAAAACCAGACACAAAAAAATGGACGAATCTAAACAACCGGAGGGACCAAATCAAAATAACTAGACTACGAATAGGACACTTGAACATAACCCACAAATACATCATGCAGAAAACCGAACCCGATATATGCAATACCTGCAACACACAAATCACAATAGAACACATCTTAATACAATGCCCAAAATACTCAACACAAAGAATACGACACAACATGCCACCAACACTAGAAGAAGCATTAGGGAACGACACCAATAGACTAACGAACACTATCAACTTCTGCAGCGATATCAACATCATTAATGAAATATAATTAAATATACTAAATGTTAAATAAATAATTACCACTAAATAATAACACTGTAAATAACCACTGTACCGAGTACTAATGACCGTAGCAGTCGATGTACTTTTTCTTGAAATAAAAAAAAAAGATATTTTGTTTAAAACCATGAAGACGTACCATATTTCAAATTTGTTTTTCGCCAACATCAGCCCGTACGTTTCACCTTAAATTTGAAGTTTTCGTCTTTTTCTTTTTTGTTTGTACTTTTTGTTTTATTTTTATTTTATCTTTTCATTCAAATAATGAAAAGGACAATTAAATAATTATTAATAATTTTAGGAGTATTCCAATATTCGAGATCTGATTAATATTCGTATTCGATATTCGAATTAGAGAAATTTGATATTCGCCCATCTCTAGTAATATGTAAAAAAATAACCATTTTAATTGTATTACAGAGTGCGGCTTTGGTGGCTGTGACTAACGTATCCGAATATCTGGACGAAACTGCCATAAGAAGAATGGTTCTCCCAAAAACAAAACTAGTTTACGAAAAGAACCAAGGTGATTTAAAAATAGTTTCCAACGTTCTTTCCTGTGTAGAACGAACCCTAGATCGTTTAGATAAATCTCAAATCATAGATGAAGTCCTTCCTTTACTTTGGGACGTTCGACTTACCGACCCAGAAATAATCCTTAGGGTCGTAAGTAAGTAAAATTATATTAATTCTCAAAACTATTATCATTAACCTCAAACAAAATTACAGATATTTACAGGTTGATGTTAAGCGATAAGAAATACGGTCTATCAGTGAACATAATGGCAACAAGAGTGATGCCTTCGCTTCTTCCACAAACAGTGAACCCCTCGTTGAATCTAGAGCAGTTCACGATACTTCTAGAAGTGCTGCAAGAGATGTTGGATTGTATAGACCGCAACCAGAGGAATAAATTGAAGTTGGATAACCTATCGCTGCCAAGTCCCGACCGCCACAGACCGTTGAGGCATCAGTACAGCTCGGATAATATGCATGTTCCACCGTTTAACATTCCAAATCTTAGGATTGAACAGAGGAAAACGTCCAGTGCTGAAGATATGGCGCGTAAGAACTCCACAAGTAAGATTATATAATTCCATTGATTGTTTTTCAGATAATATAATATAATATAATATAAATATGATGAATGAAGACAAGCGTATGATTCTTGATTTTAGATTCATTGGTTAGATGTTTCGAGTATTTACCTGCAATTGTGTGGAGACCATCTTCAGAAACAAGCGCAGTGTACACTAGCGAATGGATGAATGTTTGTTGTGTGTTGATGAATTTTGGTTGTGAGAAAAGAAAGAGTTTGTATGGAGGAAGTGTTAATGTGGTCGAATCGAGTATCGTGTGTCAGGATGAGAATGTTGACGGGTTCGTGCTACCCCATTTAATGGGATATAGCGTGATGTTATGTATGTATGTATGTATAATTACATTTGAAAATAATTATTCAAATGGTAATTAACCATCCTTTCATTAATATTTTGTTTTCAAATTATCTGCAATCAATCGATATATTAATGACAACTTTATCTATTTTATGATCATTTTAAATGTTACAGTAATATCGGTATTCAGCAATCCCTGACTTTTTTATATTATTTTCACGCATTTTATTTATATTTCGGATCGGATTCTATTCAAAGTGCGGTTAGAATATTCGATTGGAAAATTAGATAATAAAGCCTGTTGTAGATGGTGCAATTTTTCGTGTTAGTTTTGTTACGGAACAATCAAAAAATAACACACGAAAAAGATGTTAAATGCACGCGTTTCCGATGGCAACGCGCGAATAAGATATTAGATGCGCGCTCACTTCAATAGTTATTAGGGGTAAGAAAAAACAGAAACTAGTCATATTAACAGTTGACAGAACGAATTTATTTATAATTTAAATTGCAATCGTAGGAAAATAATGTTTGTATCACAAGCGTAAAGTGTTTTTGTTCCTCTTACACTATTGCAGCTCTCGCCTTTGGCTCACGCACTAATGACCGTGCTCGAGAAACAAAGAATCACTTTAAGCTCTTAATACACAAATAACTAATTTTAGTCACAGAATACCGAAATGGTGGTATACTATTTTCATTTTAAACTCAAGGGATCGGTATAAAACGATTAAACGTCCCTGTCCTATATAACTACAATGAAATCTATTAGTGCGGCTACCACAAATCGCTTAACGATGGTCGAAAAAGGTAAATTTTCAAGGGTCGTATCCAGCCTAAAATTATTCTTGTTTTTTCCTATGATTGACCGTACCAGCGAAAGAGGCTGTACAACCCTGTGTGAACCTTGTGAAACCAGTTATGACGGATCATATTTTGAGTTCCTTTGTAAACGTAATTGCAGTGCATTTAATCGTTTTATGCCAATCCCTTCAGTTTAAAATGAAAATAGTTATAATTTGTGGAAGAATAAAAGTTGTGATTAATTTATCGATGGATAACAAATAATAAATGTTTTTGTGTTTTACATTGAGACTTATTGGTGATTGTATTAAAGGTGGTGTAGGAGGCATGTTAGGCGGCTGGTGGTTCGGCGCATCGCCTTCATCACCCGACAGCAACTTCCTCCGCGTGGTGAACGCGTTCCCGAACCGGCGACTATCGGACAACACGCTCATGACGCCTAAGATACGCATAGCGCCGTCTTGCGCGTCTTCACCTGGTGGTACGCCTGGCGGCGGATTACCTATCCGTCGCCACTCTAGCATCGGCGCACAAGAGCGTCGCGGCTCTACCATCAACCTTTCGCCGCCGACGGTATGTCCACACACTCAATACCAACAACACATTCACACTTTTAAATTTACATTGGAACAGACACAATTTCAAACACTTACAGATATAAACAAAATTAACCTGAGATTTAAGATAAGTATAAATTAAACCACTGGTTAATTATAATCCCAACCATTTATCTCGATTCTTAAAATATTTCATATGCTTTGCTTTTCACATTTTAAAAACTGATTTGTTTAACAACAAAGACAAAATTAATTGTCATCCAACACTTGGTGAAACAAGGTTTAATAAAAAATATAAAGTAAACACTTGGCTATGTTTCATAAAATTCAGCCTAGAGAAGTTCTCATGTCATCTTACTAGTTTGTTAGAGATCTTATTCTCTGCTGGCACAGTTCTTTGTCACCAGCTTCTTCACATGAACTTTGTTCTAGGTGAAGAAGTGAGTTATACCATACTAATGAGCTCTAATAAGAGCGAAACGCGTCTATGGTTACTAACTGTGCTGGCCGGCCTCTGACGATGCCCTCATAAGGTGACTTGGAGGCTGAATTTTTTGAAACATAGCCAAGTGTTTACTTTATATTTTTTTTACTGATTTCTTTATTTTATGAATCGAGGTATAAGTATAAAACTGTTTTGGTAAAACTGTATTGATAAACACACCCCAAATTATTAGTAGAACATGTAGTAGCACACTAGAACCTACCATACAAAGTAATATTACGCTGATGACACATTACGGTCAAGACTAATCTTAAAAAAATATATTTTCGAACACTATTGCAGCTCTCGCCTTCGGCGCGCGCTACAATTACCGTGTTCGAGTAACAAAGAATCACTTTACGCGCTTAATACACAAATAACTATTAAATGTAACTAAGATTTCTATTTTCAAGTTTGTTTGAAGTTGTGAGCAGGGATGTGCGTGTAGTCTACTGCAAGTAGTCTACGCCATTCTCTACGTGTAAACAATCATGTAGTCTACGTCTTCATTTTTCATGTAAACAATGTAGACTATGTAGACAATGAAAACACCTGTGTTCACTTAAGGGGTAAGGCCACTCTAGACAAGGAAAAAAAGGATCATTTTCTAGATTTTTTTTAACGAAATCTAAACATTCTGCTTAAGAATTGTTTCTGGATCTTTATTTAGCACTCTTTAACCTTTATTTCAAATTTTTTTTTAAAGAAAATATTCAAAATTGTAGTCAGAAATTAAAAAAAATGGCGACTCCTCACGGCGCGTAGAGCAAATCGGGCGAAAACATTCCGAGAACAGCAATGGACCTTGAACAAAAAGGGATATGTTTTCTAAATCTCTAATGTATACTCTAAAAAACTACGGGCTGGATTTAAATAATTTAATTTTCAACAAAATGACGCACGTTTGAAAAAAAAGTTCATTATTTGGGACTAAATTTCTGTATAAAAACGACCATAAAAAACGAATCAAGCACTTTAAAAAAAAGCCCCCGTAGTTTTTGAGTATTTTATATCTAGAATAAGAAATAAAAAGATTTAGCACGATCCATCAATTAGTATTTCAGATTTCTAATAGTTACAAAGGAATAAATTTAGGTTATGTTGAATTTTACAACTGTCAGATGCATTATCTACATTGTGTACATTGTCTACGTCGGTAGAATTGTCGACGTATTGTCTACGTGTAGATGTAGACAATTAAAGATTACACGTAGATGCACATCTCTGGTTGTGAGTTTGAACCGTACTTATACGCAGAGATGTGCATCTACGTGTAATCTTTAATTGTCTACATCTACACGTAGACAATACGTCGACAATTCTAGCGACGTAAAGAATGTAAACAATGTAGATAATGCATCTGACAGTTGTAAAATCAACATAACCTAAATTTATTCCTTTGTAACTATTACATTTATTCGTATTCATGAGCTCGGGTTATTATCGGTCTTTATATAATAAAACTAATAAAGCAAGTGCTGGTACATTACTAGACGAATGTCTGTCTTGGGTCTTGGGCGAACTGTTATATTTTAAAAATCGATCAACGCGCCATCTCACCAGACAGAGTTTTCTTTGGCGCTATTTTTAACAGTAACCAGTTTACAAATTTTGTACCTTTTGCCCTGCACAACTAGTTTTTTTTCATGTAATCCCTAGATTAAAAATAAAATCTCTAACAACATTTAAAATTCTCTAGTTCTAGGGATAAAATTTCTAATCTGACTTAAATGAACACAGGTGTTTTCTTTGTCTACATAGTCTACATTGTTTATATGAAAAATGAAGACGTAGACTACATGATTGTTTACACGTAGAGAATGGCGTAGATTACTTGCAGTAGACTACACGCACATCCCTGCTTATTCGTATATGTGTCATCGGTATTAGACATCCATACCATGAATATAAAGACAAATCGCACAATAACAATGAATCCACGAATACCAATATCGTGTGCTATAGAGATGTTTGTGAACAACGGATGTATGGTGCCGTGTGTTTGGCTCACAGGGCACGCTAGGCTACAGGTCCGTGTCGCGGGAGGGCTCGAGCCTCTCCGTGCCGACCACGTATATAAGTGAAGAACGCGTGTCCAGGGCAGCTGTGTGCCGTGTGAGTTGTTTTGTTCGAGCGCGCGGTGCGTGCTCGCGTGGCGCCACCAACTGGGCCTCCGGGCTCCACCCACCCGTTACTGTTTCTCTTCATCTGACTATGTTCATGTGGTGAGCGGCCGGCCACGCCGCACCTACTACCACCGACTTTACTCGAATACAGGGGTTTCCATTATCAAATATTCATCTCGTACTTAACCCAATACCCGCCGCAATTCAATGATCAATAAAAGAATACCTTTTCAGTAAAAATATCTTTATTTGAGTTCTAAAAAACAAGTTTTTGATAATAAAAGTTATACATACTTAAGTGTTAAAATATATCTGACCTTGAAATATAATTGTTAAAAAGACCGAAATTAAGTAACTTTAATTTTTTTTTAAATTATTGGTTTTGCAAATATTTGAAAATTGGCTGTGACTGGCTGTCATAACATAACTAATTAATATATTCATTAAAAAAATATACATTTTAAATGTAAAAAAAATTATTACAGCCAAATATTTAAGCGTCCCAAAAATGGGACGTTGGTGGTTAATGGGTTAAAGACACTCCAGGCTCATCACACTTTATATGGTGATCAAAATTAATTCAATGTTGTTGACCGCAATTTCGTGGATTGCTTCATACAATTAATAAATAAAACATCTAATTACTTCCTTGTACGAAGTAAAGGAAGTATTGTAATCGCGAAAATTTTCGGTTCTCAGATTTCAACGGAAATAGGTATTTTGGCCCTCCCTGAATCCATTTTGACTAATTTCGTCATGCCGTCTGTACGTACGTATGTATCTCGCATAACTCAAAAACGGTAAGCCGTAGAAAATTGAAACTTTATATTTAGGACTGTTATAACATCTAGTTGTGCACCTCCCTTTTTGGTCATTGTACAACTACCGGAAGTGGAACTTTACTTGAAGCCTATATTAGATTTTCATGAAAAACTATATTCAAATATAATTTAAAACTTTCCAAATTTGGTATATAAGACTACTATATCAATAGAAATAACATAATAGATTTTAGTTAAAATAGACTAACCGGAACATGAAGCTGCTAACAGTTTTCCTTGAAAAAAATGGTATTATTTTAATTTTAGAAATGAATGCTGCAAATAAAAGTTTTAGAGAATTAAATTCTGCGTCTAGCACATTCAGAATTTTTAAATTAGCCTTTTGCATAAGCGAGATATCTAAATTCAAATCCCGGCGAATGCTCATGATTTTTCAAAAATTCCAACATATTTACTGGACAGACAGAGATGTCGAATATATAATTCTTAAATATTATATATTTTTTGTTTTTTTATTATTATTAAGTATGCTATGGATTAGAACAAAAAATAAAAAATAAAAGATTTTATGTCAAATATGTGCAATTAAAAAAAATCTATAGTTTAATACGCGTACAAGGAAGTCATGTGGTATCCACATCAGATTATTTTAATATTTCGTTTCTCGTTTAGTAAGAATTTTTCAGCGAAATAAAAAAACAGAACTATAGTTGTAGTATGTGTAGATGTAGATGAAGATGTAAAAGAATGTAGGAAACCCCGATTGTGAAGTGAGTAAGGGTGTTAGTGGGTGGCGATGGCCGGTTGCGGCGGCCGCGCGCGGGCGCAGCTTGCGACCCCTCGGCCCGAGGCGCGCGGCCAGCTGTGCACGAACCAACACTGGCAACTGCCACTTCCCAGACCAGACCACACCACATCGTGTTCATCGTCCGTTCGCCTGTCCGCTGGTGTCTCTCACCGCTCACGTCTACCTCTCGTACTCGTATTTGTGATACGTGTTGTTTGTTGTCTGTCCATCATGCTCTCATTCATTTGTGCCGTCTCCCCGTCATCCGTCATCCGTCCGACTGTGCCATTCTGCCATGTGCCATCAATGCCCAATGCCCGCGCTTGGACTTGCAATATGTTGATTGCGCTCTCTCTATTCAAGCTTGCACGGAGCATGATAGTGAGTATATGTTTGTCATTTGTGTCAACTGTTATTCGTTCGTTCGTTCGTTCGAACTGTGTCGTATTTCATTGTCGACTCGTTTTTCATAACATACACGATTTTTCCACCGAAATTCACACGTCTTACAATTTTATATATTCCCTTATTTCAATCCTCATTATAACAAACATTGAAGTTCTTCTTTTAATTTCATAAATACTTCTCTCACTATAGTTCATTCTTTTAAAGAAGACTCTAACCAAAACACTGATTTATAATAACAAACTGTCAATTTTAGTTACTAAATTTGGCTCTAAATTAAACAAATATAGTGACATATTGATTCGTCATTATTATATTTCAAATAAATATTTCTTTATGCATCAGTAAAAAAAATAGTCAGACAACTTCATTCTTCACTAGTCATACCCTAAATATACCATTAGTTTAACTTAGTAATAAGATTTTATGATTTCTGCCTTGACCATGTAGAATTCTTATAAAAAAATGAACTATGTAAAAAGATGAAAGAGTTTCGACGTAATGAATAAAAAGTAGTTTGTAAGATGTGATTTCGGAAGAAACGGCTGTGTAGGTAGTTCTCGCTGTGCCAAGATCTAGTCAAATGCATTTTAGTTTGTAGCTTTTTAGAATTGATTTATTGAAAGTAGGTTCGGATTGATTAATCTAGAGTCAGTAACAATAGATGATTGTCGCGTTGCAAGTCCGTAGGCCGCTGTAACTTCAGGTTCAGGTGAATGAAGTTGTTGTTGGTAACGTGAAGTTGCAGCTGGATGGCGGAGCTTAGTAACTGTTAGAGTTAGAGTAACTCGAGTATGAGAACGTAGTGAGTTTGAGTAGTGATATTTAGCTGAAGATTCGCCGGCACAGCACGGCTATAGAAGGCGTGTGATGATGAATCAATCTCCTGTCGGCGTCGGTTCGCGCGTCTCGCGGTTTATTATCTGCGATGTCGTAGTGGTAGCCGTAGTGTAGTTAACAGTCCGCACATGCGTATTACAGGGAGGCAGCATGCCGAACACGAGCAGCAGTGTGCCGTTCCTGTTGAGCGGCAGCATGCAGAGCATCCGATCTCGGCGCCCGTCCACGTGCTCCCAGGGCTCAGGTCTGCTGCAGCAGCTGGGCTCCGGCATGGTAAGACTCACCTCTTCACATCATCCGGCCAACGGCAAGCCGTTCTCTAGTAGCACGGTTAGGAAATGCCCTTCCCTGAACATAACTTTTAACTAAACGTACGTACGTATACAAACTAACATTATCAGTTCACATTCCTGCTTTACGCCACTACACTGATCTCCAACTACTCATCCCATCAGTATCACCTGCGGGGGCTGTCTGTTTTATAGTGTTGGCACCAGCCAGGCCGCTCGGCACCCTCCCCTCTTACTCTGTTCTGATGTTGCAGTACAACCTGTTTTCCGGACGTCAGTAGAGAATCACGATCACGTTCACGCTCACGCCGCCCAACGAGCTGTGCCGCTGTGTGTGCGTGTTTCGTTCGTTACTGCGTATCTGGTTACTGGTTACTGTTCTGTTTCATTGGTCCTGCGGAAGCACTGCAATGACAGTATCACTCCTCGTTTGTCGAGCGACAATCAGAATGCGTCGTCGCACCATCTCCAATCAATCAATCAATCAATCACCGTCACTTCCCTCTACCGTATGATGTCTGTTTGTACCCAAGTGCATGACGTCGACGACGAAGCCGCCGCCCCCAGCCTTGCATGGGCGCCGATGGAAATGCGACCAAAACATTCACATCCTACACTCGTTCTTTTATTTCTTCTTTATTTCTTTTTTTACAAAGGGAACAGATGTCAGCTGATCGGTTTGTTTCCCTTTTTCGGCGCCCATGCAGCCTTGTAACATACAACCCTTGACAATCGTCTTTGCAAAATGATAGAAATTATTATACCAGAGTTCGTAACATATTTTTCATAATACTTAACTTTAATAAACGTTAGTGCATGCACACAATCCGTACGTGGTTCTAAACCAGTGGTGCACAGCCTCTGAGTTTTCACTAAATAGACACTTACAGAATTCACGTCACTTACAAGAATATAAGAAGGAGATTAAATACACAACAATGTTACCTTTCCATTTTCTCCATCTATCACATTTATTTTTGTTATTTTAGCGATTAAGGTAATAAAAAATAATACATATTTTTTTATAGTATCTTTATATTTGTACCAAGAATCGTTTGTATACATATTTCATGTTGTGTTGTGTAGTTTGATGTTTCAGATATAAATATATATATATATATATATATATATATATATATATATATATATATATATATATATATATATATTCTCTGTAAGTGTCTATTTATAAACATCTTTGAGAAGTTGAGAATCATGGTGTACCGTGCTGGACATCGTACATTATGTTATTCACAAAATTAAATATTAAGACTTTGAATAAAAGGTCACAATAAAAAAATAAAAGGTTGAGTACCACTGCTCTAAACAACCCGAACACAATGGTCGTATTTGTTTGGCACTTTTAAAGTCTTAAATTTTATAATTATTTTTATGCAGAATATATATTTTTTAATCTTATTTATACAAATAATGGAAGATCAATATGCAGTATGTGTTTTTTTTTAATATGATAGTCACAGAAGAAAATATAACAACACATAATTACACAAAAACAAAAGTAAAGCAGAAATCACTTCGAACGTGTATCCAGATTTTAAATTTCTCGCTAATATTTACAACTGACTCTAGATGTATAATTTATTTGGAAGTAACGCGAGTTAGTTCTGGTTCAGTTCAGGGTTGATCCCAAAGTTCCCAAACAATTACGACCAAAGCTGCTATAACACCAAAGACAAGAATAAATCAACCACGCAACTGATTCGATGCAATCAATCAAATCAAACGTACGTAACCAATGTCGATGAATCAAACCAAATGGAAAATATCCGACTCTTCTTACTGGTACTGTGATTCCCTCTTGAACCGATTTCCCTCCGATGGTTGTGTCACTTGCTCAATGTGCTCACTGCGATCCGCTACGCCCGAACCCATCTCAACACTCCGTTTCATGTTTAAAGTGATTATTATCTCACCACTTTAATTGCACAAGCATGATTTAAAACAGAAATAATTGTACATGTTATTCTTAGGTTCAAGCTTTAAGCGACTGCAATTCCATTTTCTCGGCTGCATTCAAGACTACGTAATTGGCAACAGTTTAAAAACTACGACTACACACGAATATTGATTTGATTTACTTTAAACAGAAAACTAGTGTCTTGCGTTGCAGATCGCAGTGAATGAATAGATCGCGAAAAGTTTACATCGCATTTCGATGCGCGAATCGTGAATATTTCTTAAATCTTAAACTATGACAATCTCGCACAATTTCATGTTCTCAATTTGTCAATACTTTATCAATCAACGTTATAATAATAAATCGTCATAGGTGGTACTTCTTCAAATTGTCTACTGTTCGTGTAATGATATGTAAATACTTTTCAAATTCTACAAGTATTGCCTATCTGTATGTAAATACATATCACCAGCTGCTCTGTTGACGGAGCAGTTGTAAGTGTGAATCGTGTACGTGTACTGAATGGCTGGAAATCGTTTAATTATTTACGAAAGTACAAACTCAGTCATTTTGTAAACTCTTTCATGTTCTCATTTACTCATTACTATCAATTGTTGACAAATATTTTGTGTGCAATCTCAACTTTTGTTTTCTATTTCATATCGTCAAACTGTAAAAATCTTCAAACTTTCAATTTCAAAACAAATGAGATTACACATCATCAAAATGTTTGTAATTAATATATCTAATGTTTGACAGAAACTGTGGTGTGGATAAATAACATTAAAAACCATTTTGAAAATATCAAAACCATTTATTTCATTTCCATCTCAAATCATACATTTCAAACTTGTTGTATTCATTTTTTTAATTCTAATAAAGAATCAGGAATCTTTAATGGGTTACTAATTTGGGTTTCATCCACTTTGTTGTCATTATTTCGAGCCTAAAACAAATCATATTTATTGTAACATTTCTATAAAAACAATCATTCTCATTTACTTACTTTTCTTTTTCCCAAATAGCATGGTGGCTTTTTCTTATATGTTTCTAAATACTTATGTTCTCTATCAAAATCTTGAGATTTAAAAATTCGAATTAATTTTTGCATCATTCCATTTAAAAACATTGAAGATACAGGGTTCAAATGTTTCGGTGCCTCTCCTCTCATACAATCGGACAAAAGTTTGTAACAATCACTGAAAATTCATAAAACATAATTATTTAAAAATGAAAACATTTATTTTCATCTATTACCTTAGCATCGAATCAACTTCGTTATTATCATTTGGTTCAAATAAAGAAATATATTTTAATGTTCTAGACATATCTTGTAATTTTTCTCGATCATTGAGATCGGATATTAAAAAATCTAACCATTTATCAATTGGAGCTTTTTTTCGACCACCAGATATAGTATGTCTCGCTACTCTTTTATAACTATAAATAAATTGTCTTATTTGCTCTTCGGTTTTAGAAGGAACATATGATTGTAAAAGAGGTATATTTCCAGATCCATGTTGAATAAGAGCTTGAAATAACTCAATTTTTTCAATGTCTGAAAATCTTCCTGGGAAATCTTGTTCTATTTCATCTCTAGATTCCTTCCTCTTCCTCTTGCCCCTTGTTTGTTTTTCCAAATCTTGTTCTTGAGAATTATCAGAATTTTCACTTTCAGACATTTGTCTTTTATTTTGAGTTGATTGTTCTGGGTTATTCATTCTGTTACAAAACAAATAATTTCAGTTTAGTTTAAATTATTTATAATTCTTTATAGTTATTTAAAACTGATTCCAATTTCTCAAAAGCAGTCTCAAAGTCGATCTCCTCAATCCCGTATTTTAAATATTGATGCAAATAAGCTTTATGATTAAATAAATTCCAAGCTTGTTCAATAATTAAATCCAAACTATTAACAATAGAATTATTATTAGTGGCTAAAGCAAGGAATCTTTCTGTTTCGTATAATTTTCTCGGCTGATGAAAATGTTTTAATTTATTCACTTCAGGTACCCACGACGGATATAATTCCTTGTCACGTAACGGATCGAAAACGGTTTTATCCGGTTCCGGGCCGCCCCTTGAAATCAACAGGCTGGCAACGGATTTCCAGTAATGTAACCCGGGTTTCTGACGTTCACCGTGCAACTGGTTGGTGTAACGGAATACTTTGCGCATGTGTTCAACCAAGGACGACCAAGTAGGTACTGTTTCAAATTTTAAATGTTCCCGCGCGATATGAGGAGTTGTTTTGATTTGTACGAATTTAAAACTCGGATGCGAAGTTAAATGCGATACAAAATCGTGAACTGAATAATCAACAGCTGGTTGAAATACTGAATATATTTTTTGTGCGATTATATTATTCATATGATGCAAATCTACGTTTTTAATTGATAAGAGTGAACTACAAATTTTATCTAAAGAATCATTTTCTAAAATTATATTTCCGTCGGTAATATCATATAATTTTGCAAGAGTTAATAATGTGTTATAACTTTGTGTGACAATTTCTCCATTTTTATACGGTAAAACAATTACGTTTAAAATTGTTTTATTTGGAAATTCTGAACGCAAAGATTCAAGGATGCGGCTACCACTTCCAGATCCGGTTCCTCCGCCAGAACTTAGGAAACTAATGATTTGTGTGACGTCATTAGATTTTTCTATTTCTTTTCTAACAGATTCCACAACATCCCCTATTAATTTTTCCGCTTTTTGTGAATAACCAAATGCCCAATTATTAGCTGATCCACCCGTATTTTTTGCAACAATATTATTAAATTTTAAACAATCGTTATTATTTATTAATGACGATACTACTTTATTTTCTGTGTCAACTAAAACCGAGCGCGGAGTGTATCGAAAATTTGAATAATCGGAAAACCAAAAATCT
This sequence comes from Pterostichus niger, assembly GCA_947425015.1. Taxonomy (NCBI): domain Eukaryota; kingdom Metazoa; phylum Arthropoda; class Insecta; order Coleoptera; family Carabidae; genus Pterostichus; species Pterostichus niger. The sequence continues at coordinate 35,923,690 of OX380338.1, forward strand.
TTCGTTAAATTTATATATTCGAAATTATTTGTTTTTGAAACTGATCTTTTTGTCTCAATGTCATTGATTACATATTTGAATAACGCATGACCAATTTGATTTCCGCATTGTCCAAATTGTATAGTCAATAAACCCATTTAGTTCGGGTTTCTCGTTTATAGATGGTGCTGAAATCAATGTTTACATCGTGCATGTTACTGACTACAAAACTGAGATAGTATGATATTATATAAATAATGATGTAATACATACTTTTGATTCATCCCAGTACTTGCCTAACTTAAACAAATAATTTATTTGATCTAAATTTAGAATACTATACGTAATACACTTCACCGCGACAGCGCTCAACCACCATATTGTGATTTGTCAAACAGTTGAAAATCAGCCGGTAAAACAGGAATTGCGAGATATTTTTTGCGGTGAGCGGCGGTATGAATTCACCAGTAGGAAACAAGTTTTGTATGCTTTTGGCACGGAACCTTGATAAGCTTGCATCTGACATGGAAATACCAAATAATCGTACATTTTGTTAAATAGTTTTCTAGTTAGTAAACATGTGAACAAGTGTACGTTATGTGTGTGGTACGATGGTTGATCAAACGAGTGCCGAAAATGAAACTAATTCGGACACAACAGTATCGTTAAATTTATGTGGAGCAACTATTGCATTTGGTGATGACGACAATCAAAGTGACAACCATTCTATGTTATCCGACGATGATGACGAGAAAGACAATCATAGTTTACAACTTTCCAATTCCGTTCTCCCTCCGAATACTAGTCTAAATGTTGAAAATTCGAGTGATGTTATTGTTGGACCAGTTACCCAATTTCATGGGCCAGTGACTATTTACCAAAATACCCACAACAATACACCAATACTAAATGATACGCCCACATATTTATCAAATAGATCATTGGAGGCAAATAGCATATCATCAACAGTGTACAGCTCTGGTAAGTTTAAAAAAAATCTTTTTCAATAAATAAAATAATAATAATGATTGGCGTTGCTATGGAATTATGATTAATTATAAATTACTTATTGCGGTCGGCATCTGTATTTATTTATGGAATATAATCTCAACAATAGAAAGAAACTGTACTATGTTAATAACCTTCAGTATTTTTATGAGTTTTATTATTTGATAAAAGATATATTTCAATATGTTCCAAACAGATGAAAATATTGATTCTTTTGTCATATCAAACCATAATAAAAATAATAACATACAATGCGATAAAACAGAAACCAATTGTTTTATAATTGGACCAATGCAATGATGCAAAAGTAAGAGGAAAAATAAAAATACACAAAATTTGAACTTATGTACCAAGACAATTTTCTTATCATTATTATGTTTGTATAATTATTAATGTAAATATGTCAAATCATGTTTATTTTAAACAAAAATTCAATGAAATAGTTTCATAACAAATCTTAGAATTCCCCACTCATCTTTATTACTTCCAATTTCCAATAAAAAATCTAGTTTTTGTCGTCGTACATAAATTATTTTAATTTTATGCATATATTATAATAAAATTAATAGCTATTTAACATGGGAAATATTTTTTGCAAATTATAAGGGTCCGGCAAACAATTATATTAGCAAATTTTTGGTGCCAATACAAAATGTATCCACACATCATATTTAATCAAGATTGCCTTATTTTAATGCCACAAATTAGATAAATTAATTAAAATATTCACCGTGACTGTCAGATTTGTTATAATTATTAAAATAACAAAAGTGAAAATTTAAACTTGATTTGAATAAATAAAAGAAATTTGAATGTTTGACAGCAATGTCAATTAAAATTTATATATATATACAGTGTGTTTCAAAATATGATTACAATGCAAAAAGAATTTATCCAAAATTCGCAAAAATAATTTGCACATTACTTGAAACAAACATTTTTTGTTCCACTTAATTGATAGGTTACAGTAACGAATAAAATTGAGTAAACATATAAATAAATATATCATCACGCCTTTTACCCATTCCTGGGTGTGGCACTCTGCCATAGCAGATTTCGGTCAGTAATATATTTAAGCGCGTGAAATGTGGTTACTAGCCGTCAAATCTTGGCCCCCAAAGATGTTTGTGGAGGGGTGTCACAAAGTTAGTTTTAATATGGCGAAAATTGTTTGTCGGCTGTGGGAATCAAACCCGAATCCCACTCGATACCACTAAACCACCTGTCCTACAACAATTATGACTTTTGATTTTATTTATTTAAAGCAAGTTTAAAATTTAACTTTAGGCTGTGCAACAGTAACTAAAACTGTGAATTTAATTTAAAATGTGGACAGATGTCATTATTCTGTGAAAACAAAATGTTTATAATTTGTTTATTTTAACTATTAGCAAAAAATGGTCGCTGATAGTCGTTTCACAACTTTCGATGAACTTGGTATCCGCAATCAGGCCGAGAAATCAAACGATGCACGTCATCAGTACCGATTTCAATGACGTTAAATATTACCAACATTCAATTTATAAAAATAAATAAGTTATTTTCTTAAATAATTTATTTAAATAATGCACTTTCACTGATATCAGTGCGCAAAATACGTTATATGCACTCTAGTGCGCAAAATAAGTATTTCGCACACGCTCCAAAATTATTGATTTTTCTCATTCCATTGGTTACAACACAGCAATACTACTATTTTTTTTTTCTTCAATTTACTTGAATAAATTAATAATAATTGTATTATTCATGGACAAAATTTTTGGGTTTTTGGCACGTTTGAAGAACTTTTTTATCTCTACCTTAATTTAAATTAACAAAGAAGCAAATCGAAATAATATATCATATGGAATAATTGATATTGCTGTCAAATATTCGATTTGTTTTTATTTATTTAAACTAAGTTTAAAATTATGCATCCCAATTCTCAAAATAATTTTAGCTAATTCTGAATATTGAATTAGAATTAGTCAAATTTATATATCATCATGCCTTTTAGTCATTACTGGGTGTGGCACGCCCGTAACAGATCTCGGTAAGTGATATATTTTGTCGCGTGAAGTGTTGTTACCAGCTATTAAATCACGGCCCCCATAGATGTTAGAGAAGGAGCCACAGGGGTAGTTTTTTAATGAGGTAAAAATTGTTTTGTTTAACTTTTAACTTTTTTTATCGGCCTGTGGATCTTGAAAACTCTGGTTCGATCCCCACAGCTGACAAACAATTTTTACCAATTTAAATCTAACCCTGTGGCTCTCCCTCCACTAACATCTTTGAGGGCCGTGATTTGACGGCTGGAAACTGCACTTCACGCACATAAATATATCATTGACCGAGATCTGTTTCGACAGAGTGCCACACCTAGTAATGGGTAAAAGTCGTGATGATATATTTATTTATTTTATTTAGTTTTATTTATTTATTTTCACCAATTTAAAAAATCTACCCCTGTGGCTCTCCCTCCACTAATATCTTTGGGGGCCGTGATTTGACGGCTGGTAACCGCACTTCACGCGAAGAATCACTTACAGAGATCTGCTTCGGAAGAGTGACACACCTAGTAATGGGTAAAAGTCGTGATGATATATTTATTTATTTTATTTAGTTTTATTTATTTATTGATGCAACTGCCATATAAATCAGAAAATCTGTCATAATGTGATATAAACGTAGTACAATATGACGTCATCATTTTTAGTTATTTTCATGTATGTTGTGTATAAACTGATTCAATAAATAGACTATATATTAGATGGTTATTGCGCACACAGTATGCACTATCCAGGAAAGTTCAAAAATTAATATGTGTGAAAAATGCAAATAACAAATTCTTTTCATTTTTTGTTACGCATTAAAAAAAATTAACATATATAATTTGTAATATTAAACGATATTCAAAAAACCGGATATTCTGAAACATTCCATAAATAATGAAACCGGTTAAATATTCGTAGTTTCAAGGCTTTATATTTAACTGTGTTTACATCCTACGGGAAAGACCATTCCTGTATTTAGTTAGGGAGCGCACGTGCAGAAGATTCGGTGTAGTGAGTTTATTTATCGAACAAAATGGGTACGTACTGTTTCTGTGTACCTGACACACGACTCAATGTGCTTTCACTCTATCGCAAATTATCTCATTGTGGCCTGTTAGCACCAAGGCAAGTAGGCAGTTAAAATGTTGGCAGCTCTAGGGCATGTCACTGTTCACAGTCAAATATGAAATTAATACGTGTTAATTCGAGACGACGGACGAAACATAGTTCTTTATCTGATATTTTACCGCGAATTCAACGAGGTAAGAGCCCTTGTTCATTTTCTTTTACTTTCAATTATATTTTTATGGGATTACTTAAAATTGATTAGATTAAATTAGATATAAATTTGATGGAATTGTACATTGTTTTATCAGTTTATTACAACAATAACGTGTTCCTTTGTTTGTGTGAACATGACTCAAAAAATAGCAGAAAATGGTAAGAAATAAATTGTCAAATTTTTCTGAACTTTTTGGTGATATTTGGTAAATATTGTACATTGTTTTTATCAGTTTATTTCAACAATAACGTGTTCCTTTGTTTGTGTGAACATGACTCAAAAAATACTAGAAGATGGTAAGAAATAAATTGTCAAATTTTTCTGAACTTTTTGGTGATATTTGGTATATATTGTACATTGTTTTATCAGTTTATTTCAACAACAACGTGTTCCTTTGTTTGTGTGAAATGACTCAAAAAATACCAGAAGATGGTAAGAAATAAATTGTCAAATTTTTCTGAACTTTTTGTGATTGTAGTAAATATTTGTTTTATAAGAAGATAAAATGTGATTTGTTTGTTTTCTTACTGCATATTTGTAGAAATACCGTTTTTAAATAGCATTTATTTTCCTTAGTCATCGTTGTATAAATGTACGATTGTTGTTACATTTATATTTCATTATTAACGTAGTCATATTTACAATATAAAACTTAACATATGTTTCATTTTTCAGGTGCGTAGTATATTTATATAGGACCTGGGGGCAATTTAAATATTGCTGCTTTTCCTAAACATTTGTATAAATTATAATCAAATAATGGTAACATTTTAAAATAATAGTAAAATGAATCGTACCTGTAAATTTACTAATAAATTCGCAACAAATCTCTTCAACTAAAAATAGACTTAATAATTAACACTAAATTACTTGTAATATGTTAGTAATGTATCTTTGTAAAGTTTGATTTTAAATTAGGCATAAAATCTACACCGTTAAATATTTGAAATAAGATTTTCGTAGCCATTGCTTTTCCTGGATAAATATGTTAGGAAAAACTTTCAAATACAAGTTGTAAATCATTCTATATTTCATTTAACTTATTTAGTGATAAAATGTACGTGACAGGTAAACGTTACACATGTAAATAATATCAAATTTTGACAATTTTTAAAAATAATTTTAGCAGTAAGGAAATATGTTAAATAAATTTCGTTAATTGGCAAATCAACCATAAAAATATAAAGTACGTTCTTATTTAATTATTATTAATAAAAGAAAAGTTATTAAAAATTGATTTAGTACTGAATTATTAAGGTTTGTTGAACGTCATGTGTATATATTTTGAAATGAAACGGAATGTTTTCATACCGGCTTCAGCGGTACCAAAACATTTAGGCCCGGCTGCATATGCATTGCTAACTACACGAAAAAGTTGAATAGGGAGTAAAAAACGTATCTAAAAACATTATAATTTCTATGTCCGTCAGTACGGTGGTGTGGATAGCGATACGGAATTCGAATCCGGAGATCCCGAGTTCGAATCGCACTCAAGCTAAAAATTATATAAACTATCACACTGCGGCTCGATGAGTGCGGACCCTGTACTGTAATTGGGATTAAATTCCTGTTGTACAGCGTAACATAAATAAATAAATAAATAATATGCATTAAACCAATAATTATTTGTTACAAATATTGTTTTACCATTGTTATTTAACTAATAATAAACAATTTAACGCTGATATTAATTAAATATAACATAAAAGTCAGAAAATATGTCAAACTTTTAATATGTTGTTAGCGAAAGTAATTAGAGAAGCAATATTAGTGGAAAATTAATTAATTTTTTTTTTAATCGGTCATAAAACAATTTTTGAAGGAATGCATTATCAAATTAAAAAAAAAACTTCCATGAAATAAATAAAAAGAAAATAGTATATTATGCAATAAGTTTATAATGGTGCCTATTATTACACAAGTAGGTTAACTTTGTGTCATTAAAGTACAGATAATAATAAAAAAAAAATTATTCAAAAGGTTTAGCGCCCTGACGGTGCCCCCTTACATCAATAAATGGTTGGGGGGAAGCTATATCTCTACGCCTCTGCCATTTATACATATTTAAAAAAACATATATTCCATATCAACAAAAAACATTATCATAATATATGACGTATCAAAAACATGAATCATCAACTGTTTTTATATCTAACATATTTTTCTTTTTCCAGCCAAACTTGTTGCGTCGGAATCTCTATCAGGAAAACCAATCGGACATGTTCCATTCTCAAGAAAAAAAGTCACAATCGTTTCTCTACTAGTTTTTGTTATTATTGTTTTGGTGACAGTGATAATCAGTTATGGCGTTGGAATGTATATCACCTACGAAAACAACAAAGATACTGCTACTTCAAGCGATGATTTAAATGATATTCGAAGTACATTAAATCAGCCTCAAATTCCAAATAGTCTGCATAAAATGATCTACAGAGATAGATGGGGTGGCAGGCCTGCTTTATACGAACGTCCACAAAAAGTTCCTGTTAAATACGTAATTATTTCTCATTCTGCCGGTAAAGAATGTTTCGATATTATCGCTTGCTCGAAACAAATGGTACAGTTCCAAAGTCTGCATGTAGGTGCTGGCAGTCCAGATGTTGGTTATAATTTTGTTATTGGCGGGGATTCAAATATTTACGTAGCTAGAGGCTGGGATAACCATAATTTTCATATGAATTTAGATACAATTGGAATTTGTTTCATTGGGAATTATATTTATAATGAATTAACTCCTGGAATGATAGAAGCAACACATCAACTTCTTAAGCAAGGAGTGGAAAAGGGGAAATTAGAGAAAGACTATATTCTTGTTGCTCATAATCAAACATTTAACACGATCAGTCCTGGACCTAATGTCTACAAACAAATTAAATTTTGGCCACATTTTTCGTCGGAAATTTTGACAGACATCGAGAAGAAATAAACATGTTTTACTTGTAATTTGTTTATATTTTTGTGATTATTATTTGTGCAATTTATTTTCATACTATGTATATATATATATCTAGTGTATTATTGTATATTATTATCAGTTTTGTAAACTGATTACATTTTTATTAATATAACACAATTATTTTTCTGTGAATTAATTTTAAAAATATTTGTATGTATTGTATGAATTTTGGAATAGTTTTATATTTTGTCGTAGGGAGACGACAGATTGTAACAGGTATAGTAATAAATCTTCTTTATTTGAATTTATATTATCGGTAAATGCACTGAATGCATTTTGATCAATATCAAATAATATATATATACCATTGCCATCATTTTAATATAACTCAAATAAATTGGCCATTTCCAGAACACCAAACGCATATCAAGAACAATGTGTACATAATTAACAACAAAGACAAAATTAATTGTCATCCAACACTTGGTGAAACAAGGTTTAATAAAAAATATAAAGTAAGCACTTGGCTATGTTTCACAAAATTCAGCCTCCAAGTCACCTTATGAGGGCATCGTCAGAGGCTGGCCAGCACAGTTAGTAACCATAGAGTTATACCATACTGATGAGCTCTAATAAGAGCGAAACGCGTCTATGGTTACTAACTGTGCTGGGCAGCCTCTGACGATGCCCTCATAAGGTGACTTGGAGGCTGAATTTTATGAAACATAGCCAAGTGTTTATTTTATATTTTTTATTGTACATAATTATTTTTCTACGATCCTGCAAAAAGTAACTCACTATATACGCATTAGCAGTGCAACTTTATTGCACAGCGTGCGATAAAATATTTTATTCCTTGCTGCAAATAGTAACCGTGCCATAAAATAGCTATTGTGAAACAAATTTAACTACATTAGCTAAGATAATATACAGAATAAATATTTTTGACTCCTATATTTATTTATTTTTATGAAATTAAATAGTGAACTGCAACAATCAATGAAAATGCGGGTTTAAAATTTCTCATTACAGAAGATATGGTTTATTGAAGTTTTGTTTCGAAATTGTGACGTCACATGTATTTAATTCTTAAGAAATAATCTGAATATGTTATATTTTATAGCAATTAACGTCCAAGAAAATGATTTTTTTTTTAAATATTACTCGTGGAAATGACATTTCCCTCACTCAATTTAGTTGTGATAGTAACCGTTTCCCTTACTAGTGATAGCTTTCTTCACTAGTGAGGAAAACAGTTACTATCATAAGTAAATTGAGTGAGGGAAATGTCATTTGACATGGTGACCAAGGAAACGTGATGTGCATTCGTAAATACAACTTCTTTGTTTCATATAAAATAATAATTGAATTTATTGTATCGCAAACGTAAAAATGTAAGTTTCACGTTTAATGTTGAAAAAAATAGTATGTAAAGGGCCATTGCAAATCTCGTACTATTGGAACACTCACTGTCGCTTGTGCTTCAACGTTCGTAGTCGTTTTGCAATTATATCCTTTTCTCACTAGTAGTACAATCTAGTATTTTCTACAACTGTCAAAAAATTCATATTTTTCACCAATATCAGTACGCGAAGTACTTGATTTTTTCATCATTCTCGTTACCATTACAACTAGTATTTCACGCACTGTTTCACACCGAAGTGTGCAAAATAATTATTTCGCGCACGTTCCTAAAATAATTTTTTTTCACGTTCCATTGATTACAACACATCAATAATTTTCTTTCCAGTTGCCTTTCAATTCTCTAGATAAAAATATGATCACTTTCTTCTCTCATTGAGAGAAAAATATACTTTCTGACGGTCGTAAAAAAAATAGTTTTATCAAGTCCTGAGTAGAGTTTATGTTTACATATCTTTATCTTTCTGTGACTTACTTTAATTACCAAAAATTCTGAAAAAATTATCTTTGAAATGTTGTTATTTCCTTCTGTATTCAAAATAACATATTACTGATAAAAGCATCGTTTTCAATGTAAATAACAACAAATAATAATTTCTAATTAATTGGCGTGGATGACTATATAACTTTTGACATTGACAAAAAAGTATTTTACATTTCTATAAATCAGTAAAAACTTTTTATTCTTATTTTATTATCTTTTTAGAAACTGTGGTTGCATGTAATATAAATTTATTTCTAGATGACGTAGAAATGGGCGGAGACTTAATTCGCGATAGGGGAATTACTTTCAAAGAATCTGGCTAAATTTTTAATGATAGCGATGCGCTCTCTTACTTCTGTCTTGTTTAGTTTCAGCAGAGGTCACGAAAACTTGCCGCGAAAATAATTATATAAATAAGTAATACATTAGTGTTTTTATATTAATTACGTTTTTTGTATTCAGTCAGTGTATAAAATAAATTGTATAAACCGCATTTAATTAATATCAGATGTATACAATGGCGCATAAAGCAGGTAAGAATATATTTAAATATATTTCTTTAAAAAATAATCTATGGGGTAAGTGCCTCAGTGGTATAAAACAATAAACAATTTTCACCCCATTAAATCTACCCCTGTGGCTCTCCCTATAGTAACATCTTTGAGGACCGTGATTTGGCGGCTGGTAACTGCACTTGACGTGATGAAATATATCACTTACAAAGATCTGCTATGTAAAGAGTGCCACACTCAGTAATAGGTAAAAGGCGTGATGATATATTTCTATTTATTTATGAATTAAATTTCAAATATAGAAATTGTTGAAAAATCCGAAAATTTAAATTAACTAACATATTTGACGGTTGTTAACCGTACTTCACGTTAAGAAATATATCACTTATCGAGATCTGCTACGGCCGAGTGCTACACCCAGTAATGAGTATAAGGCGTGATGATATATTTATTTATTTCATAATTTATATCCATTACTGTGTGTGGTAAGTGATACATTTCTTTGCGTGACCAGCTGTCAAATCACGGTCCCGAAACACCCCACAGGGGTAGTTTTAATGTTGTGAAAATTGTTTGTCGGTTGTAGGAACCGAACCCAGATTATCAAATCCACAGACTAACTCGATACCACTGAGCCACCATAATAATTTAGTTTCTGTATTTATTTGATTACTTAAATTAATTAAACTTAATTTACGCATACTAATTTTTCTGTGTACGTAAATGTAAACATTTTTTGTTTTGTTTTAGACGAAGTTGATAATACAGAGACGGGAATAATCAACGACAAAAAAGCATCATTATCAAAAACAAGATTCACTCTATTAATTTCTCTTTTAGTATCAATAATTATTTTATTATCTGTCATAATAATTCTACTCATGTCCTACAATGTATCCAATACCAATCTAAGCAACAATAACACATCCAATGACGAAATAAATGAATTTGAAAGCACTGAAAACCAACCACAAATTCCTGGAAGTAGTTACAAATTAATCTACAGAGACAAGTGGGGTGGTAGACCTGCTCTATACGAGCGCCCGCAAAAACTCCCAGTAAAATACGTACTAATTTCTCACACTGCTGGCGAAGAATGTACTAGCATTAAATCATGCTCAAAACAAATGGAACAAATACAAATTCTGCATATTGGCTCAGGAAGTCCAGATGTTGGTTACAATTTCTTGATTGGAGGAGACGCCAATATTTACGTTGCTAGAGGGTGGGAGAACCATAATTTCCACATGAATTTAGATACAATTGGTATTTGTTTTATTGGAAATTACATGTATAATATTCTGTCACCGCAAATGATAGAAGCGACTCAACAGCTTCTTAAAATGGGAGTCGAAAAAGGGAAGTTAGATAAAGATTATATTCTTGTACCTCATAATCAAACGATGAATACTGTGAGCCCTGGTCCTAATGTTTATAAACAAATTAAATTTTGGCCACATTTTACAACAGACTTTTTAGAAGATATCGATATATAAATAATGGACATATTATTGTGTATTTATATATTTATTATTTATAATATAAAATAATTGACAATTTTTATAAGTATTTTTAAAATAAAATTTTCAGAACTAAAATTGTTTTATTTTTAGAGTTAAGGATTCAGCGGGTAAAAATATATATGTATATAAATTTTTGTTAAAATATTTGTACGAGAAAGCGCAAATTGTTTGAAAATCGTAAAAGCACTAAATTTCAATAAAATAAATCGCTTAAAATGAGCTACAAATTTGCTTATAAGTCAATTCAATCACGGGGAATTCAATACCGTAGAGGGCATTTTCTTACCTGCCTAGGTTTTTAAGATATATCACCTTTCCCGAGGCTATATCTCAAAAACTAAGGCAGATATGAAGATGCGCTCAACGGCATTGAATTTTTAGTGTTTAACTTCACTTATAAACAAGTTTTCAGTGATGTTTAAAATTTGAAAATTTATCTTCAAATTTTTTATCTAAAACAGTTTTTTAACATTATCTCAAAAAATATAATACTTATGGACTTGGCGATTACACCATTGGATTCAGCAGGTCAAAATACATATGTATGTAAATTTTCGTTGCAATATTTGTACGAGAAAGAGTTTTAGAGCAAATTGTTTGAAAATCGTAAAAACACCAAGGGGTACCCCTTGGAAAAAAATTAAAAAATTCAAAAAATATGATATCGCTTAAAATGAGTTAAAAATTTGTTTATAAGTCAATTCGGACACGGGGAATTCAATGCCGTTGAGCGCATCTTCATATCTGCCTTAGTTTTTGAGATGTAGCTTCCGGAAAACCTGAACTTTCCACACATTTTACAACATCAGATTTTCACCTTTTCCGAGACTATGTCTCAATATAACAGTTAACGAGTTCTGCTATGACAAAGTTCCACACCCAGTAATGGGTAAAACGTGTGATGATATTTATTTTCATTTTAAAATTACGCCCAGTAATAGGTAAAAGGCGTGATGAAATATTTATTTATTTATTTTTATACGCAACGAATTTGGGAAATCAATGAATAATTTTTCAAAAGCTTTTGTGCAAGTTTACCAATATCATTTGTTTGGCCAAATACCCTTTTATCTCTTAAACCAATTATAATCAGTGAGGAAACTTGAAATATAAGTAAATGTCATCATTTTTATTCTGAAAAATTTGAGTCTATAAAAGAAATTATTAGTGATTATATTAAAAGAATATATGCGTCATAAAATCAACCGGTTTTTCTCAAGACTACACAGAAAATAAACTTGACAAGATCAACCTTCAGTCAGTTATAAACCAACAAAAGATACACACAAAATCTTTGATGGCGCTAGAAAGACTTGCCGAGAGACCTATCATAGAAGAAATTCATTTAGAAAGATGGACCGAAGACGCTAGTTCTTCTTCTTCAAATAATTCTGACGTTGAAGACGGCCACTCAGGATCAGGACAAGCGATAGTAGCTCCTGATGAGAATACCGGTGATTTTGGCAACATCGCAGTTAAAAGTTCGTCAGATGTGCATTTTGGGAATAGTACTGTTTACAACTGTCAAGGACCTGTCACCATTAAACAAATTATGTATAAAAGTGAAAATGACAACAGTGATAGGAAATTAATGATACAAAATGGTGGAGTAGATAATTTATCATTTCAACCAGAAACTGTAATACAGACAAATGAGGACTGTGTTGAAAGGAGTCAACAACATGCTGTTAAAAGGAGTCAACAACATGATGTTGTTGATGTAATAACTAAAGATGAGGAATGTATTGAAAGAGATCAAAAACAAAATGTTCAAAATGTTGTTAACATAGAGGAAGAAAAACCTTTTAATATAGAATCTAGTCAAGGTAATTTGATTAATATATTTTTTAATTTGTCAAATTAATATTTATTTATATTTTTATAAAATATCTTGGATTTTTAAATGCAGATTTTTTCATATTAATCATGAAAGTCAATTGTTTTAAACAAAAAATTGTTTAAAAACTATTTTAAATATCATGTAAAAAATAGTTATTTGCGCATAATAAGTGTTTTTTGTTCCGCGTGAGAATGTCAGTTTTAGCCGAGACAAAAAAATTATTCGAACGCGCCAAAAACAAGAATTTCGCCTACGAAATACAAACAACATTTTTTTCTACAACTGTCAAAAAAGAATAATACAACAATTATTGATTTATTCAAGTAATTTGAAGGAAAAAATGAGAAATAATATGAAATTGATACTATTGATGTGTTGTAACCACTGAAACGAGAAAACAAATTTGGTAGCGGGCGCGAAATACTTAGTACATTTTTTATTACCAAATTTATATATTTTTTATTGTTTTCCTTCAATTTACTTGAATAAATCAAAAATTATTTTATTATTCTTTTTTGAGAGTTGTTTGTATTTCGTCTCGGTCTCGACTAAAAGTAACATTCTCACGCTCAACAAAAAACACTCATTTCACGCACTTAAAACAAAAATATCTAATTAAAGCAATCTAGATAAAAGAAAGTTTTCAGTTTCGAACTATATTTATTTTTGTTTAAGGTACCCACTGCTCAAAGATATTATATGAAAACCGAAAAATATTCATCATTGTCCTATCAATTGTGTTTATTATTTTATTAATTTTTATATTTACTATATACATAAATAACAAAAACGAACAAATGATATCACAATTTTGGGACGATTCAAGCAAAAGAATAAAAATGTTTTCTCAAAATGCAAGGTTAACAGAATCACCAAGGACAGCAAATCCTTTCATTTTTAAAGACACAGAAAAACAGCATTTCTTTTTCCCTAGTTTTACAAATAATAGAAAATAATAATTGAGAAAACAAGTGGCACATTCGTGCAGCAAAGAATCACAATTTAATAAATTATGCAATTTTTGTACCACCATGCAAAATTGGATACAAAAAAGTAGTGCATCACGTATACCAAAAAGCTTGTGAGAGTTTTAAATCTTCTTGCACCAAACGTAATTATTTCTGAAACAAGAGCATAAAGTTGTATGAATTGATGTAAATCCGCAAAATATATTCGATATTTGCAGTTTCATTACAAGAAAGATAGAAGATATACAGAGACAAACATAACCTAGAATTTTCTTGTTGGACGAGATGAATATATCTACGAAGGACGTGGCTGGAATTATTCAGGATCATATTAATATGGATCTATTATTGGATGGAACTCAATAAGTATTAGAATTAGTTTTATCTGAACCTTCTACAATTTTTCACCCCTGAAGCAACAGATTTTAACTGTAAAATTGTTAATTAAAGATGGATTATAAAGTGTATGCATGTTGACAAGTAGTGTCAAATTGATAATTCTTGGAGAAGCTCTATGTAGAAATATTAAATTGCTGTCATATTGGATGAATTCGTCATAATTCGACGGTATAAATATATCACTTATTTTATATTTTATTTATTTAGTTTGATAGTTATTTCTATTATATTAATAATTATAATATAAACACTACAATAGTCAATTTATTCATTTTATAAAATCAGATAAATTACTGTTTGTTGTGCCGCTAGTGGCACTCAAAATGTACACTTCATAATCATGTTAATTCGTTATAATGGGGTAGATGGCTCAGTGGTATCGAGTCGGCCACATCCGACAAACGTTAAAACTATCCCTGTGGCTCCCCTTCTACTAACATCTTTGGGGGCGTGATTTGACGGCTGGTACCCGCACTTCATACGAAAAAATATATCACTTACTGAAATTTGCTACGGCAGAGTGCCACACCCAGTAATGGGTAAAAGGCGTGATGATATATATTTTGTTTATTGCTTCACAAATTATTTTAGACAAAAATTAAAATAAAAGTTTATATATTTATTTATTTTTTTATGTTCTTAATTTTGCGAATTATGAAAAAATGAAGTTTTTTTCAGTACACCCTTAATTTTGTTTTTCCTAACTATAAAAACATTTTTTATAATAATAATATTTGTCATAAAATCACATCCATAACAAATATAAAAGTTTTACAGGGAGAAAAATAGTCACAAGAAGATTATTTTACAATGTGTTTTTTAAATTAATTATCTGCAGGGTAGGTGGCTCAGCGGTATCAAGTAGGATTTAAAAACCTAGTTTAATTTCCAGTTCCCCTCTTCATAAATAAATATATCACTTGCTGAGATCTGCTACGGTACGGTACCACACCCAGTAATGGGTAAAAGTCGTGATGATATATTTATTTTATTAAATATCTATATACTGTTTGATAGTATACCCTTATAACGTTTAAAAAATATTATTAACAACTCCTTATATCTTTTATTAAACATAATTGTTAGATATTTTTTAATTTACCAAACCTTTTACCTAATCAAACAAGTCTGTACCTTAGTACGTTCTCGGCTGCAGCTCGCAAAGCAGGCAACAAATTCGGCGTCCAGCATTTCTGTGCCACTGCACACGCAGTATATTCTTACATTTGATAAACAATGCACGTGTCTTTTGTGTATGTACAATAAACAGTGTTAAATTTGTAGTTTTATAAACTATTTAAACATTTGAACACAGTAAAATACATCTGTACCACGTGTTTCAATGTGCTTACGTAATCTTATAGCTAAATATAATTGTATATCGCGAGTGAAGTATTTTAAATTATTGTGTATATATGTGGTTTTATTATTAATAAATTAATTAATAGTTAGTGTAGTGTATGAAAAGTGTTGTGTAGGACAGGAATAAATGATCTTCAGCAGCTTGAGCCAGCTCCGGAATCCAGTAGAAAGACTAATAGCTTTCAAAGACAGGTTGGTACATTGTATAATTCAATATTAGCTGTATTAAAATATTTAGTGTAACGGTTTTGTACTGTAGAAATTAAAACCTGGCATTAAAATTACTTTTGTTGCTTTATGTTCACTGATATCTTGTAAAGGGGAATGTGATTTGACGACTGGTAACTGCATTTCATTCCTAAAAATATATTATTTGCGTGTTGAAATCTAAATGACTTATTTATATAAATTATTGTTTACACTTATCTCTAATTCGAATCCGGAAATCTCGAACTAAAAATATATAAGCTTGGTGAGTTTCTGTATTGTAATTGGGATTAAATTCCTGTTGTGCAGAATAGAATAAATAATAAATATTTGGTGATGTGAATAGAAGTTTATTTTTTTACATGTAATTAATTATTTTTTTTTGTATTTCTACCAAAAACTAATAATTTTTTTTTCTGTTATTTCAGATGGGGAACTGAAAGCTAAAGGTCAGTAATTTATATAATTCTTTAATTTGATTCGTATTTATTTCTGTTTTAATTATCTGGCAATTAACTATAGACGAATACATACAATTTATATTGTTGCTAATTAACATCTACATAACAATCGATTAATAAATCGTGTATTGGAGTTGTAACTTGCCTCGCCATTGTTACAGCTGTAACAATAATAATTATTATTTTATTTTTTTACATTCAAAATAATATATAGAAAATGTAGATCAAAATAATTATGTGTTTCACAACTTATGGCATTTATTTAAACCACCTATATAGGTGCTACGTACCTATTAATTATGAACTAGAAAGAATTTTTTAAAAATTTGCAATATTAATTTGCATTTTACATACAATAAATATTTTTAGTGCCACTGATTTGAGAGTTGTATCTAATATGTTAGTAATTAACGTTTAATTATAACGCTACTAATAGCCATTTACTGATTTGTATAATTAACAAATAGACTATTATAATGTTTATAATTTAATTATTCATATATTCGAAATAACTTTCAATCCAATGACACTAAAAATGTGTACTTCAAGCAAATAATTTTACGAATTTTGAAAAAAGTATTTCTGTTTTATAATCAGTATGTTGAGTACTATATGGGGCTAAAGTAAGTTGTGATACCCTCTGAATGTATAAGTAATAGAGGCAAGAAATAAACTAGAAGTAATAATGTTATTAAGATCAGTACTGAAGCGTTAAATTTAGAATAAATTAAATAATAATTCTAAAATAATAACCGTACATACATATATTTTTTTATTAAAATATAAATTATTTTAACTCCAATGAATTATATAATTATACTAATTTGTCCCTGCTCAAAGATTTGCAATTACAGATTAGGCACATGTATAAAAACATACTAAAACATTTAAAATTTGTTTCATTCATTTATAACAATTATTACAGACGTAATTAATTTTTAAAAATTGAGTGGTAATGTTTTTGAAACAGATAATATTTGGAATTGTTAAAATAATATTTATTTCAATCATTCTAGTCATAGCGCGAAATCTATATAATTGCAATAGATAGTATTAATCGCCAAACGCGATGTCCTAAATAACAAGTTTGAACGACTACGTAACATCACTCGATGTAGCAGTAATAAATTTTCTTAGCTGCCGAGCCCCTTAAATCTCGACTTGGACAATACCGTTATATACGCGCTGTAGAATTGGTTGCTTGACGTAACAAATCTCGCAAAGCATAAATTTATCATTATCGCATTTCTATGTGTTAAAATAAAATAGTTTTTTCACGACCGGACTACATTTTGTATGATACAGAAATCGGGACAGAAGTGTAACATTTTATTCTTATAGGAACTAATGTGCAAATTATTCCTTTAGGGAATTTATATTATTTTAATAGTTTAGCTGTCAAATATATATTATGTAAAAGACAATAGAGTACAATGAAACAAATAAAAACCTAAAAACAGCTGCAGAAACTGCATCAACAATTTCTTGGGTTTCTTCCGAGGGTTCTTCACTGTGTTCTTGATATTGCAATTTAGAAATTTAATGTAATTTGTTATTTACTTTATTTACGATAATGAATAATAAAATGGTACATACTTTTATTGAACTGTACAAATTATTATTTATTTACAATAATTATGAATAATTTATTCAACAACATAATATTATAACTTATACAACGTCAATAAGGTCTTTTACTATAGTTACAAAATAAGAAATTATGAACGCTAGACTTAAAAACTTGGTGGCACAGATAATCAAAGTTTAAAAAGTATTATTTGTTTTTAAGATATGTATAGATATTACATACCTAGGAATTTTATGAGTATCATTACAGCCGTAGATGTCAGTTTGAAATCCGAGGATTTTAAGACATCTTAGGCCTGTTATGACTCATGACATCCGTGGTTTGTTCAATAGTTTACCGGTTTCAGAATTTAAACACGTTAACGTCATTAATAAATATTATTTTTTGAAATTCTTTTATGAATAACGTCATTGTCATCATTTTAGAAGGTGGTCAAGTAAGTCTGTGGTCTGTATGTTTTTATTTAACGACATTGTTTTGTATCATATTTATAAATATTTTTTTAATTGTGGTCATCTCTAATTTGAAAGACTACAATTAATATATATTATGATAAGCAAGAGAAGTAATCTTTGTATTATTGTTGTTTTGAGTTCCGTTTGTATTTAATAATGTTATATTATCATTGTGTTTTATTTTCATTTTCTTGACTGTTTACAGAAGTCAGTATGGTAATATTACCGTACAGAATACAGTTATTACTTACTTACCAACCTACTTTTGTGCATGTAAACATAGGTTTAATATCCTGAAACCGGTAAAATATTTAATGCTATTAAGTTTGACATCAGAATATTCTTTAACTCTCTCTTTCTCTCTTGAACTTATAGTTTCTTAAGAATTCTTTCTTCTATTCA
Source organism: Pterostichus niger (assembly GCA_947425015.1). NCBI lineage: Eukaryota > Metazoa > Arthropoda > Insecta > Coleoptera > Carabidae > Pterostichus > Pterostichus niger. The sequence continues at coordinate 35,942,511 of OX380338.1, forward strand.
TGTCTTAATAGTATATTATATAACACGTTTTATAAATATTTCTTTAGTTACGAATATATAAAAAACAAGTATCTAAAGAGCTTATAAAACGAGTCACATACTATATTTTTTCTACGATCGCAAATTAGACAACAAAAAATGTAAAATTTTATGATTTATTTAAAAGGAAGGTACATTTACAGTTGAATGAAGCTAACTTCACCCCGTGCTTAATATTTCAAGCCGTGACTAAAACGTTCGAAGCCACGGCTTGTCAACATGTGATTAAGATGTTATTTATCGTCATGGAAACTAGTACGTTAAACGACATTTTAATAACGGCAATAGAAAAATATAAATTAATAGTATGTTATGCATCAAGGGATAATCGCGCCCTCCCGTGAAGCATATTATACTTTTCGTAACAAGTGCACAAAAATTACTGTCTTATCGGGACAAATGTCAAATATGGGTTGCGTAACTAGTTACCTAGGAAACACCGCAAACAGTTAATAATCGTAGTCTCTAGGGAGAGAAACATGCTACCTAGGGGAGAAAAGCAGTGTTTCTCTCTCTAAAATTAGGGAATAAGAACGTGTTTCTTATGCATGTGTTACGAAAATAAATATATCATCACGCCTTTTACCTATTACTGGGTGTGGCACTCTGTCGTAGCAGATCTTTGTAAGTGATATATTTGTCATTTCCTTAAGTTTGACGTCACAAAGACTTTCTAAAACTGTACATATTTACTATTTAGATGATGTTAAAAAAATAGATGACACGTTATATCGAAACAGATGATCTATTCGTCCAATGTGGCCATGTTTTCATATCTTCATACAAAAATTTCCCAGGACTTAAAGTACTAGAAACTTGTAGATGTGCATAGAGCTTATAATCCTGTGCGATATACCCATCTTTAACACCTTTTTCAATCAACAGTTTAGCTGCTAAAATCTGTTGTTTCGGTGCATTTCCATCCTCGAAATATCCGATGAAAGCAATTCCAATACTCTTCGAGTTCCAGATATGCGAATGTGCTCCTCTTCCGTACCAACCACGCCCTTCATAGACATATCCGTCTCCGCCAACAATGAAGTTATAAGCAATATCTGACCAATTTAAAGTATTCATTTGGAAACGTTGAACGTATTTTGTAAGTTCTGTGCATTTTCCTCGATTTGAGCAATTGTCTGTTGATGTACATAAAATAATCACGTTTTTAACTGGTAAAGATAAAGATTCAATTTTGTCTTTTGGTGATTTTGCTAACCAATCATCTCGTAAAATGATTTTTAATTTTCCGCTTGAGTTTGATTCGTCCCACCATTGTGGAAGGAAAGTTTTATTTTTCTTGTTTACAAGCAAAATTATTGCTAATATCAATAAAATAGTTAACGTTGCTAACAGACAAACAGAGAGAAGTCGTCGTTTTTTGTGTACGTAGTTGAACCAGTGTGGACCTTGAACAAAAATAAATACAGTTCATGGAAAATATCATTAAAATAATTTATATGTAATTGATTAAAATTTCATTTTTCAAGAATCTATAATTCGTAGAAAAACGATTTATTTATTTTAATTTTAAAAATATGTTTTCGTCAACGGAATTCTAAAATAAAAATATCTGATGTGGACACCACATGACTTCCTTGTACGCGTATTAAACTATAGATATTTTTTTAATTGCACATATTTGACATTAAATCTTTTATTTCTTTCTTATTTTTTGTTCTAATCCATAGCAAACTTAATTAAAAAAAAAAACAAATAATATATAATATTTAAATTTAGATATCTCGCTTATGCAGAAGGGTAGACTCTAAAACTTTTATTTGAAGCATTCATTTCTAAAATTAAAATAATACCATTTTTACTTCCTTGTACGAAGTAAAGGAAGTATTGTAATCGCGAAAATTTTCGGTTCTCAGATTTCAACGGAAATAGGTGTTTTGGCCCTCCCTGAATCCATTTTGACTAATTTCGTCATGCCGTCTGTACGTACGTATCTCGCATAACTCAAAAACGGTAAGCCGTAGAAAATTGAAACTTTATATTTAGGACTGTTATAACATCTAGTTGTGCACCTCCCTTTTTGGTCATTATACAAATACCGGAAGTGGTACTTTACTTGAAACCTATAATAAATTTTCATGAAAAACTATATTCAAATATAATTTAAAACTTTCCAAATTTGGTATATAAGACTACTATATCAATGGAAATAACATAATAGATTTTGGTTAAAATAGACTAACCGGAAGTGGCACATTACATGAAGCTGCTAACAGTTTTCCTTGAAAAAAATGGTATTATTTTAATTTTAGAAAGGAATGCTGCAAATAAAAGTTTTAGAGAATTAAATTCTGCGTCTAGCACATTAAGAATTTTTAAATTAGCTTTTTGCATAAACGAGATATCTAAATTTAAATATTATATATTTTAATTTTTTTTAAAATTAAGTTTGCTATGGATTAGAACAAAAAATAAAAGATTTAATGTCAAATATGTGCAATTAAAAAAATATCTATAGTTTAATACGTGTACAAGGAAGTCATGTGGTGTCCACATCAGATATTTTTTCAAGGATAACTGTTAGCAGCTTCATGTAATGTGCCACTTCCGGTTAGTCTATTTTAACCAAAATCTATTATGTTATTTCCATTGATATAGTAATTTTATATATCAAATTTGGAAAGTTTTAAATTATATTTGAATATAGTTTTTCATGAAAATCTATTATAGGCTTCAAGTAAAGTACCACTTCCGGAAGTTATATTAGGGGGAGCCACAGGGGTAAACTTATTATTTATGATTAAGTGATCAATAGTTATTTGTTTAACAAGAAGACATTTCTTCTTGTAAGTGGCGAGTCAAAGGTACTTTCTTCACAAGTTATAAAACTTTTCACTACTCTATCAGAAAGTAAAATTTTCAAAAATAAATTAGAAATTTAGATAAGATTTATTATTTTGTTCATTGAATTGCGTTTTTTTTTTGGTGGATCCTGAAAACAGTTAGTTAGCTATCATTATATTGTTTTTTTTTAATATATATAACAACATAAATGCATGAAAATAACATAACATGAAATACCGAATCGGTGATAATTTATAAAATAATTATGAAATATAGAAAGTTGTCATTAACATATCGATCAATAAGAGATAATGAGCCAGTCACAGAATAGGGGAAATTATTTTCTTGTAATGTAAAATTTATTTTTAATATATTTACCTTTAATAGATTTAGTCTTATTTTCCTTATCCTTATTAACAACATTTTGATTACCGCGGTTGTCTTCACTTGTCTTACATTCCTCATTACTATGAATCACAGTTTCCGGTTGAAATGCAAAATTATCTTTTCCATTTTCTATCGCTAATTTTCTGCCACCATTTTCATCTTCATACACAATTTGTTTAATAGTAACAGGTCCTCGATATTTGTAATAAGTATTGTTTCCAAAATGCACATCAGACGAATTTTTAACCGCGATATTTCCAAAACCACCTGAACATTCCTCAGCAGGAATAATATCTTGCTCCACTTCTGATTGACAGTCTTCTTCATCAACAGAATCTTTAGAAGAAGAAGAACTGGCATCTTCGGTCCATTTTTCAATACGAATTTCTTCTATGACAGGCTCCTCCGAAAGCCTCTCTTCAACAACCATCACAGAATTTTTAACACATTCGACTTGGCAACGCTGAAAAGTACTGTTGTTGTTAAGTTTAGTTTCTGTACTGGCCGTGCTTGGCGACTGGCGTTGTGTTAGCATGTGACATGAAGTTTATGCTTTTCATATGTTAACCGCAGATTTTAAACCTTATCGAGAATTTTTACAAACTTATCGGTGTGTATTTTGTTGTTTGTTTCTGGTGAAATGATAGTTACCTTCGCTGTGATAAACCGGTTTAAAAATATGTTTGTCTACCGTCAATAATTTACTTTTTTTAAATTGGATTTTACCAGCACGTAATGTAAAAAAAAAACTTTCAATCACATCATTTTGGACTCCAATATTATAATGCCAAAATTATATATAAATTTATAAATTGCTTAGTTTTCTTTTTAATTTACACAACTTTATTTATTTATTTATGTTACACTGTACAACAGGAACTTAATCCCAATTACAGTACAGGGTCCACACTCACCGAGCCGCAGTGTGGTAGTTCATTTAATTTTTAGCTTGAGTTTGATTCGAACTCAGAATCTCCAGATTCGAATTCCGTATTGCTATCCACACCACCGTACTGAATATAGACATAATAATGAAAAGTAATGAAAAGTAATTATAAATGATAAAGGAATAAAATTTCGAAATAAAAATGATCTTCATCTCACATTAATATGAGAGTTTTAACTTCCTAATTCTGCATTAATATGAACTGAAATTTCAGCAAAATGTCGATGTTGAAAGACACTACTTTTTCTATTGCAAGGTTAGGGAAATAAAAAATAACAAAAACAATGACGTAAATCTTAGTTTTAAATATATAAGATAATGATTTACTTTTGAATTAATAACACTTTATTTTAAACTTCTAATATCTTTATTTATATTTTTGTAAGAAAAAAACAAAATTATATGTTTAACAATTTTTTCATTATATTTTAAATATAAATTAAGATAATGAAATTGTTATATATTTCGTTTTTGTCTCGTTAAGAAAGAAATGTATAAATTGTTATTTAAGTTTCAACTTTTCTTGAGTATTTTACAGGAAAAGTTTGAAATAAAAGTTGTAGAGAATTACATTCTTTATCTAAATCAATTAATACATACATTTCCTTTTAATTATTTGTTACATCGAGTGTGCAATTGTGTGGAATTCACTTTCAAAACAAGCACAGCCGGCACTCTCTTCCTTCTTAATCGTTTTGATTGTCAAGTTCGAATCTTTGGTTAGGTTTACACAAATCAGGGAAAATCAAACTGAATAGTGTAGTTTTGGAAATTGCACCAGTATTTATAAAATATTTAACTAGGATTTGTTATGTTTCTAAAATAACTGATAGCAATACATATTTTTAATTATTAATGACTATAATTATATCTGAGCTCCTCTGTTTTAAATTCACATTTTCTTAAGCCTGACGTCACAAAATTAAACAAAAATCATTACGGCTCAATGAATATCAAATAAGACTTTTTAGAACTGTGCATTGCTTTCAATTTCATAAAAAAAAAAACAAATTAAAAAACAGTGGAAGGCCCCATTGAACAAAAGAAATATTTGTTATTATCTTTGTTCACTTATTTCAGCAAGGAATGAGGTATCCTCTTATTTTTACATAGAAATAAAGATAAATATCGTTTTCCTTTTAAGGAAATGCGTCAGTACATTATCTTATTTTCTGTCGGTTTTCTATAAAACTTCCTTTCCGCTTACTGAGTAAATGTTTCCTCCGACGTTGCTTTCCATTTTAACGAAAAATTCATATTTTTTTGTTACTTTGCACAACAGGACCTTAATCCCAATTACAGGAGCTTAAAGAGAAATTTAAACCACTCGAATATAATCTTTTTACATAAGTTGAAATCAGATTTTTTAATCGCACGATCTTTTATTTGATAATTAATGAACACAAGTTTTATTTATAAAGGGGTTGATAACGCAGTGGCAACTTGTCAAATTGTGGATTTGAGAACCCGAGTTCAATTCCCACAGCCGACAAACTAATTTTCCCTAGATTACAAATTACTCCTCTACTAACATCTTCGGGGACTGTGATTTGACAACTGATAACCGCACTAAAATAAGAAAATATATAAATATATCATCACGCCTTTTACCCATTACTAGTGTGGCACTTCACCGTAGCAGATCTCTGCTACTACTTTTTTCAATAATATCAATGCACGAAGTTGTTTGTAATTCTTTTGTTTTGCGCACTCGAGTTACTTTTTTATCTCGACTAAAAGTGACAAACTCATTTTTGCGCACTTAAAACAAAAATAATTATTTTACGATAATTTACAACGAAAAATGAACTTATTATAAATATATCATCACGCCTTTTAGCCATTACTGGGTGTGGCACTCTGCCATAGCAGTTCTCGGTAAGTGATATATTTCTTCGCGTAAAGTGCGGTTACCAGCCGTAAAATTACGGCCCCCAAAGATGTTAGTGGAAGGGAAGACACAGGTGTAGATTTAAATTGGTGAAAATAGTTTGTCGGCTGTGGGATCGAACCAGGGTTCTCAAGATCCACAGCCCGACTCGATACCACTGAGCTACCTACCCCATAATGAACTTATTATACATCATTGAATTCAGAATTTCATGTAGAACTCAATTTTGAAAAATATACCGGCTATTCTACTTAAAATAAAAATTTAATGTCATTTCCGGTTAAACCGGAAGTAGTACATGACCAGCCTTTATGTAGTTTGACGGTACATTTTGATGTATTTTGTAAATCTATTATATGAAAGTAATTATATTTATATAATCCACTAGGCTACAATTATCTGTACGCAATAGTATACGACTGAAATAAAAAAAAACTAGATAGATGACGGGAACTTTTTATTTCTGACATTGAAATAATAATTATATTTTTTATATTATAATACAATAAACATTCCTGTTTCACTATTTTGTACGGTATTCACTATAAACCAATTACAATTTTTTGCAAAATTAGATTAGGTAATCCCCAAGTTTTCAAAATAAACACAATAAACAGAATACACTCAACTAACCTGTTTACTAACATCACACTGAAACTGATAACAAGAACTTTCAAATGTCAGTTGAACAAAAACCATCATCATGTATACTTTGATAAGATAACAAAAACCATTCTTACAATGACGTATTACATTTGACATGTGCATAGCTCATCTCTAGCCGTTGGTAGCTCTTTAGTGATATACTCAAAGTAGTGCAGAAACGATCGCCGAGAGCGCAACACTTGCGGAGAATAATGGTAGAAGAAAAGCTTCCAAAACAGTTAAATAATCTCGAAAGTAGAAGTGAAGACACTGGTTCTATTTCCATCAATGATAGTGATTGCCAAATAGCAGTTTGCGAAGATAATGTTGAGGTTGATGAGTGTGGTGCAAGTTATGGAAATATTCTAGTGAAAAATTCGACAGGCGTTCAGTTTGGAAATAAAACTCATATTCAATATGAAGGACCTGTTACTATTAAACAGTTTATAGAAGGGGATGATGAAATAGGGGAGAAAGACGACAGATGTAAGAAGAAAGATGAAAATAATGATGTAAAAAATGTTGTTAAGGAGGAAGATACAAATAGGAAACAGTGTACACAAGGTATATTAATTTATTGTTACTCAAGTATTTCATTTGCTGGTAATTTTCTAAAGATATTTCATTTAAATCTATTGTTTTGCAACTGTGAAAAAGTTAACATTTATGTGTGCTATTCAGTCCAGAAAGTTTATCTTTTTTGTGCAATACTACTGAATTTTACATTGTTATTAACAGTGGGCGTTAAAACAATTTTATTGGTTTGAAATAGTATGTTATGCATCAAGGAAGGGAAACAAGCGATTATTCCCGCGTGTGAAGTTGGCAAACCGAGACGTAAACAAAGGCTGAAGGCTCGAGCTGAAGTCGAAGTTTACCAACTTCACACAAGGGAATAATCGCGCTCTTCCGTGAAGCATATTATACTTTTCGTAACAAGTTCAGAAAAAATACCGTCTTATCGGGACAAATGTCAAATATGGGTTGCGTAACTAGTTACAGCTAATAATCGTAGTTTCTAGGGCGATAAACATGCTACCTAGGGGAGAAAAGCAGTGTTTCTCTCTCTAAAATTAGGGAATAAGAACGTGTTTCTTGTACATGTGTTACGAAAATTTTATTTCATACTTACACATATTCCCATGTTTTACAGTAGTGATTTTAGTATGAAAAATAAGACTTTTCAAAATAATAAATGGAATAGGTTACCCAGTGGTATCGAGTCGGACTAAGGAATTGAGAACCCGGGTTCGATTCCCATAGGCGACAAACAATTTTCACCACCTTAAAACTACTCCTGTGACTCTCTCTTCACTAATATCTTTTGGGGTCGTGATTTGTCGCATTTCATTCGAAGAAATATATTACTTTCAGAGATCTGCTACGGGAGTGTTACACCCAGTAATGGGTAAAATAATGCTTTTAAAAAGTCCGTCAGTACGGTGGTGTGAATAGCGATACGGAATTCGAATCCGGCGATCCCGACTTCGAATCTCACTCAAGCTAAAAATTATATAAACTATTACACTGCGGCTCGGTGGGTGCGGACCCTGTACTGTAATTGGGATTAAGTTCCTGTTGTACAGCGTAACATAAATAAATAAATAACTAAAAAAAAGGCGCGAAGATATATTTATTTATAAAGGAATAAATATTTGTTTTAAATACTGTAGTCATTGAAAAATACCTTCTTTCCCTTGGTGAATAATGTACTATTAACAAACGCTGTTATTGCATAAAATAGTATTGTACAAAAAAACAGGACAGACATGTAACTATTAATTTTTTTTGATAAATAATTATTTTATCAAAACATTTCAAAGAAAACAAACATTATAAAAATAGCAAATGAAACTTGAAATAACAAAAACATAATTCACAAAATGATAAAATATATACTGACCTTTATTTATATTTGTTAAAGGAACCAAATGTTTAAACTACATTCATAAAAAACGAAAAATCTTTATTTGTTCATCAATTATATTGACAATTTTCTTGATATTATTAATAGTTTTACTTGTAATTACCCCAACTACTGAAGAACCATCATGGCGAGAAGAAACAAATTTAAGTGGAAAATTAAAGATTATTCAACGACACGAATGGTTAGCAGAACTGCCAAAAGAAAAACTGGACTCTTTATCACTTCCTGTACCTTACGTTCTTATTGCTCACACCGCAGCACAAAGTTGTACAAATCGCGGCGAATGCACGGACCTTGTTCGATTCACCCAGCATTACCACATGAATAACAGAGGGTGGTCAGATATTGGATATAATTTTCTTATTGGAGGAGATGGATTTGTTTATGAGGGACGCGGCTGGGAAAAAGTAGGAGCTCATACTAAAAGCTGGAACAGTAAAAGTATTGGAATTGCTTTCATCGGTACATTTGAAGATCTTTTACCTCCGAAGCGTCAGATTGAAGCTGGGAAAATGTTGATTGCATTTGGGGAAAAGTTGAAGTACTTAGCGGAAGATTATAAGGTGTATGCACATTTGCAAGTTTCTGATAAGCTGAGTCGAAGTCCTGGGGAAGTTTTTTATGAGGATATTAAAACATGGCCGCATTGGGCAAACAGATCAAATACTAACAGATAAGTTATATATACTCAAACTGTATCATCACTGACATCTTTTGGAAGGAAGGGGGCGTGATTTGGCGGCTGGTCACCGCATTTTACATTCAAAATACAGAAAGTTTCAACATTATTGTAAAAACAATCTATTTTCATATATAATATAACAAGTAGTATGAAAATTGCTGAAAATATTATGTCAAAATATTGTCTGTCAATTTTCATACTACGAGTTGTATTCGGCTTGAGAATTTATCAAACAAGAGTTAATTAACAAGAATAGTTAGGTATTTATTTGCACATTATTAATTAGGTATTACAGTGATGAAAATTCTACATTTTTTCAGTGTACATTTAATATTCAAAATTGACGTTTATGAAAATATTGAAAATATCATTTATTTTATTCGTAACCAAGGATATTATTAACAGTGGTATTTCCGTTATCAATTGCACCAGCGATGAATTTACGATGAAATGTACATTTCATTGGTTCATTTTCAAACAAATTCGTGATCCTATTGGTTGACAGTGACGTATGGTGAATTCTCATTTTAAACTGGAAGGATCGGCATAAAACGATTAAACGTCCCTGTCCCATATAACTACAATGAAATCTATTAGTGCGGCTACCACAAATCGCTTAACGATGGTCACAACAGGTACATTTTTTAAGGGTCGTATTCAGCCTAAAATTATTCTAGTTTTTTTTTATGATTGACCATTTAAAAATACCGGCGAATGGGGCTGTACAATCCTGTGTAAACTTTGTGAAACCACGGGTCATATTTTGAGTTCCTTTTTAAATGTAATTGTGGTGCATTTAATCGTTTTATGCCGATTCCTCCAGTTTAAAATAAAAATAGTATACTCAAACTGTATCATCACTAACATCTTTTGGAAGGAAGGGGACGTGATTTGGCGGCTGGTAACCGAACTTCGCATTCAAAAGACAGAAAGTTTCAATATTATTGTAAAAACAATTTATTTTCATTTTAAATTGGAGGGATTGGTATAAAACGATTAAACGTCCCTGTCCCATATAACTACAATGAAGTATATTAGTGCGGCTACCACAAATCGCTTAACGATGGTCACAACAGGTACATTTTTTTAAGAGTCGTATTCAGCCTAAAATTATTCTTGTTTTGATTCTTTTGATAGCAATCGTAGAAATTTTTTTCGAAATTCGCAAATATAATTGCATATTGATTTATATCATTAACTGAAATAGAGTACTATAGTAATGGATAAAAGGCGTGACAACATATTTATTTATTTTATTTTACAATGTCTGCAGTCTGCATGTATAAACTTTTTGTCTTCACATTCAATTGCCAGAACCATATGCTTCCTCACCGGACTCAACCGGAGTCAACCGGAACAAATGCATCTTGCCATGGACGTTGCCAAATGTATAAACTTGTATATAACAATATTGAAATATATGTTAGATATTATTAATAATAAAGATCTTTAAATTATGTATTTAAATTAAAGAGTCTCACATAAATTCTCGTAATTTCAGATTAAAGTCTTTATTTTGTTATTGTATTTTTATTTCATACTCCCGATGATACAAATTTAGTCCAGACTACGAGTCTTGAATAAAATATTTTGACTGTGATAACTATTAATACTGCTATTTCATTTTATTTTTTTTAATAACATTAACTATTTAGTTTAACGTGTGAAAGGTATTATTTTGTAACTATTTTGTTTCAACATTACATGTGAAAATTACATTTCCCTCTACGAATATCGTGATTTGACGGCTGGTAACCGCACTTCACTCGTAAAAATATATCACTTACCGAGATCTGCTTAGCCAGAGTGTCACACCCAGTAGGTAATGGGTAAAAGGCGTGATGATATATTTATTTTTATTTATTTTTAATTTAGTTGTGATAGTAATCATGTTCTTCACTAGTGATGAAAGTAAATAAATTTCCTCACTAGTGGGACGGAAACGGTTACAATCACAACTAAATTGAGTGAGGGAAATGTCATTTGACATGTTAACCAAGGAAACGTGATGTGCATTTGCAAATACAACTTCTTTGATTTATATAAAATAATTATTAAATTTCTTGTATCGCAAACGTAAAAATAAAATTTTCACGTTTAATGATGAAAAAAATAGTATGTAACACAGGTGGGAAAGAGCCATTGCAAAACTCGTACTCGTTTTACAATTAAACCCTTTCCTCTCTAGTATTACAATATACTATTTTTTGTAGGTTTTAAAAAAAATACATTTATTATATATGTTATGACACGCTATATTGGTTTCTATTTAATAATTCGGGACATGATGGCCGAATTAAAGACGTCTTCAATTAAATAGAGACGTCTTAAATTTATTTATTTATTTATGTTACGCTGTACAAGAGGAATTGAATCCCAATTACAGTACAGGGTCCGCACTCACCGAGCCGCAGTGTGGTAGTTCATATAATTTTTAGCTTGAATGCGATTCGAACTCGAGATCTCCGAATTCGAATCCCGTGTCGCTATCCACACCACCGTACTGACGGACAAATTGAATTAAGTATGTCTTTAATTCGATAAACACGTCCCAAATTATTAAATAAAAACGAGTATGGTATGCCACAATACATAGTTACATATTATTTAATGTCGGTTTTTGCAGTTTATTTATTTAAATTTATAGTTTTTGTAGTTCCTAACTTGCAGTTTTTATATTTATTCACAATTTTTGTTTTAATATGTTTCTATTCCATTTTGTATTTATTTCTGACTGTCAAAAAAATAGGAAGAAGAAATCTTTTTCCTACTTTATATTTATCATCTATTTTAAGAAATGAAATAATTTCCTACTATTGCGGCAATTCTATAAAAATACATTTTTTCCTCATGAGTCAGAGAATAACCCAATTGCGGAACAAATTATATATCTATTTTTATTTTATTTTTATGATTCAGCATAATTTTCGGAAAGTCTATTATGTCACTAATAATACCAACATCAATTTTGGTAAATTTTTAATCAAACATATACTTAAAAATTCCATTTCTATAATTGAATCAAATAAAATTAAATCCAAATGTTACGTTTTTAAATTTCAATGGTAGAAAAAGAAGTAATAAATGCTGTACATAATTATCGTTTTTTTATAGCTTTTATAATTTTGTAATCTGCTTAACATTTATTTCGCGTGTTTACAATTTTTTAAGATGCACGTAAAAATATTTCTTTTTTACTTCCTTGTACGAAGTAAAGGAAGTATTGTAATCGCGAAAATTTTCGGTTCTCAGATTTCAACGGAAATAGGTATTTTGCCGTCTGTACGTACGTATTCTAGTTGAGCACCTCCCTTTTTGGTCATTATACAACTACCAGAAGTGGTACTTTACTTGAAGCCTATAATAGATTTTCATGAAAAACTATATTCAAATATAATTTAAAACTTTCCAAATTTGGTATATAAATAAATAAAATAAATATATCATCACGCCTTTTACCCATTACTGGGTGTGGCACTCTGCCTAAGCAGATCTTGGTATATAAGACTACTATATCAATGGAAATAACATAATAGATTTTGGTTCAAATAGACTAACCGGAAGTGGCACATTACATGAAGCTGCTAATAGTTTTCCTTGAAAAAAATGGTATTATTTTAATTTTAGAAATGAATGCTGCAAATAAAAGTTTTAGAGAATTAAATTCTGTGTCTAGCACATTAAGAATTTTTAAATTAGCTTTTTGCATAAACGAGATATCTAAATTTAAATATTATATATTTTTTATATATATATTTTCACCAATTTAAAAAATCTACCCCTGTGGCTCCCCCACCACTAACATCTTTGGAGGCCGTGATTTGACGGCTGGTAACCGCACTTCACGCGAAAAAATATATCACTTACCGAGATCTGCTTAGGCAGAGTGCCACACCCAGTAATGGATAAAAGGCGTGATGATATATTTATTTATTTATTTATATTTATTTTTATGTAAAAAAGTAGAACAAAAAATAAAAGATTTAATGTCAAATATGTGCAATTAAAAAAATATCTATAGTTTAATACGCGTACAAGGAAGTCATGTGGTGCCACATCAGATTTTTTATAGCTTTTATAATTTTGTAATCTGTTTAACATTTACTTCGCGTGTTTACAATTTTTTAAGATGTACTTAAAAATATTTCTTTCTTTAAAAATTGAATTACTAGTGATATTTTAAAACAGGATATGCGTCATAAAATCAACTAGTTTTTATCAACACGATACTGAGAGTGAACATGACAAAAACAACCTTCAGTCAATCCTAAACCAACATGAGATACACATCATGTGTAGAAACAACAAATAACAACATGCGCATAACAATCCGTAGACTTCATGTCACATGACAGCGAATCATCAGTCAAGCAGCGCAATCAGTACAGAAACAAACACTGAAAACAGCTGTCAGCGTTGCCAAATTGAATGTGTCACGAAATCTGTGATGGCGCTGGAAGAAAGGCTTTCGGAGGAGCCTGTCATAGAAGAAATTGCCATAGAAAAATGGACCGAAGACGCTAGTTCTTCTTCCTCCGAAGATACTGACGATGAAGACTGCCTATCAGAACCAGGACAAGAGATTGTAGCTCCTGATGCAAGTGCCGGTAATTTTGGAAACATCGTAGTTACAAATTCGTCTGATGTGCATTTTGGAAACAATACTTTTTATCAGTACGAAGGCCCTGTTACAATTAAACAATTTGTGTATAAAAGTGAAAATAGTGATAAAAAATTAGCGATACAAAATGGTGCAAAAGATAGCTTTATTTTCCAACCAGAAACTTTAATAGAGAAAGATGAGGAATGTATTGAAAGAGACCAAAAACTTGATGTTCAAAATATTGTGAATATAGATGAAGGAGAACATAATATAGAAACTAGTCAAGGTAAATACAAAATATATTTACGTCATATATATGTCGTCATTTTTATTTTTAACAATAAAAATATTGGACTTTCAAATTTTTTACTGCAGTTATTATTTTTGCAAACTAAAAATATTAAATCATTACATACAATTATAGTTGTTTTTTAATTTTATGTACAAATGTTTATTTTCTTTTAATAATCTTGAAAACATTAATTTAAGAATTGTAACTTGAAAACCGCGACATATGTGAATAACGTGGAAATACTTTTTCGGAACCTTTATGCTTTCCTGATAACTTGACAGAAAAAGTTTTAAATAAAAATTTCGCAGCCCAGTTTTCAAAAGAGTTTTAGCTAATTTTGAATTGTAAATTAGTCAAATTATGCTCAACCACATTCTCAAAATTTTTTAATAAACTGTAATATATCTTGTAAAGTAATTTGGATTAACTTTTTTGAATCGGACTAATATAAGATTAGCTAATTCAAAATTCAGGATTAGCTAAAACTATTTTGCGAATCGGGCTAGTAGCGAATTAAAATAAATTTCTAACTCAGTTTAAATATTTAATTTGACTTTCACCACCAAAATAGATAAATATTAAACCGAATCAAATGTTTGACTGCAATGTCAATTAATTTGACATATAATTTCATTTGATTTTATTTATTTAAACCAAATTTAAAAATTAACCTTTCTTGGTGAAACCGACCAACATTTTGTTACTGCTAAAATCAGCTGAATGTGACAGTTAAACTTAAATAAATAAATAAATATATCATCACGCCTTTTACCCATTACTGGGTGTGGCACTCTGCCGTAGCAGATCTCGTTAAGTGATACATTTCTTCGCGTGAAGTACGGTTAGCAGCTGTCAAATCACAACCTCCAAAGATGTTAGTGAAGAGGGAGTCACAATGGTAATTTTAATGTGCTGAAAAATATTTGTCGGCTGTGGGAATCAAACCCAGGTTCTCAAATCCACACTTGTAAAACTAATTCGAGCAGTAATGAAATAAGTAAAATAAAATGTGTGAATTTATTTAGATGCAGAATTTAATTCACTACAATTTCTATTTAAAATATTTTCTGTGACTCCTCCTCCACTAATATCTTTGTGGGCCGTGATTTGACTGCTGGTAACCGCACTTCACGCGAAGAAATATATCACTTACCGAGATCTGCTTACGGCAGAGAGCCGCACCCAGTAACGGGTAAAATGCGTGATGATATATTATTATTATTATTCTTTTAAACTAATCAGTGAAGCATTGGTTCATTTTCCCCTATTGTATTAAATAAATAACCTTCATAAATAATAGTTAATTTTTATTCAAGGTATCAAATGGTTGAACAAATTATATAAAAAACGAAATATCTTAGCCATCGGCCTAACAGTTGTGTTCATTATTATATTAACAATTATATTTGTAAATAAGAAAAAAGAAGATATTCCATCAGAATGGTGGGAAGAATCAAATTTAAGTGGACAATTAAAGATAATTCCCCGAAAAGAATGGTTTGCAGAATCACCAAAAGCTACAACAGCTTTAAATCACCCTGTACCAACTGTGATTATTTCTGAAACAGTAGCAGAAAGTTGCACAAACCGAGGAAAATGCACGCAATATATTCAATATTTACAGTTTCATCACAAGAAAGATAAAAGATGGACAGACATTGCCTACAATTTTCTTATTGGAGGAGATGGATATGTGTACGAAGGACGTGGCTGGAATTATGCAGGATCACATTCATATGGATCTGTTATTGGATGGAACTCAAAAAGTATTGGCATTAGTTTCATCGGTACCTTCGATGTGATTTCACCTCCAGACCAGCAGATTTTAGCTGCAAAACTGTTGATTGAGGAAGGAGTTAAGAAGAATTATATCGCAGCGGATTATAAATTGTTTGCGTATCGACAAATAGTGTCAAATGTGATTAATCCTGGAGAAACTTTATATGAAAATATTAAATTGTGGCCACGATGGACAAATGAATCATTTGTGTGAACTAAACTAATAAAGGAGTCATATAATTTGTATAAACTAAATAAATAGAAAAAAAATAAATGTAGTATTATGTTAATAATGGACTGAAAATATATATTTCGGCAGTACAGTGGTGCTGTTAGCGTTACGGCATTCGAATCCGGAGATCCTGAGTTAGAATCTCACTCAGGCTAAAAATATATTAATTCTATGACTGGTGGTAGCACAAGCTCTGTTTTTGGGTGTTTTAAGAACATGATTTTAACACTCAAATACACTGCTCTTAAAACAAGCAAAAACAGAGCTTGTGCTACCAGTCAATGAGTCCGGACACTGTACTGTTACTTTAAGTTACTGATGTACATAGTAGAATAAATAAATAAGAATAAATAAATGAAAACTGTTATTTATATAAATGTACATATAATTAGGATGTTAAAAAAGGGTTAAAAATATCTTTGAGGGTATATACATTGTGATGTGTTGATTCTCGATAAATAGTATATTGTAATACTAGTGGGGAAAAGGTTTAATTATAAAATGAGTCGCTCGTGCTCCAATAGTACGAGTTTTACAATGGCATTTTTCCAGGTGTGTTATTATTATTTTATTCAACATTAAACGTGAAAATTACCTTTCTCTCACTCAATTTAGTTGTGATAGTAACCGTTTCCCTCACTAGTGAGGAAAGTGATTTGTTTTCATCATTAGTGAGGGAAATGGTTACTATCACAACTAAATTGAGGGAAATGTAATTATGAAAAACTAATTTTTCAAAATTCGCTAAATTAATGTCATAGTTTTGAAGTGTATATTTTAAACAGTCATTTATTTGATGTTATATAATGAATAAATTAACCTTTGTAGTGTTTATAATTATAATTTAATTATTAATATATTCAATAGCTATCAAACCAGTGTTACTCAAAATGTTTACTTTAGATAAACCACTCTTAAAAAAGAAAAATATATATCAACACGCCTTTTACCCATTAGTGGATGAGGAACTCCGCCGTAGCAGATCTCGGTAAGTGATATATACCCTCGAACTTGTTTATCCTTTTATTTAACAATCTGGATCACGCTTCCTAAAATGGGATAATATACAACGCAAGGAAAACTAAAGTGAAGCGCGGAAAATATTTGAACTAAAATGTAATTCGAAAGTTGGCTATTCTCTCCCTAGGGAGGAAATTAGCTGTTTTCTTCTTTTTTGTAACACATGCACAAGAAACACGTTCTTATTCCCTAATTTTAGAGAGAGAAACACTGCTTTTCTCCCCTAGGGAGAGAAACATAATAGGTAGGATGTTTCTCTCCCTAGGTAGCATGTTTCTTTCCCTAGAGAGATGTTTCTCTCCTTATGCCTATGGCACACTGGTCGATGAGCGTCGATGACCATCGATGAACTCCTCGATGAAACAACAGAACGCACTCTTCTTTCACGGTTTTCTGTTTCATCGATGACAAATACAATAAATTTCTCTGTGACAAAAAAAGTTATGTTGGTAATAATATCAATAAAATGTTCCTATATCGTGTGTTTTTAAATTGATATTTCCCTAGTTTATTGACGTTTGGAGGTTATTTTGAAATGGAAACCCACGCTAACGTGAAATGAGACACAAAAGATACGAGTGAAATGAGATACGTTCGTTTCATCGATGAGCTCATCGATGGAAATAGAGGAGCCTCTAATTTTCGTCGATGACGGGTGCGTTCTGATGTTTCATCGAGGAGTTCATTGATGGTCATCGACGTTCATCGACCAGTGTGCCATAAGCATTAGAGACTACGATTATTCGCTGTTTGCGGCGTTTCCTAGGTAACTAGTTACGCAACCCATATTTGACACTAATTTTTGTGCACTTGTATATATGCTTCACGGGAGGGCGCGATTATTCCTTGTGTGAAGTTGGCAAACCTCGACTTCAGCTCGAGCCTTTGGCCCTCGCTAACGTCTCGGTTTGCTAACTCCACACGCGGGAATAATCGCTTGTTTCCCTCCCTTGATGCATAACCGTCAGTACGGTGGTATGGATAGCAATATGGAATTCGAATCCGGAGATCCCTAGTTCGAATCTCACTCAAGCTAAAAATTATATGAACTACCACACTGCGGCTCAGTGAGTGCGGACCCTGTACTGTAATTGGGATTAAAGTCCTGTTGTACAGAGTAACATTAAATAAATAATAAATAAATAAACATACTATTTTATGATTGGTTTCGTAGCAATTATCAGCAGTCTTAGATATTCATTGATTCATATGTTGTAAATATTAAATAACATGAAAGAATGGTAAATAAAATCATATGTAAGTGTTATTTTCTGTCTTGTGTAATAATACACATTCCTCCCTCCTTGTAATATGCTATTGTTGTTTTCATTTATATTTCGTATGAATGAGTGAAATATAATTTTAGGTCAAATAAAATATGACAATGTGTGTATGGAAAAAGATTAAATCAATATTGTTTATGTGATATAAGCTTATCGTATTCACAGACTGTGACATTTGCAAATAAAAAACAGTTTTAGTGATTGTTGTCAAAGCTACTCATTTATTTCATGACACTGATTAATTTAAGCCTAAATAAGATATATTCTCGTTAAAATATTTTATGACATTCGCATAATTATTTATCCGGCAGTACGGTAGTATGGATAGCGTTACGGAATTCGAATCCCACTCAAACTAAAAATTATATGAACTATCACACTGCGGCACGGTGAGTCCGGATCCTGTACTGTTATAGGAATTAAGTTCCTGTTGTACAGCGTAACAGAAATAAAATAATTCGTAAATATATTATTATTAAATTATTATATATTTTAGAAAAGACAAAAATGCTACTACTTTATTTAAATTTTATTTACACGAGTTTTAGAAATATTAAATATTCATTTGACAACAAAAGCATTCTATATTTGTTTACATTTCGTTAGAACTTTTATTTAAAGTTACTTTCTCTAAAACAAATTGGCAAGTAATGACGGCGGAAAAAAACTGCATTTCGTATAAATCACCTATGGTTCGTGTTTTATGTTACACTTGGTATATTCAGATGCATTTATTTTTGTTACATAACAAAAACTTGTTTCTGGTAAAATTATTAAAATGCAATAAATTTTTTATAATCGTCTGCGGTATATAATATTGCAAAAATATTTTGTACAACAATATTATCTAATAAACAATAACTATATTATTAATTAATGGTATTATATTATGTGCTCCGTAATGTATTTTATTTCTAGTTGTTTTTTACTTCCTTGTACGAAGTAAAGGAAGTATTGTAATCGGGAAAATTTTCGGTTCTCAGATTTGAACGGAAATAGGTATTTTGGCCCTCCCTGAATTCATTTTGACTAATTTCGTCGTGCCGTCTGTACGTACGTATGTATCTCGCATAACTCAAAAACGGTAAGCCGTAGAAAATTGAAACTTTATATTTAGGACTGTTATAACATCTAGTTGTGCACCTCCTTTTTTGGTCATTATACAACTACCGGAAGTGGAAGCCTATAAAAGATTTTCATGAAAAACTATATTCAAATATAATTTAAAACTTTCCAAATTTGGTATATAAGACTACTATATCAATGGAAATAACATAATAGATTTTGGTTAAAATAGACTAACCGGAAGTGGCACATTACATGAAGCTGCTAACAGTTTTCCTTGAATAAATGCTGCAAATAAAAGTTTTAGAGAATTAAATTCTGCGCCTAGCACATTAAGAATTTTTAAATTAGCTTTTTGCATAAACGAGATATCTAAATTTAAATATTATATATTTTTTGATTTAAAAAAAAATAAGTTTGCTATGGATTAGAACAAAAAATAAAAGATTTAATGTCAAATATGTGCAATTAAAAAAATATCCATAGTTTAATACGCGTACAAGGAAGTCATGTGGTGTCCACATCAGATTTTTTTTGTTAAGTTTTTAGTTGTAGCTATAATTAATTAGAAGTTTTCCTTGTATCGTCTCATTTGGAATTGTCGGTAGCAATAATAATGAGACCTAGCCGTTTCTGAACATAACGCCAAGGTCATATTATACCTGGCTTTACCAACTCACTGATAATTGCATATATTATCGTATTGAGTAAATATATTCTATTTACGTTTCTTTGTTTTTCACGATTCAGTTCCATTTGAAGTCTACTGTCGACGAGTACAGTTGCGCGTCTAGTAAATTCTTTGAATATTCTCTAATCTCTAGTCTAATAAATATTATAACCATCAAGTATTTGTAAATTTAAAGTTTACGGCATTGAAAAGTTTGTGTCAACTTTCATATTGTGACGCAAGGGAAATTCCAGTTCTGTTAGTTTCAACAGCAGTTACAGACTTTGTATTCAACATCAGTACAAAACTTTTGCAAATTACGTACGAGTAAACTCGGAGTTTTTTTAATAAATTATTGGTGATATTTCGGAACAGAATGTACATTAAAAACCGGTTTGTTTATCAACAAGCAGAAAAGCGAGTTTATTAACAACAGCCTTCGAAATTCAGTCAAACAGAAACCAAAGACAGGTACACATTATTTGAAAAGTGTGTGAATTGAAGAAGCTGAAATTTGTGGTAAACATGAATACATCAATTCGTGTACGTCGTATCACATGACTGGACGTTATCACTCAAGCAGCACGAGTAGCGCAGAAACAAACACAGAAAACAAAACTTCTCAGTGTTGCGAGATTGAATGTGTCACAAAATCTGGCATGGTGGCCGTAGAAAGGCTTTCGGAGGAGCCCAACAAAGAAGAAGTTCGAATAGAAGAATGGACCGAAGACGCCAGTTCTACGTCCTCCAAGGATCTTGATGAAGATGACTGTCAATCAGAAGTAGGCCAAGAGATTGTTGCAGCAGATGAATGTAACGGAAATTTTGGAAATATTGTAGTAAAAAATTCGTCTGATGTACAATTTGGCAATAATACTTATTACCAAGGACCTGTTACTATTAAACAATTTGTGTATAAAGGTGTAGATGGTGAGAGTAAATTATCGATAGAAAATAATGGAACAGATAATCTAGGATACCAACCAGAAACTGTGATTATTACAGAAGAAGATTGTGTTAATGTTAAAAGTTATAAGGATCAGGATATTCAAAATATTGTTAACAAGGATACAAATTATAAGACAGAATCTAACCGAGGTAAATTTACATTTTAAATTCTTAGGCTGTTGAACTTTTCATTATCATTATCTTATTTACAAATGTAAATCAATATTAATAATTAAATTGTTTCGAAAGCGCCATTTTTGTTTGTTCAGTATTTCTTGGATTTCGAAGTGACCGCACCCGAATGGTTAATTAAATTTTGCAATATAGTTTATTTTTTCTTATTTGGTCATAATATGATTTAATTTGTGATAAAAATATGTGTTTATATTAATTATATCCGGATGTAAATAAAATAAACAATGAAATTTTAATTTTTTCTCACACTTGAAATCTATTTAAAAATAAAAAAAGAATATTTGTTACAAGTACATAAAAATTAATAATATGATTGGAAAATTATACCTTTGAAATTACTTTCAATTACAGTAATATAATGAGTTACTTAAAAACCATTTAGCTTTTAACTTATGTTGAAACGTTTATCACGCTGTTTATTTTTTTTATCACGTATTTATTAAAAAAGAAAAATCTATAACATGGCTTTTATCAGTGACAAAATTTTTAAGTAAATAAACCGGAGAAAAAGAGTAAAAATTATAAACTATTTTATATGTACAAGGACTGTCATAAAATGTAATATTTTTCATGGTTTGTGTTTATTCTTGTTCAAGGTGCCCACTGGCTCAACTACGTATATAAGAAAAGAAAACTTTACTCCATTTGTATCTCAAGTGTACTGACAGTGTTATTAATTTTATTAACAGTTTTACTTATAAAAAAGTACAACTACGTTTCTGTGTCTACGGGAAATTATGGGGACAGTAACGAACAAGACAATAATGTACCGATACCACCACCATCAGGAGAATCAACTCTTAGCGGAAAATTAAAAATAATTCCACGAATAGAATGGTTAGCACAACCGCCAGAACATCCACCAAATCCGTTGAACCTTCCGGTACCATATGTTATTATTTTACATACTGCGACAGAAAATTGTACGGATCAGGCAAAATGTACAGCACTTGTTCGATATACGCAGACGTACCACATGGAAAGTAAGGGCTGGTGGGACATTGGCTACAATTTTCTTGTTGGAGGAGACGGATATGTCTACGAAGGACGTGGTTGGAAAGGAGAAGGAGCTCACGTTTACGGATGGAACGCAAAAAGTATCGGTATCGCTTTTATTGGTACTTTTAATAAAATTCTACCGCCAGATAGGCAGATCTTAGCCTGCAAGCAATTAATTGAAAGAGGAGTGAAAGAAGGATATGTTGCAAAAAAATATAAATTATTTGCTCATCGACAGTTGTCTAGTACGCAAAGTCCAGGAGCAGCTTTATATGAAAATATTAAAACTTGGCCCCACTGGACGGAAAAACCTGATGAAGTAACAACGTAAACACAAATTATTTGTCATATTTTATCGTATATAACGAAGTATATTTAATATTTTAGACTGATATTTGTATTTGCAAAATGTAGTATGAAATATAATGTGCGTTTTATTTTTGTAATTATGTTAATAAATATAATATATGAAAACTCACAAATAAAATGTTAATATACAGTCTATTAGATCTTATGAAAAGTTCTGTTTATGTTGATTAGTTATTTAATAACCCGTGGATAATTAAATGAGTATAGAAAAATGTATTTGTAATAACAAGCAGGTGAATAAAGCAGCAGATGTTTGCAGCATGCGAAAGCAACTTTTTGCAAACATGTTTAGAGTCACTGAAATTTTCTAGTTTGCATGCATAACATCTCTGAGTGAAAAGAATTTGTTTTGCATCTGTTAATATAGAAGCAAATATAAAATAATGAATGAAAAATATATTAAAATGAATTGAAAAATGTAAGAGGTATATCAGAAACTAAAAATGATCTATTATGTGCAAAACTAATTTTTGGTTATGTTTATAACATCAACCATATTTGGTTGAATCCACACAAAGAGTATCCGTAATTTTTGTGTTTTATTGAATAATATTAAATGTGATTCAGCTATAAAATGGTTGTAAGTCGAAATGATATTAAACGGAAGCGAAAGGATAGTGATACAACTCTGGATACTTTACCAGAAAGTCCTAAAAGGTATGTTTATATTGTTATAATTTGCTATACAACATTATTGATTTGCCAATTATATATTTTTTTACAATCTATATTTAGGACGAAGGTACATGCACAAAGGAAATTTGCCCAAGGTTCAAATGTTAGCAGTCCTGTAATTACACCAGTAAAGGAGATTGACAGAGAAAAAGTCAAGTGCCCTGATGTTTTGCAACCAACAACAGAATTATTACCAATAAAAAGGCCAAATACCGAAGATTTTCTAACCTTTTTATGTTTTCGTGGAACTAGCATTTTACCTCCAAAATTAAATTTTTTTAACACAGCGAATAGTGCTGATGCTGACACTCAAAGTGATGCAGTACCAGATACAGAAGCAACGAAGAAAGTTACAACAACAACTGTTACAAGTGAGAATGGAACCAATCAACAAAATGATGAGAGACCATTTATTGCTTTTGGTGTGCGGAAAAGAGCAGATCCTTTTGTTAACAATAAATTGGAAAAAAAGAGACGACATACATTGGCATTACAAGCATTACGGAGAAAGTATCAAGAACAAAGAATGGCTAAAATTCGTGCAGTAACAATAAATAAAATGTCTGAAGGAATTAAAATAAAGAGTAAAAATTTAGTAAGAACTCGTTCAGTCACAAGAAGAGAAGTTACTACGAATCCGACCCCAAAAGGAAAAATTAAAGTTGTAACTAAACGTGTAAAAATAACTAGATCTCCTATAAAACGACCTATCCTAAAACAGAAAATGTGTTTAAGAAGTCGAGGACGATTTATTCCTCGAGAATTATCAGCACCTGTTAAAAAACGACCTGTTCCACTTAAAAAAATTGTTAAACCACCACAAAAATGTGAGAGTTCTTCCGAATTTTCTTCAGATGACGATCAGCCACTTGTAAAAGCTGTAAAGAAACCAGAAAAATCAAATAAAATAATAGTAAAACCATCACCTAAAGTTGCAAAAAAATCAGCACAAGGACCAAAGAAACCAAATTTAATCAGATTAACAAGAAGTAGTCAGTCTGCAGAACAATTAGATAATAGTGCATCTCAAAGGCCGACAAGAAAAACGAAAGAAGCTGCTGCTCTGTACATGGAACTTTTAGGACGAAAATTAGTCAATGAAATTGAAGTTGACGATGACAACACGTCTATCGATAGTTTTCCAGAATTACCGAATGTACGTCGCACCGAACAACGAGAAAACGAAATGAAAGCCAAGGTAAAAATTCAACCAGATAGTAAAGGTAATAATAGAAAAATATCTGCTAGTGTGAAAGACAAAATTGAAAAATCCAAAGAAAAATTTATTGCTCAGAAAAATGCAAAAATGAAGTTAGTTAAAAGATCTTCAAATATAAGCGATAATAAAATTAAATCAGCTGAAAAAATTGAGAAAGATGAAAAAGAGAAAGAACCAAAGAAAATATTACGTTCAAGAACAGAAAAGACAACGGAAAAGCCAGTTACAAAATCTGAAATACAACCTGAAAAAAAAATCATTGATAAGTCAACTACAGAGCAATTATTTAATGATTCTGACGAGGAACCTTTAGCAAAATTAACAACACAAAAGAAATTAGTCAAACCTGTTAAAAAAATTACACATACAGAAATAAAACCTAACATCAATATAAAGAAAAAAGTATCGGAAAATATTCCAGTTTCTAGTCAGAAAACTATGCCACAAATAAACAAAAAAGAAGTAAAGATCGTTCCTAAAATATCTTTATCAGATGACGAAGAGAATGCATTTCGAGGTTTTGGAAAAAATGAAAATTCAAAAAATAAAATGAAACCACCTATACAAGAAAGTAAATGTTTACACGTTGAACCTCCAGTTCCTCCTACTCCCAGCGCTGATCTTCTGTGCAAAGATGTTGGCAGAAGATTCGGAAAAGAAAAGGTGAACATGTCTACAGAACAAATAGAAAAATGGCTCGAAGATAGTGCACTAGCAGAAGAGAAAAGTAAGATTGACTTGCTAGAAAAAAAACGTGAAGAAGATATATTAAAATATGATGAGAAACCAGACAATTTAATAGTAACAACTCCAAAACCGTCAAATGAAAAAATTGTATCGGTACTTCCAAAATCTAAAATTAAACCAGAAAAAATTGAAATGCCAAAACCAAAAGTGAAAGTTGAACCAATTAAAGTCACGTTGGAGACCCCAAAATCAAATAAAAATCAGAAACCAAATGAGTGTAAATACACATTCCAGCAAAGGAGAACAATATTAAGTAAAGATCGTAAAGAAATCTCTCCCAACACAACAGCATTTTCCCCTGATAACGAAAGCAGTGTTTATGCTTTTGAAGCTGAGACTGAAATGCCAGTTAATACACCGTTTAGAAGTAACGTTCGACGTCCATCCAGCACAACCACATCTAGATCTGAAGACGATGCTTCCAAACTAGAAGATGAAGAAAAAAGAAAATCAATAGATGGGAAATTTCGCCTTCCAACAATAGTAAAACCAATGACAATAAAAAATCAGGGAAAACAAGAAGTTTCGTTAACTTTATCCGACAGTGCATCAATTGCTGTGCAAGTCAATTTAGATTCAGACGCAGGATTTTCCGAAAGTGGCGTCAGTATGGAATGTTCTACACAAACAGACGCCGGGGATGAAGAACACGGTGGCCATTTATTTTACATTCCTCTTCAACCTGGCAAACAAACTACAACAAATCAGCAAATCATTCAAGGTGTTGCTGTAAAACTAGGAACTGAAGGATCTGCTGGAGGAAATCGAGTTGTAATGCGTGCGAAATTAGTTACACAACCTCCAGCAGTTCCAGACAAGATTCCTATTCTAGGACAACAAAAATCCATAACACACACATCAACACTTATGTATCCACCTGTATTACCAGTAGGAACAGTACAACCAACTTATCGGTTAAAACCAGCTTCGGAAAATCAGAGAGCATTCAATAAAACCTATTTTTCGGACACGAAAACTATAGCTGAAAGCAATTGTTCTGATATTAAAACTGTTCCAAGTTCACCTAGTGCGTCCTCCTCATCAAGTGCTAAAATATACAAACGTGCAGGAAAACCTAGAGCTCGATCTTTAGATCTTTGTGTTCCGATCAATTCAACCGAGTTTCCAACTATGAATAGTCCAGCTCAGTTAGTCGAAGCTCCAACATTTCGTCCAACAGAAAAAGAATTTCAAGATCCCTTGGAATTCATTGAAAAAATTAAACCTCATGCAGAAAAATTCGGTATCTGTCGTATTATACCACCAGCTAATTTCAAACCAGAATGCAAAGTTAGTGATGATATGAGGTTTACTGCTTATAATCAATATGTCCATAAAATGCTACATCGATGGGGACCTAACTTTAAAGAATTAATGGCTATTAAAAAATATCTTGCTACACAGAGCATAACATTTACTCATCCTCCTTGGGTGAGACAATTTTTAATATTCTTCCCTTTTTATTATACGTTAATAAAACTTTTTATATTTCATGATATTCTGTGATCAGAATAATTTATCTTGATATTTTTATATTATTTTCAAAATGCCGAAATGGTGACAATTTAAAAAGTAATCATGAAAAATAAGGGTTGTTATTAAATTATGAATGAACAATCGATAATGACATTTAAAATTATTTTATTACTGATTACATTTTATTTTGCAGATTGGTGGAATGGAAATAGACTTGCCAAGATTGTATCAAACTGTGCAGACTTTAGGTGGGCTAAAAGAAGTTATAGAGAAGAAACGGTGGCCAAAAGTTGCTGAAGGAATGAAAATTCCTAAATCCGCACAAGATCGAGTAACAAAATTAGATGATATCTACTGCAAATACTTATTACCTTACGACACTCTTTCACCAGGTAAATATAAATCCAAAATATTTTGAATAGTATTAAAAATAAAATAAATTTCGTAGCGGAGCGTGAAAAGTTATTCGACGAAGTTGAAACAGAATGGGCGAAGCGAGAAAGTCGAACCTTATTGCGATCACAACAATCTTCTAACGTAACAACGAGCACCACAGAATCCGACTCGGAGTCAGGTGACGAAGAAGCTGAAGAATGTACTGTTAAAGGAAGAAACATCGCTTTAAATGCGTTTTATCGCATTGCTCGTAACACAATGAGTATGTGGTTCAAATCCGCCGAACCAACTGCTCAAGAGGTTGAGCAAGAATTCTGGAAGCATGTAACCACAAAACAAAATCATATTTGTGTTCATTCTGGCTCAATAGACTCCAGTGGATGGGGCTACGGATTTGCTTGCAGTAAGAACAGTCCGTTTGCAAGACATCCGTGGAACCTGAAAATTTTTACGAATAATAGTTCTTCTGTTTTACGATCCATGGGACCGATAATGGGTAAGAAATCAACATCACATACAATTACAAATACTTTTATACTTTACATAGTTTATGGACCTTATTGATTACGGTTACGGTTCTAAACAGATCTGTCCAAAAGTATCTAGCCATCATCTTACAAGTAATACTATACAAGTGTTACTCGCCGATTAGAACCAAACTTTGCACATCAATAAAACACAAATGAATATTGAACTCGTGTTTTTTTTAATTTTATTTTGGCAGAATACGCTTTGTAGAGGTAGAAACCACCCCCGACGAGGGTAAAACTCGATGGATATGAAATTTCCAACGTGGACGGCTTATGAAATGTAACAGTATTTACAATTATAAAAATCTTTGTTTTTTTTTACATGAACACTGATTTACGAAGACAGTTACGAAGTTCCAGAGCCCAGAATCTATTCTAACTGCTGTTTAGGAGGTAAAAACTCGCATAAATAGCTAAAAATCAGTTTTTACTCGTATTGTCTAAAAAAGATTGTAATTTTTTAATTTGTAAGTATACAACTAATATTTCGCCGACTTCCAAACCACGAAATCCGCCGTACCCCTTGTTCATGCTAGTATGTAGATAAAAATCGGTATTGAACGATTAAAACA
The DNA here is from genome assembly GCA_947425015.1 of Pterostichus niger. Classification (NCBI taxonomy): domain Eukaryota; kingdom Metazoa; phylum Arthropoda; class Insecta; order Coleoptera; family Carabidae; genus Pterostichus; species Pterostichus niger. Next base: position 35,970,900 of record OX380338.1, read on the forward strand.
AATTATAAGCCGTGCGCTTTAGAAATTTCATATTCACCGATTTTTTTCCTCATCGGGGGTGGTTTCTACCCGTACAAAGCGTATTCTGCCAAAATAAAAAAATACAGATTCAATATTGTTTTGTTTTATCGATGTGCCAAGTTTGGTTCCAATCGGTGAGTGACAGGGATTATTATAGTTTTGGTATTCTGTTATCAAAATAATGTATCCTGGTATTTTTATGTTATTATAAAAAGAATATAAATACAGCTCATTGGCATCTTTATACCAGAACAAAATTCAAAAATATAAATAAAAAAAATAAATGATTTAAGTCTCAGAATGCCGAAATATGGTAATCTTGAATAATAAGGGTTGTCATTAATTTATCGATCAATAACAGATAATACTAATTCCATTTCCTATTTGGATCAAATCTAACTTAGTTTTACTGAACCAGATCACTTATTTATTTGCCTGACTTACTTCGTATACTTGACTCCCAGTACTAGATTAACTGATTGAGATTCAGTTTGAAGTATTTGTCATTAGTTTGTTTAGTTCAGTTATAGAATAGAGGGGAATTGTTTGTTTAATAACTATGTCTTTCTAGGTGTAACAGTACCAACATTACATGTAGGAATGGTGTTCACTGCATGTTGTTGGTATCGAGATCCCCATGGCCTGCCATGGATTGAATATCTCCACACAGGAGCCAACAAAATATGGTACGGCATTCCAGATTCTTACAGCAACTTATTCCATTCAGCACTTCTGAACATTGTACCAAGCTACTGCCGAAACAAAACTCTGTGGTTAACTTCCGACACCGCAATGGTACCGCCCAGTCTATTGGTTAAAAACGGTGTTAGTTTATGCAGAACTGTTCAAGAACCTGGTCAATTCATTGTAGTGTTCCCCAAAGCTTTCACGTCTAGTGTCTGCAGCGGTTATGTAGTCTCAGAGAGTGTTTATTTTGCACCATCCAAGTGGTTAGCAACTGCACAACAGGCGTTTCAAGATATCAGGGAGAGTTGTGAACCATCCATGTTTTCTTTAGAAAGATTGCTGTTGAGTATTGCTTCCGATACTAGAACAAATTGTGATGTTTTAAAGCAAATCTTACCTGTTATTGAAGAACTAAGAGATAAAGAGAACATTGGTAGAATAAAATTAGAAAGCCTGGGTTTAAAAACTACGGAACGTCTGCCACTACCTGAAAGTTCAAATTCGAGGAAAAGAAGGAAAATGCAGGAAGATGATGGGGAGCATGAATGTGAAATTTGCAGAACAAACTTATATGTATCTCTAGTAAGTTATCTTGTAGCATTTTAAAGTTATTTATTATTTAATTTATATCTTTTCTTTAGGTCATTGATTCACAAGAAGAAAGCGTATACTGTTTAGATCACGCAGTGGATCACATAAAAGGTAAAGCCGAACAATTAAAATTTTGTAAATTATTATACACGTACAATATACAAGATCTTGATAATGTAACTGAACGAATGAAATTAAGTATTGAAACAAAATCTCAGCCAAAAAGATTTGGAAAGTATGTTTCCAAAAATACTTTACTAAAATCTTAAAATTTAGATGCTACCGCGAATAGACTATTATTTATTTTTAATATATAGATTAATTAATAGTAAAATAAGAGTTGAAATGTTAAATATTCATACATATATTTTCATGATAATTTATTATTAGGATTATAGTATATTGCTTCTTATTGACGATTTATTTTTGCTCACATATTTTTAAGAATGTCATACAAATTTTTTTATATCACAAATATTTAAGATTCTGTTTATTTTCCAGCGAGAATTATTATTTTTCACAATCGAAATTGTGTTGCATCATTTATTAACGCAATAATTTTATTTTACATTTATTTTTACATATATTTTTTTGCTACAATTATTAACTTGATGTGACATTAATGTCGTTTGTGTCACTGTTAAATGGGATACATAATTTGTAGAAATTTAAATTGTTATTTAGGAGCGTTGTTATTATACTAAGTAACTGCGTATTTAAAATTATTTCTATGTGTGCCTTTCCTTTTTTAATGTACACTTGTAAATAATGACTTATTTAGAAAAGGATATAATTCTTTGTAAAACAAAACTAAATTATATAAACATATTTTGAAAATTTATTTGATAAAAAAGTACATGTACGTATATTTTTGATTTTTTAATTTAAAATTTAGTGCATTTTTATAGTTTACAAGAGCTACGGCAAGCAAACAGATGAATGTCATAAAAAAAGTAAAATATTGTAAAATAAAAATATTGTGTTGTTATTTTCAAACCCTTTGCATAAAATATACTATCACCTATCATGAGATCTTAATACATTAAACAGTTCTTGAGTATCACTATGCTCATCTTCACTGCTGTCTCTAGACAATTCGATGCTTTTCATGAGCGGTGTGCCCAGTTCTAAATTATCAGTCTCCTCATAGTACTTGTCCTCTTTTGGGACATTAGTTCCACTTGTTATTTTATGTACAACATGACTGCTAATACCACATAAACAGACTAGTAATCCTATAAAATTAAGCAGCGACATTTCATCGCCATTCCACTCTACCGCTAGTGCTAATATAAATATATCCTGTGCGGAAAATAAATCGTATCATTTGATTTTAGCAATTGTGATGAATGTTTCATGAATGTACAAACCTTAAATATACCTCCAATAGCTAGTGTTAAGCTTGACGTGTGAGTTACAACCAAAAACTCACTTAATTCCATAACAAATGCTAATAATGCACCAGCTGTGATTTTCATAACTGTGTGCATCATTATATTCCATTGAGAGTAACGGAATAATCTACAGCTACTAATAAATGCTTGCCCTAAAATTAACACAAAAACATTGTACATTCTTTCACTCATTACCTTTTTTTAGTATTTACCTTCAATAGCAATCATAAATGGTAAAATTGATACAATCATCCATGGCTGTACATGATACACCATATCAACAGGATTACGCAAACCTGACCTAGTTTTTTGAAGCAACAATTGAGCTGATGTCCATCGAAGCCCACTCGAAAATGACGCACAAAGTACTAGTATAAATCCAAAGAGATCAAACTGAGTTGCTTTATAAGTGAACATTGTTAGACCACATGATATCATTACAACTATCACACATAATGACCACGACTAAAACAAACATTATTATAAAATTATTTAAAAAATATTAGAAAGAACATACCTTCTTTTCTAAATTGAAAAGTATGGCACAGCCAAGAATGAACACAATAGTTGTTGATTTAGTTAGTGTGTATCTAAAAATTAAGTATCAGATGTTAAGAAGAATGTTTACATGATGAATTATAACTTCATTACAAAGTAATAGTGATAAATTCTAGTCCCCAGTTGGAAAGTCCTACGTCTATACCACTAGCTAGACCAGTTGCTGCAATAGTTTTGCAGTAAGACTTCCAATCAAAAGTAACTCGTGATTTTTTATTTTTCCATGTTAAAATAGCTCGTATGAAAGCGGCTAAAATAAATTTGACAACCAAATGGCACAATACAATCGAAAGTGGAAAATGGAACGACTGTAAAAGAAATAAGAACAGTGTAAACATATTGTACATTGTAAACAAAGTATTTCACAACCTGAAGTAACCATCTTTGGTAAAATGTTAAACCAATTGAAGGAGCAAAATATAATGACAAAAGAACAACAATTTTTAACGATGACCAAAAACATAATGATGAAACTATACTTTTTTGTGGTATAATGTCTTGTTCTTCGGGAGATTGAGAACTCACAGCTACATATTTAGATTTTTTTGTAAACATTTTGCTTATATATTTCATTGTAAAATATTTATAAAAGTAATTTTTTACATTTTTATCACAATTTTATATGATAACGATAATATAATTGAAATTTATTAAAAAAATTACTTCGAATTTTCATGCTATCATATATTTGACAGCTGAAAAATTTGACGTGTCTGTTGATAGTAAACAATAAATATAATACTTTTTCGGATACTTTCGGTGTGCAAACACATATATGTTAGTTGTTAAATACGAATATAACCGATTCTGTTTACTCTTACAAATCAAAATTGTACGTCACATCCTATTCCTATATCTCAAAAGTTCCGGTTAACATTAACCTCACTTATACACGTTTCAAAAGTCATTTGACAATCAAGTAAGGCTGCACCAGTAAAATTATTTGACTAATTTTTTTATATTTTATATTATGATTATTTGAGTGTATTTTAAAAGATTAGGATTTTATTATTTTATAAAAACTAATAAATATTTTACAGAAAATTGTACAGATTTTTAGTAACATTAACTGATCTAAAATGGTAAAATTTGGTTGGGTGTAAAATATTACAATAACGTTACAGCAACTCGTTTTACAAATAACTGATTAAAAATACAGTAGACTTTCATTATCTTCTATCCCTAGAGTTATTTCGGTTATGACTTCCGCGGCCTCTATTGTGAGCGTTTTTGGTAGATTTTCCTTGGTCGGCATTATTTCCAAACCGATTAGGAGGATTCGATCCTTTCACTGGTCCAGTTATATTATTAAGAACAATTGCGTTGGCATTTTGATTAGTGGGTATTCTACCTGCTCCATTATTAGTTCCATTATTTATTGGGGTGCTATTTGGCTGACTTGTTGAAGAAGGAACCATGTTAATTAATTGATTTGGTTCACTCATATTTAACTGTTCATTAAAAACCATGCAAAATTCTCCAATTTTTTGAATGTCCCCTAATTTAGATGTATATAATGTTAAACAGTTTCTCCATAAAGATGCATATCCTTTTGTTAAACGAACTATATCTCCTGGCGCTAATAATTGTCCTGCTTCGTCCCATACACTTGCATTTATACAGGCACTTTGATCAGCCACTTTGAAAGTTCGAACTTCGCGGTTCTCTTTTGTTAAAGTGGGATGACCGACTTCCAGAACAATAAATACTGTATTTATATTTTTTAATCCTGGTCGCAGATCTTTTATTAACACATAATTAGTATCCATTTTTAACTTACTTTAATAAAAACATAATAAACATAATACTTTTGACTATACACAAATAATAACTGATAAACAAATTATGAGACTTCGTGAAGTGTTGTTTATAGTAACATTTTAGGGATTTTAAATTTATTTTTGAAACAAATAAGTAATATCACTAGCATGAAATGAGTAACGTTACTAGACAAATACAAATATTCATAAAATTGTTATTAAATAATAAATAGACTTATTTGTAGTTCTTTATGAAATCCGTCATAATTTATATTAATTTTAATTGAAAATGTATTAATTAGTATTAGAAACGTGATAGTTCACTTTTCAGCCGTGAGAATTCCTCATATATGGGAAATAAGCAATATACGTTTTCTCAGCCACTCCACTTTATTGCTGGCTGTCAGTGATAGCTGACAGTTCCTAATCAGTAACATTAGCCAGCGATAGTTTCATTATTCACTATTAAACTTCATCACTAGAAATTTAGTATATTTATAAACAATAATGTTTACTACAATAAACAAATAACTAAAAATTGATACATTGTTCCAAATAGAAGTATAAGACGTTTATACCCAGCAATAGATTTAAAGGAGCACTGCACACAACGAAGTGACGTCACCAATATGTACGTCATATATGACTTGTGCCGTCTCCAGCAATATTTGATTTATTTCATCCCTGTTAAACTCTCAGCTATAAAATTTAATACACATATAAACAAATACATGTACTTCAATAATAAATCAACAAAAAGTGAAATATTACGTTAAATGAGGTGTTATGGACACATTTATACCTAGCAATAGATTTCGATAAATCCACCCCTATTTAATTCTAAGCTATGAAAGTACCTATACATATAAACAATTACGTGAACTTCAATAAACTATCAACAAAAATGTGAAAAGTTAGTTTAAATCAGGCGTTATGGACATATTTATACCTAGCAATAGATCTCGATAAAACCATGTCTATTAAATTTATTTATTTATTTTTTTTAAACTTATATATCGGACAACTACTAAGGTCATATGCCGATATGTCCTTTGTATGGTCGCCACGGGCGGGACCCGAACCCACGACCTTATGGTTGCGAGTCAGGCCCTCAACCCGTGCGACCATCACGCGGGACATTAAATTTATTATTTTGATTTTAAAAATTAAAGTATAATAGAAATTCAAGAATTGTTTCCCTATATCTATGTTGTAAATTTAATCATATTTAAAGTACTAGTTTTCATTTAAATTGAATATTTACATACTTATTTCTGTATTTTAAATACTGATAAAATTCATAAACACTTAATTAAAAAAAACCAATTTTTAAATTAATGTTATGAAATATATGTCATTTTCAATAAAATAATAATTTTTATACATAAAATATACTCCAAAACATTTTGATGTGCACTGGTTTGCTCGAAAGAAACACGTAGTGCGCATGCGCTGCGTAGCACGCTAGGCTGGACAGCACAGACAGTTTAAAAGTTTAAGTGTGCTAGTTAGATTTGCTGCTAGAAAATTAGTGCTTTTCAGTGAAAATATCAATAAATATTAATAAATTATAGTGCCTTGTAAGTATAGATGTTATTCTGACGGTGTTGATACAAATTTCACCCGGAAATATAGTTTTTGGTACTTAAAAATGTATCAACATTTTGTTACATAAATTGCTTTGTACGTAACACATAATAGGTAATGCAATAACATAGAAATATTACATTTCAACTATTAAATTTGGGATAAACGGCTGTAACATCATATTTGAACATGATTTTTAATAAATTTTCTTTAAAATTACGATAATATTTTTGCATTGCATATCTTTAGATTTTAACAGTTATAAATAGTATTTATATTTCAAAAAACGTGATATATATTATTTCTTATTATTTACATTCATAAATATTATTTTTTATACATGAAAATGTGTAAAAGCATTGATTTTGAAAGTATTTTCTTTATTTTATAAAAGTATTTGATTTGCTGAAACGATAAATTTGCCGAAGAACATGTTTATTCCATAAATTTAGTCTTGTATGACGCTGTGTTGTTGAGTATTGCTGGATATATAATTGTACGTTATAACAAAATACTGGTAAATAGTTAACTAGAACATTATTCTAATATTTTAAATAGATATTTGTACTTAAAAGTAGTGTGAAATGTACTTTGTAATACATAACAGCTACAAGTGTTACGACATCATAATAATGCATTTAACTAGTTGGTTTTACCAATTGTTAATTATTATTTCAAAACAATATTCTATTCATTTTGAGTATTTTTGTCAATTTTCATTTATAAAAATTTAATTCAAATATTGTTAATGGCCAAATACGTATTTATTTTATTTATTTTCATTTACATATATAAATTATTGCTTTGCTAGTGAGAATAATTTAAATTGATTTTAAATTTTGAATTCTCCATCTTTTGAATTATATTTGAACATATTTTTATGAAAATGTTTGTCGAACATTGGACTCTTTGATGAATCTGATGAGTGGATTGGTTTCAATATAAACCTACGTTCCGTACATTTGTGTAAAAGCCATTTAATTGAACCCTTCGCCTAAGTAATCACTTTTGGCAATTAGAGTAAATTATTGTTAATTAATAAGAAATTATAGTAAAATAAGTAAGTACTAATACATTGTTTTTATGTTTATAGGGACATCACGGAACCTGCAAGCATCTTCAGCGGTCTCAGCATTATCTTGGAGCAGCTGTTTGTTTATACCAGTGTCATTGGAGCGGCCGCCATCCTGGACAATGTCACCAAAGATTGTAAGCTGGACATCATGGACATTATCATCTGTGTAAACACCTTCGCAAAACCGAGATTAAGTCCGCTGCTCTCATCAATGTAAGAAAATTGTTATTTTTATTATTTTTTATTATTTGGGTAAAAGTCTATTAAAAACAATAATAATTATATTTACATTAATTACCTTTACAATATATTTATTATTTGTTTAATATTTATTTGAAAATTTATAAGATAAATTCATTTTCACTTTAAAATAATAATGGTGAATAGTAATTATTATTTTTTAAATGATAACGCTAGTAGATTGTTGTTAGTGAGACTGTCAGTTAGTATTAAGGGTAATTAACTATATTTATCATTGTTAAGGCTTCCAGAATTATTAATATTTGAAATGAAAGTTTGATATTGATAAATTTGTATCACTTTTATTTAAAATATTTTACTCAATATAATCGTTCTAATATTTAACATATGAATTCTAAAAGTTTTCTTTGCAATATTTAAATGGTGTGTATCTTTTAAATTTGAAGATGTGCGATAATTTGGGCTGCCTATAGTTTTGTTTGTAAATATGGCTCATTTTATAGCAAATATGAATGACAGTTTTTCCATAACTTTAGAAACAACATTTATAAATTTGACATGTTTTAAAAGAAAATATGAATAATTTGTTTACAATTTTATTGAGACACAGCCTTGATGTACTTTCCGTACATGCGTACATCTAGTGCATAAACGTTAAAATATTCTTTTATGTTGAGTATTGTTTGATGTGATAAATATTTGTTTAACGTTTTCAAAGTTATTATTTTACTTTTGTGTTTATAAATAAAAATATAATAATAACAATAATTATTTATAATAATATTAAAAGTAAAATGATAAATATTGTATTTGAACTGTAGATTTGTATATCTTGTATGTTTCAAGGTAAACAGTAGTTATGTCTTATCTAGCCATACGTAACTAATTAATTAGTGGCTCGGAACCTGCAACAACATGAAATGTTATGAAGTGTTTGTTCACTTGCCGAACAAATGTCGCCATGTGCAGATGTGACAACGGACATTTTAGTTTAATATATTTCTGCCTTGTTAAAAGGCCTTCATAATTATAGACAACAAAGAAACCATCATTGAAAACTACTAGAAAAACAAGAAGTGTAGGAGTGTCTGTTTCAGATTCATTAATCCTCAAAATATCTTGATGTTTGTTTTCTCTAATTTTTCCAACTATTCTATATTACTAATACATTGTTTTTATGTAAGCAAGTTTTATTTTTGTAATTATTTAAATTGATAATTTACAATAACTATCTTTACAATACATTTATTATTTGTTTAATATCTAGTTGAGAATTTATAAAATAAATTCATTTTCACTTTAAAATAATTATAGTAAATAGAAACTGACAATCCACAAGATATTTTTTAATGATAACTCTAGTAAATTATTAGCTAGTGACAAGTTGTCTGTTAGTATTAAGGGTAATTAACTATATTATTAAATCTCTCTAAAATTATTAATGTTTGAAGTAAAAGTTGAATATAAATAAATTATTTCCAATATTTAACAAATGAGTTCTAAAAAGGTTTCTTTACATTATTTAAATTAATTGTATTTTGAAACGTTAAGAAAACTGACAGAATTAATATTTAATCATTTCAAATAATTTATATTGAAAAGAGAATTTACATACCGGGTGTCTACTTTTTTTTTGTTATATAGGAAATTCAATGGTAAAATTTTCATTACGTCATAATTTTTTTCCTATTAATTTTACATATACGACGACCTTGTCACGAGATACAGGTAAATTAAAATTTCCAGCTTTAAGCTGTTTACAGAGTGCCATGAAAAATAAAACAAATAATAGTATTGTTTAGTATTTTTTGAGTTTGGCAGTTTGTGCTCTTTTAATTGTTACTTTGATTTCATTAAGATTAAAATAATGGAAAGATTTTCATTTGTAGTAAATCTAGATATTTATTCACATTATTAATTTGAATATTTCTCTTCTAGGTCGTTCTAATCACTCTTAAACGGTCCTTAGTTTATATCCAACCGCTAGCCAGTGGACAAGTGCGTACAATTATTGGAATGAAAAATGCGCAAACATAAATAAGAAAGTTTTAGTCTTCGAGAAGATTCCTTTTGGACAGTTGACTTGTTAGTTGGCAGCAGCTGTTGCTGCACCGCTAACCGTCAATGACATAGGTAAATCTATCACACTACTTACATGGCACTAAATTAGTCGTATGTTTTGAAGCTTTTCTGTTAATTTTTTATTTATTTTTCATCCGATAGTAAATATAAATTTGTCTAAACTATGAGAAAGTCACTACTTTTTATCGAATTCAAATATCTTGACTAGTAGCAGACAAACAGGCTGCTAAAATTTGGCGTATGAGTTTCAGTTCTTAATTAACAGCTGTTGATTCACATTTCTTGTTTTATAATATTTATTATTCTACAACTAAATATTATAAACATCTAGTTATTTATTAAAAAAAAATAATAATTGTGGATTTTATGAAAAGCACAAATCGTTTAAAATGAGTTGCAAAATTACTTAAAAGTCAATTCGTACAACACGTAGCTGTAGCTCGCTCTCCTGAATGAATTTCTATTGGTTGTAGCATCGTGGTATTGTTATCGCTTCACTAGCGCGAGAGTTCGCGGGTGCAGTGTAGCAAAGAACTAAATAAATGTATAGTTTCTTACAGATCTCAGCAGTACAAATATTTGAGAGATGGCAGCAGCTGTCAAGCTTTTATTGCGCATTCCTGCGCTAATTGGCTTTTAAACAAATCATTAGAAATACTTGGAGTGCTGGTGTTGGCTCAGATGAGTCCGGGCACCAGAGCGACTAGAAGAACGTGATGATGGTGGCGACGACGATCGCTCTTCAGAAACCTACTCTTCATGTCGGCAGCAAGAGAAGAGAAGAGAATAGATTGATCTTCTACGTGGCAGATCAGAAACATTTGCATTATGTGGGAAACTCCGTGCACGGAAATGTTCTAGCATTGGTGAGAAAGTTATTTATAAATAAAATCACGCCTTTTATCCATTACTGGGAAATGAGTGCTAACAATAACAATAATAATTTATAATAATTACTTAATTAAAAAAAAGTAAAATGAGAAATATTTTATTTGAAATGTACACATGTTGTGTATGTTTCAATGTAATGAGTTGTGTAATCAATTAGTACTAATGAATTAGTTGGCCGAGTCATCATGCAACGAGCTCGAGCTTCGCACTTGCAAACAAAACGCTGAGCAGAGCTGGTGTTCATACCACATCTCTTGCAAATGTAAGCAAATTGTTCTTTTTTCATTATTTCATGGTAAATGATAACGCTAGTAAGTTGTTAGTGCTAGTGAAACGTTTTGATACATTATCAGTTAGTATTAAGGGTGAGTAATTATATTTCTCTTTTCACTTTTCTTAAAAGTATTTTTCTTTTTACTAGCGGTCATTGTATTTTGTAAATAAAGTTAATCAATTACTTTTACCCTTTCAGGTAATTATTTCCAATATTTAAAATATATAAGACTTTTCAAAGTTTTCTTAACAATATTTAAATTTGATTGTACCTATTTATCATCATTTAATATAATGACATACAAATTTCACCACTAACAACCCAATAATGGGTAAAAGATGTGATGATATAATTATACTTTCAATTAATTAATTAATTAATTACAACATCCTAATACAAGAGACATTGCATTTTAAAATTTATTTCTACTCGACTGGTTTTTGAAAAACTTGATATGTTTGACACCCGATCTGTGTTAATTTAGGTGACTTTGGACAGCTGCAAGAAGTCTACCGAGAATCTGAAGTACGAGAAAACCGAGCTGAAGGAACCACCAATGGAGATGATGGCCCCGGGGACTTGACGTTTGATGGCGTGTCTGGACGTTTCACTTCCATTACTTTTTCAAGTGAGTGTATCTTTTAAAATTTAAATTGACTGTAAATATGGTTAATTTTATTATTTTTCTGAGAGAAATAATCAAATGTCGGCTAAAACATGTACAATTGAACATTTTTAAACGGCTGTAACTTAAACTAGTAATGATAATTGAAATGGGTTTTAAATTTTGAATTCTCCATCTTTTGAACCATATTTATTCATATTTTTATTATGAAAATGTTTGTTGAAGATTGGTTCTTTGATGAATCTGATGAATGGATTGGTTTCAATATAAACCTACGTTCCGGTACATCTGTGTAAAAGCCATTTAATTGAGCCCTTGGCCTAAATAATTTTGTTGGACGATTACATATTCTATAAGTATTTTTGATGTGGTAAATTGCGTAAAACATTAATTTTCTCGTGCATCAATTAACTTGTAAACATATTTTCAGCCATTAACCATACACTTATATATTTATTTTAAAAAATACATTATTTAAACTTTAATTAAACTTATATACTAATATGATGGATTATAATCGCCCAAAATCTGCAATTGCAGATTAGGCATGTGCATACTGAATCCTTTTGAGTTTGTTTCATTCATGAACTTTGAATAGTCGAATATTCTTTACAAAATCTCATGAATTTTAATTAAATTAATTGAAGTACCAAACTATTTTATTTTAATTATTTTACGTTTAAATTATATACATATTTGTTTTAAAATAAGTTGAAATAGTTTTTCAATCATTTTGAAATCAAATATAAACGTCAAAACTATCATAGACGGGTAAAAAAATCCATGAGACTACTTTGGGGGCAATTACATTAAAATATTAGTTTTCGGGGTTAAATGTTCCTTATAATAAGAAAATGTGTTATGAACGTTAATAATAATTATTAATAAATAATATAGAGTAGTTTTTATTGATTAGAAATCAAATGATTTTTATAATATAAACACCTAATAATTTTGATTCATACTGCGCCACTGGTTTAGTTCAAAGTTTTATGAATAGGTGGCAGTGGTATGTTAGTTGTCAGAAACTGATATTTGACAAGTATATTACATTTGTAAAATGATGTGATTTTAAACTAATTTTTTTTTAATTACCAACAAAATGTAGTAGATTAAGTGAATTTGAATTTAAATTAATTTAAATAATGTGGCAATGTCGTTTTTAGGTATGGATTTTATGCACAAACCATAGACAGATGTCAGGGAATGAAAACAACATTTATCGACTTTAAAACCATTTATTATGGAAGACAATGTTTACAATCACCACAAATCAACGACAAACCAAGGAGAAAAAAGTTTGCACAGTGAAAGCTCAAAACAGGTGAGATGGTTTTTTATTTATATTTTTGGGGCTTTATTTTTTGTTTCTTTGTACTTTTAAAATATCTCTATTAGTAAGATAAGTGATAGTATCATTTATTTATATTTTTCAATTAGTATAAAAAGTATGTAGTCCATGAAAATAAATCAGATGCAAATTTGCAAAAGTTAGGAGTTGTACAAATTTGTTAAAAAGAAGTAAAACATTTATTGCAATTATCTTATATCGTATATAAAAATAAGAAAATAAATTATAAATAATTTGTTTACAATTAATTGAGACACGACCTTGGCATACTTTCCGTACGTAGATACATCCGGTACATGAACGATAAAATATTTCAAAGTTATTATTTTACTTTTGTGTTTATATAATATAATCATCAAAATATCTTGATGTTTGTTTTCTCTAATTTTATATTACTAATACATTGTTTTTATGTTTATAGGGACATGACTGGACCAGCAAGCATCTCCTGCAGCTTCAGTATTATCATGGAGTCCGCCTCTCTCAACATCAATGTAAGCAACTTTAAAATAATTATAGTAAATAGTAACTGACAATCCACTAGATATTGTTTCATGATAACTCTAGTAAATTATTAGCTAGTGACAAATTGTCTGTTAGTATTAAGGGTAATTAACTATATTATTAAATCTCTCTAAAATTATTAGTGTCTGAAGTAAAAGTTGAATATAAATAAATTGTTTCCAATATTTAACAAATGAGTTCTAAAAACATTTCTTTGCAATATTTAAATTTGAAACGTTCAGAAAACTGACAGAATTAATATTTAATTATTTCAAATAATTTATATTGAAAAGAGAAAACTAGTTTTTGCAATTATATAAAGCATGCGAAATTAATATTGTTTATTGTTTTAAATACAGATTTGTATGCTCTACAACATTTAGTTGAAACAATTTCCTCTAAAATAATTTGGGGAGCAATACGCATTGTTTACTTAATTAACCGGTATCAAACTACCCCGCGAGGGTTGTATTTAATCGAGCACCAACATTTCAGCCCTAAATTATTCATAATCGGTTCACCCAAATAACTAGAGTTAATTTAATCCGGGAAGCTTATTTACTATTCGTAGATATTAAAAATTATATTTAAATAAATTACGGATGATTAACTAGATGTTTCATTGTTAAACGTTCCGGCATTATTTTATACAAATATATTTCAACTAAATGATTGATATAAATAAATTTAATTAAATCATCCTTTAATGATTATTTATACTAGCGATCATTGTATTTTATAAATCAAGTTCACAGATACTTTTATCCTTTTGGGTAATTGTTTCAAATATTTCAAATATATGAGTTTTAAAAGTTTTCTTTACAATATTTAAGTGGAGTGCATCTTTTAAATTTGTAGTGGATTGAAAATTTGAACTGCCTATAGTTTTGTTTGTAAATCTGGCTAATTTTATTAATTTTTTGAGAGAAAATATGAATGATAGTTTTTCCGTAACTTTAAATAAACAGTCAACCGGGTTTCAACATTTAATTCCTCATCTATTGACTATAGTTTCATCCCTTAATATCAATCCTCCAGAAAAGAATTTATTTTTAAAATAAACGTTATTGAAACGAGGATGGTGTGTTGGGTTGAGAATGTTTGTCGAAGACTGATGAGTGGATGTTCTGTGAAAATTATTTGTAATATTAACAATTGGTTTAAACATGTAATTTTATTTTGCTTATTTACTATTCTTTAATATTAAAAATTACTTTTAAAGATCGTTTAGTATTTTTAATGATAGGTGCTCATTTTAAATTCTGTTTTGCAGTTTACGCAAATTATCTGAATGCGGCATTCAGTCCCAGGAGTCTAGCGCCATGGCCACGTTGTCCACGCTGTCCACCGGTTGCTTCAACACACTTCAGAAACAAAAGATGAGTAAAAATTTCGTTTATTTATATTTTAATTAGTCTCAAAAATTAGAAAAGAAATTATGAATAATTTGTTTAGAATTTTATTGAGACACAGCGTTGACATACATCTGCTGTCTTTTAATTTAATTTATTGTTTGATGTGATAAATATTTGTTTAACGTGTTTTAAATAGTTATTTGTGTATTAAGAGCGTAAAGTGATTCTTTGTTACTCGAGCACGGTAATTGCAGCGCGAGCCGAAGGCGAGAGTTGCAACAGTGCAAGAGGAACAAAGACACTTTACGCTCGTGATACACACATAATTTTTTCTACGATTGCATCTTAAAGTTATTAAAAAACGTAGGTATACGTCTAAAACTAAATTCGTTTTGTTAACTGTCAATATGACAAGTTTCTGTTTTGTTTGTATCCCTGGTAACTATTGAAATAATCTTTTTCGCGCGTTGCCATTGGAAACGCGCGAATTTAACGTCTTTTTCGCGCGTTGCCATTGGAGACGCTCAAAAAAGATATTTTTCGATTGTTCCACAGAAAACGTCAACTTTACGATGACAAATGAGAGCGTATTTGTCATCTTTTCATAACAATCGTAAAAAAAGTAAATTGCTAAATTCTAGTAACGTTATTATTTTACTTTTGTTTATACTAAATAAAAATCTAACAATTACAATAATAATTTCTAATAATAATAACAGTAAACTGAGTAATATTGTATTTGAAGTGTATGTTAGATGTGTATATGTTGTGTATGTTTCAAATTCACTTTAATTTTAAGTAGGTCGCTGCGAGTCTGCAACAAGAAGTTCACTTGCCAAACAAACGTCGTCGTCGTGTAATTTAACTTTTGTCTGCCTTATTTAAAGGCCTTCATAACTTCATAACCGATATCGTATCGTGGGCTTGATTTATAGTTATACTATAAGATCAACTTCTCGAGTCGATATCGTGTTTGTTTTTATTGTTCTCTTACTACGTACATTTTAATTTAGTTAGTTAGTTGCTGCCTTAATAGGAGGCCATCCTAACTGTGTGTAGTTCTTTTCGTGGGGTTGATTTATTACTATAAATCAATTTTACGAATCGAAATTGTGTAGATCGATATCTATCGTGGGTTTGATTTGAAATCAACCTCACGAGTCGATATCGTGTATTTTGTATTATCCACCAAAAAACGCAGGTCCCACGTGGGGCCCCAACATACATCCCATCACCAGGAGGCAAGTTTGAAGCGTTTCGTGATCCGGGTTGGGGCGAGTCCCTCGCGAGCGTGCTGCTGAGTGTAGCTAGAAGGTGTAAGCCGATGCCTTGGGTGGTCGAGTTATCGAATCACAGGAACCATATTGTCCAATGAGTCATTGGGAGATCTAGACATAATTCGACTGTTCGAGCACTGCGAAATCTTCCCAGCAGTCGGGTAGGTTGGTAGGCGGTGAACCGAGAGGTCGTGGGCACGGAATATGCTCAACGTTTTTGCTAACTTGACAAGCACGCTTCGGTTGCTTTGTCGTAGATTCGTAGCTAGTCGTTGGCAAAAACTTAGGTAAGATAGGGTAGGGAGAAGAAGATGGCACCTTTACTGAAGACTACGTAAAATGTGAGTCTCTTTCAGGTTCTTCCTAACACTTGACCGATATCTTATCGTGGATATGATTTATAGTTCTACTATAAGATCATATTCACGAGTCCATATCGTGTTTTCTATCTACGTACATTTAAATTTAGTTAGTTTAGTTTCTGCCTTGTTAGAAGGCCTTCCTAACAACTGTGTAGTTCTTTTCGTGGGGTTGATTTATTACTATAAATCAATTTTACGAATCGAAATTGGTTAGAGCAATATCTATCGTGGGGTTGATTTATTTCCATAAATCAATTTTACGAATTGATATTGTGATATCTATCGTGGGTTTGATGTGTAATCAACCTCACGAGTCGATATCGGATGTTTTGTATTGTCCACCACAAAACGCTGGCCCCACGTGGGGCCCCATCATAGCGTTTCGCGGTTGCTTCGTAGCTAGTCTTTGACAAAAACTTAGGTAAGATAGGGTAGGTAGGGAGAAGAAGGACACCATCATTGAAAACTTATTGTTTTTCAAGGAGTATTTGTACTTGTTTCTAATAATATTTTGTTGCTAGGTGCGGTGGTGAATGAAGAAAACCAACGTTTCCTGTTGGTGATTACATCAAAATGCTGGGAAGATTCATCAGCAGCAGAATCGACAGCTTCTCTTCAAACACATCCGAAGATGACTGCAAAGTCAACGCAGAACGTCGTCAAGACCGCTGCCTCCAACATCAATATAAGATAATTATTAGTTTTAAGTGGGTTGTATTTAATCTAGCACCAAAATATCAGCTCTAAATAATTCATATTCGATATCCAAAATACTAGACTTTGCTAATTTGTTTATCAATTTAAATATCAAATATTTGTATTTGATATTTGCCATATTAGCATTTAATTTTCCATGAAGCTTATTTACTATTATATTTAAAGATCAGTTAGTAATTTTTGTATTATTATTTTTAGTATTAATTTAGTAAATTTCAGACTATCAAAATATAATTTAACTAGGGTTAAAAATATATATTTTTGGTGTTTAATAAATATATTTCTGGTAAGAGCAACACAGTTCTTATTGATTATTGATGATACGATGATTTCGGTGCTCATTTAAATTATTCCCTTTTTAAATTATTTGGGTAAAAGTCGGTTAAAAACAGTAATAAATATGTTGTTTTAAATTAATATAAAATAGCGCATTTGTGTACAAGGGAGAATGTGAGTGAAAATGGACAGAGAGTGATTGATTTTATTCTGTGTGATGAATGATTGATGCGCGGTTTTTCAGTTCATTCTGACATTTATATGACATAATTATTTGTCGCAATTTTGTTGAGCGACTTGGTCGTGTTAGAAGACCTAAAATAATTAGAAATATAGTAAAACCGTCAGAAGGGTATCATTAGAAATATATTACAATATACACTTTTCTATTTACTATTTCATATACAATTTTATTATTGAGTTAATTTGTAATTTTACGTATTCCTCTTTTTTCTGCCAATTTGCACCAATTTTAATTGTCTGCCCTCATTATTTTTCTCTTTTTAAAATTATTTAAACTTTTGCTAGAATTTTAATGAACGCGTACCTGACAGAATTTAAATTTAATCTTGTACATTATTAATATTTTTATCTTTGGACTAGAGAACGTTTAAAATTTTGGCCCTACAGTATTAAATGAGGCAGAAATTTCCTCCCAACACTTTTCTTCTCCTTAACACAATACTTTATCAGTTTTTTTCATTCTATACATGTTTTTAACTCTCACTAAATCTATTAATAATTCAACTTCATTGGTGGAAAAATTTGCAGCTCTTTTAATATTTTCCATCATGTGTATATAAATATATTTCTTATTTTAAATGATTATAATTTTCTCAGAATCCCAAATTACACAACACCATAATATTATGTTGACATTCAGTTTAGGTTCAGCTGAACTAGATTAATTTGACAAGTTATAAACAAATAAATGTTGAGGCTCAAGTTCAAGGTTCAACTGAAAAACCGAGCATGAGAAGTGTATTTGATGGTGTCGCGTATACGTCTGGATAAAAGTTGGTGAATGAGGGTGTATAATGAGGGTGTTAGAGATATATCTGTTGAGTAAATGAATGAATGAATGAATGGTACGAATGGTGAATTATATTGTGGAATGAATCAGATGAGAATGATGTTGCGTGTAAAGAATGGCAAGGCTCCCGGCTTGAATGAGATGTTGATGTATGGAGGTGAGAGGTTATTTGACTCCTGATGATTGGAAATGCGCGCACGTAGTTAGAGTGTTTGAAGGTAGCGAGGCTGCGGTAGTGTCTGCGATACCTGGTGCGGATGATGTTGTTGTAAATGATTTCAATAATGTTAATTAATGATAATGTGTTGGTAAAAATAATAAATAAAACCACTTAGTAGTTAGTTTTATAAATTTGGTAATAACATTTATTGGTAGATATGGTTTACAAAACAAATTTACAAACACTTGTATATTGTATCAATACAAACACATTGTTAATAGAGAGAGGGACTGTTTAGGGAATTTCCGTTTAATGACAAGGTCTATGAAAGTTGAGATTATAACATCTAAATATTCATTCATTAGTTTTTGGTCGGCCCTAACGGCTTTCTTAATTTTAAAAGCTTCAAGGAAAGTGAATCGATATCCTTTCCTTTTATATGTAGAACTGACAAATTACATATAGAACTTTTATGATAAAAATCTATCAAGTGTTTAGCTAGATTAGACTGGGTACTTTTGATCATATAATTATAACAATACTCTTTAAATCTAGTCTGGAAACTTGGTCCTGTTTGCTCTATATAAACAAATTCACAATCTTTACATTTAATTTAACAAAGGGTCTTTATTCATTAGTTTATTATTATTAGTATATAATGTCAAATTTCCTTCAATTCTTGGCCATACTACGATTCATGCCATTAACATAATTTAATTTTTTATAAATTGATTTAAATCTAGTTTCAAAGTACACAGGATAAAATTAATTTCTTGTAATTGATCTAATTTTCTTATTTATTAGCTTCACAGTGATTGACTATTGTTTGCTGCAATATTTAAAATGATTATAATTCAGATCATCAGATAAATTATAAAATGTTGCTAGCTTTATATTACATGGGTGATACAAATTAGTGGGTTTCATGTAAATATTAAAATTAAATGTATTGTTAATGTGTTGGATAGTAATGGCCAAGATATTTATGCTTTTATTAACTTTCACTTCAGTGGTGAATTATGTATTTTAATCAAATGAATTAAGGACATTTAGTAGTTGTTGTTCCTGGTGTAAAGGGATTAAAACATCGTCTATATATCTACACCAAAAATGTAAATATTTTAGGAGGTATTTATTGGAATTGAGGCATATATATTCTCAAAATTGTTCATGAATATTTCAGATAATAAAGACCCTCATTTTGTTAATTACAAATGTCACCAAAGAGCATATAAGTGTTTCACGTTTCGCCGAATGCAAACAGCTTCATTAATTGAAATGATGAATGTATTAGTGTTTGAGAAGAGCGATTGCAATGTTTCGGTGATGGATGATGTGAGATTGGAGATGAAATGAATGTGTTTGTATATAAGGGTAGTATGTTCTCGAGGTATGGACGTATTAATTCAGAATACATTGGTGTATGTTGTATGATGACTCTGAGATTGACATGAATGTTGTTGAAAGAGTGAGTATAAGTCAGATGAGATAGTTTAGGAATGTGGAACGTGTGTCGAATGGAAGATATGAATGAACTTGTATGAAAGAAATTATGAATGTATATGTATGTATTTATGTATGAAGAGTTGATGGTAGATTGAGCATGTGGTTGAAGCAAGGATGACTGAATGTGTCAGGGGTTCGTGTTACCCCATTTAATAAGATATTATCTTTACAACATATGTATTATTTGTTTAAACTATATAATAATGAATGATTCACTTTAAAATTATAATGATGAATCGTTCTCATCTGTAACACAATACTTTGCTAGCTGACAATTTATTATACATACATATATATTTTTTTATTGTAACATTAGCAGATTGTCAGCTACTGAAACATTGTGATACAATGACAGTTAGTATAAAAAACAAATAAATTACGAATGATTAACCAGATTTTTCATTGTTAAACATTTCGGCATTATTTTATACAAATATATTTCAAGTAAATGATTGATATAAATAAATTTGAATCAGTTTTATTTTAAATATTATTCTCTAAACAACTTATGACAGTTATGACCGATTTAAATAAAGTTAATCAAATCATCCTCCATCGATTATTTATACTAACAGTCAACATATTTTGTAAATAAAGATAATGAAATACTTTTACCCAAAATAATTGTATCAAAGTATTAATTCTAAAAGTTTCCATTATAATAATTAAATTGATTTCTTTTTAAAAATTGGGAAAACTGACAGAATTGATAGTTACTAATGATAATAACAAATATGTTTTAAGTAGATAGTTGACAATAACTTTCTTTAACACATATTTATTCTTTAAGAATAAGAAATAGATACCTATTGTAATAAGTTATACATACATCTTATTACAATATTCTTTATTCTTAAAAAATAAATCTGTTTTGAAGAGATTTATTGTGAATTATTTAATTTAAAATATAGTTTTTATTATTTAAGATAAATAAGTAAATAATATTATTGTAATTTAATATGTAAAAATAATAACAAATATGTTTTAAATAGATAGTTGACAATAACTTTGTTTAACACATATTTATTGTTTAAGAATAAGAAATAGGGTACCCATTGTAATAACATATATCTTATTACAATATTCCTTATTCTTAAAGAATAAATGTGTGTTGAAGAGATTTATTGTGAATTATTTAATTTAAAATATAGTTTTTATTGTTTAATATAAATAAGTTAATAAAATTGTTGTAATTCAGTATGTAAAAATAAATATGTTTTAAATAGATAGTTTAGAATAACTCTGTTTAAAACATATCTATTCTTTAAGAATAAGAAATATTGTAATAAGAAAACATACATCTTATTGCAATACGTCTTATACTTCAAGAATAAATATATTTTAAAGAGACTTATTCTAAATTAATTTATTTAAAAAATAGTTTGTATTATAAATAAAATGTACTTGTAGTTAACTTGTAATAATAATTGTGAAATAAAATATTAGTAACATATGTCCACTACTTTAAAATGATAATAAATATATTTATAGTTATATATACCTCGTTGTTATTTAAATTTTTTTCCCACCAAATTTTTTTTTAATTTTTGGACTGGTGCTGCCATCTGTTGGTGAATATGTGAACTAAGTTGATATAATTAAATTTAATTGGATTCATTAATTTTATTTCTGACCGGTGCTGCCATCTATTGGCAAATATGTGAACTACGTCAATTCAATTGAATTTGAAATTCATTTCAGGGATTCTCAAAATCTAAAACTAGCTAAAATTAATTTACAATAAAACAATTTTGTTTCTTTCTTATAAACTAGCTAAAATTAATTTACAATAAAACAATTTTGTTTCTTTCTTATAAACTAGCTAAAATTAATTTACAATAAAACAATTTTGTTTCTTTCTTATAAACTAGCTAAAATTAATTTACAATAAAACAATTTTGTTTCTTTCTTATAAACTAGCTAAAATTAATTTACAATAAAACAATTTTGTTTCTTTCTTATAAACTAGCTAAAATTAATTTACAATAAAACAATTTTGTTTCTTTCTTATAAACTAGCTAAAATTAATTTACAATAAAACAATTTTGTTTCTTTCTTATAAACTAGCTAAAATTAATTTACAATAAAACAATTTTGTTTCTTTCTTATAAACTAGCTAAAATTAATTTACAATAAAACAATTTTGTTTCTTTCTTATAAACTAGCTAAAATTAATTTACAATAAAACAATTTTGTTTCTTTCTTATAAACTAGCTAAAATTAATTTACAATAAAACAATTTTGTTTCTTTCTTATAAACTAGCTAAAATTAATTTACAATAAAACAATTTTGTTTCTTTCTTATAAACTAGCTAAAATTAATTTACAATAAAACAATTTTGTTTCTTTCTTATAAACTAGCTAAAATTAATTTACAATAAAACAATTTTGTTTCTTTCTTATAAACTAGCTAAAATTAATTTACAATAAAACAATTTTGTTTCTTTCTTATAAACTAGCTAAAATTAATTTACAATAAAACAATTTTGTTTCTTTCTTATAAACTAGCTAAAATTAATTTACAATAAAACAATTTTGTTTCTTTCTTATAAACTAGCTAAAATTAATTTACAATAAAACAATTTTGTTTCTTTCTTATAAACTAGCTAAAATTAATTTACAATAAAACAATTTTGTTTCTTTCTTATAAACTAGCTAAAATTAATTTACAATAAAACAATTTTGTTTCTTTCTTATAAACTAGCTAAAATTAATTTACAATAAAACAATTTTGTTTCTTTCTTATAAACTAGCTAAAATTAATTTACAATAAAACAATTTTGTTTCTTTCTTATAAACTAGCTAAAATTAATTTACAATAAAACAATTTTGTTTCTTTCTTATAAACTAGCTAAAATTAATTTACAATAAAACAATTTTGTTTCTTTCTTATAAACTAGCTAAAATTAATTTACAATAAAACAATTTTGTTTCTTTCTTATAAACTAGCTAAAATTAATTTACAATAAAACAATTTTGTTTCTTTCTTATAAACTAGCTAAAATTAATTTACAATAAAACAATTTTGTTTCTTTCTTATAAACTAGCTAAAATTAATTTACAATAAAACAATTTTGTTTCTTTCTTATAAACTAGCTAAAATTAATTTACAATAAAACAATTTTGTTTCTTTCTTATAAACTAGCTAAAATTAATTTACAATAAAACAATTTTGTTTCTTTCTTATAAACTAGCTAAAATTAATTTACAATAAAACAATTTTGTTTCTTTCTTATAAACTAGCTAAAATTAATTTACAATAAAACAATTTTGTTTCTTTCTTATAAACTAGCTAAAATTAATTTACAATAAAACAATTTTGTTTCTTTCTTATAAACTAGCTAAAATTAATTTACAATAAAACAATTTTGTTTCTTTCTTATAAACTAGCTAAAATTAATTTACAATAAAACAATTTTGTTTCTTTCTTATAAACTAGCTAAAATTAATTTACAATAAAACAATTTTGTTTCTTTCTTATAAACTAGCTAAAATTAATTTACAATAAAACAATTTTGTTTCTTTCTTATAAACTAGCTAAAATTAATTTACAATAAAACAATTTTGTTTCTTTCTTATAAACTAGCTAAAATTAATTTACAATAAAACAATTTTGTTTCTTTCTTATAAACTAGCTAAAATTAATTTACAATAAAACAATTTTGTTTCTTTCTTATAAACTAGCTAAAATTAATTTACAATAAAACAATTTTGTTTCTTTCTTATAAACTAGCTAAAATTAATTTACAATAAAACAATTTTGTTTCTTTCTTATAAACTAGCTAAAATTAATTTACAATAAAACAATTTTGTTTCTTTCTTATAAACTAGCTAAAATTAATTTACAATAAAACAATTTTGTTTCTTTCTTATAAACTAGCTAAAATTAATTTACAATAAAACAATTTTGTTTCTTTCTTATAAACTAGCTAAAATTAATTTACAATAAAACAATTTTGTTTCTTTCTTATAAACTAGCTAAAATTAATTTACAATAAAACAATTTTGTTTCTTTCTTATAAACTAGCTAAAATTAATTTACAATAAAACAATTTTGTTTCTTTCTTATAAACTAGCTAAAATTAATTTACAATAAAACAATTTTGTTTCTTTCTTATAAACTAGCTAAAATTAATTTACAATAAAACAATTTTGTTTCTTTCTTATAAACTAGCTAAAATTAATTTACAATAAAACAATTTTGTTTCTTTCTTATAAACTAGCTAAAATTAATTTACAATAAAACAATTTTGTTTCTTTCTTATAAACTAGCTAAAATTAATTTACAATAAAACAATTTTGTTTCTTTCTTATAAACTAGCTAAAATTAATTTACAATAAAACAATTTTGTTTCTTTCTTATAAACTAGCTAAAATTAATTTACAATAAAACAATTTTGTTTCTTTCTTATAAACTAGCTAAAATTAATTTACAATAAAACAATTTTGTTTCTTTCTTATAAACTAGCTAAAATTAATTTACAATAAAACAATTTTGTTTCTTTCTTATAAACTAGCTAAAATTAATTTACAATAAAACAATTTTGTTTCTTTCTTATAAACTAGCTAAAATTAATTTACAATAAAACAATTTTGTTTCTTTCTTATAAACTAGCTAAAATTAATTTACAATAAAACAATTTTGTTTCTTTCTTATAAACTAGCTAAAATTAATTTACAATAAAACAATTTTGTTTCTTTCTTATAAACTAGCTAAAATTAATTTACAATAAAACAATTTTGTTTCTTTCTTATAAACTAGCTAAAATTAATTTACAATAAAACAATTTTGTTTCTTTCTTATAAACTAGCTAAAATTAATTTACAATAAAACAATTTTGTTTCTTTCTTATAAACTAGCTAAAATTAATTTACAATAAAACAATTTTGTTTCTTTCTTATAAACTAGCTAAAATTAATTTACAATAAAACAATTTTGTTTCTTTCTTATAAACTAGCTAAATTAATTTACAATAAAACAATTTTGTTTCTTTCTTATAAACTAGCTAAAATTAATTTACAATAAAACAATTTTGTTTCTTTCTTATAAACTAGCTAAAATTAATTTACAATAAAACAATTTTGTTTCTTTCTTATAAACTAGCTAAAATTAATTTACAATAAAACAATTTTGTTTCTTTCTTATAAACTAGCTAAAATTAATTTACAATAAAACAATTTTGTTTCTTTCTTATAAACTAGCTAAAATTAATTTACAATAAAACAATTTTGTTTCTTTCTTATAAACTAGCTAAAATTAATTTACAATAAAACAATTTTGTTTCTTTCTTATAAACTAGCTAAAATTAATTTACAATAAAACAATTTTGTTTCTTTCTTATAAACTAGCTAAAATTAATTTACAATAAAACAATTTTGTTTCTTTCTTATAAACTAGCTAAAATTAATTTACAATAAAACAATTTTGTTTCTTTCTTATAAACTAGCTAAAATTAATTTACAATAAAACAATTTTGTTTCTTTCTTATAAACTAGCTAAAATTAATTTACAATAAAACAATTTTGTTTCTTTCTTATAAACTAGCTAAAATTAATTTACAATAAAACAATTTTGTTTCTTTCTTATAAACTAGCTAAAATTAATTTACAATAAAACAATTTTGTTTCTTTCTTATAAACTAGCTAAAATTAATTTACAATAAAACAATTTTGTTTCTTTCTTATAAACTAGCTAAAATTAATTTACAATAAAACAATTTTGTTTCTTTCTTATAAACTAGCTAAAATTAATTTACAATAAAACAATTTTGTTTCTTTCTTATAAACTAGCTAAAATTAATTTACAATAAAACAATTTTGTTTCTTTCTTATAAACTAGCTAAAATTAATTTACAATAAAACAATTTTGTTTCTTTCTTATAAACTAGCTAAAATTAATTTACAATAAAACAATTTTGTTTCTTTCTTATAAACTAGCTAAAATTAATTTACAATAAAACAATTTTGTTTCTTTCTTATAAACTAGCTAAAATTAATTTACAATAAAACAATTTTGTTTCTTTCTTATAAACTAGCTAAAATTAATTTACAATAAAACAATTTTGTTTCTTTCTTATAAACTAGCTAAAATTAATTTACAATAAAACAATTTTGTTTCTTTCTTATAAACTAGCTAAAATTAATTTACAATAAAACAATTTTGTTTCTTTCTTATAAACTAGCTAAAATTAATTTACAATAAAACAATTTTGTTTCTTTCTTATAAACTAGCTAAAATTAATTTACAATAAAACAATTTTGTTTCTTTCTTATAAACTAGCTAAAATTAATTTACAATAAAACAATTTTGTTTCTTTCTTATAAACTAGCTAAAATTAATTTACAATAAAACAATTTTGTTTCTTTCTTATAAACTAGCTAAAATTAATTTACAATAAAACAATTTTGTTTCTTTCTTATAAACTAGCTAAAATTAATTTACAATAAAACAATTTTGTTTCTTTCTTATAAACTAGCTAAAATTAATTTACAATAAAACAATTTTGTTTCTTTCTTATAAACTAGCTAAAATTAATTTACAATAAAACAATTTTGTTTCTTTCTTATAAACTAGCTAAAATTAATTTACAATAAAACAATTTTGTTTCTTTCTTATAAACTAGCTAAAATTAATTTACAATAAAACAATTTTGTTTCTTTCTTATAAACTAGCTAAAATTAATTTACAATAAAACAATTTTGTTTCTTTCTTATAAACTAGCTAAAATTAATTTACAATAAAACAATTTTGTTTCTTTCTTATAAACTAGCTAAAATTAATTTACAATAAAACAATTTTGTTTCTTTCTTATAAACTAGCTAAAATTAATTTACAATAAAACAATTTTGTTTCTTTCTTATAAACTAGCTAAAATTAATTTACAATAAAACAATTTTGTTTCTTTCTTATAAACTAGCTAAAATTAATTTACAATAAAACAATTTTGTTTCTTTCTTATAAACTAGCTAAAATTAATTTACAATAAAACAATTTTGTTTCTTTCTTATAAACTAGCTAAAATTAATTTACAATAAAACAATTTTGTTTCTTTCTTATAAACTAGCTAAAATTAATTTACAATAAAACAATTTTGTTTCTTTCTTATAAACTAGCTAAAATTAATTTACAATAAAACAATTTTGTTTCTTTCTTATAAACTAGCTAAAATTAATTTACAATAAAACAATTTTGTTTCTTTCTTATAAACTAGCTAAAATTAATTTACAATAAAACAATTTTGTTTCTTTCTTATAAACTAGCTAAAATTAATTTACAATAAAACAATTTTGTTTCTTTCTTATAAACTAGCTAAAATTAATTTACAATAAAACAATTTTGTTTCTTTCTTATAAACTAGCTAAAATTAATTTACAATAAAACAATTTTGTTTCTTTCTTATAAACTAGCTAAAATTAATTTACAATAAAACAATTTTGTTTCTTTCTTATAAACTAGCTAAAATTAATTTACAATAAAACAATTTTGTTTCTTTCTTATAAACTAGCTAAAATTAATTTACAATAAAACAATTTTGTTTCTTTCTTATAAACTAGCTAAAATTAATTTACAATAAAACAATTTTGTTTCTTTCTTATAAACTAGCTAAAATTAATTTACAATAAAACAATTTTGTTTCTTTCTTATAAACTAGCTAAAATTAATTTACAATAAAACAATTTTGTTTCTTTCTTATAAACTAGCTAAAATTAATTTACAATAAAACAATTTTGTTTCTTTCTTATAAACTAGCTAAAATTAATTTACAATAAAACAATTTTGTTTCTTTCTTATAAACTAGCTAAAATTAATTTACAATAAAACAATTTTGTTTCTTTCTTATAAACTAGCTAAAATTAATTTACAATAAAACAATTTTGTTTCTTTCTTATAAACTAGCTAAAATTAATTTACAATAAAACAATTTTGTTTCTTTCTTATAAACTAGCTAAAATTAATTTACAATAAAACAATTTTGTTTCTTTCTTATAAACTAGCTAAAATTAATTTACAATAAAACAATTTTGTTTCTTTCTTATAAACTAGCTAAAATTAATTTACAATAAAACAATTTTGTTTCTTTCTTATAAACTAGCTAAAATTAATTTACAATAAAACAATTTTGTTTCTTTCTTATAAACTAGCTAAAATTAATTTACAATAAAACAATTTTGTTTCTTTCTTATAAACTAGCTAAAATTAATTTACAATAAAACAATTTTGTTTCTTTCTTATAAACTAGCTAAAATTAATTTACAATAAAACAATTTTGTTTCTTTCTTATAAACTAGCTAAAATTAATTTACAATAAAACAATTTTGTTTCTTTCTTATAAACTAGCTAAAATTAATTTACAATAAAACAATTTTGTTTCTTTCTTATAAACTAGCTAAAATTAATTTACAATAAAACAATTTTGTTTCTTTCTTATAAACTAGCTAAAATTAATTTACAATAAAACAATTTTGTTTCTTTCTTATAAACTAGCTAAAATTAATTTACAATAAAACAATTTTGTTTCTTTCTTATAAACTAGCTAAAATTAATTTACAATAAAACAATTTTGTTTCTTTCTTATAAACTAGCTAAAATTAATTTACAATAAAACAATTTTGTTTCTTTCTTATAAACTAGCTAAAATTAATTTACAATAAAACAATTTTGTTTCTTTCTTATAAACTAGCTAAAATTAATTTACAATAAAACAATTTTGTTTCTTTCTTATAAACTAGCTAAAATTAATTTACAATAAAACAATTTTGTTTCTTTCTTATAAACTAGCTAAAATTAATTTACAATAAAACAATTTTGTTTCTTTCTTATAAACTAGCTAAAATTAATTTACAATAAAACAATTTTGTTTCTTTCTTATAAACTAGCTAAAATTAATTTACAATAAAACAATTTTGTTTCTTTCTTATAAACTAGCTAAAATTAATTTACAATAAAACAATTTTGTTTCTTTCTTATAAACTAGCTAAAATTAATTTACAATAAAACAATTTTGTTTCTTTCTTATAAACTAGCTAAAATTAATTTACAATAAAACAATTTTGTTTCTTTCTTATAAACTAGCTAAAATTAATTTACAATAAAACAATTTTGTTTCTTTCTTATAAACTAGCTAAAATTAATTTACAATAAAACAATTTTGTTTCTTTCTTATAAACTAGCTAAAATTAATTTACAATAAAACAATTTTGTTTCTTTCTTATAAACTAGCTAAAATTAATTTACAATAAAACAATTTTGTTTCTTTCTTATAAACTAGCTAAAATTAATTTACAATAAACAATTTTGTTTCTTTCTTATAAACTAGCTAAAATTAATTTACAATAAAACAATTTTGTTTCTTTCTTATAAACTAGCTAAAATTAATTTACAATAAAACAATTTTGTTTCTTTCTTATAAACTAGCTAAAATTAATTTACAATAAAACAATTTTGTTTCTTTCTTATAAACTAGCTAAAATTAATTTACAATAAAACAATTTTGTTTCTTTCTTATAAACTAGCTAAAATTAATTTACAATAAAACAATTTTGTTTCTTTCTTATAAACTAGCTAAAATTAATTTACAATAAAACAATTTTGTTTCTTTCTTATAAACTAGCTAAAATTAATTTACAATAAAACAATTTTGTTTCTTTCTTATAAACTAGCTAAAATTAATTTACAATAAAACAATTTTGTTTCTTTCTTATAAACTAGCTAAAATTAATTTACAATAAAACAATTTTGTTTCTTTCTTATAAACTAGCTAAAATTAATTTACAATAAAACAATTTTGTTTCTTTCTTATAAACTAGCTAAAATTAATTTACAATAAAACAATTTTGTTTCTTTCTTATAAACTAGCTAAAATTAATTTACAATAAAACAATTTTGTTTCTTTCTTATAAACTAGCTAAAATTAATTTACAATAAAACAATTTTGTTTCTTTCTTATAAACTAGCTAAAATTAATTTTACAATAAAACAATTTTGTTTTCTTTCTTATAAACTAGCTAAAATTAATTTACAATAAAACAATTTTGTTTCTTTCTTATAAACTAGCTAAAATTAATTTACAATAAAACAATTTTGTTTCTTTCTTATAAACTAGCTAAAATTAATTTACAATAAAACAATTTTGTTTCTTTCTTATAAACTAGCTAAAATTAATTTACAATAAAACAATTTTGTTTCTTTCTTATAAACTAGCTAAAATTAATTTACAATAAAACAATTTTGTTTCTTTCTTATAAACTAGCTAAAATTAATTTACAATAAAACAATTTTGTTTCTTTCTTATAAACTAGCTAAAATTAATTTACAATAAAACAATTTTGTTTCTTTCTTATAAACTAGCTAAAATTAATTTACAATAAAACAATTTTGTTTCTTTCTTATAAACTAGCTAAAATTAATTTACAATAAAACAATTTTGTTTCTTTCTTATAAACTAGCTAAAATTAATTTACAATAAAACAATTTTGTTTCTTTCTTATAAACTAGCTAAAATTAATTTACAATAAAACAATTTTGTTTCTTTCTTATAAACTAGCTAAAATTAATTTACAATAAAACAATTTTGTTTCTTTCTTATAAACTAGCTAAAATTAATTTACAATAAAACAATTTTGTTTCTTTCTTATAAACTAGCTAAAATTAATTTACAATAAAACAATTTTGTTTCTTTCTTATAAACTAGCTAAAATTAATTTACAATAAAACAATTTTGTTTCTTTCTTATAAACTAGCTAAAATTAATTTACAATAAAACAATTTTGTTTCTTTCTTATAAACTAGCTAAAATTAATTTACAATAAAACAATTTTGTTTCTTTCTTATAAACTAGCTAAAATTAATTTACAATAAAACAATTTTGTTTCTTTCTTATAAACTAATTATTTTTTACATTTTATATGTGCAATTGGTATTTGCAATTTACTTAGAATTATTTTTTACATTTTATATGTGCAATTGGTATTTGCAATTTACTTAGAATTATTTTTTACATTTTATATGTGCAATTGGTATTTGCAATTTACTTAGAATTATTTTTTACATTTTATATGTGCAATTGGTATTTGCAATTTACTTAGAATTATTTTTTACATTTTATATGTGCAATTGGTATTTGCAATTTACTTAGAATTATTTTTTACATTTTATATGTGCAATTGGTATTTGCAATTTACTTAGAATTATTTTTTACATTTTATATGTGCAATTGGTATTTGCAATTTACTTAGAATTATTTTTTACATTTTATATGTGCAATTGGTATTTGCAATTTACTTAGAATTATTTTTTACATTTTATATGTGCAATTGGTATTTGCAATTTACTTAGAATTATTTTTTACATTTTATATGTGCAATTGGTATTTGCAATTTACTTAGAATTATTTTTTACATTTTATATGTGCAATTGGTATTTGCAATTTACTTAGAATTATTTTTTACATTTTATATGTGCAATTGGTATTTGCAATTTACTTAGAATTATTTTTTACATTTTATATGTGCAATTGGTATTTGCAATTTACTTAGAATTATTTTTTACATTTTATATGTGCAATTGGTATTTGCAATTTACTTAGAATTATTTTTTACATTTTATATGTGCAATTGGTATTTGCAATTTACTTAGAATTATTTTTTACATTTTATATGTGCAATTGGTATTTGCAATTTACTTAGAATTATTTTTTACATTTTATATGTGCAATTGGTATTTGCAATTTACTTAGAATTATTTTTTACATTTTATATGTGCAATTGGTATTTGCAATTTACTTAGAATTATTTTTTACATTTTATATGTGCAATTGGTATTTGCAATTTACTTAGAATTATTTTTTACATTTTATATGTGCAATTGGTATTTGCAATTTACTTAGAATTATTTTTTACATTTTATATGTGCAATTGGTATTTGCAATTTACTTAGAATTATTTTTTACATTTTATATGTGCAATTGGTATTTGCAATTTACTTAGAATTATTTTTTACATTTTATATGTGCAATTGGTATTTGCAATTTACTTAGAATTATTTTTTACATTTTATATGTGCAATTGGTATTTGCAATTTACTTAGAATTATTTTTTACATTTTATATGTGCAATTGGTATTTGCAATTTACTTAGAATTATTTTTTACATTTTATATGTGCAATTGGTATTTGCAATTTACTTAGAATTATTTTTTACATTTTATATGTGCAATTGGTATTTGCAATTTACTTAGAATTATTTTTTACATTTTATATGTGCAATTGGTATTTGCAATTTACTTAGAATTATTTTTTACATTTTATATGTGCAATTGGTATTTGCAATTTACTTAGAATTATTTTTTACATTTTATATGTGCAATTGGTATTTGCAATTTACTTAGAATTATTTTTTACATTTTATATGTGCAATTGGTATTTGCAATTTACTTAGAATTATTTTTTACATTTTATATGTGCAATTGGTATTTGCAATTTACTTAGAATTATTTTTTACATTTTATATGTGCAATTGGTATTTGCAATTTACTTAGAATTATTTTTTACATTTTATATGTGCAATTGGTATTTGCAATTTACTTAGAATTATTTTTTACATTTTATATGTGCAATTGGTATTTGCAATTTACTTAGAATTATTTTTTACATTTTATATGTGCAATTGGTATTTGCAATTTACTTAGAATTATTTTTTACATTTTATATGTGCAATTGGTATTTGCAATTTACTTAGAATTATTTTTTACATTTTATATGTGCAATTGGTATTTGCAATTTACTTAGAATTATTTTTTACATTTTATATGTGCAATTGGTATTTGCAATTTACTTAGAATTATTTTTTACATTTTATATGTGCAATTGGTATTTGCAATTTACTTAGAATTATTTTTTACATTTTATATGTGCAATTGGTATTTGCAATTTACTTAGAATTATTTTTTACATTTTAT